>WOXC01011825.1:0-600000 GCA_011680675.1 Gymnobelideus leadbeateri
TGAAAAGACTGACTATATTTCCCTCTCTCCTATCCCATCTCCCACTTGTTCTATTCTCTACTTTGATCCTGTCCCTTTTCAAAAGTGGGTGCTTCCAACTTCCCTCCCCATCCCGTCTGTCCTCCCTTTCATCATCCCCCTTCTCATCCCCTTTCCCCCTACTCTCCCCTAGGGTGAGATATCTTATTTAGTGTGTATGTCATTCCCTCCCTAAGCCAAATTCAATGAGAGCAAGGTTGACTCATTCCCTTTTGCCTTCCTGTTCTTCCCCTCCATTGTGACCATTTTCCCTTGCCTCTTCTGTATGAGATAGTTTACCCGATTCTGTCTCTTCCCATCTCCTCTCATTATATTCCTCTCTCACCTCTTAATTCCACCTTTTACATATCATCCCTTCCTATTAAATTGGTCCTGTGCTTTCTATTTATACCTGTACACATATATACACACATTCACATATGTATTCCTATGCCCATATACCCTCTTATATAGACATATATATGTATGTATGTGTGTGTATATACATATATATCAAATAAATCTAATGTAGCCAAGATTAGAAAGAGGACAGAAAATTAGGGGAAAAATTGTAAAGACAGTTTCTCAGATAAAGGTCTCATATCTAAAATATATTTTTGAGATACAAAATTGAAATGCAAAAATACAAAATACAAAATTCTTTAATTTTGTCAACTTTATAAAAATATGAGCTATTCCCCAATTGATAAATGGTCAAAGGCTATTAAGACAGTTTTTGATGAAAAAAATCTAAACTAGATATAGTCACATAAAAATTCTCTTAATCACTATAGATTAGAAAATCATAACTTAAAACAAGTTTGAGATATCATCTTACACCTATCAGACTGGCTAAAATGAAGAATGAGAAAGTGACAAATGTTGCAGGATATGTGGAAAAATTGGGACACTAATTTACTGTTGGGGGAACTGTGAACTGATCTGACTATTTTGGATAACAATCTGGAATTATGCCCAAAGAGTTATAAAACTATGTATAGTTTGACCATTTGACCACTTTGACCATTACCAATAGCATTACCACTATTAAGTCTGTTTTCCAAGATGATTAGAAAAAAAGGAAAAGAACTCATATGTTCTAAAATATTTGTAGCAGCTCTTTGTGTGGTGGCAACAAAAGTTGAGTGGATGCCTTTAAATAAGGGAATGGCTAAACAAGTTGTGGTATATGATTGTGATGGAATACTACTGTGCTATAAGAAATGATTAACTTGTTGATTTTAGAAAATCATGTAAAGTCTTGTATGAAATAATGAAGAGTGAAATTAGCAGAACCAAGCAAATGTACACAGTAACAGCAATGTTGTTACAAGAACTGCTTTGAATGAGTAAGTCATTTTAAGTATCATAAATACTCAAATCAACTACAAAGGACCTATGAAGGAAGATGCTATCTACATCCAGATAAAAATTGATAAATAGAATTATGTTATGATTTTATATATACACACTTCTCTATCTAATAGTAGCCTTCTTTGAAGCAGGATGGGGAGGGAGGGAGAAAAAAAGAAATAAAAAGTGCACAGCAGGGGCCACTAGGTGGCTCAGTGAGTAAGAGCACCACCTCAGATGGCTTCAGGCTTCAGATACTTAACACCCAAACAAAAAAACTGGCCATGTAACCTTCGCAAGTTACTTAACCCTAATTGCTTAAAAAAAAAAAAAAAGAGTGCACAGCACACAACAAAAGAAAACTTTGAAGGAAGCACAGAAAAGTAGGGTGGCTTTAAAAATGTTACATAATATTTATTACATAGGTTTTTTTTTTTTTAAGCAATCTGTCAAATGGAAATTCATGGCTTTATATTGAATCCTCTTTTTATCTTGTACTGTGTACATGGGAAATTTTTTTTTAATTTTTTGTATTTAAGTTCAAAATAAATAATTTTTTAAAAACCTAACCCTAGTGCACTCTCTCTCTCTCTCTCTCTCTCTCTCACTCACTCTCTCTCTGACTTGGAGAAAATTGATCACAGCCAAGCTCACACACATACAATCTTCCCACCAAATGAAACCCAGATTCAGATCATTTGATTCTATTTTTACTAATAAAATTTAAAATACTTCTCATTTCTATGTTTTAGAAATACTACAGGGCGGCTAGGTGGCACAGTGAGTAGAGCGCTGGCCCTGGAGTCAGAAGGACCTGAGTTCCGATCCAGCCTCAGACACTTAACACACACAAACAAAAACCCTAGACGTGTGACACTGGGCAAGTTGCTTAACCCCAATTGCCCTCCAAAAAAAAAATACTACACACTATGTATCATAGTATTATACTACATGCCTTATTATACTGAGATTATATAGTTCAGGAACCAAACTCTTTATCCTCTTAGCTCTTTTCTTTTTTTAAAATAGCTTAAATCTATAGTGCTTTTATTTCAAGAAATATTAATTCACTATTCCTCATTTTCTTCCTCCTTTCTCTAGGAAACTTCTAAATAATAAGTATTTATACGGTTACCTCATACATATTCTCTCTTTGGTCCCCCAGTGACCCTCAGACAAAGTGAAACTTCTAAGAGACAACAGTCTTGTCTCCTTATTGAAGAATATAGAAATTGAGTGTTCACTTAGCACACACTGAGCAAGCTATTTAGATTCCAGTTTGCATTGGTTAAGGTAGTTTTTCACTGAGAGTTACATATGTCAATGATATCATAGGTATGGATCCTCAATTCCCCCCACCCATAGACTTATTTACCTTTTATAAATTTCTCTTTCTTCTTTAATTCTTATTTCAAAAGTTTTTGTAATTTTTTATTTTTTTCTTCAAACATCCCTGGCTTTGCAGGATATGTTATTTTTCCTGGCTACAAACTAATTTTCCTTACTTTATAGTCTGTAATATTTCCTTACTTTATAGTCTGTAATATTCCTTACTTTATAGTCTGTAATTTATAGTTATCGATGAGTGATACAGAAGATTTTTTTTGTGTATGTGACTTGCCTAGGATCACACAGCTAGTAAGTGTTTAAGGCTGGATTTGAACTTGAGTCTTCCCAACTCTAGGTCTTGCACCCTATTCATTGTGCCACATGGTTTCTCATTGTAACCCCATGGTAGTTATTCATGATATTAATGAATAAATAAATAAATAACACATTTTCTATTTGTTTCAGTCTTTCTCCTGGCCTTTATGTGAAGTTTTCCTTGTGATGACCTCCTTGTTTTCTTTTTTTCTCTTTATTTTTCTCTTTTTCTTTTATATTATTTGGCCCATTTATTGCTCTTTTGAGATGGAGAAGGTCTGAAACACAATGGTAGTTGGCATAGTGGATGGAGCACTGGCCCTGGAGTCAGAAGTACCTGGATTCAAATCCACTCTCAGATATTTATTTAAGTGTGATCTTGCCACTTAATCCTGATTGCCTTAAAACAACAACAAAATCATGATCAATCACTAAATCATCTTGCTGAAGTCTCTACTCACCCTAAATTTCTTTTCTGTTTTCTCCCAGAATCAAATGAGATAATATTTGCAAAGAACTTATCACAGTGGCAAGTACATTGTAGGTATTTAATAAATACTTGTTCACTCCCTCCTCCCCATTTCATAGTATTCTTCCCCACCTCTCTCTACAAGATACTTAGTTTCTAAAGTTTTCAAGGAACCCCAGAGTTTGATGAGGACTTCAGAGATCATTTTATCCAAATCTCAAATTTAATAGATGATGAAACTATTTTCTCATATCTTAGTACCTCTTGTCAAGAAGAAAGGGAAAGCTTATAGGTCTCTAAAACTCTAATGTAAAATAAAATTGTCACCCTTCTGAGAGATTTTTGTATTTTAAAAGAGAACAGCAAGAACGTATTGTAAAAATTCCTAGTCATAGACTTTCCAAATACTTTGGTATCTACGACTTTTTTTTTTTGTTGTTCCTAGAAGCCCTCAAGCTCTACTGTATGGTTAAACATCTAGTCAATCTACTTCTAAGGACTGCCCTGACTATAGTAAATGTCTGAGGACATAATATATGTGAG
This sequence comes from Gymnobelideus leadbeateri, assembly GCA_011680675.1. Lineage (NCBI taxonomy): Eukaryota > Metazoa > Chordata > Mammalia > Diprotodontia > Petauridae > Gymnobelideus > Gymnobelideus leadbeateri. The sequence goes on from WOXC01011825.1 coordinate 4,028, forward strand.
GAGGAATTAGAGTCTGGGTTGTTGTGATTTTGCTATAGCAGTACTTCCTTATGTTTCAATTCCAGATTTATTAAGTATCTGCTACACACTAGATGCTAGGGATACAATGATTAAATGAAAATCCCTGCCCTCAAGGGTCTTATATTCTCCTGGGAAGGAGAAAGGGAGAAAAGAAACAGGCACACAGCAAAGCATAAAAGAAATTGGGGGGGGGGGCGGCTAGGTGGACCAGTGAATAGAGCACCAGCCCTGGAGTCAGAAGGACCTGAGTTCAAATCTGGCCTCAGACACTTAATGCAAAAACTAGCCTGTGACCTTGGGCAAGTTACTTAACCCCAACTGCCCTCTAAAAAGAAAAAAAAGAAATACAGGGAGTGATGAGGCGCAAAAGAGAAGTCAGACAAACTTTTCTAGGAATGTTTGAGGAAAGAATACAAAGTTGGACTCAAGGAAGGGTAAATGAGAGATGTGGCACTTAAGCTGAGTATTACATTGGGCTGCATGAAATTTAGTCTGGATCTGACCAGTTTTGTAATGACTTTTCCATGCTTCTATCCAAATCCTATCTGAAGCCACTGAATTCTCATCTATAGACTAAATTCTGGCACCGAATATGAAGTCAGGATGGCTAGGTTCAAATCCCACCTCAAATACTTACTAGTTGTATGGTCTGGGGCAGGTTACTTAATCTCTCTCAGCCTCAGCTTTATCATTTATAAAAGAAGAGAGCTTAACTCAGTAGTATCTAAGGCCTTTTCCACTTCCAAATCTACGATCCAGTGATCAGACCATGAGCAGAATGGCTATTACTGGGGTTATAGAATTGACTCCAAGGCTAATAACCCATGAGAAAAATAACTGAATGCTTGACGCGCTCAGAGAAGAGTTTTTCTGTGCATCATATGTACTATTTCCCATTGTGTGACTCTAGGGAGAGAGGTATATGAGTATGTACGACAGGTTTCAAGGAAGACAAGCAAATGACAAGCAATAAGACAAAAGGCAGGATTGGGCCCCTTGAATTTGAGTTACATATTATGTAATAACTAGAGTTATTTAGTGATCTTTGTCGAGTTGTACCAATATGATGAAAACAATGATACTACCTAACTTAATGTACATATTTGGCAAGGACCTATTTTGTAGAACCAGGCAAAGCAATAACAAAATTCATTGGAGTAATAAAAAGGATAGAATATCAATGGAAATAAGAAATTACAAACAAAAGTGGTTTAGCATTACTGGAATTCAAGCTATATTATAAATCAGTAGTCGTCAAAACGATTTGGTGCTAGTTTAAAAAACAGAAGTTATTGAATATAGGAATATAACGTTTGATAAACCTAAGAATTTAAATTATTAGAGAAAAGTCTTTTAAATGAGAATTCCTGGAGATACTGTGAAGCTATTTGGTAAAAATTAAGTTTAGACCAACATCTCACACCATATACTTCAGTAAATTAAAAATCAATACATAATCTAAATATAAAAGTATGTCAATAAAAAAAATTATAAGAAAATAAGAGGACATATTTTTCAAAGCTATAGCTAAGGGGAGAATTATAAACCAAATGGAAGACTGAGGAAATAAAAAGAAACAAAATAGAAAATTTCTATCATATAAAATTTAAAAGCTTTTTGCACAAGTAAAATTAGCTAGGAGAGAATAAGAAGAGAAAGTGTGTAATGGGAAAGATGCTTGTATCAACTATCACTGATAAAAATCTTATATTCAGGCTATATAAGAGGCTGTAAGACATAGTGGTTAGAGAACTGGTCTTGAAGCAAGGAGGTTCTATATTCAAGTCTTGCCTCTAACACATACTGGCTATATTACCTTGAGTAAGTCACTTAGTTTCTTAGTGTTCTAGATAAATTTCTAAGGCTACAAAGAATACACATATACATGATATCTCATGGATGTGTACATTCCCTACAACAATACAGATTGCAATTAACCTATAAGTGTCCATCTGATGGAAACTTTGTTCATATCTTCCCATAAATAAGCCATAAGGGATCCACCCAATATCTTAGGGGCCTTCTCATTCTCTTGACATTATGCTACAACACATGATACCAATGGTGACCAGTTCTTTGATTATGACTCTATTGCTATGTGACTGGACCATCTTTTTTTCTTGTAACATAATTCTCTCATTATATCTGTTGCACTGTTTCTCCTGCATAACTCTTTACTTGTCAGGTGCTGAAGTCTGGTCACATCAACAAAGTGCCTATCCATTGTTCTTTGAATGATCCTTAATGTGAATTCTCTGGAAACTATGACTCTTAGTCACAATATCACTAGAAGAATACTGATGGTTTTAAAAGGCTCTTTCTTAGGGGCAGCTAGGTGGTACAGTGAATTGAATACTGCCCCTGGAGTCAGGAGGACCTGAGTTAAAATCCAGCCTCCGACACTTGACACACTTACTAGCTGTGTGACCTTGGGCAAGTCCCTTAACCCCAATTGCCTTGCCTTACACCCTCAAAAAAGAAAGCAAATAAAAGATTCTTTCTTTTATTTTTGTAGAAGCCCTTTATTAGCAGAATTGCATCTTCAGAAAATTGTGAAGCCATTCACCCAGACCAGGTCTAGTTCCTAACAAAAGGTTGGGCTTTCCCAAACAAACAAAAAACTGACAACTGAGAAGTTGCCAACACTTAAATTTACCACCTCCCAACAAGGGACAAAGACGGGTTATTGTATGAAATAAGCAGGGGGTCAACAGGTTACTCCTCTGACTGTGAGTTTGATAATTGGACATAGTCAGCTGCGCATAATATGGCTGAGACAGCTCCGGATTAGCAGCACTGGTGGCTTACACTGAAGGCTTGCAAATTTTAAGATCCTCACAACAACCCTGTGAGGTAGGTGCTCTCTTATAACTCCTTAAAACACAAAACAAAACACAGAGAGGCTTATGTGACTTATTGTGATGGCTTGTTCAAGGTAGGGCTAGAGCTTGGTTCTTTGTCAGGAGTAACTTGTTTCATTATGATCTCTGCCTTTTAAGCATAACCTCAAATGTACAAATGCTACAGAGATGTAGTTAACAGTAATTTAAACTATATCACAACACACCCAAAAGCACGGATGAAATTCATGAAAACATTTAAGGGCAAGACAATTTCAACGGTTTGTTGGGGCCTTTTTTTTGTCTGCATCTTAGCACATGATTTCTCAAATGGAGGGCAATAGTGGCATTTTCTTCTTATTGGGGACAATGAGGTTACTGAGTGATTGATGAATGAATGAATTGATGAATGGAAGGATGCCAGGGTAAAGGGCGGGGAGGCGGTCTTGGTGCTGAATGTCTTTCATCGCGCTGGCCATTCTTTATAATCCGAGCTTGGTCCTTCTTCAGTGTCTTCTTTTTGAATTGTACCTGATCTTATTACCAGTTTTCATTCGAATCCATTGAGGGATAGGACAATTCTGCTTCTGTTTCTTGGCCAGGAACCTCTTGATTCTAAATGTTTTATGAGAGGACATGATGATGGGATGACAGCCGAGCTTCCACCATGATGGCTGGATGGGCGAAAAAAGCAAAAGGTTCTTTCTTAACTGAAAAATAATATGGCAGAAACTAGGCACAGACCAACATCTTACACTATATACCAAGATAAGGCCAAAATGAGTACCTGATTTAGACATAAAGGGTGACAATATAAGCAAATTAGGAGAGCAAAGAATAGTTTATCTGTCATATCTATGGAGAAGGGAATGATTTATTTATTTATTTATTGCTTTTTGGAGGGCAATTGGGATTAAGTGCCTTGCCCAAGGTCACATGGCTAGTAAGTGTTAAGTGTCTGAGGCTGGATTTGAATTCAGGTCCTCCTGACATCAGGGCCAGTGCTCTATTCACCGTGCCACCTAGCTTTCCCCAATAATTTATTTATTTATTAAGAATTTTACAATATACACAGTGCCTGGCACATGGTAGGTACTTAAGAAATATTTTTTTGACTTTGACTCTAAAGATATGAATCCAAATCTGGCCCAAGACATGTACAGCTGTGCAATCTTATTCAAGTTACTTAACCTCTGTCTTCCTCAGTTTCCTCATCTATAAAACGGGGATAATAATTATACCTATCTTTTAGAGTTATGCAGACAAAATGAGATGATATTTGTAAAGTGCTTTGAAAATCTCTAAGTACTATATAAATACAACTATATATAAATATAATCATCATCATCATCATCATCATACTTATTGTAACCTTTAAATGATATCATTTCAGAGACTCTGATCTAGGACTTGATGACATACACAATATCATACACAAACAGAAATATCTGAGGGACTCCCCACATTTAAGGTATATCTATTTGATTTGGATTTTGTATTTAGCAACTTCTTTGACAGTGGTGAATACCTTTAGTGAGTATACGTCTAGTTTGTCTTGCACATTAGTAATGAGAGGTGATCAAACAAGGTTATCTATGTTGTCCTTTCTCTTAAGAAAGCTTCAGTGATTTTTGACATATGCATGGGAGACATCTTGTTGGACACTCCAAGGTGGCATTTTGTTCTATTGAATCAAAGGCTTTTTATAGTCAATAAACAGTACAAACAGTGGGATTTTGTATTCTCCATACCTTTCACTCAGTTGTGTGACTGCAAAGATGTGAAGATATGATCTGCTGTTGGCCAACACAACACAAACTTAAATAGAACTATTTAATTCACCAAGGGATCTAATTAGCTCCTTGCAAAAGAAGATAATGAGATTCTTTCAGCAATAAAGCATATTCATAGTTACTGAGGAATCAATGAAGTGATGAGCACTGCCCCAGAGCAAACTCTGTATTCATTAAAGAATAGCATATATATGCAGATAAGTCTTCTCCCTATTTGTTCAGTGTCATATGGTTTATTGAATTTAGAACACCTGAATGGGGTTTTTGTTTGATGCCAATGAGTAAAGATATGATGTTATTGGTGACTTTTTAGCACAGTTTTGTTATTTATATCCTTTTATTACATAAGAGAACACCTATACTAATTCTATTTGAGAGTTACTTCCCTGAAGAATAGCATTTTAAATGCTTTTGTTAAGATTAAACATCAGTACATAGTTCTGCTATATTGAAATAGATATCCCTCAGGAAAAGAAGTGATACAGCTAGTCAAGAATCATTATTAATATCAGACAGCTAAAAGACAGCTGTTTATAAAGAATTATGGACATAATTAATAACATTTAAAATTCATATCATGTTTTAAAGTAAATTATGACATTAATAATGTCACTGTCATTGTTATTACTTGACAAATGTATATTCATTAAGCTAGTATTCAACTCATTTTTCTAGATTTCACTAGATAGAATACTGAGACTTAAATTTTAGGCTTCAAAGAAACTGGCCATTAATCCTCTCTGAATGGGAGAGTGTTGAAAACACAGGGCAATTCAGCCAAGACATGTCAATTAATTTTTTAAGTCAATATTTTAAAGATTTATTTAGTGTGGGCCCTCCCTTCACTGACACAGATCATAACACCTTAATGACTTGGTATGCATTTTAGTGAATTTCTATGGTGGAGAAAAAATTCACCACCAGATAAATAAGCATTGTTGTTGTTGTTGTTGGGTTGTTTTGTTTTGTTTTGTTTTGTTTTTTGTGAAGAACCTCTCCTCACTAAGTTGGTAACTGCATGATAAACATATAATCCAATACTGAGTTTATATATGAAGCCTTTGAATGTTTGTAGGACCTATCAGAACTTGTGTTCTCTTGGCATAACCTTGAAAAATCCATGATCAAGTGTAAATCATGATAAGGCATCTAAAGAAGAGATGATTGGCTGTGTACTCTCTCAAAAAACACCACCCCTCCTCCCCAAGCCTAGACAAAAATTATAGTAATCTGCAAAATCAAAATCAAGTTTAAATTTCAGTAAAATACAATGTCAAAATCAGACAATGTATAACAGAGTAATAACTAGAATCAATAAACACTAGAATCAAAGAGTCAGAATTGGAAAAGTACTAATACCCACCCTATATAGGACTTTCATCTTTCTCTGGATCCAGTCTCAAGGCTTCTGAGGCTACCCTCACCTTTGAACCTCTGACAGTTACTGAGTCTATGCAAGTGGGGGCTACTCAACTGATTTTGACTGAAATAGGACCACTGCTGCAGTATATCTAGACATATGCATTTCTTTGAGAGCTATAGATTCCACCACCTGCTTTCCTTAAGTCCACTGACTTTTTGTACCAATGACACAGTCAAAAGAAGATTTGGGTCATCTGAAAAGACCTCCAAACACAGTTAAAATGGGCTAAAGGGGCCTAAACAAGCACTAGTGCATCAAACATGATGGCTAGGGAAATATCTGTAGAAAGGTGACCACCTGCGATTGTCTTTCTACTATGTTCAAGAAGGGCTCTTGACAAAAAAAATTAGGAGGACATTTTTGGATCTATTCATTAACATCTATGTGATCAGCCTTATAGGATTCTGTCTAGCCTTCCTAGATTCTTAGAATATAGAGTGTATTCCATTACTCCCTTCTACAAAACTATACCACTATGAAACTAAACAAAAAGCTGTATAACCACCTATGTTATCAATAATCATACAGGTATCAAAATCTAAGAAATCTTAGACTCTTGAGTAAAACACCAGCAACTCTACTGCCCAATTGACTAGGAGAATTATTTGTCCAAGAAACGTGGCAATTAGCAGTTCCAGGATTTGTATCACCAGAATTGTGAAAGAGCTGGACCTTGCATACTCTTTCAGGGAGACCCAGGGAGGGGAGAATGATATCCAAGTCCTCACAATAAGGGCCTCTGCTTAGATTTAAAGAATGATAGAGAAAGAACTATATTCTAAGTTCCCAGTATGTTCTGATCCCTTTCTGGATTTTCCATCCTGGCAAGAGATGGTGCTATTTCCAAAGGATACTACAAGCGAAGGTATTTAATCAGAGACCAATGAGCACACTTTAAAGTCAGCTAGGCAGACTAGGCAAGGGCAGAGTTAAATTGGTAGTCTCTAAGAGAATGTTCTTTTTCTTACAATAAATGTTATTGTTATAATATGTATAAAGCATTTTTCTATTGTAAACTTGTAATGATAGTAAGAGTGAGTGAGTAGAGTTGAAAGCCAAGCTGAGAATGATGTAGTTACTCATTAATCTCAGACCATAGCAATCATCTATTCTCTGCAAGTGACCTAATGCCCAAAGACCCCAACTTATACAGAAACCAGGAACATTATGGTGGAACCAACAAGGACATAAACTTTGAAAGGCATGGAACTTTTATTGGACACAACTGACATGAGAGAAACAGGCTCCAGGAATGATGGCTCCTACCATTGAGGCCACATGGCTTCTAGTGATAATGATTTGAAGTTTTCAAATCTACTGTCAGCTTATACTCCTCTACAGAAGAGATTTATGCATGTTGGGGTACATCCATGGAGCTAATGAACAATCATCCACACTCCAAACAATTTTACACAAGCAACAGGAAAGCCATTTCTTCTATGCAGAAGAGGCTGGACTGAAGTAGTTCTAAATCCCAGCAGAGAAAATTTCCTTATAAGATGACATGAATCTAGTGGGATGCCTAATAAACCCAGATATGGATGTAATGGTCAGACAGCTGGAAGCCCTGTTTGCTGGTCTGTTTCTCTGTCTGTATTTTTTGTCTCCTTATAATTTCTGTTTGTATTCTCTGAAGTTCAGGGTGCTGACTTTTTCCCCTGAACTAGGTAAATGATATATGTTTGATTAAGGTAAGATTGTTAACCCCTTTTTGAGTTAGAAAAGCAGATCAAAGAACCTGTGCTAGCAGCCATCCTGGGTGTGCTAGGGTGCTTGCTGCTACACGGATACAAAGAAAAAAAATAGATCCTCTTCTGAGGGAGTTTACATTTTGCTGAAGAAGTCAACATATAGAGATATGTACATATAAAATATATACAAAATATACCAAGGATTGAGGTGAGTCACTAGCACCTGGGGTGGGGGATCAAGAAATACCTGATGTAGGAGATGGGTGTTCCAGATGAACTTTTAAGGCAACTAGGGACTGTAAGAGGCAGAGGTGAAGAAATCTTCCAGGCATGAAGGTCAACTTATGCAAAGACCCAGAGAAATGAAATAAAATGTTGCATTAGAAATAATAAAAAGGTTGTTTTTGCTGAACCCATAAGTGGGAAAGGAAAGTTGGAGCCCAGTTATCCAGAGCTTTAAATTCCAGACAGAAAGTTTGTATTTGATCCTAGAAGTGAGAGCCATAGGAATCCTCTAGATTCCAGTCCAATTCATGACATCTCTCTCTTCAGTGACAGCCCTGCTGTACACTGTCGTGGTCAGATATCTGGAGTAATGTGTTCAGTATGAGGCCCCACATTTTAGGAAGAATATTGATAAATAGTGTAGCATCCAGAGTAGAGTAACCAGAATGTGAAGGAGGGGCTTTAGTCTATCTCAAAAGAAAATTGATTAAAGCAGTTGGAGCTTTCTATTCTGGAAAGGAATAGCATAAGGTTGTAGGGGAAGGAAAAGGGGGAAGTACATGATGGCTATCGTTAAGCATTTGAAAAACTCCCCGAAAGGGAGATTAGATTTATTCTTTTTGGCCTCAGAAAACAGAACTGAGAACGATAGGTAGAAGTTGAAAAGAGGCAAATTTAGGCTAGATATAAAGAAAAACTTTCTAGTAATTAGAACTATCTAAAAGTATAATGGGTCACTCATATACTTGGCATCTAGGTGGTACAATGGTGTGTGTTGAATCTGCAATCAGGAAGACCTGAGTTCAAATTCAGCTTCAGGCACTTCCTAGTTGTGTAACCCTGGGCAAGTCACTTAGCTTCTGTCTGTGTCAGTTTCCTCATCTGTAAAAAGAGAATGATAATAAAACTACTTCCTGGCATTGTTGTGGGGATAAAATGAGATAATATTTATATAGTTTTGCAAACCTTAAAGAACTAATACTAGGATCATTATTATTACTATGGGAGGGGTCCAGGCTGGCCTGCCTTCAAAATCAGGTCCCCATGCTGGGTTTCTTAATTCCTGCTCCACCCTCTGCTTGTCAGCTCTTTTTTTTATTGGCTGTTTTCCCCCTTTAGAATGTAGGTCCTTAAGAGTACGTTCTGTCATTTTTTTTTTTTTGCTTGTATTTGCATCCCTAGCTGGTAGCAGAGTCCCTGGCACATAGTAAACACTCAATGAATACTAACATCCTTCCTTCTTTTCCCCTCAGTTAAGGTCTTCTAGCAAAGGATAGATGACCACTTGCTGTGTATGTTGTAGTAGAGACGCTTTTCCTTGTATGATTTAGATTGCAGTCCTATCCAACTCTGAAATTCTGTGATTGTGGTTGTCTGACCTCTACTTTCTATCTCTGATAGGGAATTATTTGTACAGTGCTGTATTTACATGAGATTGAGCCAGGAAGTTCATGGTGGATCTGTTCTACTAAGGAACCCTGCCCCTTTAGTATCTGGTAAGTAACTTGTTATTCAGTTGTTTCAGTTCTGTCTGACTCTTCATGACCCCATTTGGGGTTTTCTTGGCAGATACTGGAGTGGTTTGTCATTTGCTTCTCTAGTTCATTTTACAGATGAAGAAACTGAGACAAACAAGGTTAAGAGACTTGCCCAGGGTCACACAACCAATAAGTGAGATGAGATTTGAACTAAAAAAGAAAAGTCTTCCTGACTTCAGGCTTGGCACTCTATACACTGTGCTACCTAACTGCCCATCTGGTGACTAATCCCTTCCTTATCTGAAACAGCATCCTGGGGGTGAGGGGTTGAGTGAGAGATGGCTTTTACTATTCATGTGTTTAGCACAGTGTCTAGCATATATTAGGTGTCTAATAAATGTTTATTGATTGATTAATGTCTTTAACAGAATTCACAAATCTCTGTATGTGTAACTTGGTGGACAGGAGGGAGAGGGGAAGAATGGGAAGGAAAAAACTGTAAGTAGATACGAAGCTGGTCAAGCTACCCACCAATGAGAATTAACCTCAAAATAATTTGGATAGATTAAAATGTAAGAGTTATGCTGAGGCCCCATCAATGTCTAGCAGTAGAGGGAGCTATTTCACATTTTTATCATACTTTAAGGATTAAAAAATATTTTCTTCACAACAACCCATATAGATAGGTAGTGCAAGCCTTATTATTCCGTCTTTACAAATGAAAAAGTTGGGGTTGATAGAGGTAAAGTGACTTGCTTTTAGTCACATAGCCACTAAGAGTCTATGATTTCCAGTACATCGTGTTGTCTGTCAGTAACCTCACGTTTAGTGGGCCTATTGTTCTTAGAATCTAGATGCTAGCCAAGAATAATAGATGATGAATATAAGCTTCCCTAAAGGGTAAACCATCTTCCCCTGCTTCCCTCTCCTTCCCCAAACAGAATTTATACCCAGCAAAGGGAATAGTTGGGGAATCAGAGGAGGAGTTAGTAAATGAAGACTGACTGGTTAGAACTCAGCTTTAAACAATACACTTCAGAGACTTTCTTGTATACAAAAATGCATTGAAATGAGGTTTTCTGTGAGGGACAATGTTGTGATAACTTCTAACACTGTGATTACAGATCTCTGTATTCCTGGGCTTTTCCTTCACACTGTTTAACCCTTCCTGACACTACTACTTCATTGGCCATGGGAGGAAATAGCTTTAGACACCTATTGTGTAAGGTACAATCTGAAAGTGAGCTATTATTATTGCATAATTATAATGATAACTATGCTAATAATCATTATTATACAGCATTTTTATAGTCACTTTAAAGTCTGCAAACTCCTTTCCATATTTTACCTCATTAGTTCCCCACAATTCAATAAAGTAGATACTATTATTACAAAGGAGAAGACTGAGGCTCTGAGAGGTGATTTGCCTGCCCCAAAATCAGGTCTTCTGGGTTCCGATTGGCTCTTAACACGCCATTTATTGTATCACTTAGCTGCATATTATTATTATGTTCCAAACTAGTGACCTTGAAACTGTGTAAACCACTGCCTGCCACCAGTAGCAGATGCCCTGGTCCAAGAGTGATAAGATGACAGTGTAGCCTCATTCTTATTTGAAATTGGAACAAAACCTTAGGATTAGGAAAACAAAACTAGAAACCAAAATAAATAAACTACAAAGGATTTGGGTGAGAGAAGGGTCACGTAACCACGTGTCCTAGATTGAGACAGTCGCAGCTTTTGCCTTCTTGCCAAATATATTTGGGACAGGAAGTCCTTCTGTCAGAAGAATAGAAGACTGGAAACAGAGGTGGGGGCAGATGGATTGCAAGGAAGAAACTGTGCAATCTTGTTAGGATTTTTCACACATTTACATAACACCGTCTGGTAAATTACCATTTGTGTCATGTAGAGAGTAATTATTCAATATTGGTGATATTTTTTTAAAGAGAGAACAAAGCCTGAAGCAGGGTATGGTGGCATGAACACTGAATTTCAAGTCAGAAAAGCAGGTATGAGATCTTGACTCTGCCATTTATAAGTTGTGTTCCCATAGATTCATAATTTCAAACCTCTGGACCTTAGTTCCATCATCTGTAACATGCAGGCAATGGGTTAGCTGATTAGGAAAGCAGGATGGAGCAGTAGAAAAGTCATATAGGGGCCTGATGTCAGAGAAGCTGGTTTTGAATCTTGGTTCTGCCACTGTGTGATTTTGGGTAAGTCACTTAACCTCTCTTGGTCTTGTTCTTCTCATCTATAAAATAAAGGAGTTGGATGAGATCATCAATCCTCAAAGTGTGTTAAGGGGAAAACCAGGGGTTCTCAAGATCTTTTCAAGCAGGTCTGTGAGGTCAAAACTATTTTCACAATAATACTGTTTTAAATTTCTAATATGGTTAAGATTGACAGATATAACCCACATAAACAGAAGCTCCTGCAGGAGCTTCTCAATAATTTTTAAGAGTATAGAAAGGTCTTGAGACCAAAAGATTTGAGAACCACTGGACTAAATAATCACTAAGATTCCATCCAGCTTTATATTCTATGAGACTGTGATGGTGGTTTACTTATGCAGCATAAAAGGATTTTGTTTATTATTTTCTTGTGTCCTTTAGTCAGCACATGCAAACAAGCCAGAAATAATCAGAAGGAACCATATGATAATGCAGGTGCTAACATCCTGTTAGGGAAAGAAAAACAAGTGTCTCTTCAGATCTTAATGTTATCAAAGGGTGTTGAGGGAGCAAAATAAGGAAAACAGAGGTTCTGGGATAGATTGGTTCTGTCCTGAAGGTTTGAAGAGGAGAAAAAGAAAGGAGGACAAAAAGAGGAATATATTAATGTAAGAAGGCAGGGGAACTTCCTATTTCACATACCTACAGAGTATGAGAAAAGTCTGCAAAGATGGAGGAAGGGGTGGGGTTGTGTGGGGAGGACAGTCCGACAAATGAACCTTGTCCTTATGTGAGGTGGACAAAGGAAAGCTGAACACACCCAGAGTTATAAGAGGTAAAAGGAATAGCAGAAAGCAGGAAAAACTTCCTGATCCTGGAGAGTGGGATTAAAAGAGAAAAAGAAAAGTAAAGAATTAGAATCTAAGGGAGGTATTCATACACTGAGGAATGTTTGAACAAATTATGATATATGTGTAATGGAATATTTTTTTGAACTGTAAGAAATTATAAAAGAAAACATTTCAGAGAATCCTGGGTAGTATATCCTGATAGAAAATGAAGTGAGCATAATCAGAAGAACAATTTACACTAATTTAACAACATTGTAAAGAAACATAACTTTGAAAAATTTATGAATTCTGATCGATGCGATGACAATGTCTCCAGAGAACCTATGATTAAGCATGTTACCTTTCACTTGATAGGGAGTGATAGAATCAAGGTGTGGAAAGAGGCATACATTTTTGGACATGGACATTGTATGTATTCATTTTACTTGATTATTTTTACTCTTATTTTCTTTCCTTTGTTTTTATTTGACAGGAGAAACCTTAGGGAAGGAAATTAACTGATAAGATGACAAAAAAAGATTAATTGAAACTTTTTTTTAATGCCTAGAAAGGAATAGGAGGAATTTTAGCAGGATCATTTTGAAAGTAATATGTGAGATTATTATATATCTTTTTTTTCAAAGCGAGTGATTTAAAATGGAGATTTACTGTTTCGTCTACAATCTTGTTTCTCTGTTCTGTTAGATATATGGAAATTCTATTTTTTTATGGCATGTAAGCTCAGGATAAAAAAAAGAAAATTACCTATTATCAAAAGTCTGTCATGCTCTTGGATGTGACTGCCCATTGAGTTAGTCCATCTGTTAGAACATGTATCTAGGACAGGCACTTCAGACAGATAATGTGCTGGGCCAACACTTGAATAGGAGAGAATTCTGGATCTCAGAAAAATAAAAATGTGGGGGTTTAAAGTGGGCAAAAGTAAATTGCAATATATTTCTGATATGTGCTAAAAATGAAAAGGATTTTATCTAGGAAATGTATAATCATAAAACAAGATGGACTCCTCAGGTAGTGGCAATGGGCCTTGAAAATCTAAGCAATTCAGTCTAGATGGTCAGAGAGCAATAACAATCATAATTATCACAGCTAGCATTTATAAAGTCCTTTAAGACTGGCAAAATACTTTACCAATATTGTCTCATTTTATCCTGAGAGACAGGTGCTTTTAATATCCCCATTTAGGTAAGGAAACTGAGGCAAACAGAAATTAAATTATCTGACCAGGGTTGTGCAGCTAGGGTCTGAAACCACATTTGAACTCAGGTTTTCTTGACTCCTTGTCCAATGCTCTATCTACTCCGCCACCTAGTGGTCTAGAGTAGGGAGTGCAATGAAACATGGGGCCTGTAATTAGTGTGTCAAGTTAGGCAGTCACCAATAAGGACAGCAGGGCCCCAAAATGGAAATTCTGGAAATGAAAGAGCTAAAATCTCCAAGGCAGGCAGTCTCTGGTCTGGGTGGCCAAGGAAACTTGTTGAGCTGTTGAGAATATTTAGGGAGTGATGTGAAGCACAGGTGGGGCCTGATATAATGAGCCATGTAGTTACCAATCTGATCAATGGAGCCCCAGAGTGGAATTTCTGGAGATGAAAGGGCTAAAATATGCAGGAAATAGTTTCTGGTGTGGGTGATGAGGCAGCTGGCCAAGTTGACAAGATGGCCAACTGTAAGCATGTAAAATCTTACAACTCAAGTTTAAAAAAATCAGTCTCATAAGTAAGATCAGGTAAGCAGAGTTGGATAGCCATCTGTCTGAAAAAGATCTGGTGGTTTTAGTGTCCTATTTCCCTTAAAGGATAAGCAATTGCTTCTTCTTCAGAACATACAGCTCCCTCCTCTTCAAGAAGAGGCCCAAATTAGGGGTGGCTAGGTGGTGCAGTGAATAGAACACCAGCCCTGGAGTCAGGAGGACCTGGGTTTGGATCTGACCTCAGACACTTATCACAAAAATAGCCATGTGACCTTGGGCAAGTCACTGAACCCCAATTGCCCTCCAAAAAAGAAAAAAAAAGAGGCCCAAATTGCTTTTAGTCTCCAAGTATATTGTCGTTCAATTGTTTCAGCTGGGTCCTACCCTTCATGACCCCATTTAGAGTTTTCTTGGCAAAGACACTGGAGTGGTTTGGCCATTTCCTCCTGCACCTCATTTTACAGGATATAAAACTGAGGCAAACAGGATTAGGTGACTTGCCCAGGGTCACATTGCTAGTAAATGGCTGAGGCCAGATTTGAATTCAGGAAGATGAGTCTTCCTGGCTTCAGGTCAGGAGCTCTTTCCAATGTACCACATAGCTGCCCCAGGCTCCAAGTATACAGTAGTCCTTTCTCCCTTCCTCATTTTTGCAACACTTTTCCACTCTTCAAGTGGAAGTAGAGTTTTCCCTCTGCCTCTTCAGATACTTAAAAAAAATATTCCCCCCTAGATAACTGAATCCACAAGTCTTGCTTCTAGTTTTTGTTTGGTTTTTTTTTTTAAAGGAATGCTTATTTGTCCATTATAACCCAGAATGTTCAGAGCCTTTTCACCTTCCCTTTTGGGTGGGAGACCAGCCTGCACTTGGAACATAGCTAGTAGCATCCCACAATTAATTCAAGTCTGTATCTAACCCTGCTTCCTGTGATGACTGGTGCTCAGCCTAACAACTAGTGGGTATTTATACCTCACCTCTTAACCACCAGAGTAAGACCTTAAAGCATACCCACCTTCCTTTTTCTTCTCTAGTTAACCTTGTTTGTTTTTTAAACGTACAGTTTACTTTGTTAGTTCATTTATCCTGCTTTTCTCCCTCAGTCCTTTTCAGATCCATTCTCTTCAATCCTTTTTCTCTTCTAGATTCTTCCACTCCAAAAGCTTCTCTTCAACTTTTCCTCAAATTCTATAAAATTTTTCCAAGTTTCTTCTCCTCCAATTTACTTTCTGGTCTTGTTCACAGGTCCAAAGCTCTCTCTAAATCACCATCATTATTTTCTTTTTTCAGCTCACACCTTACTTCTGCTCCTTTTGCCAAAACTTTATCCTACAGATGACAGTTCAGTCAATCCTGGAGGCCAAAGGGCACACCTACTATCACCTCCAGTCCTGATGAAGTAAGTCTAGTCACCATCTATAGTCTCCTTTGCTGGACCTTCATCCAGGTCAATCCCATTAATCATGGGTGTCTCCTAAATGTCTGTCCTAATACTTCTCTCCTCTTTCTATCCAGGGGTTCATCAACTTTTTTGTGTCATTGATCCCTCTGGCAATCTGGTAATGTCTATATATCTCCTCTCAAAATGATGTTTTTAAATGCATAAGATGAAATATATACAGTTATAAAGGAAATCAATAAATACTGTTTGTTATAAAATATTTTTTAAAAAAGCTCACATATTAAAAATCTCATCTATACTATCTTGCTTACTGATCTCATTAATTCCCATGAGTTTAATTATCATCTCCATATAAGCTCATCTGATCACGATGTCCAGTCCTAACTTATGTTCTTCATTCCAGTTTCATACTACCAAATACCTATTAGAAATCTCAAACTAGCTGGGAGGAATGTAATAAGCATTCATAAATAACTTGTTGGTTGATTTATTGTGCTTTTTAGGCTTATCTGCTATATTTTTTCTCTGATACCAGTTCCTCTGAAATCACAAGAAATGACACCAAGTTCAAGAACTTTATGATTACTGTCTAATCACATTTCCCAATTCTTCTATTACTCCTACTCATTCTTCCTGGATATATTGTTTTCTCCTTACTGTGATTTTCAACCGCTGAACCAACTCCTCCATATTCTCGTAGTGTATACTAACCCTTCTCTGGCTTCTCCTACCTCACTACCTAGAGTGGATTCCACAGTCACTTATATTAATAAAGTTCAAACCAGCCACCCTAGGATCCATCCATCCACTCTTGATTTTTTGTTGCTTCTGTTCTGGTAATAGCTAATTCTGGGTACCCTAAACATCTGTTACTTCATTTTTGCTCTTGGGAGGCCAAATACTGCTGGGGAAAGTCATGAAAACTGATTTAAGTTATATAACCTTTGTGATCCAATGACTCTGGCTTCCTTGTTCCTCAAACAAGATACATTTAATGTACTTTGTGTATTTATGCTGGCTGTCCCTCATGACTAGAATTCACACTTTTCTCATCTCCATCTCCTGGTTTCCTTCAAGTCCCAGCTAAAATCATACCTTTTCTAAGATTTCTTTCCCAATTCCCCTTAATGCTAATTCCTTCCCTCTATGATTATCTCCAGTTTATCCCATATATAATTTATTTGTATATAGTTGTTTACATGTTGTCTCCTCCATTAGACTTATCTCCTTAAGAACAGGGAATTTTTTTTTTTCTTTGTATCCCCAGTGCTTAGCACAGTGCCTGGCACATAGTAGGTACTTAATAAATGGTTGTTGACTGACTGGCTCAGCAGGGTTTTGCATGCTGTTACATCATTTTTCTATTTGACATCATATTTCTATTTGCATGCTGTGACATCATTTTTCTATTTGACATCATATTTCTACTACAAATTAATTCCCTATTGTATTTTCCACAACATCTATTCCAAACCTTCTGCTCTCTCCTTAACATGCCATTAGTACCACTCCTTCCCTTACATCTATCCACAGAACTTGTCACCTTGCCTCCTTCTCTATGGAGAAAATTGTGGGTTCCATCCATTTTCCTGCTTCTGGTCTCAAAACCTGTCTTCATTTTCACTCCTTCCTTCTCTCCTTCCTGTCTATGAAGACAAGGTGATTCTCCTTCTCACAAGTGCTATTCCATTCACATGTGCCCTTGTTCCTACTTCCATATCCTCCATGACCTTACTCAATCAATCATTCATTCTCCTCTATGTTTTTACTCTTTCCCTCTATAGTGGTTTCTTTCAAGAATATTCATATCACTCCATCCTAAAACAAACAACAATAAAACCCTCTTCCCTCAATATTACCATTCTCTCTAGCTATTATTCCATCTCTAGGTAGTAAGAACCTTGCATATCCTTTCATGTCTCAGCATATATGCTAACTCCTATGAAAAGCCTTTCTCATATCTAATATCTTTCCCCTCCATAAAATTATCTTGTATTTCATTAAGTGGGCTCCTTTAGGAGACAGATAATTTTTCTTTTCTTTCTTGTTTTTATCCCTAGTGCCTAACACATAGTAGGTCATGAGCAAATGTGTGTTGTATTGAATTTCATTGCAAAATTATTTGAAAAAGTAGTCTACCCTTGTAGCCTCCATTTTCTCACTACCCACTCATTCTTAACCCATTGTAATTTGACCCCCAGCATTAAAATTAGGCTAAAACTGTTCCCTGAAAGGTCACCTCCTAATCATCAAATCCAATGACATTTTCTCAGGTATTGTTCTTCTTAACCTCACAGAAATATTTGACACTGCTGACTGCTGCCTTCTCTTTGACACTCTAGTCCTTTTGCTTCAAATGATTCTCCTGTCTCAAACCATTTCTTCTCTATTTCCTTCACTGGCTCTTCTTCCTCCTCTTAAACTTAGCATAGGCTTTACTCAAAGTTTTGTCCTTAATTCTCTTCTTTTCTCTGTTTACACTTCCTCTCTTGATTATCTTATCTATTCTCATGGCTTAAAACTATCACTTTTATTTATTTATTTATTTTTAACTTTCTTTTCTTTTTATATTTTTAGCTCCAAATTCTCTCCTTCCCTCCCATCCTCTTCCCTACCCACAGAGAAGACAAATAATATATCAGTAATTATTTCTTTATTTTTTGAAATTAACTCATTTCTTTTTAAATTTCTTTTTAATTTCTAAAATTAATTTGTTTATTTATTTTTAGTTTACAACATTCAGTTCCACAATCCCTCCTTGAGTTTCAAATTTTCTCCTCCTCCCTCTCCTCCATCCCTCCCCCATCATGGCAGCATGCAGTCAAATATAGGATCTACAAATATTTTCACATTAATCATTAATCAGGTTGTAAAGAAAGATTATAATCGATGGAATGATTAGTGGGAAAGAGGAAACAAAACAAAACAAGAAAAAGAAACAGAGCAAGTAGTTTGTTTCAATCTGCATTCAGACTCCACAGCTCTTTCTCTGGATGTGGATATCTCTTTTAATCATGAGTCTTTTGGAGTTGTCTTATAATCTTACATTGATTGCTGAGAAGAGCCCAGTCTATTGAAGTAAGTTGTCACACATATGTTGTGTCTGTGATTGTATACAGATTTCTCCTGGTTGCACTCTTCTCACTCAGCATCAGTTTATATAAGTCTCTCCAGGTTATTATGAAGTCTGTCTGCTCCTCATTTCCTATAGTACAGTAGTATTTCATTACATTCATATACCACAACTTGTTCAGCCATTCCTCAATTGATGGGCATCCCCTTGATTTCCAATTCTTTGCCACCACAAAAAGAGCTGCTAAAATATTTTTGTACATACAGGTCCTCCTCCTACTTCTCTGATCTCTTTGGGATATAACCCTAGAAGTGGTATTGCTGGGTCAAAGGGTATGCACTTATTTATAGCCCTTTAGGCATAGTTCCAGATTGCTCTCCAGAATGGTTAGATCAGTTCACAATTCCACCAACAAGGCATTAGTGTTCCAATTTTTCCACAACTTCTCCAGCATTTATCATTTTCCTGTTTTGTCACCTTAGCCAATCTGGCCAGTGAGATGTGGTATCTCAGAGTTGTTTTGATTCACATTTCTCTAATCAATAGTGATTTAGAGCATTTTTCCATATGCTTATAGATACCTTTAATTTCATCTTCTGAGAACTGCCTTTAACTATCATTTCTATACTAATGACTTCTAAAGTTACATTTCTAGTTTAACTAACAAACTAACAGTTCCAGCTTTCCATAACTCTATCTAGGTGTCTCACCGTCAGTTCAAGCTTACCATGTTTGAAACTAGCTCATCATCTTATCCCTCAAACCAGGGGTTCTTAACCTGGTATCTATGAACTTTAAAAAGTATTTTATAACTATATTTCAATATAACTGGTTTTCTTTGTGTTTTATTTTATGTGTTTAAAAACATTATTCTGAGAAGGAATTCATAAATTTCACTAGACTGGGTCCAAGACACACACAAAAAGTTAAGATAAGAACCCTTGGCCCTAAATTTTCTCTTTTTTCTGTTTTCACCATCTCAGTTAGTGAAACCATTATTAAGTGGGTCTCAGTTACCTATTCCAAGATCTTAACCTTGGAATTATTTCATTCCTTCCTACCCTTTATCCCATATATCCAGGCAACAACTTAGTCCTGTTGAGTCTATTTTTGCATATCTCTGGCATTTGTTCCCTCCTTATCATTTCTATTGCTACCTTAAGACAGGTCCTTATTACCTCTCACCCGGATTCTAGTATTAGCTTTCTCTTTGGCTTCCTCACCAACAATTTATCTTCCCTTCAATTCATGCTATACACTGTTACTACACTATCATTTCAAAAAACATAGTTCTTATGCCCAAAAGGCAATCAAACTGTGCATACCCTTTGATCCAGCAATACCACTTCTGGGTCTGTAAACCAAAGAGATCATAAAAAAGGAAAAAGGACCTACATGTACAAAAATATTTATAGCAGTTCTTTTTGTGGTAGCAAAGAATTGGAAATTGAGGGGATGCCATTCAATTGGAGAATGGTTGAACAAGCTATGGTACATGAATTGTGCTATAAGAAATAAGTGCTATACACTATTGTGCTATAAGAAATGATGAGCAGGTAGATTTCAGAAAAACCTGGAAAGACTTATATGAACTGATACAAAGTGAAATGAGCAGAACCAGGAGACCATTACACACAGTAACAGCAACGTTGTATGATAAGCAACTATGAATGACTTAATTCATTTTACATTTTTGCATTTTTCATGATTACACAATATATAACCTATATCCAATTGCTTACCATTTTAGGAAGAGGGGAGGGGATTGAGAGAGGGAGGAAAATTTGGGATTCATTTTGTAAAAATGAATGTTGAAAATTGTCTTTACATATAATTGGAAAAAATCGAATACTTTTTTAAAAAATAGTTCTGGTTTTATTTCCCTCTGGTTTAAAGACAATGATTTCCTATTTCCTTCTGAATTAAATGCTCATTTCTCAGCTTGGTATTTAAGGCACTCAATGCCATGGTCCCAATATGCCTTTCCAGGATTATTTCAATATTACTTCTCCTTATATATCCTATTTTCCAATCAAATTAGGCCACTTACCATCTCCAGTATTTATTCCATACTTTCCCACCTCTGTGATTTTTGCTCTTTGCTCAGTGTTCTTTATGTCTGGGAACAAGCATTTATTAAGTACTTGCTATATGTCAGGTGCTGTGCTAAGAGCTTTACAAATGCTATCTCATTTGATCTTCACAACAAGCCTGGAAGGTAGTTGCTATTATTATCCTCATTTCACAGTTGAGAAAACTGAGGCAGATAGAGGTTAAATAACTTGCCCAGGGTCACACAGCTAGTATCTTGAGGCTGGATTTTAATTTCAAGTCTTCCTAACTCTAGGCCCAGCTCTCTATTCATTGTGCCAGCTATTCTGTATTCTATATCAAGCTCTGTGAGAAATGATTATTTCTACAATGTTAATAGCTATAAAAACTAATACTTTGAAGTACCTATAATTAAGCAGCAAATGTTTTTCTAACTGAATATTGTAATATTTCTTCCTTTTTGTATTTTTATTTTTATAATTATACTTTATTTTAACATTCTATTTTTTTTTCTTTTTGGAGGGCAATTGGGGTTAAATGACTTGCCCAAAGTCACATGGCTAGTGTGTTAAGCATCTGAGTCTGTATTTGAACTCAGGTCTTCATTACTCCAGAGCTAATGCTCTATTCACTGTGCCACCTAGCTGCTGCTTTTAGCATTCTTTTTAAAAATCTCGACTTCCAAATCTTCTTCCTCCCTCCAGCCACTCTCCCACCCAATATGATATCAATTATACATGTGTCACATTTCTTCTTTGTCATAAAAGCAAGAAACGTTTTCTAAAATGATTATAACTAATTATAAAATGGATATAGGATTACTTCCCAAGACATATTTACTTTTTCATTTTCTTATCCTGCAGACAGTTTTTTTAATTTTTTTTTTGGAGGGAAGTTGGGGTTAAGTGACTTGCCCAAGTCACATGGCTAGTAAGTGTTAAGTGTCTGAAGCCAAATTTTAACTCAGGTCCTCCTGACTCCAGGGCCGGTGCTCTATTCACTGCATCACCCACCCACCCCATCTGCAGACATTTTAAAATTGGTAGCAGAATGTGATACTTATAGGTAAGTATGATCTATATAAAATCTATAAACTTGACAGTTGTTTTTGTCAAGATATTTGAGGACACCCTGTTTCCCAGAGCTAAGATCCAGCAAGCAGGCTGTGCCCTGAGCTTGGCATAACAACAGTCCTTTTTGCTCTGGATAATCTTATCCTCTGGCAAAGTGTATTGATTTGACCAGTACCAGGTCACTGAGAGATTTATGATTTTCATATTAATCAATAACTGTTTAGATTTGTTGGAGCTCTCCCTATTTCTCAGGGACCTTTGAGCCAGTGAGCTTGACTTCCTCACAATCCCTGTCTCTTTTAATGGCCAGGTGAACCAAACCAGGTACTGAACTCCTCTTTCCTCTGATTCTGTACCCCACTGAATAATCACAAAGCTCAGTGACCTTTAACACTTAATACAATCAACTTTGAGAACTGCTCCCACAGGACCAATGAGCACCTGTATTGTCCATACATGAGCCTGTAACTGCTAAGAATGATTTTGTTATGGTCCAGTCTACTTGTAGTTTTTTTAGGTATATAAGACCTGTCTTTGCTCCAGCATGTTAAGCCCTTCTTCTCAGGAGGAGGGCTTCTGCTTGCAAGTGTTTTCCTCACTCTGAAATTAATTATATTTGTTTAATCCCTAACACATCTGCCTTTGGTCTGCTCTGTTCGGCTCCAGAAATTCCCAGGTTAGAGACTGGTTCTGATCCAATTGATGATCCCGTAAAAAGAAAATGCTAGTTCTCTTATTAATTCTTTACATACCTTTGCTGTCTACTGTCTCTGCTTTGTTTCTCTTCTACTTCTGGGGTAGGAGTAGGATATTCAGGGAGGACTAGCATCTTTGGTGTGACCCCCTTTTCAGGGCTGCTCATCGACCTTTGGTGTCCAACTCTCACCTGTGGCTCCAAGAAGCAGTAGTATGGGCAGTGGTCTTGAGGGTACTGACAGGCCTCAAACCTGTCCCCAAGTTATGGGATGTCTCCCTTAAGCATGTGAAGACTTTTCCTGGTAGAATGGGCAGATGAGAACAATTTGTTCCAACTGCCAGGAAGGCAGCTGGAGTAGGCTCTGTGGAGTGCTTAGAGTTTAGTCAGACATTGAAGAGGCCAAGGTCATCCACAGAATCCCAGGTCATCAGCGGTCATTTTGACTTTTGTCCTGCCACTGGACTTTTGAGGACTTTGGAAGAGAGTCTGGGGCTGACAACTATGCACGATTGTCTCATTTGGCTGAAGTGATAGGGGCATATAAACATTAAGGTAGTGTTAGAGGAGACGAGGCATATAAGAGGTGTTATGAAAGTAGAAATGACATGACCACTAATTGAATATGGTGTGTGTGTGTGTTCATGTGTGAAAGTGAGGAGTGGAAGATGACACCTAAATTGTAAGCCTGAATGACTGGGAGGATAACTGTGCCATAAATAATAATAAAGAAATTTAGAAGAGGGGAGGACTTGGAGAAGGAGAGATAATGAGTTCAGTTTTGGACATGTTAGTTTAAGATATTTATGGGACATCCAGTTTGAGATGCCCATTAGGCAGCTGGAGATGAAAAACTTGAGATTAGGGCTAGACAAGTAGATCTGAGAGTTAACTACATAGAAATAATCATTGAAACCATGGGAACTCATGAAAACACCAAGTGAAAGAGTATAGGAGGAGAGAAAAGGGCCCAGGACAGAGTTTTGGGGGACACCTTGGTTTGGTAGGAGGACTGGGTGAAAATCTGACAAGGAGATAGAGGAGTGTTTAGAGACAGATTGCAGGAGAACCAGGAGAGGTAGTGTCATGAAACCCTTGGGAGAAGAGGATATCGAGGAGAGAAGAGGGTGATTGCTAGTGTCAAAAACTGCTGAAGATTCAAGGATAATTGAATAAATCGCAAAAATCACAACTCTTCCTACCTCTACCATCAAATAACTTTTTAAACTTTTTTATTTTTAGAAACAGAAAAGTAGGTGTGGGAGTTAGTAGACTAGATTTTTTTTAAAGTAGTGACTAAGTGGGAAAAGCACACTGTATTTGGAATCAGAAGACCTGGGTTTGAATTCTGACAGACACACTTTAGTTGATTTTTCCTCCTGAGCTTCAGAACGTATGTCATGGAGTAGTGAATGAAGGGCTGACCTAATGATCTAAATTCAAGTTCCCTTGTTACATTGTCTTGTGATTGGACTAATTCTCTATAAGATTCAGAGAAGATGCTGATTTGCACCGGCAGAAAGGGTTTCCTCATTTGGGAATTCCATCTAATGAAATTACAGGTTCAATCCTGACCCCAGATCGTCAATCCCAGTTGTCATGTTATACTTTTTCTTGCTTTTAGACATAAAGTTGTTCCCAGAGGGGATAGCTATTGAGTATTACTGACCGAATGCTGCCAGGCGCGCATTAACATTTCAGTAACTTACGCATAGAAGACAAAAATGAATTGCTCTATCAAAGAAAGGAAGTTGCAGAAGTTAAAGCGCGCTCTCCTGTTAATGTTAATACTAGCTTTTATTCAAGCGTAGGTCTCCCTCTCCCAGACTAGGGACTGGCCCTCCCCTTTTTCCTCTCCTCCGCTTGAACCCCTCCTTATAGGGTGGGAGGGTGGGCGGCCCCTTTCCTAGGCACTTTAACTCACACTTTTTCCCCACCCTCTTTCCCCTTAGACGCCTTTCTCTCTGTTTCATAAGCTTCCTTCCTTGCCGCTCTTCCTGCCGGCGTCTGGCAGAAGATAACTGGGTCTGTGCAGGCACCGAAATCCTTTTTCATTGAAAAAAGAAAAAGAAAGAAAGAGACCACCCCACCCAAACCAGTGGCTGAGGACCGGGAGGTGAGTGAGCTACTCGGGAAGATTCCGCCAGCCTGGCTGAGTACGAGGGCTAAAACCCGAAGGAAACAAGGTTTGTCGGGTAAAGTCCTGGGGAAGAGAAAGAGAGGGCGTGCTTGGGGAGCTGTGATGGGAGTGGGGCGCCAGGGACAGCGAAATGAGCCAGGAGTTTGGATGGGGACAGTCAAAGGCTCAGGGACTGGGGGAGGGGGACGCACGGAATTCTCTTCTAAAAAGGGGGGGAATTTCTGATCGCCCCGACTTTACCGGTGGCACTTCCGCACCGGGGCCCACGTGACGCTGGACCGAACCGGGTGGGGGTGTAAGTTGGGGTGGGTGGAGTGTGGATAGGGAAGCAGTGCAGCAGTTTTCTTGCTGGGGTGGCCCCGCCTTTGATCTGTGTTGGAAGTCAAGTGTGCTCAGGGGATCTCGACCCCTCCACCTTCCACCCCCTATTGAGGAGGGGGTGATAAGGAAACCTTATCCTGGGAGGCTGCTCCCAGGAATTTCTTAAGTGCCAGCTACAAGGAAGGGAATCTGGGAGTGTTAATCTTGGGGTGCGGCTGTGGATTTCTCCACTTTAGCCAGCAGCAGGGATGGGGATGGGAGTAGAGAAACTGTAGATTTGAGGGGTTACGGCTCCCCCTCCTCACCCCGGCCCTGTTTCCGTTCCGGACCGGGCCCTCAGTTCATTTTTTCACGATTTGCTCCCCTGCGCCTCCACGCCAGCTGCTGCGCGTGGGCTGCTCCTGTGGGCCTGCCTGCGGGTTTGTCAGACAATGGCTTTTGTGATCCAGGGCCCTTTATTCCAAGAGATCTGGACAACTGAATCCAAGAAGAGTGTTAGCAATCGAGGAGTGCGGTGAGGGAGAGAAGAGAGGCTCTCCCAAAGTTCCTCCCTCCCCCCATGTTATTACCATCCTGGCTGCAGGTGAATGAAGGACCTCCTCCGGTCCACCTGCCCACTCAGAACCCAGGATAATCAAATAAGGGGGGCAGAAACGCAAATCTGGAAGGAACTTAGGAGCCAGGGCATTCTTGTACTGCCATTCATTGACTTCTGAGATAATTTGAAACCGTTTTTCTTAACTAGCACTTTGTATACACACAAAGGGCTTATAATTATTGGCCTTTGAATTACTTCTAGATTTAGCACATCTTAATGCCTGGAGTGTCTTTGATATACCCCTGAGAGACAGTTAATGGGAAAACTTTTCCCCTCTTCGTTAAATAACAGATGTCGGTTCTTCAAATACACCCTTTGGTGTTATTTTTCTCTTGGTCAGCAATCTCAGCATATTTCCACCAGACCAAGAATTCATCTCCTCTCTTGGGTTTCCTAATTATTGAAGCCTCTAATTAATACCTTTCAAAATTTATGGTCCTAATTAATATGTCTCTTAACGAATTCTTGTATTTACTTCTTTCTTTGGTAGTTCAACCCTGTACTAAATGTCTTTTAACCTTTTGGTTCCTTTTGTGCTTCATTCTGCCCATGCCATTCTCCTCATTCAGTTTTCACCTTGCCTAATCTGGTCCCAGCCTTCTCTTTATTCTTCTTCTTCCCATATTTCTAGCAATTTTGCCAAGAAGTGTTTTTTTTTTTTTTTTAGTTTTTTTCTCCTGCTAAAAAATGAAGTAGAACAAAACTCTACCCTATGAAGCTTTCACACAGTCATTTCTAAATGCTATTAGGTATTTTACCCAATGGGGTCTCCTCTAGGAACCATTCTCTGTGCTGTTATTTCTACCACCTGTGTGTCACAGTGGTTGATTCCTGGAGTTGGAGTCAGGAAGCCTGAAGTTCAAATCCTACTTCATATATTTGCAAGCTGTGTGATCCTTGGAAAGTTGCTTAATCTCTTTCAGCTTGTTTTTTCTGCAAAATGGAAATAATTATCAATATTACAGGATTGTTGTGATGATGAAATGATATAACAAATGTACTTCCAGTTGTGTCCAACCCTTTGGGCCCCCATTTGGGGTTTTCTTGGCAAAAATACTTTAGTGGTTTGCCAGTTCCTTCTCCAGCTCATTTTACAGATGAGAAACTGAAGCAAACTGGTAGAAGTGACTTGTCTAGGGTCACATAGCTAGTAAATGTCTGAGGCTAGATTTGAACTCATGAAGATGAATCTTCCAGATTCCAATTCCAGTTCTCTATCTACTGCACCACCTAGCAGCTAACAAATGTGCAGCACTTTTGAAACTTCAAAACATTTATGTAAATGCCATTTTTTTATTAGCTATCACTGTAGAAAGGTGTAAGGTAGGCAGATTATTAAGGACCTTGTACATCACACAGGATTTTATATTTGTTTCTGGAGGTGATAGGAAGTCATTGCAGTTTATTGAATGGGGAGGGATATGATTAGACCTATGTTTTAGGAAGACTACTTTGATAGCTGAGTGGAAGATGGACTGGAGGGGAAGAAACTTATGGCAGGAAGGTCTAGCAAAGGAGATTGAGAACAATCAGATAGAAAGAGAACCAGGAGGGGCAGCTAGGTGGCTCAGTGAGTAGAGCGCTAGCCCTGGAGTCAGAAGGACCGGAGTTCGGATCTGGCCTCAGCACTTAACACACACAAACAAAAAAACCTAGCCATGTGACCTTGGGCAAGTTACTTAACCCCAGTTGCCCTCAAAAAAAAAAAAAAAGAGAACCGGGAGACCAATGTCATGAAAACATAGAAAGATAGCACTAAAGAGAATAGAGTAATTGATAGTTAAAAAGGATATAGATAAGTCTAGAAGGATGAGGACTGAGAAAAAGCCATTATATTTGGCAATTAGGAGATCATAAATAATCTTGAAGAAAGCAGTTTTGGTTGAATGATGAGGTTGCAAACTAGACATACTCTAGAGTTTTTTGAACCGTATGTTGTTACATTCTAGATGAAATCCATTTTTCATCTACTTGGATTTTCCTGTGCTGATGCTTAGGACAAGTTCTTTTGAATGGTTATGGACTTCATCCAGAAAGCTCTATGGTATTCTAGGACTTGATGCAACCAGTACATTATCCACAAACAGGTGTATCTGGAAAACTTATCATCCAAAGGGAATCCCTTTTCAGTTTGGACTCTGTTCTATATTTCTTCCTTTGCAATGTGGAACATTTACAGAGAGTATGCATAGCCCTATTATTCATCGCTTGATATTACTGATCACAGTATCATCAGATAAGATTATCTCTTGTATCTTTCAAGGAGTCTTGCAGAGTTTTGATATATGTGTATGAGACACTTTTTTGGAAGAGAACGTTAGAGCAGAAGAGAACCTTATTCGAATTAAGAATTTTATAGTCAGAATGTAGAAACTTCAGTAATACTGTGTATTCTTTTCATCTTTCAGTTAAGATGTCAGTGGAATTTTTCTTGTTGTTCAGTCATTTTTCAGTTGTGTCCAACACTTTGTGACCCCTTTTGGGGTTTTCATGGCAAAAATGCTGGAGTGGTTTGCCATTTCCTTCTCCATTATGGAAAACCAGTTGTGAAAATCTGCCAGTTTCCTAATAATTACCTTGTCAAGAATGCCCTGGATTCGTAGGTATATAATCCTCATGAAAATTTTATGTAAATAGGAAAGTATTCATATACCTTTTCTTTTCCTGCTTTAGATACCTTGTAAATTGATACCTTCCCACCCTCACAATTATATCTCCTTTAACATGGCCCTAACTCCATGTATACTATCTAATACAGTTCCTTTTTGATTCTTTGTTCAATTTTGTGCTATTTCTACTTCCTCTAGAAGCACATTTGGGACTGTGATGTAGTCAGTTATGCTCTAATTTGACAAATGCTATCCCTAAAAGTGCTGTGTTCTACAAAATCAAGCAGTAAAAACCACAGTACTTGTGGGGGAAATGAGGTTGGGGCACAACCCTCAAAAACTTTATTACTGATACTTTAAAAAAGATAGGAACCTAAAAATGTTTGAACAGTTTTATACATGTTAGATGGTTAAGAAATACATAAATAGCAGCCTCAGGCTGACCTGGGTTCTCACAGGACTAGGTTAGCAAAAGCTCCCATGAGCTGGGCAGGCCATAACTCTAAGCCCCAAGGCTAGAGACCCTGACAGAAGGTATAAGGGATGGGAGAAGAGGCCCACCAGCTTTTCTCCTCCTCCCATAACTCCTGTTGCACCAGAAGATATGCAATAAATAGGATACTTCATCTTGAAAAAGTCCTAAAGTTTGCTTCTGGAAGTGGGTATCTGAAGGGTGCAATTTGTGAGTTAGGGTGAAAATATTGATATTTTCAGCATTTTTAATGTTTCTTGGTTAAGAAATCACAAATAAGCAAATTCAAAATTTACATTATACTAAAAAACATTCCATATAACATGAAAAGCCCAAAAAAGAAGGCGAGATATAGGATGCTAGCTAGTGGGGACAGATAAAATGAAAGCATCTCATGGAGTGGTGAACACAAAATGAGCCTTTGGCCCATAAAGATCTGAGTTCAAGTTCCTCTGCCACATTGTCTTGTGAATGGGGAAGTCACTTAATCATTTAGTATTCTAATTCTTTGTCATATTCAGAGAACATGCTGACCTGCATCGACTGAAGGTGTTCCCCCATTTGAGAATTCCATCTAATGAAATCACTGGCTCAATCCTAATCTCAAAGCATCGATACCAGTTGTCACTTTACATCTTTTCTTGCTCTTAGGTGTTATATCAGCCTGGCTGTTTGAAGTATTCTTCTTTTTTTTTTTTTACACAGAAGCTCTGGATTTTGGCAATAAAGTCCCTCGGAATTTTCATTTTGTGGTTTTTTTCAGTAGGTGACTGGTGGATTTTTTCCCCCTATTTTCATGTTGCCTTCTTGTTCTAAGAGATCTTGGTTTTCTTTTAAGATTTCTTGAAATATGATTTCTAGGGTCTTTTTTTGATCATAACTTTCGTAGTCCAGTGATTCTTAAATTATCTTTACTTGATATTTTTTCTAGGTCATTTTGTGTTTCTATGAGATACCTAAATTTTCTTCTATCTTTCCTGTCTTTTGACTTTGTTTTAATATTTCTTATTGTCACATTGAATTCTATTTGGTCAATTCAAATTTTTCAGGAATTTTGTTGTTTGAGCAAGGTATTGTACCTCTTATAAAAATTAGATAATTTTACTTCCAGTATTTTCTAACATAGCTCTCATTTCTTTTCTGATTTTTTTCCTCTAGCATTTTTTTCATTTATAAGAAACTCTTTTTTAAAAGTCTCACTTCATCTCTTAAGAATTCTAATTGAACTTAGGCCTAAGCTATATTTTTCTTTGAGGCTTTGCTTGATGATGTTTTGGAATTATTCTTTTCTGGGTCTGTGCCACCATAATAAGTATCTATGGCTGGCTTATTTTTCCTTTTGTTTGCTTATTCTTTCAGCCTTCTTCCTGACTTTGGACTTGTATTGGGTGGGAGCCTGGGGGGTAGATGGGGCTCAGTGCAGTACTGAATGCCTGGGCTGGACTTGTATCCTCTTGGATCCTACTAATGCTTTCTTGCAGAGGGATGGTGGTAGTGGTAATTGAATGTCATGTTATTCCAATATCCTGGGCACAGCTCAATCTGGGACTTGTAAGCTTTCAGTGCTCCCAGAGTAGTATGATCAGAGCAAACTCTGATCACAGCCCTTCTGGCCCGAGCTCTACAAGTTCCTGACCTGAGTTTTTGGGCAACACACTTGTGAATTTGTCATTGGAAGTGCAATAGATTGCTGTGGGTTTAGCCACTATTAGCTAGAAAGCTTTGCTGGTTCAGAGTGATATAATTGTACACTCTTTTTGTCTAGATTTTCTGCTCAGTTTATTCCACTGCAAGCTTCAAACTGGCCTAGATGTGAGAACAAAGATCCCCACTAAACTTTGCTCCCAGGATCAGAGTCATATAGTTATTGCTTGCTTCTGAACTTTGTCCTTGCTCTGTACACAGCCTAAGACTCCTTACCCCCAATACCAGCCCTAAGTACAGGTCTCCTCCTCAGTGTGCCCTGGGTGTCTATGACCCAGAACTGGAAGTGATTCATAGAGCTTCTAGTTAACTCCTATCCCTCTATTCTACACAAAGTCAAATATCTCTGTAAGGAACATGGGACCTCCTTTTACCCTTGTTCATAATCTTGACTCTCAGTCCCTGTGCTAGAATCTTCATTGCTCTTCCTGGATAGACCCTGTCCTTAATGTTCACCTTTCTTTCTGTGTGTCTCCCTATGCTGACCACTGTTGGCAAAGTGACTCGCCATTAGATTTTCTTATATTTTC
The DNA here is from genome assembly GCA_011680675.1 of Gymnobelideus leadbeateri. Lineage (NCBI taxonomy): Eukaryota > Metazoa > Chordata > Mammalia > Diprotodontia > Petauridae > Gymnobelideus > Gymnobelideus leadbeateri. The sequence continues at coordinate 34,886 of WOXC01011825.1, forward strand.
CAATTAGAACTTAGTCTGGTGTGTTTTCTAAGTCTTGGTGGAGAAGTTATAGGGGGAAAACTCAACTATGCTTCCTCCTCTTACTCTTCTATCTTGGCTTTTCCTATGTAGACATTCTAATTCAAAAATGATTCTCAAAGAAAATGTTATAGTTTAGAGGAGTGAGGTTTCTGCATAATGTTCCATTTTGTATCATATTAGGGGCAGCGAGGTGGCCTGATAGAGCTTGGGTCTTGAAGTCAGGAAAAACTAAATTTTAACCTTTCTATGTCTTAGTTTCCTTATCTATGAAGTGGAGATAAAAGTAGCATACAATTCAAAGGTTTTTTTACAAAAATTATTTAATTTTTTATTAATTATTTAAATATTATTATAAATATATATTATATAAATAAATATATATTATATTATTAAATTAAAATTATTAAAATAAATTAAATTAAATATAAATTAATAAAATAAATTAAATTATTAAAATAAATATATATTATATTATTATTATTATAAAAATTATTTAATTATTTTAATTTTCAACTTTCACTTCCGTAAGATTTTGAGTTCTAAATTTTCTCTCCTTCCCTTCCCTTCCCTTTCCCAAGATGGTGTGCAGTCTGATGTAGGCTCTGAATATACATACATATTAGATATATTTTCACATTAGTAAAGAAGAATTAGAACCAATGGGAGGAACCACAAGAAAGAAGATGCAAAAAAAGAGAGAGTAAATAGTAAGCTTCAATCTGCATTTAAACTCTATAGTTCTTTTTCTGGATGTGGATAGCATTTTCCATCATAAATCTCAAAGGGTTTTTTTTGCTTGGACACCACTGGGAAATGGTTTGGTAGGACCAGGACCAGGTAAAATAAGATGAAAACTCATCAGCCAGAGCCCAGGGTCTTAGAATTTGTTTTTCCCTCCAGACTCATCCCTCTTCTAGATTTTCCTAGATTTGTCAGGGGCACCACCATCCTTCCCAGGTTTTCAGTGCTGGTGTTTTTCTTGACTTCTCACTCCACTTGAATCCTCAATCTACTCATATCCTTAAATTAATTGCCCAAACTCATTTGTACCTAAACAACATCTCTTGCATATGTCCCTTGCTTTCTATTCACACAGCCACCACACAAGTTCAAACCTTCTTCACCTCTCCTGGAGTATTGCAGTGTGCTCTTAATTGGTCTCACAGCCTCAGGTCTCACTCCAGTCTAACCTCTACACATCTGTTAAAGTGCTTTTTCTAAAGTTTGGGTCTGACTATAATATTCCCTTTCTCAATAAATTTTAATGACTCCCTCTTGCCTCTATCATCACATAAAAACTGCTCTTGGGTTCATCTTTCACAACCTGGTAATGATGATTCAATGATTCTGATGATAATAATTAACTTTTCTGTTTGAGCCAGGGATCAAAAGTAGTATGGTACAAGTGACATCCCCTATGTTCGGGTCAAATTTGGTCTTACATGTAGTTATTGTAGGCATGTAGAGTGATTTTGAAGGGTATGAGGAAAGCTTTCCTGCTCAAAGATCTATCCTTCATTGAACCTATCATGTTGCCCAAAATACTACTATTTGAGATTTGTTTTGAGGGGTTGATGTAGCCTATTTACAAACATTAATGCCATAAGGAATGGTAATTAATACTTTTGAATCAATTGATTTAATCAGTTGGTCAGGAAGTAATCTAATCTAGCATTTATTAAATGCCTACTGTGTGCTGAGCATTTTCCTTACTATTAGCTGAGATATCCATATTGAGGAGATGTAACTGGTTATGTTTAGAAGTTAGATTCTTCTAACTTCTGAAGGAGAGATTCAGATTTATTGTGCTTCATACTCTGGCTCCAACTATTTTCCCAGCCTTATTTCACATTACTTCTTGATTCACTCAGGCCATAATAATAATAATAATAACAATAATCCTTTATATAGCACTTTGTAAGATGTGCAAAGCACCTTATCTGTTACCTCATTTGGTCCCTACAAAAACCCTGTGAGGCAGGTGCTACTATTACCCTCTATCTACCCTCTAAGGAAGGCAGAGAGAGGCTGACTTGCTCAGGGTCATACAGCTAGTCAGAATATGAGGCCATATTTAAACACAGATCACAAGCTCCATACTTTAACTATTGTGTCCCCTAGCTGCTCACTAGTGTCCTTCAATCATACCTTCAATTCCTGAACTCTTTTTAAGACCTGACTCAGATGTCACCTTCTCTATGAAATTTTCCCTGATTTCCCAAGCTGAAATTGATGACACAAAAGAAAATGTGATACAGAGAAATCCAAAGTATTCTGAGAATATCCGAAGAAATAAAGAATGCTTTTAATTTCTCATCACAATTTTTAAAAATGTAATATTCATTTGTGTAAATGTCACATCCCCCTGTAAAAAAGTATGATTTTTTTAATTTTGTGTCTTCCCGTTACCTAGCTCAGTATTTAATAAGTGCAAGTTGCATCGAATTTTGGAGCAGTTCTAGCTTCTGAGGTCAAATTTGAAGGACACCCTTTGGTCCTTAAGTGTGTGTGTGTGTGTGTGTTCATGTGTACCTGTGTGTGTATGCGCGCTTGGGGAAGGAGGATAATAGAATGAGAGCTATGGGTAGCCAGAAGATACCAGATACTAGGAGAAGGTGGGGGCGAAGAAGAAGGCCAACCATAGGTTTAAGAGGGGTGCAGGAAAGAAAGCATGGAGTCTACCAGAGATAAACTCAACCAACTTCACCTTCTCTTTAGAAGTGAAATGCCTTGGAGGAGAGCTAAGCCCCAGGAAGTATAGTATTAAAAGATTTCTTTCTTTTCAGGAGTACTGCCCTTAATACTACCATCTAATGTTAATGCCAGCCCATGCATGACATGGAGATACTCATATAGCAGAATACTGCCAGTCCTCCTCGATGCATACACATGTGGAGTTGATGGGACGGTCCTAGAGCTTATACTTAGAGAACCCATTAGTCAGTGTTGTTTTAAGATGCCACCAAATTCTATGAATGAGGGTTATATCCCAGGATCACAGCTCCAGAGCTGGTAAGGACCTCAGAGACCACCTATTACAACCCTTATTTTTACAATTGAGGAAACTGAGGCCTAGGAAAGGACATGCCCAAGATCATACAGCTTGTATTGAACTAAGGACCTCTGATTCCATAGGTATCAATTGCTCTTTCTACTTACTGTACAACATCCAAGTGGGATTCATATACCATAGGTACTGTTCAAGATGATCTGTTGGGTTAAGGGACAAAAATATTTCAACTTATTTTTTTCCAAAAAAAAAAGAAATTAGGCTTTACTAGTATTTAATATGTCGATTGGTCTATAGGTCAGTTGGTCATGTGTCACATATACACATCTGAGGGTTGTGTGAGTTCCACAACACATTATTAATTAAATACTTTAATTAATAATTTATCAATAACCAATAATTTATTAATCACTACATTCCAGGCACTGTGCTAATAAGCAGAAGATAACCATGCCATGGTTCACTGAATTCTTCATGTTCATTATTTCTTATGGTATTACATCCATGCACCGCAATTTGTTTAGCCATTTGCCGATTGATTAGCATCTACTTTGTTTCCAGTTCTTTGCTGCTACAGAAAAAAAAAACCCCTGAATATTTTCATGTATATAAGACTTCTCTATTTTAAGAGTATGTGATATGGGAATAAAACAATAGTTCATTGAAGGTGGATTTTCATGGTAAGTCATGCTACATAAATGATTATTCTGTTTCTGAGTAATGCACATCTAAGTACTTCTTTTGCCCATTTATCATTAGTTGATAGGTAAGTCATGCTATGTGTGCGATTATTCTGTTGAGTAAGACAAATTTAAGTGCCATTTATGCTTAATTATTACCAGTTAAATTCCTTCGATAAAATTTTTGTGCTTTAATCCCTTGTTATTTTTTGATTACCATAATTCCTTTTTATAGATCTTTCAGGTTCCAATTTATTTCACAGATAATGTCACAGCTTGTATTAAGAATTGGAACTAATGAGATTATAAACATCCACGAGGTCAGGGAACAGGTCTTATCTATACTTTGTATTGATCACTCTCAGACTGTAGAAGGGGGCTATACACTCTCTAGGTCCTTAATTCATGTATATTGAGTTGAATTTGTTCGATATTTTCCTTATCTACTCGTTTTCTTATCTTACTAGTCTATTAATAAAGGGAAAGGTATGTTTATTTTTTTACAAATCAAAGAACTAGTTCTGCTCTGTCTGAAGGAACTTGTCTTCTTTAAAAAATTATAAAAAAGGAAAAGCAAAAATCATTCTTAATCAAAACAACAATAACAAAAATAAACCAGTCTATTTTCATTTCGTTATTCCCTTTCAATTTATATTATAAAAGCTGATTGGTAGTTGAAGTCTACTCAGAAGAGCCCCTAGGTCTAGGTAATTCTCCTTGATAAATTTGACAGTAAAGAACTGGCTAATTCTTTCCTTTTGCTTATATCCTGGTTAATTATCCTGGTCTTCCTGTTTCTCTTTCATTGTCCAAGTCTTCTGTATCACTCAAGGACCAGTTGAAGTCCCACTTACTTCATGAAGCCTCCTCCAGTTAATGCAGTGGACACTAATATCTCCTTTCATTAAATTCCTATGGTATTTAATAATTATAATGAAATTGACATCAGTATGTTAAAGAATTAAAAAAAAGAGAGAGGGGAAAAGAGCAGTCCTACTAAACTAACCAACACATTATCCAAGTCTGATAGGAAATGTTATGTTCCATTTCCAAAGTACTTACCTCTGCAAAGAAAGGAAGGAGGTACATTTTCCTATCTCTTCTCTGTGACCAAGTTTGGTTTTTATAATTGCATAGCATTAAACTTTGATTTTCATTCTTTTCATTTACATTGTTGTAGTGATTGTATATATTGTTTCATTGGTTCTGCTTCCTTTACTTGGCACCAGTCCATATAAATTTTTCCATGGTTCACTGAATTCTTCATGTTCATTATTTCTTATGGTATTACATCCATGCACCGCAATTTGTTTAGCCATTTGCCGATTGATTAGCATCTACTTTGTTTCCAGTTCTTTGCTGCTACAGAAAAAAAAAACCCCTGAATATTTTCATGTATATAAGACTTCTCTATTTTTGACTTCCTACATGGCCCTGGGATATGAATATTCTCTTTTTAAAAGTGTCATTCCAAGGTGCTTTCTAGGATAACTAGAACAGTTCACAGCTCCATTAATTGTGTGTGCCTTGATGTCTTTGCACGGTGCTTTTTTTAAAGTTTATTTATTTATTTTTAGTTTTCAGCATTCAGTTCCATAAATTTTAAATTCCTCTACCCTTACTTCCTTCCCAAGTATGTCATACATACAATCTGATGTAGGCTCTACATACACATTCCTACTAAACACACTTTAGTATTTTCACGTTGGTCATGTATAGAAAAATTAGAATGAATGGGAGGAACCATTAGAAAGAAAGAGAAAAAACAAAACAAAAAAAGAAGATAGTCTACTTTGTTCTGCATTCAGGTTCCATAGTTCTTTCTTTGGATGTGGATGGCATCATGAGCCCTTTGGAATTGTTTTAGGTCCTTGCATTGCTGAGAAGGGCTAAGTCTATCAAAGTCAATCATTACAGACTGTGGCTGTTACTGTGTACAATGTTCTCCTGGTTCTGCTCACTTCTTTCAGCATCAGTTCATATAGGTCTTTCCAGGTTTTTCTGAAGTCCTCCTGTTCATCATTTCTTATAGCACAGTAGTATTTCATTACATTTACATACCACAATTTGTTCAGCCACCTCCCAATTGATGGGCCTCCCCTCAATTTCCAATTCTTGGCCACCACAAAAAGAACTGCTATAAATATTTTTGTACCTGTGGGTCCTTTTCCTATTTTTATGAAATCTTTGGGAAACAGCCCAAGAAATGATATTGTTGGGTCAAAGTTGTGCAGTACTTCTAAGGTTGATTCTTTCCTTCTTTTGTCATCTTTGCCAGTTTACAAAGTTCAAGGTGAAACTTCAGAGTTGTTTTGATTAGTATTTCCTTTATTAGTAATAATTTGGAGAGGTCTGTCCTATGATTATTAATAATTTAAAATTCTTTTTTGAAAACTCTTTGTTTATATTCTTTGACTACTTATCCATTGAGGAATAGCTCATGATTTTAGGTATTCCTAAGTTTATTGTCTCTGTATCTTAGATATCAGACCCTTACAGATTTTTTTATTCAAAGATTTTTTTTCCCAGTTGACTCTTTTCCTTCATGGTTGTGTTAATTCACAGTATAGTACCTGGCACATAGTAAACACTTTAATAGATGCTTGTTGACTGATTGGCTTTCTTTATACCTTTTTAATGGACTTACTATATTCTTCTACATTTTATTTATTTGTGTATATATTTTAACTCCTTGACTATATTATAAGCACCTGGAAGTGAGGACTCTACCTATTTATCTTTGGGTCCTGCTTAGTCCCTATCATAGTGCTTGTACTATATTAGAGGCTTACCCACTGTTTGGTGTTCAATATTCAACACAGTTAAGGCTTTATTAGGTTTGATTTGCTCCATGGCCATAATGTCCTAGCAGCCATCCCAATACTGGTATTATTGATTCTGAAGGGAAATGAACAACAGAATGTGGATGACTAAGTCCATTCTGTTACCCTGTGCTTTCTGACAGTAATTAGTATGAACACATTCATAGATATGAGATATGGCCACAGAGACTGTGTATTAATTATTTTACTATTTTCCCCAATGCACAGTGCATTACACAGCATAGACACTTAATAAATGTTAATTGAAGGAATGAATGAATGGACAGATAGTAGGACATAGACATTATTCGTTTCTTTTTCTTCTTCACTCTTTTAATCAGCTGCCAGCATCAAAGTCTGATTTTGCCCTTAACAATATGTATATAAGATTCTGTCCAAAAAATAATTCTAAATTTCTTGAATTTTAAGGCTTTTGAAAATAATGATTATGCACATCTGGACTGTCCTGGGGAGCTAAGACGTGCTGTTACTTCTTGTTCAAATTCTAAAGGATGACTTTGACCTTTGTGCAATGCAAGCAATAGATTCTAATGAACAAGTCATTTGCATGACAAAAACTCCTCTCTTTGAAAGTGTGTACAATCAAACAGCTGCAGCTTTTCTTCTTATATTTGTAAGTCAGTACATATACCATATGTCCACAGTGGAAGAATCTTTCCATGAGAAAGCATTTTTAAAGTTAGAAACGTATTTTAAACATGTTAGGCATCCCACCTTATGTTAATGGTTGTACAAATGGCAGGGCCTGTGAAGCTATCATTAGACATTACTCTAATGCAATAGAATCCTGTTAGAATTCTGGTGTTTGGGATGGAGAGAAGATAACACCCACTTGCTAGGCTTTCCCTAGTGTAGTGAGAGAGATGTACTAAACATTGATATGTACCTGGAGGTCATTATTTGATGGGTCTTTGGTTTGGTCTTATCTGTACCTGTGATTTTATCAGCATAGGTAATTCCTCATGTGAAAATTCCTTCCACTGATATGGATTGAGTTGCCTGGGGCCTGTAGGTCTTGACCCCACCATCTTGTCACATGTCAATACCCTCCTCTCATTATGCTCCCTGGTGGGCTCCCCACATATAATAACAAACAACACAGAACAACATGTTGACATGTCATGTTTTGTATCTCATATCTGAGAACTAGTTTAACTGCAATAACCTAAGTTCAGCATATAAATATAATTTAAGATCTGCCCCAGAGCACTAGGAACAGCACCATTATCAGTCAGCACTAGGCACACCATCCCTACTCCTTTCCATCACCCAAATCCTATATCTCTCCCCAAAAGGTATGACTACCAGAGCAGGAGAGCCAGTCTTGCTAGTGAACTCAGTAAAACCTACATTGATTCAAATATTTGGTCTGGTTACCTGGTTATTTTCATTATCCTAAATTTATAAGTGGGGACTCAGAAGTCTCACATCATCTGCCTACTCAGGAGCTCTCTTGCAGTAGGGATTTGGTGAGTAGTTTCTTTCCTCCAGTCATGGGTAGGTTGATGGAGGATCTGTTTTGGGTCTGCTGGAAGCTGGTTTCCTTGGTAGTAACTGAACTAACCCCAGACATAATTGTAACTGCTTTGTCAGTGAGCGCTTATGCCTATTTTGTGTATGCTTGTGATTTATATCAGTATTTTGGAATCATAAGTCATTTCCCTGGACAGGGACATTTGTGACTAGTGGATAGCTTACCTGAGCCCTTGCCTGTTGACAGTCTTCTTAGGGGATAGATTAGATCAATGAATTGACTAGCTGGCTCTGGCACTAAGACTTGTGGCAGCCATACCTACACTTCCTCGAGGCTGGCACTATGAAAGTAGCACTGAAAGCAAGGGCCACATTTCTATGTGCCGTGAGCTGTCAGGAGGAATTTTCTTGGGAAAATTTCTCCCATAGTTAAGAGTAGCCAACCAAAACTGAGAGGTCTGTTGTATCCCATCTCCTGTGTCCCAATCACAGGTATACTGAAGTAGAAGACCTGTTTGTGGTTGTTCTCATAAATGCGTTTCGCTACATCAAAACCTGCCTTAGGCATGACTGCAGATAAAATGTTTAAACTTTGACTTCAGAGCCACCAAATACCTACGTAAATGGCATTTTTATACGTGGGATGATTCGATGTTGCAGTTTCTTTTGGAAGGCCCATTCAACATGGCCAAATTGGTCACTCTCTGTAGGGCTATTGAAACCATGTCAGATGGACTTCAATTTTTTTATGGTAGGAGGTCACTTAAAAGAACATTGATTCCATTGTTAGCTCCTGGGGTAAGAATGAAAAGAAATTAAAGGAGCACTTTAAGACCCTTAAAAATAAGAACCCTGACCTTCCATGTTCCTTATATCTACCAATCTCTTCATTATCAAAGGAACTGCTCCTTCAATCCCTGAGGACCTCCTGGCTTTATGCCTGCCCTCTCCACTCCACTCACTCTGTCTGCCCATCTTCTCCCAGAAAAAAATACCTCTACTTTAGGCTGCATTACAGACCCACTTTCCCTTTGCTGAGCACAGGATCACCAAAATCACCATGAAGCATTAGGCAGCGGCTAAAATTGAGGGATAAGCTCTGGAGACCCTCCTGCTCCTCCAGGGATTTCCCCAAGTCCAGTGACCCTTCCCAAGTTGCCCACATCCCCTGGTCCTTCACTGAATTTTACACTTGGCAATCTCATTTCCCCAAATTGCAAGAAAAGCCTGGGGAATTTACTGAGAAATTGAAAGTTTTATTTGAGGCCTGCAGACTAACCTGGACAGATACCAAACAATTAATGGTGGTCGTGATTGGCAAGAATGTCTGGACTCAGGTCCAAGAAAAGTAAGCTTGTTCTAAAGAACCCTCTTGGGACCTGAACAACTTAGGGTGGGCACACAAGAAGGTCTCTTAAGAGCTGAAGGAAATATTTTCTAATTAGCTAGATTGGGGTGAAATTAGTTGGGACCAGCAAAAGAATGAGCATCCTAGAAACTATTTTGCCCTGTTAAGAGTGCTATTTTTACGACCTTAGGGACCTCTAAGATCCAGGGGAGGCAAAAGAGTTTGAAGGCCCATTTTTGTAAACGGTCTTAGGGAACCCTTGTATTCCAACTCCCAAAAATGTTAGCTTAGCTTCATTGAAGCCACTTTGAAAGAAGTCCTTACACATCTTTCATTCTATTTGAACAAAAGAAGTCTAAAAAAGAGAAAAGAGCAGAAGTTAGTCATGTTACAGATTTAGTCCCTGGAGGGTAGGAGGAACAGTGTCCTCTCAGGCAGTCCTCTTGCTGATCTTTCCAACCCTCCTTTGCAACAGTAAGCGATTGGGCCCCTCCCTCAGGATATGTGTGCCTATGCTGGCAGCATGGACATGCGAAAAAAATGAATGTCCCAACCTCCCATGAAAGACTACCCATGCTCTACAGTCCAGGTATTCTAGGGACCCTCAGTGAAACAGCCCAACAGTGACCTTTCTCTTTCCCCTCCCCCACTGGGGTCATTTCATTACTCTGAAAGTGTCCAGGACAGATGTACCTGACCTAGTAAACACTATTGCCACCTATTTGGTCCTAAGTGACAAAGCCATCCCTCTTGCTCCCCTCACTAATCAAACTGTCATGACTGTTGGACTTGAGGGCTGCCCCTTGACCATACATACAGTCACCCAACTCCTTCCAGTTTCACTCCAAGACTTTCAGGGCAGTCATCCTTATTTTTGAGTTCTGTTTTTCTCATTAGCCTCTTGGGTTGGGCCTTGCTTTGCTGGTGGAGTTGTATTATTCAGTGTTTAGGTAAGGGTCTTCAGTTCCACATCCCTAACCTCCCAGTGCCACAGTTCCATCTCTTAGTACACCTGCCCCACCTGAAACAATGCCTGACCTCACTTGACTTGACCCTGTCCCTCCTGACTGGTAGACCAGTGGGAAGATGGATGTGAGGTGAGTCCTAGGGGACCCTGTTCTCATCTTTGGAATAAGGTCAGTCTACCCTTTCTGTCTTGACAACAGTATCCCCTGCCCCAGGAGGCCGATGGAAGCATTGAGCCCCTCATTAATGATTTTGTGAAGTTAGGGGGCCTTATCCCTTCCCAATTTCCCTGCAATACCACCATCCCATCTGTACCAAAGGTTGGGAAACTTATACGTAAAGGGAAACAGATCTATTGGTTTGTCAATTACCTTTATCTGATAAGCAACTTTGTTATACCTAGTGGTCCTGAACCCAATTTCCATCATTTCCATGATACCCTCTTTATCCACTTGGTTTACTGTAATTGATATATGTCTTTCATTCTTTGTCATAGTAGTACACCCCAACAGAAATGTCTGTTTTTTTTTCACCTTTCAAGGGAAACAATAAATTTGGACTAATTTGCCCCAGGAGCTTAGAAACTTCCCTATCATTTTTTTTTCTACCCAGTTGTACAGGACCTCTGGACTTTGCAACCTCCCCACAGTTCCACTTTGGTTCAGTATGTATGTTGATGATTCACTCCTATGCTTGCCAGACCTAGAATTATTGTTGGCCTTGCATCCCCTAGGTTTTGCCTCCAGGAAAAAAAAAGAGTTAAGCTATCCAACCCACTGTTAGATACTTGGATTTTACCTTGCCTCTCAATCTAGAGCTGTCTTTCTCTGACCCACATCTGGGCCATTGAGACCTTACACACCCCTAAGACCAACAAGGTTCTTCAGTCCCTATTTGGAATGGCTAGTTTTCACCATCTTTGGATCCTTGACAGCTATCTTGTGCTTCAGCTGTCTTTCTTGTGTTTTCTGCATAAGGACTGAACTGGTAGCCACTGGCTGAAGCCTGCCCCATCATCTCCACCAGACAGCAACTATCTATACTGACAGTTACTATTCCTCCAGTGTGGCCTGTGACTTTGGTCAACTTTAGAAATTCCGTGGGTTCTTCATGGCTGCCAGGATGCTAATATACCATGCCACTCATATTTTCTCCTTGTTGGATGTGATCCAGCTCCCTTCAGTACTAGCTGTCTTCAGATGCCAAAACCACTTGGGCTTTTCTGACTCCATCTTTTCTGGAATGCTCACATCAGTGCTGCAGCAAAAACCACAGCCCTAGGTACTCAGACTTTTTCCTTTCTACTTTTCTACTTTCCACTCATACTACTTCCTGCCCATAACTCTCAATCCTTAGTGGCCTTCCTGGATACTGTTCTGAGAATCAAAGAAGCCTTTTGGAAAACCCCAGGGATTGTCCCTGACTGCAGTAGACTTTGGACTTCTAAGTCTGGGTCTACTGTGATACCCTGGCCATTCCTGACTGCATGGGTTTGTGTGGTGCACTATGTTGCTAATATGAACAAAACGGGAGTGGGGTTGGGGTGGTAGCAGAAATACTCAGAGATTGGGAAGGCCCTGGTGTAAACCAAATAGCACGTACAATATATTGGCAATGCCAAAGATAGCATAATCCTGGAAAACAGGTAAAGACAAAACAGAATAAAATGGCTGCTGTGAGGTCCTTTCATGAGCATTCACATGGACTTTATAGAACTCTCAACTAAAGAAGGTTTTAAATACATACTTGTGTGGGGTGGGTAGGTAGCACAGTGAATAGAGCACTGGCCCTGGAGTTAGGAGGACCTGCATTCAAATCCAACCTCAGACACTAACTAGCCATGTGACCTTGGGCAAGTCACTTAACCCCAATTGCCCTTCCTTCCCCCCTACAAAAAGCAAATAAAAAATAACAAATATATCCTTGTGATAATGGATTCTTTTTCAGGCAAGATGGAAGCCTTCCCTTGTAGAAAGGCTGATGCCACCACAACAGCACCAAACCAGAGCCAAACAAATGGAAAGACCCCCTATACCAATTCGTACTAGATTTAGACCCCCCACATTATTGACTCTGATGGGTATCCATTTTTACAGGATAGGTCATCACCTTAATAACAAAGAGACTGGGTTAAAGGCAAAATGTCCACTTCCCATATCACCCAGAATCCTCTGAGAAGTGTGAAAAAAGAATTGATGGAGTCTAGCCACTGCCCCAATATCCCGACTTCCTCATATGCCTCACTAGAACATCAGGTGTGCCCATGATCTCAACCATAATAGCCAGCCCATCCATATAGTCTCAAATAGGACCACAATAACCAGCCAGTAAGAAAGTAGCACCAACAAAATGCCAAGCATGATACTTAATCACTGAATCACAGAAAGGGTTTTCCTTAAGTGGGTGTATGCGCAATAATAGCAAAGGCTGTCCTTTAGTTGAACTTATTGATGTAGAGAATCTTATAATATCATTACCATACATTAATACACACACACAGATACCAGTGGGCTTTTCTGTATGCATTCTGGATAACCACATGCACAGCTCCACCAAGGTGAGGACCCCTCTTCATATTAGCAAACCCCTCCTATATTTTAATATTTGTATATTCTGTAATGCATATTCACACATTCTGTTATGTAATTGCATCTTTTTCTCTATGAAATCCCTGTCTTGGTTTGCTAGTTGCTAGTTCCTTTAAGGAGACTAGCCTGGTGGGAGAGCAGAATCCTCAATAAATGCCTTTGCTTGGGTTGGAGATGATCTGGTTTGGTATTCTTTCGAGATGACCCTGTATCAATCTTGTCACCACAACAGAACTGGGACATAAAAACCAGACTTGCTAAAGTCTGTGAAGAGACTGGACTGTCCTGGGTCACTGTTCTCCCCGTTGTCCCATTGCAAATTCACAATCTTCCACATCAAGGTACAGGTCTTTTACCACATGAACTCTTATTTGGCAAACCCTTTCTAATGTCTCTGGTAGTACCTGCTTTGTCTATTCTCACCCTGCTTGCCAGTGCATTATATAATGTGCTGAAAAGCCATCTCCATCGCCCCAAACCCTATATAAGCACTCCTCCCTTCCAAAAAGATGTGATTCTACCCAAACATGAGAGCCACCCTCACTGCCAAATCTGGTTATTCTCATCTACAGGCTCCAAGAGGCCCATTGTCCATCAGCCATTATGTGTCATAAAACCTAGGTTTTCCTAACTCCAAGGCTAGTTCTCAGTCTATGCAATAAAATTAGGTGCTTCTTTCAGTATTTTGTGTGAAGTAAGTCAGTTTTTGGTGTACTAAAGTGCTTTGTAATGGAGTTTTACTCTATCTCATATATAAGAGTTTTGTTGGAAACAGACCTGATCTTTGTGTTGTAGACCCCTGTGGCAATCTGGTGAAGCCTGTGGACTTCTTCTCAGAATAATGTTTTTAAATGCACAATGATAAAATACATCAGGTTAAAAAGGAAACAAATTATAATGTAAAACACTTAAGCTATTTTTTTTTTAAAGTTCAGGAACTCCAGTTGAAGAACCCATGATCTAAAAGAATTTACAATATGAGGAGGGATAGAGCAAAGGTCTCCTTCATTATATGTCTGCATAAGATTCCTAGGCCTTTGTAAAATTGTTACACAGATGAAGTTTATGGCTTTTCCTCATTTCCTTTTTATTAGCTTTTTAAAAAATTCAGTTCAATGGACATTTTGGGGTTTTTTTGTTTTAATTTTTACTTTAATTAAAAAGTTAATTTATGAAATGAAATAAACATTTCCACAACATAGGAGAATTTTTAAAAAGATGATTGCACATAATAAACATTCATTAACAATTGCCTGTTCTGGTGGATTTCTGAAAAACCTGGAAAGACTTATATGAACTGATGCTGAGTGAAATGAGCAGAACTAGGAAAACGCTGTACACAATAATAGCAACATTGTGTGATGATTAACTAAGATAAACTTAGCTCTTCTCAGCAATTCAATGACTGAAGGCAATTCCAAAAGATTAGTGATAGAAAATGCTAACTGCATCCAGGGAAAGAATTATGGAATCTGAATGCAGATCAGAGCATACTATTTTCACTTTTTTTTGTTTCTTCTTTCTTGTGGTTTTTCCCTTTTGTTCTGATTCTTCTTTCACAATGTGATTAATGTAGAAATATGTTTAACATCATTGTGCATGTATAATCTTTATCAGATTGCTTGCTGTCTTGGGGAGAGGGGAAGGAAAGGAGAAAAAATTGGAACTCAAAATTTTACAAAACAATGTTGAAAACTATCATTGGAAAAAATTAAAATACTATTAAGGGAAAAAAGTATTGATAATAATGGGATTAAAAAAAAAAACAAGTTGCCTATTATGTACAGGGCACTGTGGTAGGTCCTGGGACAGATACAAAGTTTAGCAAAGTCCTCGGTCTTGTAAAGATTACAGTCTAGTAGAATAAGAAATGTACACATTGAGGCAACTGGTGGTGCCTTGGTCAGAGTGCTGGACTTAGAATCAAGAATTCAAATTCAACCTTAGACTCTTAGTAGCTGTGTGACCCTAGGGAAATCAACTAACCTGTTACTGCCTCAATATCCTCAACTGTTAAAATGGGGAAAATAATAGCACCTACCCTGCAGGGTTGTTGTGAGGATCAAATGAGATTTATAAAAGTTCTTAGCACAATGCCTTGCACATAATGGGTGCTTTATAAGTGCTTATTCCCTCCTCCCTTCCTGTTTACACAGAACATTGTAATACACAATATTGATCATGTGATACACAATGTAATACACAATAATGATCAGTGCATTAGGTAGGTGCAAAACAAAGAACTCTATAAAGGTCTAAGGAGGAAAAGTTTTTCACTGATAGAGGTGAACTTTCTTTTTTCTTTTTTCTTTTTTTTTCTTTTTGGAGGGCACTGGGGTTAAGTAACTTGCCCAAGGTCACACAGCTAGGTTTTTGTTTGTGTGTGCATTAAGTGTCTGAGGCCGGATCCAAACTCAGGTCCTTCTGACTCCAGGGCCGACGCTCTACTCACTGCGCCACCTTGCTGCCCCATAGAGGTGAACTTTCAAGGCCTTTCAAGGACAGGTAGGAATTGATCAGGTAAAGATGGGGAGAGAGGATGTTTCAAACATACTGAAAAGACACTAAAAATAGATTAAGTGCAAAGTATGTTCAGGGGACCAAGAATATTCCATTCAAGCTAGAGTTCAGAGTGCCTGGCAGAGAATAGCATGAAATAGTGCTAGAATGGCAAGGCAGCAGTCAGATTGTGAAGGGCTTGGGTACCAGGCGAAGAAAGGAGCTTACATTTTACTCTGTAGACAGTAGGGAGACTCTAAAGATCTTTGAGCCAAGGCTTGATAAAATCAAGGGAAAAAATGTATCAGTAGTATGAAGAATGGATTAAGGAGGGGTTGGGAAAGAATAAAAGGTGAGAAGGTCTGTTTGGAGATTTGTGGATTTATGTTGTGGTGGTGACAATGGAAATAGGGCAGTTAGGTGAGTCAGTGGATAGAGTATGGATAGAGGACCTGAGTTCAAATGTGGCCTTGCTTCCCAACATTTACTAGCTGTGTGATCCTGGACAAGTCACTTAACCTTGTTTGCCTCAGTCTTCTCATGTGAAGAAAGAACTGGAGAAGAAAATGGCAAACCACTCCAGTGTCTTTACCAAGAAAACCCAAAAGGAGAAGAGTCAGACATGACTAATCAAGTAAACAATAACAAAATGTAAATGTAAATAGGAGAGAGTGAATGTAAAAGGTATTGTGGAGATAGAAGACTTGGTGAATAATGGACTCTGGGAGGTGAGGGAGAAGGAAGAGTGAAAGGTAATAGACTTTTGAATGTGGGTTCTGGAGGGAATGTGATTGCCATTGACTGAAATAGTGAAGTCAGAAGGAGGAACAGGTTTAGGCAGTAAGCTCATTTGAGAACATAACAACAACAACAGTGATAATGGCAGCTAGTATTTATATAGTACTTTAAGGTTTGCAAAGCATTTTTTAGATGTTATCTCATTTTATCCTTATAATTTTGGGAAATAGGTGTTATTATAACTTTTATTTTACAGATAAGGAAAATGAGGTAAAGGTTGAATGACTTGACCAGGGTCACAGTCTGAATCTAGATATGAACTCAGATCTGCCTGACTCCAGATCTAGAGCTCTAACCACTGCACCACCTAACATAAGTTTGGGGTTCCTGTGCAGCACATAGGTAGAGACCACCTGAACACAGTTGGAAATTCATGTCTGGAACTCAGAAGAGAGGTCAGATCTCTCTGCCACATAACATGTCTTTAGGTGCCATAGACCCTTATGCCACCTCTGGGTCATCCCCATATCATAAAGACCCACCTGGACCCATCTAAACCTGTAGCATCATATTAGTGATCTTTCCCCTTTCCTTCTGTCCTATCAAAACCTGACTGTCTTCTGTCATCTTCTCTGGTTGCTGCTAATTGACTGGTTAGCTAATCTGGTAAATTCATTTCTCAAGATGGTATTGATTAATAATGTTAACATTTCCCAGGTAATATATCTGTATTCTAACAGTGGCCTTGTGAAAAAAGAAATCCTTAATTCAATCAGTGACATAAATGCCAGTCATATTATAGCTGGAATGTCAGTAATGGATGCTGAAAATTTGAAGAACCTTGACTGCACTGTATGAATCAACATTAAGTTCCTACTATGTGCTAGGTA
The DNA here is from genome assembly GCA_011680675.1 of Gymnobelideus leadbeateri. Classification (NCBI taxonomy): domain Eukaryota; kingdom Metazoa; phylum Chordata; class Mammalia; order Diprotodontia; family Petauridae; genus Gymnobelideus; species Gymnobelideus leadbeateri. Next base: position 51,942 of record WOXC01011825.1, read on the forward strand.
GGCACTGTGCTAAGCTAGTAGGACAAAGCACAAAGAAAGTGCCTGGATTTTTCCTCCCACACATACCCCACCCCTCCCAGCTCTCTGTGACTCAAAATGTTATACTATTTTTCTTATTACATATTTTAAAACTGTATATTTGTGATATACCTATTTATACATATCACTAAGGTACCTCTTACTGTTTCAGCCTCTCCATGATAGTGAATTGTTCTGGTGCTGCTTACCAAGAGCTGTCAAGGCAAACAAGTCCTTAGATCAGTTAGTTGGTCAGATGACTCATGCAGTCTGAGGCAGAGGCAGGAGAGGGAGAGAACCAGAATTTTTAAGTACTCTGAAAAGCTGCCACCTTAGATCAGAGTTAGGAGTTGGAGGGCATCGTACACAACCAACTTGCTGCCTTACTTTATTTTCACAGTTGAAATCCAGTATTTAGACAGGAAATAGGAGGTATGACTTGAAATAATGAAACTGACTTGTATGTGATAAGCCTTTTTATCCTTTGAATTAAAGGATAAAAACGTGTTATGATAATAGTAGAATCATAGGATTTAGAGCTGGCAGGTGCATTACAGACCATCTTATTTTCCCTCATTTTATTTTCCTTTAAAAATGATATGGATGTCTTTTATTTTTATGTCAGTATCACTTCCCCAAAATGCCCCACCCCCATTAGAGAGCCACTCCCTTGTAACAAAGTAAAACAGCTAAACAAAACTAACAGACATGTCCTTGACAGCGTATGCAACAGTGCATTTTTACCTAGAGAAAGGAAGAGTCTTATTTGCCCTCCCAATCCCCCTATTTTAAATGTGAGGAAAACTATGTCCATGAAAGGTTAATTAACTTGTAATCCCATCCAAAAAAACAAGCATTTATGATGTGCCCACTCTGTCTCAGCCATTGTGCTATGGACCCAAGGATAAAATGTAAAATCTTTGCCCTTAGAGACCTTATATTTGCCTAAGGGGATGCATGATACAAACAGATAAAGCACATATGTTATAGATAATAGGAGAAAGTGGTAGACAGCACTACTAACCAGGGGAATCAGGAAAGGGTTTGCTTAGGATAAAGTACCTGAGCTAAGCCTTGAAGAAAACCAGAGATTTTGAGAAAGAAATGCATTCCAGACACAGAGAATGGCATGACAGTCAGAATTTGAACCTGATTTTTTTCCAATATATTTTTATTTATTTCATGACTTATTTCTCAATTACATATAAAAATATTTTTAACATTCATTTTTTAAAATCTTGAGTTCTAAATTCTCTCTCACTCTCCCCCCCTTGAGAGAGCAAGCAATTTAATACATGTGAAGTCATGCAAAGTATTTCCATATTAGCTATGTTGCAAAAAAAAAAAAAACAGGCAACAAAAGAAGAAAAATTTAAAAAGTTTAAATATTCTTCAATCTGCATTCAGAGATCACTAGTTCTCTCTCTGGAGATGAACAGCATTTTTCATCATGAGTCTTCTGGAATTGTCTTGCATCATTATCTTGATCAGAGTAGCTATGTCTTTCACAGTTGATCATCCTTCATATTGTTGTTACTGTGTACAATGTTCTCCTGGTTCTACTCGCTTCCATTTGCATGAGTTCATTTAAGTCTTCCCAGAATCTGAATTTTTTACTCTAAATCCATCCTGCCAGGATAGATTATCCGAGTGTTCCATTTCATGCACTTCTAGTATACATACCTTATTTAGATGATTTTAAATTGTTTTATTTTTAGAGCTTAGTATTTTGACAAAGGTTACCTGTAAAGAAGAAAATCCTCAGTCTAAGGATAGATTTAAGGACATTTTGAGAAAAACCACAAAACCACTGTTGGTATTCACATACTTTCCATCTACTCTTTATATATCTTGCACGTACCTATTTTTTTTTTCTTTGCTTTTTGGAGGGCAATTGGGGTTAAGTGACTTGCCCAAGGCTAGTTTTTGTGTTAAATGTCTGAGGCTGGATTTGAACTCAGGTCCTCCTGACTCCAGGGTCGGTGTTCTAGTCACTGTACCACCTAGCCGCCCCACACATACCTATTTATGTAAAATGCATTTTGTCTTCCTTATTAGAATGTAAACTTTTATCAAAGAGAAAGGAAAAGGATCCATATGTACAACATACAGCAGCTTTTTGTTTTGTGATGGTAAAGAGTGGAAAAGTTGAGGGGGATGTCTATTCACTGGGGAATGGCTAAAGAAGTTATGGCATATGATAATAAAATACATAATAAAATACAACTGTTCTATAAAAAATGAGAAGGTAATGGTTTTAGAAAAATATGAGAAGACTTACATGAACTGATATAAAATGAAGTGAGTAGAAGCAGAACAATCTACACAGTAATAGCATTATTGTAAAGATAATCAATTATGAAAACTCGGTAACTCTAATTGACACAATAATATACCACAACTCAAAAAGACTAATGATGTAAAATGCTATCTACCTCCCGCTAGGGAACTGATGGTCTCAGACTACAGATTGAAGCATACTTTCTTCTCCTTTCTTTATTTTCCTTTTCCCCCCAAAACATGACTGATGTTTAAATATGTTTTGTATGACTTTGTATACATAATGGGTATTATATTTCTTGCCTACTCAGTGGTTGGGAGGGGCAGGAGAGAGAGTTAAAGGAGGGAATTTGGAACTAAGAATAAAAATTAAATTAAAATTTAAGAATGTAGGGGCTTCTAGGTGGCGCAGTGAGTAGAGAGTTGGCCCTGGAGTCAGAAGGACCTGAGTTTGGATCCGACCTCAGACACTTAATACACACACAAATAAAAACCTAGCCGTGTGACCTTGGGCAAGTTACGTAACCCCAATTGCCCTCCAAAAAGCAAAAAAAAAAAAAAATTAAGAATGTAAGCTTCTTGAGGGCAGGGATCGATTTGCTTTTACTTTGTATCCCTAACACTTAGAACAGTGCCTACTACATAGTAAACACTTAATAAATGCTTGTTAATTGGCTGATTCATGTTTTTTGATGATGCTAAGGGTTATCCATGAGTTTGAGTGAGACTGGAAAAAACAGCTTTCCATTCGTAAAGTTGAAGACATCTTCAGTTTGACATTCAAAATTCTACATAACTTTGCCCCTTTCTACTTTTCCAGTCTTCTTAAATCTTACCTTCTCCCCAGCCCCAACTCACATTATACTGGGCAGTCAATTGACAATGACCTTGCTGTTCCTCAAACAAGATGATCCATCTCCCAACTCTGCATTTTCACTGGCTGCCCCTCATGGCTGAAATTCCCATCATGGCTCTTCATCTTCATCTCTGCCTCCTGGCTTCCTTTAAGTCCCTGATAAAATGCCGACTTCTACAGGAAAACTTGCCAGTCCACCTCAGTGCTAGTGCCTTTCCTCTGAGATGATCTCCAATTTATCTTGTTTATATCTTGTTTGTGCTTGTTTAAATCTTAGTTGCATGTGTTTATATCTTGTCTTGTCTCATTTTCTCCCTCATTGGATATCATGAGAGCTTTTCTCAAATCCTTTGCTGACATATGGTTAAATTTTATCTACTGTATCCCACTAATGGATGAGTCTGGTTGCCCTTTTAAAAAAGGAAAAGAGTTCAACATATTCTTTTTAGAATATTTGAATGCTGTATTTGAATGCTGGTCCTGTATTATTTACCTCCTGTATAACCTTGGTTCTTCTCTGGGCCTCAGTTTTTCATCTCTAAAATGTGGAGGTTAGGCTAGATAACATCCAAATCCCCTTTCCATTTCTAGATCCTATAATCTATTTCCCTTCCTAAATGTTTACAAATCATTTTAGAAGTACATTCCAGGCTTTTATTAGGAGTCCAAGTCAAACTCACTGGCCTGTAGTGTGAAGAATATACCTTCTTTGCTTTTTTTTTTTTTTAAATTGGTACATTTGCCTTTTTTCATGCATCTGCTACCTCTTCTCCCTGATTTTTACTAAGACCATAACTAATGATTTAGCCTGAACCATTACGATGTCTCTGAGTGGAGAAAGGGGAATATATAAGCGGATTGTTAAGGGGAACATGAGATTTGGAAACGAATTATATGGGAAGTAAGTTAGAATGAAGAATTGATTTTGATGCCAACCTTGCAAACCATGGTGACCTAGAGGATATTGATACCCTCAAGAATCTTATTCTCCACTCAGAAAACATCTCCATTAAAAAGTAGTACAACAGATAGACGAAGTAGGTTATTGAGTTAGATATGGGGCCTGTAATTTCACTTCATCCTCTCTCAATACATCTTGGCAATTTCTCTGCTATTTATAGTCTTAAATAGTTGCCTATAGGACTGAAAGGTTAAGGAACTTGCCCAGGGTCACATGGCCAAGATGTGTCAAATTGAACTAAGGTGTTCCTGGCCCCAAGATCTTTCTGACCCTAAGTTCTGGTCCCAAGTTCTCTTAGCTCCTGTGACATGCTACCTATCTAAACAAGTACACATACAAATTAAATAGTCAACAAACATTTATTAAGCAGTTACTATGTGCCAGGCATTGTTTCAGGGATACAAAGAAAGATAAAAAAAAATAGTCCCTGCTTTTAAGGAGCCCACAGAATAAAAGGCAACTGTATACAAAAAAGATAGAGCTAGGATAAGCTAGAGGTCATCTCAGAGGGAAATCATCAGCATTATGGGGAATTGGAAAAGCCTTCTTGTAAAAGGTGGGATTTGTCTAAGACCTGGAGGAAGCTGGAGGAGAAAGCCGGAAGGGGGGGGGGGGTAGGAGGAGGAGGAGGAGGAGGAGGGAGAGAATTCCAGACGTGAGTGAAAATGGTACCTCAAACATCTAATAATATCAATTGATTTCAAAGTCAGAACAGGGGATGGGACAGTACAATCACATTGTAATTTTTTTTCTTTTTGGAGGGGGGAGGGCTGGACAGTTGGGGTTAAGTGATTTGCCCAAGGTCACATGGCTAGTTTTTGTATTGAATGTCTGAGGCTGGATTTGAACTCAGGTCCTCCTGACTCCAGGGCTGGTGCTAGCTTCCCCAACACATTGTAATTTTTAAAGGAAGTCATCAAGAAATAGAACTGGTAAGGATAAGCTTCTTGTAGAAGGTAGCTTTAAAGGAGGCTGGGGATTCTTTGAGACAGGTGAGAAGGGGGTGCATTCCAGGCATGTGCAACAGCCTGTGTAAATGCACAGAGATGAGATGGAATACCATGTATTCCATCAAGTAGCAAGTAGGCCAATTTAACTAGAATATAGTGTGCAAGGGGACTGATGTACAGGAAAATTGGAAAGGTAGACTGGAATCTGACTATAAAGGCCTTTAAAAGCTAAAGTAGTAACTGCATGGCTCAATGGATAGAATTCAAGACCTGGAGTCAGGAAGACCTAAGTTCAAATTCAGCCTCAGATACTTATTAGCTCTGTGACCTTAGGCAAGTTACTTAACCTCTGTTTGCCTTAATCCACTGGAGAAGAAAATGGCAATTTTTAGGGCAGTTAAGCGGTATAGTAGATAGAGTACCAGGCCTGAAGTCAGGAAAACTCATCTTTCTGAATTTATATTTAGCCTTGGACTGTGTGACCCTGAGCAAATCACTTAACCTTGTTTGCCTCATTTTCCTCATCTGTAAAATGAACTGGAGAAGCAAATGGCACACCATTCCAATATCTTTACCAAGAAAACCCTAAATGGGGTCACAAAGAGTCAGAAATGACTGAACAACAAAAAGTTTGTATTTTAGCCCAGAAGCAAGAGGAAGTCACCAGAACTTATGGAGAAGGGAGGTGGCATTTTTAGAAGTGTGTTTGAGGAATATCAGTTTGGCAAGTGCATGGAAGATTGATTGGAGAGAGAAGAAACTGACAGGAGAGAGACCAATTAGAAGACTGAACAATCCGGGAAAGAAGTGATGGGAGCCCGAACTAGGGTGATAACTAATTAAGGGGAAAGACAAGACAGACAAAAAAGATGTTTTGGAAATGGAAGCAACAAGGTTTATAAAGCAACCTGCTTTATATGCTGGTTGAGTAAAAGTGACAAGGATGACTCTGATGTTATGAGCCTCAGTGACTTTAAGAATCAGAGTACCCCCCAACAGGAATGGTAAATTTGGGAACTTGAGAGCATTTTGGGGGAAAGATAATGAATACTGTTTAGGATATGATGAGTTTGAGCTGCCAGTTGGAGATGTTGATGATTCAGACCTGGAAATCAGGAAAGTGAGTAGGGATGAATATATAGATAAATATAGATGTTGAGAGACTTTTGCATAGAGAGTATATTTGAACCTTTGGGAGTTGGTGATATCATCATTAGAAAGTGTGTAGAGAGAAAAATAAGAGTACCCAGGACAAAGTCCTACAAATCTATCTATGCCAAGGAGTATGAGGAGGAGGAAAAAGACAGGAGGAGAACTGGGAAAGAGGAGTATCATGAGAACTCAGGAAGTAATATCTAAGATGGTCAGCAGTATCAAAATGCTACAGAAGGATCAGTGGTAACCTTGGAGAAAACAATTTCATTGAATTCTAAAGCAGGTTGACAAGGGGTTGAGAGAAATTAATAGAAAATTGGAGTAGAGGAAATGAGTATACAGTTTGCTGTGAAGGGGAGGAGAGATATAAGCTGATAGCTTAAGTGGATGGATCAAGCAAAGGGTTTTAAATGATGGGGAAGATCTAGGCATATTTGTTAGCAGAAGGGAAGTAATCACTGGATAAGGAGAGATTGCAAATTAGAACAAGGAATGGGATGATTGAAGGGACAAGTTCCTGGGAGTGAGGAAAAGAGATTGGATCAAAGTTAGTAGTACAAGAGTTGGCATTAGCAAAGAGAAGGGCCAACTCTTCCTCTGAGACTGGATCAAAGGAGGCAAGGGGATGATGTGAAAGTGATTTGAAGTGTAGAATTCGGGATATGCTTTCTACCATGTTTTCCCCTGCTGTTCATTTTCTCATCTGAGTATATTTTCTTGATATTACAACACTACTCTCTCAGCCCTTTTATCTGTTTTGTTTCCTTTGAATAAGACACAATCTTTCATCTTCATATTCCAGATATGTCACATCCGAGCAGGTCTTAGCAATACCTGCCAGGTCAAATTTATTTCCTTGCATTCAGATGTTGGATTCACTTTGTATATAGTCCATACTCTGCAACTGTGTATAAACATCTGAGACTAAGAGTCATTATCAGTATGATTCTTCTTGGACATTTCCTTCAGTAAATTACTAGGCCTCTCCAGTGATAATATTCCTTTGTCATACTTATAGTCTTTGGTTATTGACCTCAGAGATACATGCCGCTCATTCTCTCCTTCACCTAAGCAGCAAGGTGGTACAGTGGATGGAATACTAGACCCCAAGACAGGAAAACCTAAGTTCAAATACAGCTTCAGACTATTACTAGCTGGGAAGATCACTTGATCTCCATCAGAGTCAATTTCCTTTCCTGAAAAAAGAGGATAATAATAGTACCTACCTCTTAGAATTGTTGTGAAGATAAAATAATATTTATAAAGCATAAATGCTTTATTTTGCAAATCTATGTTAATGCTAGCTGTTATTTTCAGCTTACATCCCTTTAGATCAGATCTATAAGACTTCGGAATAATAAACCTTTTCTTCAAAAACATTTTTTAAACATTATTCTTTAGATGCACTTTACCTGTGGCCAAGAGTCTATATCATTTCTATGTCTTAATCCTTGGTCCGGAAATCCAGATCCTATTGCTGAAGGGTGTTTTCATGACTAAGTCAGTCATCTCTATTACCCACCTTTGTTTTCTGAAATTTCTCCCTTCACTTGGCAGCCCTGATGAAAATGCCACCTGTGTCCCTACAGTTGTAGGTTGGTATTGTCAGATGTGAGAAGCCTTAGGAGTCTGAAGGATACTCCTCCCCCGCCCTCCAAGAATACTGCATATTTCTCACTTGTTCTTGTCAGTTCACACATACCTTCCTCAGGACCCCTCATGTAACCCAAGGTAAGCAAAAGTTTTGAGAAGAGAAGGGGAAGTCAAAATTACTAAGTGCTGTAGAGGGAAACTACTTTTTGTTTTGGTAAGGCACACTTTATATAAGGCAGAAATATAATAATGGTAACAGCTTTTCTTTTTCCCTTCTCTTTTAAGGCCACAATGAATGTGGAACATGAAATTAATCTCTTGGTTGAAGAAATGCAACGCCTGGGTACAACAGGTATAAAGTTATATTTTTTTCTTATCATGACAGACTAGATCTCCAGTTGAGGAAAGGTCGCTATCTGGCATTCAGGAACTGGAGGAGACTAAGCTGGTGGTTCTATAGTCAGAGTGTCCCTTCATCCTATGTTTGTCCCTCAGAATGCTCTCTGGAGGCCATGTTATTCCTGTGCCCTCTTTCTGATCTCAGTGGTCAAAAGATATTTAATCATCCTCTCAGGAGAGCAACACCATGGACCTTCCTCATCCTAACTTGACTAAAATCAAGGAAATTCTAGTCAGGCCCAAATCTTAGTCAGCTCTAGTGTTTGAATTTCTTCCTTGTCCTAAACTGAGCTGTTGTTTTACATATTTTAAATGATGAGAGACCTAAATTGAAATTATACTAAATTGTCTTCATTTTCTCAGAATTCTTGAGTTTTACATAACTGCATATTCATGTACATAGAATCAAAATAAGATATTTTCCCTCATATTCTTGTGTAGTTTATTTTTTTAAATCTGCATTTCCTTCAGCTACACACTCATCAGAAGATAATGGCATGTAAAATTGGTAGCATTAGGACTTTTTTCTTTAGTGACAATGAAAGCTACCATTATATGTGAAAATTCAGGTATTCAGTTGGTTCAGATTAGCTATACAAGACACTGGGAAGCATTTTGAAAACATTAACAGCAATATAAATACTTAGCAACTAGGATAATGCAACCTAAAGTTTAAAAATATGGTATAAACCCACAAATAGCATACATTAGCATCTTGGGAAAATTGTTTTTGTTTTTGTAGCTTTATCTCTTCTTATTGCCATTTTCTTTGCTTAAGAATAAGAATCTTTTGAAATGCCAGAATGCTAAAACTCATCAGCAGCTAGTTTTTGCCAATTCTGCCTCCACAATTTCTTACACCTATCTACTTCTCTCTACTCACGTAACCGTTACTCACATTATCGCTCACATTAACCCATTACTTCAGGCCCTCATCACCTCTTACCCAAACTTTTGCAAATAACCTCCAGTTTACATTCTCTCCTCTCTCCAATCAATATTCCACCCAACTGCCAAAATAATCTTTCTAAAGCATATCTTCCCATGAAACTCCTGCTCAGGAAACTTCAGTGGCTTCCTAAAATAAAATACAAACTCTGTTTGGCATTTAAAGGCCTTTGCAATCTGGCTCCAGCCTATCTTTCCAGGCTTATTGCACATTACTTTCCTTTGCACCCTCTATATTCTAGTCATCCAGGCCTACGTGCTTTTCCTGAGAACTTGGCCCTCCATCTCCTGCCTCTATGCTTTGGCATAGGCTGGCTTCCATGCCTGCATTGCAGTTCTTCCTTTTTTTCTGCCTTTTAAATTCCTAGCTTCCTTCAAGGCTTAATTCATATGCCATCTTGTACTGGAAATCTTTCCCTATTCCTTTAGTAGTTAGTGCTTGCTCCTTCCATTTCAAATGATCATGTATGTACTTATGTATTTTCATGTTGTTATCACTACATCCACTGATACACTTTCCTACCACTGCTACTGTTATACCTACTTCCCCTTGCCCCTGCATGATTGTAAGCAATCATGAGTAATCAAAAGTAAGAGCTTTTTTTTTTTGCTTGTATTTGTCCCTTACCCATATCAGACATTTAATAAATGTTGGATTGGATTGGAATGGAATATATTTGTTTGAATTAGAAATTCATTGTCCCTTATTATGTTTTCTCTAATTCACAGATCAACCCTCCTTTCACCCTCATTGAGATAATCCTTTTAAAAAATAGACTCATTTTTTGACTAGTTAGTAAAAGTGTGACCAACCAGGTGAAAATGATCTGTCATTCAACAACTCAACAAGTAAACATTGACTACCTGCAGTCTACTCAGAAGTATGCTATGTGCTATACACACTACACTCATAGTCTGACTGGGGAGACAAGTCTAACAACAGGAGAGTCTAACAAGTCTAACAATCAAGAGAAAAATCAAATAAAAAACTATGTGCAACAGGAATTCTGAGAAGGGAGAATATTAATGGAAACTAGAGAAGTCAGGGAAAGCTTTATGAAGCAGATGGGTCTTCAGCTGGGTCTTGAATTATGGGTAAGGTTTGGAGACAAGAAGCCCTGTTATGTGAGCTGAATAGCATGAGTCAATATTTGATAATGAGTTAAGTATGGAGAAAGGCAAGGGAAGAGGGAGACAATTAAAAGATGGTGAGGAGCTTTTTTTGTCCTCAAACTAAGAGTTTTATTGTAAAAAAAAAAATCAACCAACCTATTTGGTATTTTAGAGGCTTATTTTCAGCCTCTCACTTTTGGCCCTCTCCCACATTCCCATTTTTTCCCCCGGTTCTGTCAGGACACATTACCCTCCCAGAAAAAGATATCCAAGTATATAACCTTTTTTAGGGAGTACTTTTGGGGGGCTTTTTTGGACTCAGAGGTTGGAAACAGCATGATAAAGAATTGAAAAGATCGGGGCGGCTAGGTGGCGCAGTGAATAGAGCGCCGGCCCTGGAATCAGAAGGACCTGAGTTCGGAGCCGGCCTCCGACACTTAATCCATACAAAACAAAAACCTAGCCGTGTAACCTTGGGCAAGTTACTTAACCCCAATTGCCCTAAAGGGGCGGCTAGGTGGCGCAGTGAGTAAGAGCGCGGCCTCGGAGTTGGGATGACCCGAGATCAGATCCGGCCTCAGAAAATGAGCACCCACGCATAAATCAAATGACTAGCCGTGTAACCTTGAGCAAGTTACTTAACCCCAATTGCTTTAAAAAAAAAAAAAAAAAGAATTGAAAAGATCATAGGAAAAAGAAGTCTGGAGATTTGGGTTTTAGTATTGCCTTTGGTGATGACTATTTGGGTTATTTGGACAATTATGCCTCAGTTTTCTCATCTGTAAAACAAGAGGGTTGGACTAAGCTTTCCCTAAGGTTCCTTCCAGCTATAAATACCATGATCCATGATAGATATAGCTACTTCTCATCATAAAGATCTACAGGCACCCTTGGCAGTGTTTCTTGACTCCATTTAATTGTGTTGGAAATCTGGCTTCTTTATGCCTATGTCAGAGTATGCTGCTTTTATGCTTCATGGGAAAACTGGGCATGCACCCTTATTTATTTTTGTTATCACCCAGCCTAGTTGTAAGAATAGTTTAAAATAGCCATCAAAATGTTTGAAGCATGAAATTTCTTTCTACTGCTGAAAGGCTACTGACCTGTTATTAGTTACTATTTAAATTGGAGCATTTCTTAAAATCCATACTGTGCTTTACAAGGCTAGGTCATCTGAAGGTGATGGCAAGAGAGTTGATATTGCTAGAAACATTCTGGGCCTTGAAGAGAGGGAACAAATGTAAGGGAAAAGGTGATCAGTCCTTCAGACAAATGATGGACCAAGTTTAACAGAATTGCCTGCTATAGCTAACAACGTAGCTAGAATTTATATAGTGCTCTATGGTTTAAAAAGCATTGTACATATGTTTTCTCATTTGTTTCTCACAATAACCCTGTGAAGTACAGATGAAGAAATAGGCTGAGAAGTTAAGTGATTTGTCCATAGTTACATAGCTAGTTAGTGTCTAAAGCAGGATTTGAACTCAGACCATCTATTCAAATAAGCCAACAAAGCATTACAGGGAGCATTGCACAAGAGAAGGCACTAGTCCACTGGGGTTAGAACACAGGGTAATTTGAATAGATGAACATTCCAATAAAGATGATATCTGAACTATGTCAAAGGATCTTAACTCAAATCTTGAAGACAAAAGTATGTTTTACTGGCAAAACTTTACCATAGGTATTTTATTTCACTATGGACATCATCATTTCATAGATGACCTTATGTTTTAAGAAAAGGACATAAATGTGTGTCACTGGTTTTTGGCACATTCAGCATCAGCCTGGCATTTGACAACATTTGTCAAGTATTGTTTTCATCACAGACTTTACACTAATACTCATTAGAAGACCATTGGCATTTCTGTGCCACACAGTAGAATAATTGAGAATTGGCTTTTGTTTTTGTTTTTTAAGAAATGAGATTCTGGACCCCAGAACTAATAGGTAGTTGGACTTGGACTATTGTGACAGCATTCTGGTTGGCCTCTGCCTCAAGTATCTCCCCACTCTCATCTTTCCTCCACTTGGCTATCAAAGTGATCATCCTAAAATTCATGTCTCACTATGTCACTACCTTATTTAATAAACTCTAGTGACTTCCCATTGACTCCAGGATAAAATGTAAAATCCTCTGACTTTTATGGGGTTTTTTTTGGAGGGGAGAAGGCAGGGCAATTGGGGTTAAGTGACTTGCCCAAGGTCACACAGCTAGTAAGTGTTAATTATCTGAGGCTGGATTTGAACTCAGGTCCTCCTGATTCCAGGGTCAGTGCTCTATTCACTGCACCACCTAGCCACTCCAATCCTCTGACTTTTAAAGCCCTTCTTCATAACGTGGCCCTTTCCTATCTTTCTAGCCTTCTTAAACCCTGCTATTTTCCATGTACTCTACAATCCAGTGACTTTGGCCTCATTGCTATTTGTCATGCAAGATACTCCCATCTCTTCATTTTGGGCACTTACACTGGCGGTCACCCATGCCTGGAATTGTCTCCTTCCTCACCTCTATCTCCTATCTTCCCTCAGGTTTCAGCTAAAATCACACCTTTTGCAAAAAAACTTTCCCAGATTGCTTTAATATTAGTATTTACCTCTGAGGTTATCGACAGTGTGTTTTGTCTATGCCTAGTTTGCACATATTTTTATTTTTTTGCATGTTGCCTTCTGCATTAGATTGGGAGCTCCTGAGAACAGTAACTATTTTTGCCTTTCTCTGTAACCCTAGTACGTAGCATAGTGTCTGACACATAGTAGGCATTTAATAAATACTTGTTAACGTTGTAGGCTTGACTTCTTAATAATGTGTCAAATTGTGTCTAAAGGTATTGTTCCATTCTTGAGTCAAGTGGCATGAAAATTAGCAATGTGATTATAGATAATTTTTTAATTTATTACATCACTGTAAGCATTACTTCTGCCAAATTGAAACCCCCTGTTTTTTTCTTGGTTGGTTTAATCAACTGTAATAGCCAAAAAATTAATCATTACCTGGTGTCCAGCCCCTCTGGGCATATGAATTACTCTGAGTTTAAAAAAAAAACCCAAACAAACACTGATTCTTGGATGATAGAGGGGACACTTGACTTTAGCTCTTTCCAGCTCAGGAGGACCTGCTGGTGCTCCATTGGCATAGACTTTAAGGACCCTGAGTTGTTGCTACACAGGTGGAAGCATCACAAGAGAACTTTTATGAAAAAATAAAAATAACATAATAAAGTAACAATCATTTATTAAGTGCCTGCTGTGTATGAAGCATTGTGGTTTTTTTTTCAAAGATGGTTTAGAAGGAAATTTATTTATTTATTTTTGGAAGGGGGAAGGTAGGGCAATTGTGGTTCAATGACTTGCCCAAGGTCACAAGCTAGTTTTGTGTTAAGTGTCTAAGGCCGGATTTGAACTCAGGTCCTCTTGACTCTAGGGCTGGTACTCTATTCACTGCATCACCTAGCTGCCCCCATTGTGTTTTTAAAATACCTCCTTGGAAGACATTCTGTAGGGATTATGCTGGTTGGTATATGGCAAGTATGAAGTTTGTTTGTTTTGGTGGGGGTGGGAGGAGTATGAGGGGAGAATATATATATATTCATTCTCCTTGAAGCTCATTTGGAAATTTATTAAACTTAAGAGATTGCATTAACTTTTACGTTATTACATGGACTAGCTTATTAGAAAATGTTTGTTAAAGATTATATCAACACATCATAGATGGAGTCAAGAAACTCCCTGCTAACTTTGTCTTATACTGATTAGGTGCTGATGGAAAGCTAAGTGTGAAGTTTGGGGTACTTTTCCGGGATGACAGATGTGCCAACCTCTTTGAAGCCCTGGTGGGGACCCTCAAGGCAGCAAAGCGTCGGAAGATTGTAACTTACGAAGGAGAACTGCTCTTACAAGGTGTCCATGATGATGTTGAGATTGTATTACTTCAAAATTGATGTAATTTTTGTTTATCATTTGGGTATTGTTGTTTTTGTTTCTGGTAAACTATGGATAGGATTCTGAATTGAAGGAAAAAATATCAAAGTGTTTAATGTATTTTTCTATAACTTTGTAATCAAAAGACTTGTATTTTGGAAGACAGTCCTTTTTGTACTCCTTAGAACATGTTAGTGTATTGTATTACAATATTAAAAAAAACTCCAATAACTATTATTTTTCTCAGGAATACATTTTGAAAACAACAGGAAATGAAATGTGTGTGTGGTCTCTTGGAGTTTTTTTTTTTTTTGGTAGGAAGAGGTGTTTTGTTTTAGAAATCCATTCTTAAAGTGAATCCAATGATTATTGCCATGATGAGAAAACAACAAATAATGGTAATTTGATGACCAGAATCTACAGTTAATAGGTAATAAAGTCATTTACACCACTTTGAAGTTGCCTTTTTTTTATGTTTAAATGTATTTGTACATTTCATAATGTAATTTACTCTATGAAAGTAAAGTCAAAGAAAAATACTCTTAAACCATGGTTTTTAATTTTTAATGGTTAATGTCAGTCGGCCAGATAACAGATGGGATATTGTATTAGCTTTTGGGTGCCTAATTTCAGAAAGGGAACAGGGAGTATACAGAAGAGGGAAGCCAAGAATGGTGAAAGACTTTGGGGTCATGCCATGCAAGAATCAATTGGAAGAGCTAAGTGTGTTCACTTTTGGAGAAGACTGAGGGGAAACTTGATAAATATTTTCAAGTGTTTGAATCACACAGAAGAAAGCGTAGACTTAAGCTTCTCGGTCTTGGGAGTAATAGGTAGAAGATAGAAAGGGACAAGCAGACTTGATGCAAGAAAAAAAAATTCTAACAAGTTGTTTTTGTTTGTTTTGTTTTTTGTTGTTGTTTCATTTTTGAGGTAGCTAGGTGGCACAGTAGATAGAGCACTGGATCTGGAGTCAGAAAGACCTGAGTTCAAATTCAGCCTCAGATTACTAGATGAGTAACCCTGGGGAAATTATTTAACCACTGACTGCCTCAGTTTCCTCTTCTGTAAAATGAGGATAATAACATCTAAGTTCTAGGATTATTGTGATGATAAAATGAGGTAATAAAGCATTTTGTAAACCTTAAATAATTATATGTGTGCTAGCTATTATTATTATTATTATTATAATTATTATAAAAGTTATCCAAAAATGAAGTGGCTGCTATAGAAGAAAATTAGTTCTCCTTCACTTGAGATATTTACTTGTTGAGTAATTGTTGATTGACCTTAATGATGAGTGAGGTTCCTCCCAACTGAGATTTCTGTTGACCAGTTGATGATTCCATCAAGTATTTTTTGACTTACTATTTGTTTAGTATTAGGATGCAAAAGTATAAAACAAGGTCCTTGTTCTTATGGATCTTGGAATTTAGCCAGAAAGAAAAGAATAGTCAAATTGTTGGAAAACAATGCAAAATATTTATATAAAAGGCAACATGTTGCAATGGAAAAAATATCAGACTGAGTCAGAAAACCTGGATTTGAGTCATCATGATAGAGATCCATTCACACAAATTCTCAAGTTCAGTTACTTCCAGGTCCTAAGTTTTCTTTTGGCCTTCGCTCCATCTTGCCCATCGCTCCTAACAGATATTCCCTTTTTTATATCTTCTATGGCTTGCTGTCACAGTTCCCCAAATAGTGATGCTGTTCCATAGAAAGATGCATAGGAAGGTACAGCTGCACACTCTCTGCCCCAGGACCTATTCTTTCAATACTCCTACACATTCAGGCCAAGTTTCTGGCTTTCAAACTGGTCCCACCCTGACTTTACTCACAAATCTACTCTTCCTTGCACACTCAGTATCCAGTTACATCCATATGCTTACGTTAAGGAAAGGAAGGAAATAAGCATTTATTAAGCAGGTTATAAATATTATCTCATTTGATCCTCACAACAACCCCAGGAGGTAGGTGCTATTGTTATCCCTATTTTAGAATCGGGAGACCTGAGGCAGAGAGACTTGCCCAAAGTTACACAGCCAGTTATTTTTGTGTGGGTGTTAAGTATGAGGCTGGAACCGATCCCAGGTCCTCCCGACTCCGGGGCTGGCACTCTTACTCACTGCATCACGTAGCGGCCCCACTTTCCTCATTTCTAATAGTGCAGTAACATTTCATTACACACATAGATCATAGTTTGTTCATCTCTTCCCCAAAGGAGGAATACCTATTTTGTTTTTAGTTCTTTGCTATGCTAAATAGTCCTGCTATAAAATCATTCTACAAATCAGTCTTTTCCCTCTATTCTTGACTTCCACAGACAACATGCCTAATAAAAATATCAGTGGGTCAAAGAGTAAGTAGAATTTAATGACCGTTTTGGGTATAGTTCCAAGATGTTTTCCAGAGTGGTTGAACTAGTTCACAGTTACACCAACAGTGTAGTAATGTATCTGTCCTTCCACATTTTCTCCAACAATTGCTATTTTCTTGTATTATCATCTTTGCCAATCCTTTGGATGTGAGGTGGCACACGAGAGGATCTTAACTTCTATTTGTCTTAACATTTTTTTTCTTATGGTTGTTAATGTCATTCACTTCTTTATTTGAGAACTACTTGTTCATAACATTTAGCTATATATCTATGGTTATAATTAAGCTCTAAATCATGTGTTTTCGTCTAGTGAGCCAGTCAACAAGCATTTATTCAGCATTTACCATGTTCCAGGCACTGTGCTAAGTGCCAAATACACAAAGAAAGGCAAAAACAGGCCTGGCCCTTAAAAAGCTCATATTCTAATGAGAGAGACAAGTAAAAATAACTAAGTACCTGCAAAATAGATAGAGTAGGTGGGAAATAATCTCAGAGGGGAAGTCACTAGTGAGTAGGGGTACCAGGAAAGGCTTCCTTCAGAAGGGTGAACTGAAAGCTGAAGGAAGCCAGGCTCAAAGTGAGAAGTGAGAGCATTGCAGGAACTGGGGGACAACTAATGCAAAGGTATTGAGATGAGAGATGGGGGAGATGAGATTGAGATAGAAATAGAAGAGTCAAGGATTGATTCATGGGGAAGTAGGATAAGACTTAAGCTCATAATCATAACAGCTAGCATTTATATAGTATTTTAAGGTTTGCGAAGCATTTTTACAAATATTTCATTTTATCCTCACAACAACCCTATGAACTAGGTGCTGTTATTATCCCCATATTATAAATAAGGAATCTAAAGCAGACAGATCAAGTGACTTGCTCAAGGTCAGACAAATAGTAAGGTCTGAGACTGGATTTGAACTCAAGTATTCCTGACTTCAGGTCCAGTATTCTATTGGAGAGCATTTGAGAAGAGGGTCACAACATGAGTGGTGATTTTGGGGGAGAGTTGGTGATCATGGAATGTTTTTGTGACAGCAAGCATACCAGCATGGGTAGATAGCACTAAATTAGGGAGGCCTTTGAAAGTTGGGGTGGGTGGGAAAAGATATCCACAAAGGGTCGTGATAGCAAAATCTGTTGGGACAGAAATGCAGTGTTGAGAGGAATGAAGGGTGAACAGCCACAGAATGAACTCACCAATGGGATAAGGAGGCTGGAGCAGAAGAATGTTCTAGTGTCAGAAGTTCCAGGGTGGGAAGGTAGTTGAAGCATTATGGTGAAGTCTGGAGGATCAGAGGTATAGCCAGAGTGGGAAGGAAGATTGTGATAGAACAAATGCTTTAGGAAAACTATTCTGGGTTGTTAGGTTGGTGTGAAAAACATTCAAGTCAGGGAAGTGACTTATTGTCACTTATATAAGCCTTGATTGAGTTGATGGCAATAAAACAGAAAAAAAGAATACAAGACATTTGTTGAAGGAATAATTAACAAGACAATGACTGATGCAAGTGAAGGAAGAAGGGGAGTAAACCCTATTTTCAAGGCTGAGCCATGGTGATTGGAGGGTGGGGGAGTTATATTCCATTGGGAGACTAGAGAATGAAGAGTTGAAGGAGGAACTGGTTCAACAGAGATGATGAGAATTTGTTGTGATCATCATCTTATCTCTCAGTTCCAATAAATTAATATTTTCATTAACAGAGTTTACAAGAGTCTACCCTGACAAAGTCAGGCATCCAATTTTACATCAGTGAAAAATATTCAGGGAAAAGCAAATATATCTGTTAAACTTTTTCAGAGGAAGCTGACAAAAGATTTAGGTCAGAGAGCTTTCCTAAGAAAAATTCAGTAATAGATTGGAAATTATTAAACACCTACTTGGTAGAAATGGATAAAATTATCCAAGCTTGATGGATTTATAATTTAATAAACATCTACCAATGTAGAGAGTGGAGCTAGGTTGCTCAATAGATAGGGTTGTTATTTGTCCTTCCTTCTTGAGGAAGACCTTTATGTCATGGTGGTGATACCATGACATGCAAATGAATTGGATTTAAGTGAGGGAGGGCTGTCCAAAGTCACTAGCTTCACTTCATTCTGGCAAGGTGGATAGACCTGTAGTCAAGAAGACTCATCTTCCCCAGTTCAAATTCTACCTCAGACACTTAATAGCTGTGTGGCCCCGGGGGAAGTCACTTAACCCTGCTTGCCTTAGTTTCTTCTTGTAAAATGTAATGGAGAAGGAAATGACAAATCACTCCAGTATGTTTGCCAAGAAAACCCCAAATTTTGGATATCTGAGATAATCCAAAATCCCAAAATTTAGATAAGACTGAAACCACTGCACAGCAACAAATGTAGAATGTGTACATACAAAATAATTTGAATGGTGAGCCTTTGTTGTTCACATCTGTGATTTCATCAGGGTTGGGATATCTCAGTGTGGAAACTCCCTCCAGCAATGTAGATCTACAATTCTTTTTTTTATTTTGCGTAAGTTTTTTGGGCATACTGAGAAAGTAAGTGATTTTCCTTTGGTCACATATCTCATGTATATCAGAAGCAATATTTTAATTAATCTTTTATTGACTCAAAATTCAATCTCATATTCACTATGCCATATTACTCTTTTGGGTGCATGTTGAAAAATTTGTTAGATCTGACATTTGTTCCTCTGGCTCCAAGACATTACAAATTCTTTACTAGAGAATTTATATGTCTTATATATAGTATACAGAAATATCATGGTATGTGAAACGTACAATAATGTCTTTGGAATCAGAGGATCTGGACTCGTAGATTGCCTCAAAATAGCTTGCGGTACAGTGAGAAGAGCCTTGAATTTGGAATCCAAAACCTAGGTTTGAATCAAACCTCTGCCACTCAGTACCTGTGTGATATTGAGCAACTTCTATGAGCATCAATTTATCATCTCTAAAATGAGGCAATTGGACTAGAGGACCTCTGAGGTTCCATTCCAGCTACAGATTATGATCCCATATAGTACACACAGGCCATAAAAGAAGATATGCCTTCACATAAAATGAGGGCTACCTTTATTGATAAATGTCATCACAGCAAAATTCTGCTCATGGAGTTTATGTGAGACAACTAATAACTCTAGTTTATCATATCTACATGACTGGTCTCCCTGGAAACTGATGAAAATTTTATTTCTGCATATTATTACCAACCCACATCCCAAGTTTCTCATTCCAGTTGCTACAAAATCAGCCATCTTTTGGCAGCCTGGAGTCATAAATTTAAAAGCTGTAGATAAATGTCTACTTCTTTGAATGGTTATTTATTTAGCGTTTATGAACCAGATTTGTCTGATTCCTGAGTTAGTCCCTATAGTTCTAGAAAAAGGGAAGAAAAAATCTGTGCATAGAGTGGGGCCAAATATGGAAGCACGACATAGTGGAAAGGATGTTGGATTTGGTCTCAGTAGACCTCAGCTCAAATCCTGGTGCTTCTGCTTATTACCTGTGTAAAATTGGCAGATCATTTAATGACTCTTTCCTCATTTGTGAAATGGCTTGCCATCATGCTCTGAGATTTCAAGAAACAGAGCCTCACATCCAGCTGTTCTAACTATGGGGCTTATTTGTAGTATACAAATTAATGTGGTAAACAAGGGGTCCTTATCTTAGCTCATTTCCTGCATTCTGGGGCCCAGTTGTTTGACTCTGGTCTTGGTAGGGATTCCAGCACATGTCCAAGAGAGAGCAGGCCTGCCCAGAACTATAGGCTGGATTGAGTGGCCATAGTAGAGTAGGCAGGTTTTTATAACTGCGGTAGACCAAGGAAGTCTAGCACTTTTAACCAATGTAACAATCTAGGATGAGGATATATTAGCAACTTTAAATATACCAATCACAGATTGGTCAGATAAGGTTAGTTACAGGAGTTATTAGAGTTCTTCTGGGGCTAAGGGCATCCATCCATGGATCCATCAGTCATTCTAGCTATTTCTGTCTGTCTTGCATTTTGGAGGAGTGCAGTCTAACTAGATTGTACCAGAGGGATATGGAATAGATGCTCTTGAAAATACCTTTATTTTGGGGGGTGGTGGGGTGGTAAGAGCACCGGCCTCGGAGTTGGGATGACCCGAGATCGAATCCGGACTCAGAAAATGAGCACCCACACATAAACAATGACTAGCCGTGTAACCTTGAGCAAGTTACTTAACCCCAATTGCTTAAGGAAAAAAAAAAAAGAAAGAAAGAAAGAAAATACCTTTATTTTAAACCTATGATCCCATGATATAGATATAACTCTAAGAGATTTAGGTAGGTTTTTGTGTTTGGTGAAATCAATCATTTTGCTTCATATTTTTTGGTGTAAAGAGAGATTGAGGGACTCAAATGTGGCCCTTTGACTGAATCCCAAACTTTACAGAACAAATCCCCTTAATAAAAGGATTTTGTTCTGTATAACTTGGACTCAGTCAAAAGGCTGCACCCAAGGACCTAGAAAGCCATATGTGGCCTTGAGGTCATAGGTTCCCTGGACTAGACCTATGATTTTATTGTTATAGGCAACTCCTGGGAGAGGAAATTCCCTCTCTCAGTGCAGGTCAGCACCTTCTCTTCAATTTTTGGTCTTAGAAAGCACTGAGAGGTGACTTACCCAGGGTCACAGCCATGTCAGAGGCAAAACTTGAATCCAAGTCTTACTGACTTAGAGGCCAGCTCTCCACTGAGTATGTCATTGTATAATGTACCAAAAGGTAAAATTTAATACCTGGCTCTTTTCTTTCTCATAGCTAGATCTTTGGGAATTTCCTTCCCTCTTAGAAATAGGGAATTATCCTCATAGGTAATGGAGACCTTCAATAAATCTTGTATGATCAAACAATAATTACTCATTTTGGGGTGCTGAAAATTTGTTGGGTTAAGAAAACTTGAGGAATTTATTCTAGACTAGACCAGTAATCAACTTCTAAGCTTCAATCTATGGAGATAAGAGGCTTGTTAGCATCTGTGAGCTGCTTATCAGCATTTATTGGTGCTATTTAGATATTTCTTTTAAAAGGTAATTAAACCTAAGCTAATTGGTCCTAATTCCATCCTCTGGAACCACATAAAATAAATTTAATCCCTCTTTCACATGATAGCTCTTCATGTACTTGAAGTGCAATCTCTTGCCCCTGTCTTCTCTAGGTTAAACATCTCCAATTCACTTAATCTTCATATAGTTGCACTCATTCATTCATTCATTCAACAAATTTATTGAGTACATATAATGTAGAAAGCACAGTGCTTGTCATTATGGGAGATTGTTGTTTGTCCTTCATTTTCAAAGAGAATCAATGATGTCATGAGGTGATGTCTTAACTTACTTGTGAATTGGATTTAAGTGAGACAGTTCCATAAAGTCATCAGCCTTCCTCTCTCTTCCAGAGTCATCAAAATCCAGTGGCAAGACAAAAGTCAGGATAATTGGCGATGGCTCAGGATATAGTGGATGTATTTGGCACCTTTGGTGTCTGATCAAGCTCTAAGTTCACCACAGAACCTGCTTTAGCTGCCTTCCTTGGCCAAGGGAACAAATTGTTCTCATCTGCCCATTCCACTAAGGGGAAGTCTTCACATACTTGGGGTAGACAAATCCCTAATTTGCCAACAGCTTCTGAGGCCTATCAATTACCCTCAACTTGGTTTAGCTCATCTGGCACATGCCATGGTTTCTTGGAGCCACAGGTGAGAGCTGGGTGAAAGGTAGACACCAAGAAAGGTAGACACCAAAGCTCAATGAGCAACTCTGAAAAGGGTTTGGCAAGCTCCCTCACCAGAGGTGCTACTGTTCCCTTAACACTGCAAATACCCCAGCCATGGGGTATTTGCACCTACCCACCTACCCACCTTCATGGAGTTGACAGACCAGGGATGGTGATGAGGTAATTGATGGAAAGGGAAGGGGAACCCCAAGGGAGTGTATGTTCCTAGTTGTGATTTAAGAGGTCAGAGTTGTGGTCTGAGAGTAAATTGAGGGTTTAAGGAGTGAACAAAATCAAAGGGCTAGGAGGCAGATGTAAAGGCATTTGTAGTATGGATCAAAAGTTTAAGATTAGAGGTCAGGTAAAATATAGGAATCAGTGAAATTATCCTAGATGTTCCTGCTCAAGGCAGCTCTTTCCTCTTTTTTTTTTCTTTTTGGAGGGCAATTGAGGTTAAGTGACTTGTCCAAGGTCACACAGCTAGTTTTTGTGTTAAGTGTCTGAGGCCATATTTGAACTCAGATCCTCCTGACTCCAGGGCCAGTGCTCTATTCACTGTGCCACCTAGCAGCTCCGAGAGCTCTCTCTTACAGTGCTGGCATGCAAGCTTCATCTTTTCACTCCATTGTATCAATGATACTATAAGACTCAACAACATCTGTTAGGGCCTGCCTAAGAGGGCTGACGTCAAACTCACCTCTCCTGCCGCCTCTATGGCACTGCAATCGCCTTCCATGATTCCTGTCGCCCCTATGACCCGGCCTGCCTACACAAGCCCTTCTCCAGCTGCCCCTACAGTCTGGTCACTCTGGTCACCCCTACGACCCGGGCTGCTTCTACAACCCTTTCTCCAGCTGCTACCACAGCTCTAGTCACTCTGGTCGCCCCTACGACCCGGGTTCACCCCCATGAACCCCTCGGGGGAGCCTGCTCCTCCGAGAACAGACAAAGGAGTTCTGACACCAAGATGTAATGTCTTGTGGTTTAATCTTTCTCGTTTACAATCACCTCATCTCTCTCTCCTCTAGCTGTCACCTTGCCTCCCTCCTTTTAGCTCCTTTCCCCTCCCCCAACTCTCTTCTCCCATGTGCCTCAGCAGTAACAAGCTTCTCATAGCAGGGGAGTGCTCCCCTGTTAGCAGCACATATTCAATACCCCAAAATCACGGGGGAGAATAAACGCCCAGGTGCCTCCAACCCTGCTTGAGTTACTCTGTCCTTTGCCTGAGTTTTCCGTGGGTTCTCAGAGTTTGGGTAGAGTCTTAAAGGGCCCCAAAAAACATCCCTCTCCTAGATTGGAAATGAAATCTCTTAAGGGGCTTTGAATCTGTAAAACTGAGAATGTGTAGTATCAGCAAACCTTTGATCACACGGAGCAATGATCAAATTTACATATATATATGTGTATATATATGCTAGAATTAAAACAGTACTTTAGAAAAGCTTCAACAAAAAAAGAGTGAGCCTCAAAGCTTCCTGTATGAACCCACATACCATGCTGTCAAGTCAAGGGAAGTTGTGGGGAGTCAAAATTAGCACACTCCCTAGCACACCATTGTCACATAATGACACTCTTTTTTACTCTCTTTGCATGAGATGAATTGTCACTCTTTAGTGCCCCATCCTCCCTCTTTTATGGTAGTTTCCTGATATTTCTCTATGTAGATTGTTCTCCAAACAGGAACTGTTGCCCTGGAAATCAACTTCTCTTCTCTCAAATCTTCAATCCCTCCACTCCTAAGCAAAGGGTCTCACCTCATACTTTACAGAGAAAGTATGAGCTCTTGTGAGCTCCCTCTCCTTCCTTTCTCTAATGTCTCACAACCCTTTGACATAGAGGGGAATAAGACACAAAAAGACTGAAAGTTGGAGGGAGCAGTTGATTTTAAGGGGGCTTTGAATGCCAGACAAGGGATCTTATATTTGATCTCAAAGGCAATAGGAAACCACTAGAATTTATTGAGTAGGGGAAGGAGTAACATGATTGGATCTGTCCTTTAGGAAAAATCACTTTAGTGACTGAACAAAGGATAGATGGAATGGAGAGAGACTTGAGGCAGGCAGAACCACCAACAGGTTATTGCAATAGTACAAATGTGAGGTGATGAGAGCCTGTACCTGTGAGGTGAAAGTATCAAAGAACAGAAGGTTGCATGCTCAAGAGATGCTGCAAAGGTAAAATCAACAGGCTTTGGCAACAGACTGGCTATGGGAGGTGAGAGATAGTGAGAATTCAAGGAAGAGACCTAGTTTTTGAGATTGAGAGACCGGGAGGATGGTGTTGGTTTCACTAATGATAGGGAAGTCAGGAGGGAGTGGAGGTTGAAGGGGAAAGAATGAGTTCTGTTTGGACATAATAAGTTTAAGATATTACTACTAGTTGAAGAAGTCTGTAAGGCAGTTGGAGATCTGAGGATGGAGATTACTAGAGTGGTTAGGGCAGGGTAGATAAGGTTTGAGAATCATCAGTATAGAGATGGGAGGAGCTGATTAGATTACCAAGTAGTGCTGAGGAGGAAGTAGTAGAAGGGAAGAGGGTCCAGGACAAAACTCTGTGGGACATTTTTTCTTTTGCTTTTTGGAGGGCAATTGGGGTTAAGTGACTTGCCCAAGGTCACATGGCTAGTTTTTGTGTTAAGTGTCTGAGGCCAGATTTGAACTCAGGTCCTTCTGACTCGAGGGCCGGTGCTCTATTCACTGTGCCATCCAGCCACCCATGTGGGACATTTAACCTAGATGAGGATCCAGAAAAAGAGACTAAAAAAGAATGGTCAGATAGGAAGGGGACCAGGAGACAATAGTGTTCCCAAAACTTACAGAGAAGAGAATATCAAGGAGAAGGTGCTCAACAGTGCCAAAGGCTGAAGAGAGGTAAAAAAGAACAAAAAATTGAGAAAAGGCCATTGGAGTCAGCAATTGGTGATTTTGGAGAGGCAGTTTTGGAGGAATGGTAAGGCTGGAAGCCAGATTATAAAGGTTAAGAAGAGATTAGTCGGAGAGACAATGGAAACACCTATAGTGGATTGCCTTTCCCAAGAGTTTAGCTACAAAGGGCAGAAGAGATATAGGATGATGAAGGATTAAGTGAGGGTTTTTTTTGAACATGAGGGAGACATGGGCATGTTTGTAAGCAGCAGGGAGTGAGCCAGTAGACAGGAAGATAAGTGATAGACTGGGGATGATGGAGTATTTAAGTAACTTGCTAACCACTCTCCCTGCCTTCATTCTCTCAGTCCCCCTAGTATTTCATCTAAATACCATGTTAGATTAATCTTTCTAAAGCATAGATCTGGCACTTTCATTTCCTTTCTAAAACAAACAAATTAGTGGCTTTCCACTGTCTACTAACTAAAGTCTTTTGTTCATAAAAAATAATGGATTTAAAAAGGACCTTAGAGGTTATCTAGAGGTCCCCAAATATACCTGAACTGTGAACTCCTTCTATAAGATACCTTCTGAAATTCAGGTCCTTTTATGATTTAGTTCCAATAGACATTTCCTGCTTTATTTCCCACTACTCCCACAAACTCAAAACAAATTAGATGACTTGAAGTTTATCATTCTCCTACTCCCATGTTTTTGCTCATATTCCTTCTTTTACCTGGAATGCCTTTCTTCAGAATTAACCATCAGGTGTCATTGATAGCTCCTCCCTCTAATCATTTGTGCCTTCCTATTTGGGTGGAGTTGCTATTAAGTATCTTATTCTGTGATTTTCAGAGAGTCAGCAAACTTCTGTCTCTTCAGTTCTGCCTCTCTATGGGGGAAGAATAAATTTATTGCCAAGGAGCGTTTTAGATTTGTAGATCAATTCATTTAGGACTCTTTTACTTTGTTGGAGAATTCCCCCCCCCCCTTTTTAAATTGAGAATTTTCAGTGAATTCAAATCATATGACCTTCAGTCAATGCTTTCCATGGAACTGGGCACATGCACTTAATACTGTAATTCAGGATACTGTCAGTATTTAGCTTCAACATAAAATCTATAATCAAAACAATAGCCTGCAAGAATTAGAATGCAATGAATAATAACATAATGGAACATATGTACTAAATAACTGTGAGCCTGCTGCTCTCCTGAACCCTTGAAGCTTCCAACACATTAGATCTATTTGCAACTGAGGGTAGGGACTGTCTTTCTTTTTATTAATTGTACCCCCAGAGTTTAGCACGATGCCTGAAATATAGGCACTTAATAAATTTTTTTTAGATTTATTGGATTAGAACCAGTAGTTCTAAGAAATGCACATTTTGAGCTTATTTTGTTGCCCATACTTACTCCCATTCAAATAGCAAAGAAGTGCCCACTTAATGCTTGATGTATTAGATGATACTGCTGGAATTCTGGAGAAACTCTGATCCTGGGACTCACAGAATGGACATGGGATCTGGGTGGACTTGGGAGAAGGCAAAAGCAATCACTGTTCTCAGCCTCAGTAATCTTGACTCCAGCAAAGACCTCTAACCTCCCCTGGCTATCTCTAGTCCATTACAGAGCAGGATGAGTACATTCAGAGGCTGACCTTGGTAACAGATTAGATAGATAGAAAGATAGATATGTGTGTATATACATATATGCTTGTTTATATTTATGTGTATATATGTGTTTGTATGTGTATGCATATATGTATATTTGTTTATTGTGTGTAGAGTGGATAGAGTGCCTGATCTTGAGTCAGGAAGACTGAGTTCAAATCTACTCTCAGACATCTACTAGCTAGGTGACCTTGGGCAAGTCAAAAAACTGTTTGCCTCAGTTTCCTTGTCTGTAAAATGGGGATAATAGCACCTACATCCCAGGGTTGTCGTGAGGATCAAATGAGATAACAATTGTAAAGCTTTTAGCACAGTGACTGGCACGTCATACATGTTCAAGAAAGGTTAGCTATTATTACATGTGCATGTATATATGTATATATAGAAATGTTTCATTGAAAAAATTGTTTCTTTTTTGTCACCCTCAATATCCCCAGCCCCTCATAATTCTCTTTCTTCCTCCACACCAAAAGAGAGCTTTCTTTTGTAATAAATAAGTATAATCAAGCAAAACAAATTCAACATTAGCCATATCTGAAAGTGTACGGCTAACTTGGCACCTCTAGTCTATCACTTCTCTGCCAAGAGATGGGAAATATTCAGCAACAGTCTTCTGGAGTCATGGTTGGTCATTGAATTGATCCTACTTCTTAAGTCTTCTACGGCTGTTTTTCTTTCTTTTTTTTTTTTTTAAAGCAATTGGGGTTAAGTAACTTGCTCAAGGTTACACGGCTAGTCATTATTTATGCGTGGGTGCTCATTTTCTGAGGCCGGATCTGATCTCGGGTCATCCAAACTCCGAGGCCGGCGCTCTTACTCACTGCGCCACCTAGCCGCCCCTTTAGGGCAATTGGGGTTAAGTAACTTGCCCAAGGTTACACGGCTAGGTTTTTGTTTGTGCAGATTAAGTGTCTGAGGCCGGCTCCGAACTCAGGTCCTTCTGAT
Organism: Gymnobelideus leadbeateri; assembly: GCA_011680675.1. NCBI lineage: Eukaryota > Metazoa > Chordata > Mammalia > Diprotodontia > Petauridae > Gymnobelideus > Gymnobelideus leadbeateri. The sequence goes on from WOXC01011825.1 coordinate 79,716, forward strand.
TCCAGGGCCGGCGCTCTATTCACTGCGCCACCTAGCCGCCCCCGGCTGTTTTTCTTTATAGCGTTATAGTCAGTGTATAAATTGGCCTCCCTGTTCCACTCAATTGATTCTCCCACCTCCAAGCCTTTGTACAGGCTGCCTTCCCTTGCCTGGACCACTGAAGACAACTAATGACTGTGTCACATGGACCTTTTCAGACTTTTTAGTGGAAATCACTGTCATGGGGCACTTGCACCTGAAAGGACAATTTAAAAATTATTAATTTATTTTTAGTTTTCAATGTTTGCTTTTATAAGATTTTGAGTTCTAAATCCCCCCTTCCCACTACCCCCTCCCCCAAAATGCATACCAATCTGATAGAGGCTCTATATATATGATTGTATTAAACATATTAAGGACAATTGTTTTTGAAATTTAGTTATTTTCCAATTAGCAAGCATTTATTTTCTTTCCCTTCCACTCCCCCTGCACTGAACAATCAAAAAAAGAAGAGCATTTAAAACAAATACAAATACTTAAACAAAACAAATACCCACTTTGACTCTATACAGAAATGTATGTCTCATTCTGCATTTTAAGGCCATCAGTTCTCTGACAGGTGGTGGGTAGCAGACTTCATTTTCAACTCCCTGGAATTGTGATTTGTCACTGCAATGATGAGAGTTCTAAATTCTTTCTAGGTTTTCTTATAATATTGTTGTCGTTGTCTAAACAAACTGTTCTCCTAGTTCTGCTTACTTCTCTGTAATCATTTCACAGAGGTCTGCCCAGTTGCCTCTGAAACTGTCTATTTTGTCATTTCTTACAGTGCAATAACATTCCATTATTTCAAATACCATAATTTCTTTAGCCATTCCCCAATAGGTGGGCACTCCCTTAGTTTAAAATTTTTTGCTATTATAGAAAGAGTTGCTATGAATATTTTTGTGCATGTGAGTCCTTGAAAGGAAAATTCTGAGGCTCCTTGGTATTCCAGGATTGAGGAAGTGGACAAATGTGCCAAATGGCTTCTTGCTGGTTTGTTCAGGACATTTGACTGGGGGAGTATTTAGTAGAGGAGCTTCATTTGAGTAGGCACTGTGCAAAGCTGATCTTCCTGCTACTGACCAGCTGTATTTTGGTACTTTGGGGATTACAAGCCCTTGGCTTCTTCTGGCTATGTGTGACTCAGCCCTGGCAGTGTCACGTTAGTGAAGAAGAGAAGCCTTCTGGTTCTGTCTATTTCTTCAGTTCACTTGTTTGATAAGTAGTTCTCTTTGTCACTAGGCTTCTGTGAGGGGAATGGGAGTGGGTGGCTGTTCCCATATGGAGATTGTACTAGATGATATTGTACCTGGACCCCTTTTCTTTTCTTTTTTGGAGAGAAGGCAAGGCAATTGGGGTTAAGTGACTTGCCCAAGGTCACACAGCTAGTAAATGTCAAGTGTCTGAGGCCAGATTTGAATTCAGGTCCTCCTGACTCTAGGGCTGGCACTCTATTCACTGTACCACCTAGCTGCCCCCTTGTCTCCTTTTATGCTATATGTTTCCTTTACTAAGTAAGTGTATGTCCTTGAAATAGACATATGAAGAACTGGAGGTGACCTTGGGAATTTGGAAGACCCTGGGTCTTAGATGGAGCTGACTAGGAGCAAGGTGAGACTCTTCATAAGAGAAAATGAGCACTACCAGAAGGTGATTGGACAATGCAACAGAATGCTTTATGTTCTAATGAGTTTTAAGTATTAAATTACTGAATCCTGTTAAAAGTCATTCTCTCAATGTATGCTTGTGAATGCTTTATTTTGTGTGTGTGTAGCATTTCTTTTTTTGTGTAGGAAATAACTAACAGTCCTATACCTGATTCAAATTGTATATAATAGATTTCTACTTCTAACTCTGGTGAGACCCTAGACATAGGTCAAAATCTAATCTTCAAATAATTCATCCCAGGGAACTGGAGTAGAGGCTCCACGAGCCAAATAATATGAGATTTAGATTTGCCTGTCATTTAGAGGCCAGGATCCTCAAAGTCTGAAACTGTTCTAAACTGCATGCCTTAGCTCCACTGGGGCCCAGGAGTAGCTCTTTAATCTCACACATATATCATCAGTAATTATATATAATTTCTGCTAAAGTATTTAAGCTCATAATACAAGTTGTATTCATGGACATATAAGCATAGGAAAGTAGGACAGAACAATTGAAGTCTTGTCAGAATAAGTCTGTTATCAAATTTATTCTATTTTAATGAAAGACTTTCTTTGCACATTTCACATCCTAATAATACTATTTTTATTAGCTGTGTTTCCATCAAATGGAAGGCACAGTATGAAAAGTAAATTACTGATGACCATGTACATCTAATGTATAACAATATCAAGTCCTTAAGTTCTATCTTCTCCCTTTTTTCTTTAAGACACATTATAATACTGAAACCCTGCAGGTGATGACTATTTTTAAAAGTATTAATCACTGCATGTAACAGGGAGCCAAATGAGGACCAGATGTTGTTCAAAATTCAGTACCTATCTTAATATATTCCCAGAAAAATCTGGTCATCATTGTCTATTGTAAGACCTGATTGCATAATTTTGAATGATGAATGCAAGGTGTTTCCCAAAGCTTAGGAAAGAAATGAATAGTGCACATTATTATTAAAAGATCATCACTAATCCCAAATATGTGTTAAATACTTACATATGGATGCTGCTTTTAGGACCTTTACAATGCAAGTTAATCAGATATGCTAAATATACAGTAATGTTTTGCTACATAAAACAAATAGTAATAATGATAAAATTCCAAAAGCCACAAGAAATACTGAGACTTGTGTGATGTGTTCTTTAAAAAACCCTGCAGCTCCTGCTTATCACTGGTTTCTGCAGAAACCTGGATTCTTCTAATACCCTAAAATGCATCAGCGTTTATGTTAAACACAATGGAACTGAATTTGTGCTTATCTTGTGTTTAAAATTTCCATTAGTTACTTTGCTATTTCTGCTAGAAAATGTCTGCATACACAGTTGTATTAGATTGGTCTTTAGAATTCCTCTTTCTCAAATGATTTCTCTGAGCACTACCCACCTTCCCTCATTGTTTAGAACAGAGCCTGGAACATAGTAAGTGCTTAATAAATGAATGTTTTCTTTTTTTCTTTCCTTCCTTCCTTCCTTGCTTCCTTCTCTCCTCCCTCCTTCTTTCCTTTTTTTCTTCTTTCCTTTCCTCCCTTCTTCTTTCCTTCCTTTCCTCCCTTCTTCCTTCCTTCACTACCATCCTCCTTCCCTTCTTCCCTCTCTTCTTCCCTCTCTTTCTCTTTTGTTCCTTCCATCTTTCCTTCCTTCCTTTCTTCCTTCCTTCCTCACTTTCTCCTTCTTTCCCTTCTTCCCACCCTCCTTTTTGCTTTCCTGCCTTCTTTCCTGTTGTTAGTGCTCTCCCTATACTGACCCATAGAATTATTTTAGTGTTTTCTTTGTATATTCCGTATTAACTCATCTATGTTCATTTTTTTTCTCTCTCCAAGGGAATGTAAGCACCTTGAGGGTGGGTACTTTTCTGCCTTTCTTTTTTGTCTTTTTGTCCTATGTACCTAGCAGTTCTAGAATGTAGTGGGGCTTTAAAAATGCTTGTTGAAAGAAAGAATGAATATTGATTTTACTTTCAATAGTCTTCAAATTTCTTACTTTATACCTAGAGCAATTTCTCCTAAACATTCCTCTTTTAAAATTTAGGTTATGCTACTAGCTTTATGTATCATCTAGCTTGGGGTCTGGATATGTATATAAACAAAAGCAAGATTTTGATGTACTTATTTATTATACACCTATGGTCATCTCCAGTGAGTCAGGTAATTTCCCAGACAGGATCCAAGAAGAAGAGAGAATCCTAATAGAAAAATTCTGCAGATGTTCCTCTTCACAAGTGCTGATTATAGAAAACTCTGGATAGGGTATGGTCAATGAGATCTGTGTGAAATTAGATGAAAAATGTATATTTCTGAGATCATGGCATGGTGTGGACCAGATGATACCTTGATTTGGTGCAACATTGCATATCTTGGATAGAAACTGAAGATTAACTGTGGGGTAGGTCTAGAACTGAATAGGAGGAAGAAAGTAGACTAGATTATATTGGGAAATTGTGCAACAATTTCAGTGAGCCCAAGTTATCTTCAAGGGAGACCAACCTCCCTGTCACAAAAAGAATTTAAGAAATATTTAATTTTTTTTTTTGCTTTTTGGAGGGCAATTGGGGTTAAGTAACTTGCCAAAGATCACACAGCTAGGTTTTTGTTTGTGTGTGCATTAAGTGTCTGAGGCCAGATCCGAACTCAGGTCCTTCTGACTCCAGGGCCGGTGCTCTACTCACTGCGCCACCTAGCCGCCCCAGAAATATTTAATTTTAAATAATTGCAGTCGTCTAGTTTCCACACTTCTGTTCATGGCATGTTAAATATTTTTACAGTTGCTAATTGAGGTAAACAAAAAGCTAATAAATATAGAAAATAAAGTCTATTAAACCATACAACCCAAGTTTTAGCAAAATTTATTTCTTTTCTTGTTATTTTGTGCTTTACAAAAAAACATGAGTATTTCTATGTGCAAGATCAGAAAAAGAAAATTGTATACAAAGTCACAAATCTCTGTTCCCAATAAATTGAAAAGCATTTATTAATAAGCATTTACTAAGTGCCAGATGCTATGTTAAGTCCTGGACATAACAAAGCAAGGCAAAATCGGTTACTGCCCTCAAGGAGCTCACTTTCTAATAGGGGAAAAAAAAATTTAAGAATAACTAAAAACAGACAAGCTATATACAGAGTAAGTGGGAAGTATTCTCAAAGTGGACACACTAACAGCTGAGATGGTGGTGATGATGGGGACTGAGAAAGGCCTCTATTCGGAGGTGGGATTTAAAATGAAATTTGAAGGAAAACAGAGAAGCTAACATGAAGCATCAAGGAGGGAGGAAATCGTAGGCATTGATAGGGAAGATGCAGTATTGTGTGCCAAGAAAAACAAGAAGGCAAGTATATAGCATCCCTGGATTGTAATGTATGTAAAGTATAAGAATTCTGAAAAGCGAGGGAGGTAGCAGATTACAAAGATTTTAAAGTATCAAACAGAGGAAGTAGGGTAAAGATGGCTAACACGGCAAAGTTAACAGGAAGAAGTACAGCAAGCTCCCACCACAAAACTTCTTCAAACAGATCTAGAAACTGCTCTAGATCAAAAAAGGTCATGCTGAGTAATTTTATCCGCCCAGTTCAGCATAGGGAGACAGAGAGGACTTTGGATAGTGGGAATAGTGTCTGGCCAGAGTCCCAGAGACTGAAAGAGAACTGAAGCTGTACACTAGGGTAAGATGAATGATGTTGTCCAAGGAGTAGGAACCGGCGCCAACAGGCAGCTTTGTTTCTCACTACCCATACTCAGTTCCAGGTGACCTAAGACTGATTGAAGCAGAGACCTATGTGCAGGGATGGCATTCTGGAGTAAGGAGCAGTTGTGGGTTGTAGGCTGTGTACTGGGTGAGGAATAAGTTCAAAAGCAAGTAGCAGCTATATAGTTATAATCCCAGGAGAGTACTGGAGTCTCAATTTCAACTTTTAACACAGTCTGAAACCTAAAGAGGAATAACCAAAACAGGAATTCCAGGCTGAAGGGAAACCTATACTTCTGTTACTCTAAACCTATAAAACTTTCCAGTTAGATAACAGTGATTGAGTCCATCAGCATTCTACTGGAACTTCAAGTGGGCAAGCTCACAGACTTCATGCAAAGACCTAAACCTAGGTCAGGACTTGCAAGGCCAGAGCAGGGAGATGATGATCAGACTTGTCCTGGATCAGAACATTTCGAGAGTATTGAAACCTTGCATGTCCCCAGTCTGAGTTGTTTCTGAGATTCTGGAATAACACAAGATTTAAGACACCAAGAAGGCAGTGATAAGACCAGCCCAGATATTCCCTCCGAAAATATACAGAATCTGACCTCTGCCAGGAAGGTAGAAGAATGATCAAACAGACAAACAAAAAAAGAATCCCATCATAAAAAGCTATTACAATGACATGGACATCTATGATGAAAACCAAGAAGAAGAGAATGACTAAAAAACATCTACAAACAAAGCCTTAAAGAAAAACAGTTTGGGCACAAATTCAACTAGAATTATTAGAAGAGATGAAGCAAGAATTTTTTTTAAAGAGAGTTTATATATTTTTATAAATGAAATGAGAGTATTGAAGGAAACAATTAGAAGAGAAATGAGAGCTACAGAAGAAAGAATTGGAAATGGAAAAGGCACAAGAGATACAAAACCTGACCCAAGGGGTGGCCAGGTGGCACAGTGAGTAGAGCATTGGCCCTGGAGTCAGAAGGACCTGAGTTCGGATCCTGCCTCAGACACTTAACGCATACACAAACAAAAACCTAGCCGTGTGACCTTGGGCAAGTTACTTAACCCCAATTGCCCTCCAAAAAGCAAAACAAACAAACAAACAAAAAAAACCCTGACCCAAGTAACAAACTCTCTGAAAATTAGAATGGATCAAATAGAATCTAATGACGTCATAAAACAACTAAAAATATTAAAACAAAGTCAAAGTTCTGAAAAAATAGAAAAAAAATTTAAAGTTTTTTTTATAATAAAAAACAACTGACAGGATGGTAGGGAGGGGAGTGCCATGAGACACATGACTAGGGAAGAAAAGACTGCCTTTTTACACCAGAGGCACCAGAATTGAGATTAGATAACATAAATTAATAATTAATGATTATGATAGCTAGCATTTAGATAGCACTTTAAAATCTGCAAAGTACTTTACAAATATTATCTGATTCCTGCAACAAACCTGGGAGATAGATAATGTTATTGTCCCCATTTTACAGATGAGGAAACTGAGAAAAGTAGGGTGAGCCCAGGCTCACACAGTTAGCAAATCTCAAGTCTTCCTAAATCCAGGTCATGATATCCACTATGCCACCTAGATGGCTAGGCCTTCCTGAGGGCATGGAGAGTTGGGCAAATTTTGAATGGGACATTGGGGTGCTTAAATGTGGAACAGTGTTTTTACATCGGCAGATGGGGGTTCAGAATAACTGGGATGGAAATGTCTGAGAGTTAGGGAATATGCCATCCATTAAAGGATGACTAGCTTAGCATCAGTTGTTGGAGAGTGGCCTCTTGAGTGAGAGACAAGGATTAAATTGTTCAAAGCCCTCACTAGAAGGTCCAACCTACAGCAAGTGGTAATGTTGTGTCCTGTGATTTTCAGATTTACCTCATAGCAGGTAGGACCAGGAGGAGATATAGAAGCCCAGTCAAGAGGCAGTGCTGGTTTGGCTGCAGAAGACTATTGAAGGTAGGAGTTAGAGGGATCTTTTCCAAGGATAGGGCTGGGCCATCTCCAGTTGTCCTGATCTATATACCTTGCCACTGGACTCAGATGACTCCAGAGGAGAAAGTGAAGCTAGTGACTTTGCAAAGCCCTCCCACACTTAAATCCAATTAACTTGCAAGTTATGGCATCATCTTCCTGATGTCATGGTCCTCTTTGAGAACGAAGGACAAACCACAACAAATATATGATGGTACTTGGAATGACCCTGGAGGCCATACAAGCCAAGAATCAGTTGACTAGGTCTTGTCCAAAGTTGTTTACCTAGGCCTGGATCAGAACAATGGATTCTTGTCCCAGGATAACTCAGGTGCTTTCCTTCCTTAATCCTATATTCTTACTCCCCACTTCCAATGAAAAAGGGCCTTAGAAAGGGATAGCTGATGAAGGAAGTCAAGATATTGGTGGTGTTTGGTGGGGTTGGGTATAGTTTTTGAGAGAATATAATAAATTCAACATAATAGTTTCAAAGCTGTCTTACTTGGCTGTTTCCTTCCTTTCTGTTCTCTTCTATGCATTTAAAAAAAATACAATGAGCTATACGAACCTTCTTTTCTTCTGTTTTTATCATCTCTGTTGCTAGTAATCCTATCCCCCTCAAATCCCCACCCCAATGGGAAAAGACAACTCTTCTTTATAACAAGTAAGAACAATCCATACAATGTATCCAGACATTCACCATATATGAATATATATCTATATCTCAGTTTGTCCTTCAAGTCCCTTCACCTCTCTTTCAAAAGATGCTTCATGCTTCATCATTGATGGTTTTCTGGGATAATGGTTGGTCATTGTTTCTAAGTCTTTCAAATTTTGTTTTCTTTACAATATAGTTATTGGATAAGATGTTCCCTTGGCTCTGCTCACTTCACTTTGTGTAGCTATGTAAATATTCCCAGCTTTTTTCTGAATTCATTCCTTTCATACTTTCTTACAGTACAATAATATTCCATTACATTCATATGCAACCTACATTTTGTTTAGCATTTTCCAAATTTATGGTCACCTCCTTATTTGCTGATTCTTTGCTACAACCAAGAGAACTATTAGGCATATTTTTCTCCCTAGATAAGATAACTTCTAGGGCCAAAGGAACAGAGTTATGGGTGAATAAGGAGTGTCATTTTTCTTCATAGCAACAACAGGATGAAAAAGAATGATTCTACTTTAATTAGGGTCTCCTCCATCTTAAAGATTTCCTTTCAATACAAGGAATTCTGATAAGACTAACCACTGAGAAATGCTTTTCCCACAGGAATCAGTCTTTAGCAACTCCAGTGCCTCAGGATTTATTCACTTTCCCATTTTCTGTTCTGCTAGGGAATTCCACTGATTGGCTATTGTAGCAGCAAGCACCCTAGCATCCCCAGGATGGCTGCCAACACAGGTTCTTAGATCTGCTTTTCTAAAGGAAGACAACTGAAAATGGGTTAACAATCTTGCTTTACTCAAACATATATCATTTACCTAGTTTAGGGGGAAAAGGTCAGCACCCTGAACTTCAGAGAATACAAACAAGTTACAAGCAGAAGTTACAAGCAGACAGAGAAACAGATCAGCAGACAGGCTTCCAACTGTCTGACCATTACATCCATACCTAGTCAGTTACCAGAGAGGGAAGCACCAACATCTGGGTTTTCAAAGCCAGGGGGCTCAACAGCTGCCCAGAGTCTCATCTGGTCAAATCACACAACTCTTCTCAAAGTGAGCCCCAAAGCAAAACCCAACATCAAGGTATATATAGGCTTCTCCTAGGTCAGAGAATCTCACAACCCTCCTGACCCGCTGCCCAATCACAAATTATCAAGGTGTGGGCATTCCTGAAAAACAAGCCTCTCACCACAGGCTCCAGGTGACCATATTCAGCCTATTAGGGGGCAGAGTATATTTTCAAATCTGGAAAGGTTCTCAGAGTCACCTAAGCCCATCAAAGGGCCTAGGGGCAGGGAAAATCTTAGATTCCCATTCCCATAACAGCTATGCAATATGAGAGACCAAAAAGCTATAAAAAAATCTAAATCTGTGCCTTGAGAAGCTGAAACTGCTCCTAATGAACAGTTTTCCTTAATACGCTAATAAGTTTCTTTTCCTTTCAATCCAGCTATTTACTTTTTGGTTCTCAGTCTTGTAGACCTCACGAAGAGATTGTCTCTGGGTTCTATAGAACACAGGATAGGGAACTCCCTGAGCAGTACATATGGACCCTCTCCCTTCTTCTTTGATGTTTTTGGAGCATATGCTAATATAGTAATGTCACTGGATCAAAGGGTGTGTACTCTTCAGTGACTTTTTGAATATCATTCCAAATTGTTTTCCAAAATATTTGGTTGGACCAAGTCACAACTCCATCAATAGTTCATTAGTGTCCCTGCCCTCCCACAGCTTCTCCAAGTGGCATTTTTCTCTCTTAATTTTTTTCAAAAGTTTTCATTGATGTCTTTTGTTTTTTTCACCGCCATAGTTTCCTCCAGCATTTCTCCCCTCTTCTCCTTCCCTGAGAGCTATCTCATATAGCAAATTGAATTTTTAAAGATGAAAAAGAAGAGGAAAAAATCAGCATAGAAAAGTCTAAAAATATGTTCAATGTGCAACACTTGTGGACCTTTCACCTAGGCAAAAAGGTGTGGTAAGGATGTCTTTTCAGATCTCTTCTTCTAGTGATGCTAGTTCTTTATAACTTTGCAACATTCAGCTTTTGGGGTGTGTGTGTGGGGGGGGGGTGTGCTTGTTTGTCCTTTCTAGTTACATTGTTGTAGTCATTACGTATATTGTTTTCTTGGCTCTTCTTGTTCCTCACTGCATTTAAGAGATCTTTCCATGCCTCTCTATATTCATCACATTTATCATTTCTTACAGCACATTAATATTCCATTATATTCATGCACCTCAATTTGCTTAGCCATTCTCCAGTTGATGGTCATATACTTTGTTTCCATTTCTTTGCTATCACAATAAGTATTGTTATAAAATTTTTAATATGCAGACTTTCTTTTTAACACTGACCGTCTTGGGGTAAAAGGACAGTAATGGAATCTCTGCATCAAAAGGTACAGACATTTAGTTACTTCATTTGCATGATTGCTTTCTCAAACAATTGTACCAATTCATAGCTCCACCAACAATGCACTAGTGTGCCTATCTTCTCATAACCCCTCCAACAATGACTTCACATCTTTTTTCATCTATGTCAATTTTCAGGGTGTGAGGTGAAAACTCAAGGTTGTTTTGATTTGCATTTCTCTTTTTAGTGATTTGGAGCATTCTTTCATCTCCTAGTTAAGAGTTTGCAATTCATCTTTTGAGAAGTATGTGTTCATATTTTCTGACCATTTGTCTATTTGGGAATGGCTTTTGGTCATATATGTGTTTGTGTTTGTGTGTGTCTGTGGTATTTTTTGCTAATTATTTATACATTTTGGATACCAAATCCTTACCAGAGAAAATTTGATACATAGATTCTTCCACTCCCCCCATTTGACCTTTTCCATTCTTGTCATAGTTGTATTAATTTGTCTATGCAGAAGCTTTTTAATTTTATTCAGTAAAAATGACCAATTTATCTTTTGTAACTGCCTCTGTCCCTTGTTTAGTTAAGAATACATCTCCTACCCGTAGCTGTTAGAGATATATGATCTACTTCTCTTCTATTTTTTAAAATAGTGTGATCTTTAATATTAAGGTCATATATTTATTTAGGATAAATTTTAGAAATAGTATAAGGTATTGAGTCTAAGCCTAGTTTCTGCCAGATTGCTTTCCTGTTTTCCCAAAAGCTTCTATCAGATATAGAATTCTTTTCTAAACAATTTATGTTTTCTGGCTTATCAAACATTGGATTATTCAGTTCCTTTGTTTCCAATTCTCCTCTGAGTAATCTATTCCATTCCTCTATTTTTAATTAATACTTGATGTTTTTGATGACTTTTGCTTTGTGATTATTTTTGAATTCTGTAAGTACTATTTCCCTTTTGTTCCATTCTTTTTATCATTTCCTTTGACATTTTATGTCTTTTTTGGCTTTTTTTCCAAATAAATTTTTTTTATGACTTTTAATTTAATTTCATATTTCCAAAGTTGTAGCAATGTTCTCACCGACAATAAAGGTTGTGAATCCTATGTATGTCCATAGGGAAATGGAGAGTGTTGCATCTACTTGGTTTTCTTGATGGGGCATCCGATGTTTTATTCTGATTCTGGCTTTGGGGAGGGGTATGTGTGGAGCTTTGAGGACCTCTTCAGATGTTGTAGCCATAGACCAAGAGCAAATTTGGTTCCCATACTGACTCTCTCCTCGTCCTTCCTCGTGTTCAGAGACTTCCCAAGCAGAGTTGAAACAGGCAGGTCCAGACTTTGGGCCACATCTCCCTGGAGCTCCACTGCCTGAACAAAGGGCAACAGATGTGGAGGGAGAGGTTCGGTCATCTCTGGTCCATCTTCAGAGGCTGCCACTGCCGCCAATACATCTGGCTTCAGCCAGGCATAGGCATTCACCTCTTCCTGGTTGGGCTGGATTCGTTCCTGTAGCTGCTGCTCTGTTTCCTGGGAAGTCACCAGTACGTAGAAAACAATGTAGTGATATCTGGGGTGGCCTTGGCTCAGCATGGGGGGATAGGCAGACTCCCATAGTCCCAGAGGGAACCAGGAGTACTGGCCTTGAGGCAGCTGCAGACCTGTCTCCTCCCACAGCTCCCAAAGCCCTCCATCTAGCAGCTCCTCGTCCAGTTCCACGTGTCCACCTGGAGGGACCCAGAGGTTTGGGGGCCGTGTGCATGCTCGGAGCCCTCCGGGTCAGGAGCACGGTCTGGTCACGGGACTGCAGGATGACCGCCACCGCCAAGTCCACTCCGCGGTCCGGCGGCTGCTTCGGCCCCGCAGCTCCGGGGGGGGGACTGCTGCTCCAGGGCCGAGAAGGGGCAGAACGGGGAGTGCTGCAGCGGGAGCTGCACCGTGGCGCCCGAGAAGGGGCTGATCGAGAGCAGCAGCCGCCCACGCTCCAGGCCGCAGTAGACCCGCCAGGGCCCCGGGCCAGGCCCCAGGCCCAGGAGGCCGCACATGCTGCTCCGCGCGAAGCCTGCGGGCTCCGGGCGCCCAGAGAGGAGCAGGAGCACGCGGGCCTGCGCCATGGTGGGGGCTCCCGGGAAGCGGCTCATGCAGCCTTCCTGACGGCCAGGCCAGCGGGAGGCGGGACAGGACCCCCCCCCCCCATAAATGTTGCCACTATCTTATTAAGTTCTATAAACTATCTCTTTGATAATTTGATTGGTATAATATTAAAAGTATAAATTAAATTTGGTAGCATTGTCACTTTTATTATATTGGCACAGCCCAGTCATGAATACTGAATATTCATTGTGCTATTTAAGTTCTTTATTTATTTTACAGATTACATTATAGATAATGACCAGAATTGGGTGAATCCAGGCAAGAATTGGGAGTGGTCAACCCTTGGAAGAGGAGCTGAGGGCTTTGGAAGCCAGCCTTGAGTTAAGATGAAAGAAGACTTTACTTGGATACTGTGTATTGATTAAGGGGATTGTGACTTACTGAATATTAGGTTTTGTTTATGACTGTGGGGACACCTGAGTAATAAGTTGTTATGTTATATTGTTGTGAATGTTGTGCTTTGGTTTCTTGAATGTTCACAATACTATGCAATTAGATCCGTAAAGTTATTCACAGCAACAGTCCTCAGGAGAGCTGCTTGTGATTGGCTTTACAATAATTTAAAAGTATTTTATATTTTTTTGAGATGATGCAAATTTCAAAAAAAAGTTAAAGGGTTAAAGATTTTCAGGGGGAGATTGGCTAGGTGTTATAGTGAATAGAGCACTGGCCCTGGAGTCAGAAAGACCTGAGTTCAAATCTGGCCTCAGACACTTGATACTTATTAGCTGTGTGACCTTGGGCAAGTCACTTTACCCAAAATGCTTTACTGTTCACCCTCCAAAAACAAAACGAAAAATAAAGATTTTCAGGGGGGGCACTGAGTAATTTTTTTAATAGGGGTGGAAGGTCAAATGGGTTTGGGAACCTCTGTGCTAGGCTTTTGTGTGCTTTGGCAGGTTGATCCCCATATACTTTATGTGTTTCATAGTTATTTGGAATAGGAGTTTGTCATTTTTTTCTTTTGTCATTTTTTGCCAGTCTGGTTGGTGTAACTTGGAACCCCAGAGTTGTTTGATTTGCATTTCTCTTATTGCTATTGATTTAGAGCATTGTTGAATGTAGTTATTGATGACTTAGATGTCTTCTGAGAACTGCTGTTCATAGTCTTGTGACCATTTATCTACAGGTGAATGTCTCTTGGTATGTATATTTGAATCAGTTCCTTGTCTTGGATATCAGACATTTTTCACAGAAACGTGCTAAAAAGAATTTTTTCCCAGTTAACTGTTTCCCTTCCAATTTTAACTGCATTGATTTTTATTTGTGCACAATTCACTCTTAACTGACATGGCAATGATCTTCTTAATTTTTGAGGCAATAAAATCTATATTCTTGTACAGTGATGGGAACCTGATCTACAGATGACCAGTAGTTACAAAAGGCAACTTTGGAGTTGCTTTTGAAAATCTGGGTTCTGGGGAGCTCATCACCCAGCAAAAGGTTCTATAAACTCTGGGCTTTAGCCTTTCTTAAGACATAATCAAAGCCTCTGACTTTGAGCAGCCCGTTTTTATATTCTGACTGACTCATTCTAACTCATTATGTTTAATATCACTATTTGCAGTGGGGATTGATGATATGCTCTGGAGACTCCGATATCTAGGTTTCTAGTTCCACTCTAGCCTGAGGTCAAAGAAGTGCCTGCAAGTTATTACGGCTTAGTGATGTTCAGTGACACATCCTAATGACAATATTGTAAGGTTCCCAGACAGTTTTCATGACTAGTGCCATCTTATCCATACAGTACTCCTGACAGCATTTATTAATTTAATACATCTGTGTGTGCGCTTGTGAATTTAAATTTTGGAATTCTTTGTGCTGGGCTCCACCTGACTTGGTTCACTTTGACATGCAGCATCTGCTAAGCACTTGTGTACATAGTTTGTACTCTATTAATTTGTACTCTTTTTAGCCAGAGGCTGGCATGCTCCCTGGGACTACACAGTGTATTCAAAAAAATCCAATATACTTGATTACTATTTAATTTGCCTTATGTAATGTATTACTGCTGAATTAGTGAAGGTTCACAAACGTCCTTATGTGGTGTGACTTTATGGGCAATTGGAAGCCTCTTTTGATCCCCCACATTAAAAAAACATCCTCCTCCCTCCAGCTCAGTGCTACTTGAAATTCCACAAATAGAGCTTCGTTCCTTTCACTTAAGCTCCTTTGATTTAAGGGAGCCAGGAACATTGTTCCCCACTAAGAAGTATATTACCCTGAATGAGATAACACTTTAGATCTTGGTCCCATTTACACTTTAGTTTAAACAAATCTGCTAAATCTTTTACTGGGAGCAATATTTGGCAAGTGGGGAGGTTAAAAAGACATTGAGGATAGTTTGTACTATCAAAAAGTCACTTGGAACAGTGATCTCCAAAATGAGGACCACAGCCCCTGGAGCAGCTATGTAACATGACCCTAAGGGAATCATGACCCGACCTCCAAGTGGTGCTTGATCACCTAATTGGAGAATGGATCGCATCCCAACCTTACCAGCAGATTCAGCTGTGGACTCATCTCCAATACAACTATACCAGCCCTTCCACCTATTATAAGTCAACACTTCCCCATTTTACCCCCTCACAGTTGTTGATCTCCTTCTGGGCATTTGTCCCTAAGGATAGCAACCTTAAACCTAGTTTTGCTGCAGCAGCTGCACAAGCAAAATTTCCTCTCCTTCCTGTATCTTCACACAGCACGACTTCCCTTTCCACCTCTCCCTTCCACCCCCAGTTATCTTGAGGCTGGCATAGACCCTATGCCTTAGTCAGAGGCCAGTAAGATATTTCACTTTTTCAGTGGGAGAAAATGAGAATCACAGGATGAGCAAGAATGAACAAGTTTCAGTCTACATTGCAGATCTCATCACATTATCTTATCCTTTCTACCCATACTTCTTCCAAACTTTCCAGTTTCCATGGACAGAACCATATTCGTTTGGTCTTAACAGGTTCTCACCCTTCTATTCACTTACTTCAAACTGCTCTCTTCAAAGTTACTAGTGATCCCTTTAAAGTTACCAGTAATGTAATTGCCAAATTACTTATTTTTCCACAGCCAGTTTTTTTTAAGTTCCATGTTTAGATGTAATATAGCTAGTAAATGGCAGTAGCAAAACTAGAAATTCCTCCCTGTTTCATTTTCCCATTCAACTCCTCTCCTATTTTCTAAGTAGTGGTATCCATATCAATAAACAGAAAATTTGAGTTCAAGGTTCAACATCTGTCTATTTACTTATTAATAAATTATATGCATGAACTACTGTACTAATGCTTATGTGCATCATAACATGCAAAAAATAGACATTTAGAAGGGTAAGATAAATAATATTTTATTTATGGTACAAAACCTTTCCTGTTTCCACCAACATATTTGTTAATAATTATCTTTTCAGTGAGAGTAATGTGAAGATATATGCATCATTATTTTTAAAAGTCACGGTTTAATAAAATGAGTCTGAGGTCTGATCCTAAGTTCAATTTATTTCAGTACTTTGTTTTAATGACTGCCCAGATGAAAAAGATACTTCACAAAGATATGTAGATCCAAATGGAAGAAATGCATCATTAGCTCTGTTTACGAAATCATGATACTCATTTTTCAATTATAACCACCATTTTGCAAAGGTTTTTATTGACATTGAGCAATAACTTTCCAGTCTCCTTGACTGTTGGTCAGTTGCTCCTAAAAACCAGGTGTTACATTTTAAAATTTTTGACAAAAGAATTCAAAGCTCACTGTTTCATTTGGAAGATTTTTGAAAAGGTTAGAAAATCTGTTTCTATGTTTTTAAAAGTATAGATCTCTGATTCTTGATAGATGGACACATTTACATTGTTTTCACTAGGAATTCTGGTTGAGTCACATTTTAGGGAATGGTTAGTGAAATTGGGTCAGCTAGAAGTAATGCACCTAATATCACTATGCATTAGTAAATGCTCCTGAATTCCAGTGTAAGGTGTGTGCTTCCTGTGAAAGATGTGTATATCCTCATAGAATGTCTAAACATATAGACAGGCTAAATATCTCTGCAATTCTGACTGCTTTCTCCAAGAGAGACTGATTCCTTCTTCACGGTAAGCAGAAGGGGCCACAAAATGAGTCACTCGGTTTCCCTCTAAGAGAGGGAGTACCTGACTAGAATTATATTAATCTGCCTCCCTAAATATGGCTGGTCTAGGGATAAAATTTATGTGTTTAAAAGCAAAAAATAAATAAGCGACTAGTTTCTCTGGTCACTAACCCTTAAAGGCAACAGAGTTCCCACCGAAACTAGTTACATCACAAACACTAGACCATCACAAGTGGCAAAGAGTAAGTAAAATCATTTATCCAAATAAATAACAGAAATCAGAGATGTTATATAGATTAGACCATACTAAAAAATAAACAGAGTCAATGAACTCTCCCACTGGAAATGAGATACTTCAATCAAGAGAGAAATCCAATCTCACTTAAGGGGAAATACCACCAAAGTCTCTAGGGAGACAAGTTGGAAATCAGGTACATATTGAGGAGGTAACCCCCCTACATGTTTACTGCTTCCGATGCATGTTTTCTTTCTCTTTGCAGTTGATACTAAAGAAAGTCTGGAATTATTCATGTTTTCTCTTGAAGAAGGAAACAATAACACCTCTCCTCTTAAAAGGTCAGAGGATAGAGGCCTTGGCCTGAAGTTAGGAAGACTTGGATTTAAGTTTGGCCTTAGGTACTTCTTAGCTGTGTGATCCAGGGCAAGTCACTTAACCTCTGTTTGCCTTGGTTTCTTCTATAAAAATCGAGGATAACCATAGCACCTGCTTCCCAGAATCAGGGATGTTGTCAGGATCAAATGAGATATTTTCAAAAGCACTTGCTATAGTGCCTTGCAAAAAATGTTTATTCCTCTCTGAAGCTGTTGAACTGACTCCTCCCTGAATTATGTGTCATCATTCTTTCCACTAATCCAGAATCTTGTTCTACAGCAGTATGCCTCAGGACAGGGCTTTGCTGTCTTCCACTCAGCTTGATTGGGAGTTGAGTTATACCAGGTACTGGGGGAGGGAGACCTGACTCAATGTCCCTGGAAAGGCAATAGTTAAACACAGCATGTATTATTAGCCCTAAGCAATGCTTCTAGCATATCAGGTAGTAGAACATGATTTCTCTAAGTATGGAAAGACAGTACCTTGGCTATTTTGTGACAAATATAAGAGGGCCTCATTGCTCAGCTGTTCCCATTCACTTAATGCCTCGAGCTTATTTTTTTGTAAATACTTTCAAGTCACCTGATTAAATGAATTATACCTCCAGGTTACTTAAGGGGAAAAAAACCCAACAACTTCATAAATTTGATTGTCAAGCTAATACAAACTCCTCTACTTGGCATTTAAATTTGATTCTAACTCATCTTTCCAGATCATTTAGACATTCCTCCCTGTCACAAACTTTCTGTTTTAGCCAAACTGGTCTACTTGTTCCTGGTATACCATATTCCATATTCTGCCTCTGTGTCTTTGCAAGGTCATCCCAAGTCTTTGCAAGGTCATCCCATATGCCTGGAATTCTCTTTCTCTTCACCTCTACCTCTTGGAACCCTGAGTTCTCTTCAAGGCTCAGCTCAAGTGATGTACAACTGAACAAGTTCCTATAAGCAATCTCCCATGATTCTCCCCTTGATTAGTGATTATCCTGCACCTAAATTACTTCATATTATCTTATTTTTAGCATAGTGTCTAGCTGTAGTTCAGCGGAGGCCAAAAGTGTTGATGACTTTTACCAATTCCTATCTTCTACCTATTTGCCCTGAGTCCATTGTATTGGGGTTGTCTGCCTTCTCAGTTGGAAAACTGAGCTTCTCAGTGTTTCCTTCCATTCTTGCATTGGATTCCCAAGGAAAAAAATTACTTTTGACTCAAGTATAGGATTTTTCCCAAAAGGTGATGCTGAAGCAGAACTACTACAATTCTAGAACAGGTTTTATTCCCATATAGAAAGCAATAATAAATATAAACACAAGACAAGCACAGTGTGTGTTAACAGAATGATTTAAATAGGACTCAGATGCTCAAAGTACAGCCAGGTTACAATTGTCTGGGGAGTTGAGAGTAAGCCTTATCTAAACTTTTAATTTTTTTTTTTTAAAGCAATTGGGGTTAAGTAACTTGCTCAAGGTTACATGGCTAGTCATTATTTATGTGTGGGTGCTCATTTTCTGAGGCCAGATTCGATCTCAGGTCATCCCAACTCCGAGGCCAGCACTCTTACTCACTGCACCATCTAGCTGCCCCCTTATCTAAACTTTTAATAGTCTGTCAATTTTGCAAATTAGCCATATCATATTTTACTTCTGCTGAGCACAGTTCAATCAGATGTCAAGCATGTGGAGCCCCGTCTCTCTCCAATGCTGATTTTTTCCTTAGTGCCAACATACTTCTGTTGATGCTATTGCATCTGTTGTATCTGAAATGAGCCATTCCAGTGTTCATGTAGTTGCTGCTTCACTAAGATGTCATGATCTGAAACTCACAATGATTTGTCTATGTCAAGACTGAAGGCTAGGATTTCCTAGGAAAAAAAATATGCTCATGGCTGCATGGGACCACATGAAGGATAAGGTTTCCATCATTCTCTCTACCTAAATCTCCCAGATACTGTTCCAAATTGTCTGAACAATTTGAAATTGGAAAAAAAGAAGAGAAGCTGTGCGAGGTGGATTGCCACATTTGCCTATCTCTAGAGTTGTGGCTAAGTAGACAATTACAAGACTTTTTGTCATCATCCAGTATAGACTCTTGAGTCATCTTGGTTGTTAGGAAACAGAAGATATCTGTCCTTGTTCTTGGAAGGGAGGGGTGGTGGTGGAGTCAATGCCCTTGACTGAATGCTGACTGAGCATACTCAAAGGAACGTGCCACAAGGGGTCACTAAATGTATATATTTTATTATCATTTTCCTCCAGCAGACTCTTTCTAGAAAGCTGAGACTATTTTTATTATTGTCTTTATATTTCCAGAATCCAACAGCACTTGGCACATAGATATTTAATACATGCCTGTTGGATGGAATTGATGGATTAAATCTATTAATGTACTGTCGGAGAATGGGATACATGTTAGAAGATTAGAGATAAGAAAATTTTCCTATTTTCAAAAATGGTAAGAAGATAAAGTTCTAGAAACTATAAACTAGTGAGCTTGATATCAATTCCCATTATTTCTCCAGAACAGATTATTAAATGTGGATGGTTTGTGAGCCCACAGAGAAGAAAGTGGTGATCACCAGAATCTAGTGTGCTCCCACTAAACTCATTCCCTGTTTTGACATTGTTACTTGACTGGTAAAATAAGGAAGATGCTATAGATAATAGTGCATGGATCTTAGCAAGAAATTTAACAAGATCACCTCTGATAACCATATGGGTAAGATGGAGAAATTTGAGTTAGAGATGTAGATAGATTCATAATTAGTTGAACAATTATATCCAAGATGTTAATCTTTTAGTCAACCTGCAGTAAGATTTCTTGTCATGTTCCAGAGGGCTCACTATTTGGCTCTGTCGCATTCAATATTTTTATTGGTAATTGAATGAAGAAATAGATGTCATACTTGTGCTATTTGAGGATGATGTGGAACTTAGGTTAGCTAATTAAGTGATTAACTGAATCAGGTATCAAAAATATCTCAGTAGCCTAGAATGATGGGGTAATTCTAACAAGTTGTAATTGTATAGAGGAAAATATTTTAAAAAATAAATTTATATCTTTTGTTCACATATCATCTATATTTCCCAGTGTATCCCTTCTCTCTTCCAAAAAGCCATCCCATCTCAGACACTTATTAGCTTTGTGACCCTGGGCAAATCACATACCCCCTCTCCATACTTCAGTTTCCTGTAAAAAAAACAAAACAAAACAAAGAAATTGAATTAGATGGCCTCCAGGATCTCATCCAGCCCTGAATCTATGATCCTAGAATCCTTATAATGAAAAGTAAAAAAGGGAAAAAAGTTCAGCAAAACTAACCCACATGTAAGAAAAGACTGATGTTACTTGCATTATTCTAGACTTTTAGTTCTATGCTTTTGCAAAGAAATGGGAGGAGGTGCTTTCTCATAGTCCTTCTTTGGGACCAAATCTGGTCTTTATATTTTGACAGCATTCAGTTTAGATTACTTTTTTGCTGTTCTTTTTTCATTTACATTGTTCTAATTATTGTATTTATTGATTTCCTGGTTATGTTTAGTTCTCTTTGTATCAGTTCATAAAAGTCTTCTCATGCTTCTCTTTGTTCATCATTTTCTTATAACTTAATATTCTTTCTTTATATTCATATATTACAATATGTTTGGTTACTTCCCAATCTATGGGCATCTACTTGGTTTCTAGTTCTTTCCTATTACAAAAAGCTAAACTTAGTTTTAAGAAATAAACTACATAAATATAGGATGGGAGTAACATGAAAAGATCTTAGGGTTTTTGGTTGACTTAAAGCTCAATAAAAGCCAAGAGTATGACATAGCTACCAAAAAAAAAAAAGCTAACGTGATCTTGGGCTGAATTAATAGAAGTATTGTACTCTGTCCTGGTTTGGTCACAAATGGAGTATTTTGTTCAGTTCTGGGTGTTTCATTTTAAAGGGAAGATTGCCAAACTGAAGCATGTGCGGGGAGGAGGGCGGGTGACTAGTATATCAAGGGCTGGGTAGGGGACTTGAAATTATGTCATATGAATACTAGTTGAAAGAATTGGAACTGTTTAGCCTGGAGGAAGGAAGCCTTAAGGGGACATGCTATCTGTGTTCAAATATTTAAAGGGTTGTTATGTGAACAATGGAGTAGGCCTATTTCATGTGATTCCAGAGGACAGAACTAGGAATGGATTGAAATTACAGGGAAGTTGTTTTTGGTTCAGTATTAGTTAAGAGCTTCTGTATAGTCTGAATCAACTGAAAATACAAAGAGCTGCCTTGTGAAGTAACATGTTTCCCCATCACAAAGGTTGTTCAAGTAGAGGCTGGGTGTTGGGGAAGCTATGGTAGGGATTCTGGATCAAGGCCAAGGGACTGAAATTGATGACTTCTAAGTTCCCTTTCAACTCAAAAGATTCTATGAAATGATACCCTAATATCATAGAGGGAGGGAAGAAGAACCAACCTCCAAAATAAAATTGAATGTACATCCCTAGTACCTCCCTAATATGATTTGGATACTAGGGAGACTGACTCATTTGATGCTATTCCAAGAATCATATATAAGTAATTGAAATAGATCTAGTTGTCAGCTATATGTCTTACATGTTTTATTTATAATCTTATAAAACTAGGTAAATGTTAGGTTTTACATTAATAAAAAATTGTCAGAATGTGTTATAATGGAAACATGACAGTTTTTAAAACAGATTATATAGTTTCTCATCAAGTACTTTAATCGAACTGTCCTTATAAGAGACACAGAGGTTTTTTATATTCTTGGAGCTCTGGTTATAATGATTCTTTTCATCTTTATTTAACTTTTAGACTAAGCCTAGAAATCATTTGGGCAATTTGATGTGTTGAAATTGAGTTTGTTAAAATTTGTTAGTAATAAAATGTTCCAGAGCACCCTTTCTAAGAATATTTTTAAAAAATAATCAGGATGTACCAATATGTTATGCCCAACAGTTACAAAAATCCCTGTACAGTACCAAAGAAGTAATGTTCACAGTTTTCTCCAATGATTAGTCCACTTCTTCTTAATTAAATTATGTGCTAGGGGAAGCTGTATTAACTCTTTGAAGCCACTATGGTGACTTTTAGTGCATTAAAACAGTCATGGCACTAAATGGGGCCTTGAATAACTTATCACACCCTCCTGAAGACAGGGCCCTGCTTTTAATTATATTCTCAAAGTTTATATTCTCACATATTGAACTAAATAGTCCCATGGTGGCCTGAAAGAGTTAATGCATTGACAAAAGCATAAGATTAAGCACACAGCGAACTTAGGACTAGGGCAGTTTTATTCATTTGTTGTTGTTGTTGTTTTTTTTTTGTATATTTATTTACAATATGAAGGTGCTGCTGCAGTCATCCCCAGGGCAGGAATTTTGAGGTCCTTTTCCAGGGGTAGGAATGGATTTGTACTAATCATGGCCCCCTTTCAACCTGTCAACCGTACAATCTCATGTTCTTCCAATCCTAAGAAAAAGTCTTTACCTGTCCTTTCTCCCTTTCTAGTCACCACCCCATCTCTCTCTTCCCTTTCATTACGAAATTTGGAAGAGTTGTTTGAAGGTCTCTATCTCTCCACAAGCCCTTTGCAGAATGATTTCACTTCTACTAATTTACTGCTTCCTCTCTCTAGGTAGTCACTTCTCTGAGGCTTTAGATCTGAGTTGAATGAATACAGAAGGGGAAGGTTGTAGAGACTGCTGTTAGGAGCAGGTTGACTTGGATGACCCAGGCTGAGATTTCTTCCAAATGAGATTCTGTAATCCCAAAATCACTAATGACTACCAAATCTATGTAGTCTTCACTACATGTCACTCTATCACTTCTCTGCAGTATTTGGTACTAATAACCACTCATTCTCCCTGGATATTTTTTCTTCCTTTGGTTTTAAAGAAATCCCATCCCGGCTCTCTTCCTTCCTTTTGTACTATTCTATCTTCTGTTCATTGTTTCCTGGTTCTTTTCCAGACTTCTTAATATGGGTCTCCTCCCCAAGCATCTACTTTTGTTCCCTTTTCTTCTATCCTTATGCTCCCTGGCTTTAACTGGCATCTTCATGCTGAAGATTTCCAAATCTACACCTGCACCCCTGACCCTTCTTCTAAGTGTTGTACTTGTATCTCCAGTTGTTTACAGGACATATACACCCAGACCTCCAATAATTATCTCAAATTCAACACACCCCAAACAAATCTTATCTTTTTCCCTAATCTTGCTCTCCTTTCCGACCAACTATTTCTATCAGTGGTGCCACAATTCACCCAGTCTCCCATGCTTGAAATCTTCGGGTTATTCGGATCTCTCCCTTACCCCTATCACAACTTTAGGCCATATTATGCTCATTCACATGCATGTCATATATCTCCTAGTAGACAGAATGCTCTTTAATGATACGACTGTGTCATTTCTTTATCATTCTATCCTCAGTACTTAGCATGGTACCTGATGGTTATTGGGCTTGAGAGAGATAACTTGAAGTGAAGTTTCCTCATTCTGAACATCCTATATACATTCTTATTACTTCCTTATATTTTGTAATTAAGTTCAGTATCATTTCCCCATATATGTATTTCAAGGTAATGGAAGAGCTATTGAGTATTAATAAAATTTATTGGATTAACTATTGAGACCAAATTAGAGGTGTTTTTAGTTTGGGGAAAGGAATGGTAGTGTGAGAGGTAGCAAAGGGTTAAGTTTCTATAGAACTACAAGAATTGCTGAAACAAGACTACTGATAAAAAGTACCAGGCAGTGGCCTTGGGAAGAATTTGGGTTTCCAAGTTCCCAGAGAACTCCTAGATAATACTAAAAATGAAATAATGTAGAATAAAAGGAACTGGCAGCAGCAGGTGGATTTGACCAATCAGAAAGTAGACAGTGGCCTTGGGACACTCAGGCCCAGATAAGGACACATCTAGGTTGGATTGAAGGGGGTTCCGTATTCTGAGGTTGTTAATGCACTTGTGTAGTGGACCTCATGTATTATGTATGTTATCTAACAAAATTAGAGCCTCATTAGTAATAATTAGGTTAATGAATGGAGAGGGCTTTGCGCCAATTGGTTGGCATTAATAAGAAGACTGGGAGCTTGCCTTACCAACCAATGGTAAGGTTGGACAGTGGAGAAGGTGTGGAATTCCCACTTTAGGGCTTTATAAGCTTGCTTTTGCCTTCTGTAGTGCTCTCCTCCCTTCTGACTTTCTTGTTGGATTTGGGGATGTCCTTTCTCGAGAAAGATGGTAATAAAGTTTTTGCTTCTATTTTGAGAAGTCTCTGAGTCATTTTGGGTGAGTGGTCTTCTGACCCATACAGGCTGAACTGAACTGAGGTTTCCATCTTTCACCTCTTAAATTCACTTAATAACGTCCATCAATTCCATCTCCGTGACACTTCTCTAATCCATCACCTCCTCTCTATTCCCAATGCTGTCACCCAAACTTACACCATCATTACCAATAATTTCCTAACAAATCTTCCTGCTTCCCTTGTCTTTTCTCCCTTATCCTTCCTTCCTACCCCTTTGAAATTAACCTTTATGCATAGGTCATCATATAGCTAATCTGCTCAAAATATCTTCATTGGGTCCCTATATCTACTTCGTAAAGCCCAAACTTTGCCAGATATTCAAGTTCCTCACAATCCAACATCACTTTATATTTATAACCTTATCTCATATTACACAGTAATACTACCTACCTTGGACCCCACTTCCTGAAGGCCAAATAGGTTACATTTTGCCCACTCCCCCGCCCCAGGGTTCTCCACTACCCTTTTTGGGGATTGAAGATGTCTAGACTTTCTGAAAATGGTTCCAACCCCCCTAGTTGTTCCCTCAAGTGATAGTGTTCCCTCAAGTGTAAAGAATGTTCCCGTCTACCTCAGGTTCCATTTAGCCACTAAT
Source organism: Gymnobelideus leadbeateri (assembly GCA_011680675.1). Taxonomy (NCBI): domain Eukaryota; kingdom Metazoa; phylum Chordata; class Mammalia; order Diprotodontia; family Petauridae; genus Gymnobelideus; species Gymnobelideus leadbeateri. Next base: position 104,852 of record WOXC01011825.1, read on the forward strand.
AATCATATGCTTTTACAAAGAGATTTTTATTTCAGGTATAATCACAAATATACAAACTTACTCCCCTAAAATTAGTGAGTCATAATCCTTCCTCTCCCCTCCCTCCCCTTTGGACTACCCCAGTCTCTGGGAAGGGAAAAGGGGACTAGGTTCATAGGTGAGCTAGGCTCCTATAGAGCATAGTTACATGTCCAAGTCCAAAACTCTTTTTGGCTTTGCATCTCAGGTACCTTACCTTTTTGTGCTCCCCTGCCAGACTGCCTGGCTGTACCATTCCAAGTACATCCTGGTCACAAACTCCCAGGTTCCTCTGGTCCCTGAAACTGAAGAAGATGAATAACACAGAAGAGAAACAAAACCCACCAGGATCATTTCTCAGAGCTGAGGGGAAGAGAGGTTCAGTTCATGATAAACAGCAAGAAAGAGCACACAGAAAGAAAGAGTGATGGAAAGAAAGCAACCTTCTCAGTCTCACCAGTTTTAAAGACATAAGCAAACAATCAAAGGAAGCTATACCCACCCTGTCCATATGGTAGGGGAGACAGAGGCCTTTACATTAGGCAATCTGGAGATGCTCCAAAGACCCTCAGGGTGCCACTATGTTAGAAGAACTGGATATACTTATATAAACACAGGTTACAGCATTTCTCCATACATTCTCCCCATCAGTCTGACTGTCTTTGAAAACATTTCAGGTTTTTCTGTTTCCTTGTCTTTGCTTATGCTATTTCCTTAAGTTCCTTTCTTTCACCCTCTTTACCTGTCAGATTTCTACCTTTATTTTATTTTTAAAATTGTTTAATTGATTTTTTTATATTACATCACCATAGTACCCCATAATATTCCTTCCCAAGAGCCATCCTATATGACAAATAGTAATTTTTTAGAGAGAAAAAAAGGTCAGCATAACTGATTAATAAATTGAGAAAGTCTGAAAACATGTGCAATGTGCGACAACTATGGACCTCCCACCTCCACAAAGGGGTAGGTAGGTTTGAGGGGATTGGGGTATCTTCTCATATCTCTTCATTTGAGTCCCATTTGATCTTTATAATTTTGTTTCACTTATTTTTTCATTTTTGGTGTATCATTGTTGTAGTTGCTTTCTTGGCTCTGTTTACTTAATTCTGTATCAATTCGTATAGCTCTTTACATGCTTTTTTGTATTTATTACACATTATTTCTTACAGAACAGTAGTATTCCATTACATTTATGTGCCATAATTTGTTTCATCATTTCCCAATTGATGGGCATCTACTTTGTGTCCAATTCTTAGCTATCACAAGAAATTCTGCTATAAATATTTTGGAGTATCAATAGCTTCCTTGGGGTTCTTACTTCTATTTTAAGTCCCCTCTTAAGTGTTACCTCCTCAATGAAGCCTTCCCTAACTCACCTCTGTCAGCAGTAATGATACTAACTAGCATTAATATAGCACTTTAAGGTCTGCAAAGTGTTTTACAAATATTATTTCATTTGTTCTTCACAACTACCCTGGAAGGTGGATGCTATTTTATAGATGAGGAAACTGAGGCAGACAGAGATTAAGTGACTTGCCCAGGGTCATACCACTAGTGAGAGTTTAAGGCTGGTTTTGAATTTAGGTCATCCTGACTCCAGGTCCTGAGCTCTATCCACTGTGCCACATAGTCACCTGTAATGATCTTCCCCTTTGGAACTTATATAGCTCTTTAGTTTGCAACTTTCTAATGAATTTATCATGTAGTTACCAATTGCACATTATAGTTACCAGTCTTTGGCTTGTATCCCATTAGACTGTAAGTTTATGAAAGCATCAACCACATCCATGAGAAGTAGCTCTATGCAATGGATTGAAGCACTAGACTTGGAGTCAAGAAGACCTGAGTTCAAATTCTGTTACTTAACCCTAATTGCCTTCCAAAAAGCAAAAAAAAAAAAAAAAGCTTATTAGCTTTGTGACCCAGAGCAAGTCACTTTCTAGTCTCAGGTTTAGTTTCTTCATCTGTAAAATGAATGAATAAATAAGGTATTTATTATGTACAAAGCTCTGGGGATACAAATAGAAAAGAAAGATAGTCTGTTTTTAAGGCCCTTTCATTTTAATTGGGGAGATAATACATATGGAAGGTCTCAGATTCAAGTCAGATGGAAAATTCCCATGGTCCTCTAGTAGCAAAGCAAATGTCAATACTCTTCTTTAATGTGCTTTCCACAGATAACAATCATTGTTATGAGGATCAAGTGTAAAGTTCATTTGATCCTCACAACAATAGGCAGTTAGTGGTACAGTGGATAGAGCACTGGGCCTAGTTAAAGAACCAAGTTAAAATCTAGCCTCAGACACTTCCTAGATGTGTGACCCTAACCAAGTCACTTAACCTCTGTTTGCTTCAGTTTCCACAGCTGTCAAACAGAGATAATAGTAACACCTACCTCGAAGGGCTCTTATGAGAATCAAATGAGATGATATTTGTAAAAGATGCTTAGCACAGTGCCTGGCACATAGTAGGTGCTATATACCTGCTCATTCCTTTCCCTCTTCCATATATTTATATAATCAGTAGACCTTAAAGCCCCAAATAAATGTTAGTTATTATTGTTATTATCTTATCTAGGCATAGTTATCTAAGCTTTGTATCTCCTATATTAGATGTTTAATAAATATGTGCTGAGTGAATTTTTTTTTAGCAGCCAAGGATTTAACATTATGTTACTAGAATGTAAGTTACATTAAAGGCCATCCTAAATCTTTATCCAGAAGCAGAATAGGTAGCAACCTGCATGGGTCCAATTCTTTCCAAACCAAAAATCTCTTATCAGTCAGGCATGAGATTGACATAGCTTCTCAAAGGCCTTCTAAAACATGTGTGTTTGAACTGGTTCAAGGCATGACACCAAGAGGAAGCATGGCTTAGTGAATAGCAAGCTACCTTTGGAACCAAGAAGAAGACCTGGGTTCAAGACCTGACTTGTTGACATTTAATTGTTTGACTTTGGGCAAGTGGATTAATGATTTTTGTTCCCCAGCTTAACTTCCTAGTGCTCTAGCGAACTCTCTGGGGAGCTATGTGGTGCAGTGGTTAGAGTGCCAGACCTGAAGTCAGGAAAACTTACCTTCTTGAGTTTAAATCTGGCCTTAGACACTTGTTAGCTGTGTGATCCTAGACAAGTCACTTAATCTTATTTGCCTCAATTTCCTCATCTGTCAAATGAGCTGGAGAAGGAAATGGCAAACCACTCCAATATCTTTGCCAAAAAAACCCCAAATGGGGTCACGAAGAGCTGGACATGACTGAACAATATAATCAACAGCAAACTCTCTAAAAATGTTAAGTTATACATGAGTAGTAGAGTGGTAGAGGGAGTTCCCACATCGGGAAACATCTATACTGATGAAATGGCAGGTTCATTCCAAATTGACAAAACACTTATCAAGCACTCACTAAATACAAGGCACTGTGTTAGGCACTGCAGACATAAAAACAAAACTTGAAGCTTCTGCTGCCATTTTTTTTGGAGGGGGGAAGGCAGGTAATTACTTGGGAAATCTATCATATGAATGCACTTTCTCTCCTTTGCTGTAACATTATCCTAGAGCAAGACTTTAAGAGGATGAGAGAAAATGCACATTTATTCTGATGGTTGGGCAGTGTGGTTCAGTGGAAAGAGTATTGGTTTTGGAATCAGTAGACTTGGCTTCAAAACCCTCTTCTTGTACTTAGAACTTTTGTGACTTTGGGGAGTCACTTAATCTCTTTGGGCCTCAGTTTCCTCAACTGTAAAATGAGGTTGTGGGGTAGATGATCTCTGAGGTTCCTTCTAGCTCTGTGAGGCTGATGAGCTTGAGGGAGAACTGAAGGATAAGCAGGTCTAGTAGTTGGTTTGGGGGATCCAAGGGCAGCATTAAGATACTAGACAAGTTGCAAAGGAGGTAGTATTGGGTACTGGGAATGAGGTGGGGAGGAGAGCATCTACCCAAAAATCTTACCTACTTTCCAGTTTGGGCCTTGCTATATTCACACAAACCAGGTTACTGAGGACAGGTCTTGTCTCATGTTCCATCCCTTCAAGAAACAAACTCAGTGATACTTCTTCTTCCTTTTTTGCCCCAACTGCTATGAATAACTTTGTTATCCAATGTAGTTCAATATAATGCAATGCAATCCAAGAGAACAAGCGTTCAATTGACATAGTTTTGTCCTTTGAAATATTCTTAAATTCCTCTCCTTTTAGCACTACCTACCACCTACACAAAAGGCCCTGTGCTAAGGTCTGGGGATGCAAAGACAAAAAACAAAAACAAAATCCCTAAACTTCTGCTGCCCAAATTCAGATTGTCAGATTCTCAAGATTAGATGTTTAATAATGAAATGTTGGGCACTAGACATGATGGCAAGCACCTATAATCCTTGCTACCTGGGGGTGGATGGTAAGGGTGGTGGATCTCTTGGTTTCTGGAATTCTGAGCATCAGTAGGTTGAGTCAATCAGGTATCTGCACAAAATTCACTATAAATATAGAGAACTCCCAAGAACAGGGGCCACCAGGTTACCTAAGATGGGTGAATTGACCCATATAAGAAACAGAGCAGGTCAAAGTTCCTGTGTCATTCAGTACCTGGGTGAGAAAGGGAGATTCAGCTTATAAACAAACAAACAAACAAACGAATGAATGAATAATAGGCAAATTGATAAATGGATTATTAAATAAATAATAAAGAAATGAATGGATAAATACATGAATGAATGTCAATAAATAAACAAATGAATGAATGGACAAGCAAACAAATGAATGAATAAACAAATAAAAGAGTAAATTAAAAAATTAGATAAATGTGATAATGTAAAAAACTTGTTGCTAAACATCAGTATAACCAACTAAACTTGCTGAGTAGTAATTTACACTTAAATGGATTAACTTAAATGCTTAGATTATTATAACAGCTTTTAAATAACTACTTCTAAGTTCCCATCAGGATTCTTTATCTTTTTTTATATGTTATTTCTCCCACATGAATGAGGTTCTTTTAGTTCTACTTTCTTCACATTATTTGATAAAGCTTCAAGACTGGGCGGCTAGGTGGCGCAGTGAATAGAGCGCCGGCCCTGGAGTCAGAAGGACCTGAGTTCGGAGCCGGCCTCAGACACTTAATCCACACAAACAAAAACCTAGCTGTGTAACCTTGGGCAAGTTACTTAACCCCAATTGCCCTAAAGGGGCGGCTAGGTGGCGCAGTGAGTAAGAGCGCCGGCCTCGGAGTTGGGATGACCCGAGATCAAATCCGGCCTCAGAAAATGAGCACCCACACATAAATAATGACTAGCCGTGTAACCTTGAGCAAGTTACTTAACCCCAATTGCTTTAAAAAAAAAAAGATAAAAGCTTCAAGACTGCATTTTAAGGGAAAGACTGCTTAATTAACTATCATAACGCTTTCCCCAAATATCATGCTATTTCTTCATGTTTTACTTGAACTAAAATTGAAAAAAAAAGTGTTCCAAGTCAAAAAAGAATGTCTAGAGATATCTTATAGTACATTCACTGTATTTAGAATATCAGCCCCAACCATTAGGGTAACCCCTATATTCAACAGATCTCTGCATTTAAGTTGTTTTACTTTTCAGAGCAAATGACTCAAATTAAAAAGATTCCGCCAATATAAAGCATTCCAATAGATTGTAAACTCCTTGAAAAAGGAACCTTTTTACTTTTGTCACTGAATCCACAGTACTCAACTTGACCTGTATTTGGAATTTTAAAAATGCTAATTGAATTGTATTTTTTGTCACCTTTTATTGAGCATCCAATTTTATTGTAGTACTTATATCAACAACTATAGGGATTTTTATAGAATACTTGAAATGTGAATATGGTGTGAGCCATTACAAGTATTAGACTAGCATTCAAGCAATGGGAAGAAAGGAGCTAAGGTCATAATTGGTGGGCATTTCAGATCACTATGATCAGGTCACTGAGATTATTATTAGTAGAAGGAAAGACTAAAGAGAAAAATCCTAAGGTCATAAAATTCCTAACCCCCTAAAAACATATTTAGGATTAACTGGATATAATGATAAGTGCAAAATTTAATTCTAACCAGCTAATAGTTTTCCATTAAGATTTCAGGCTACTTAAAATTAAATTCAATTACTATGAATTTAATCCAGGACTAGGGATTAAATAATCCTGCAATAGTCTGCTCTGGTTGGATCATATTTGAAATATTGACTTCAGTTCTGGATGTCACATTTTGGTATGGAATGGAGAGTAAGTACCTAGAAGAGGTCCTCCTGCCATATGAAGATCCTTTGAAGGAACTGGAAATAGGTTGGGGAAGAGAAGATTGGAGGGGTGGGGTAGGCACAAGAATGCTGCCTTTTAGCACTTGAAAGTATAACCTTTGGAAGAGGGATTAGATTTTTTCTGCTTGGCCCCAGAGGGTCGAGCTAACAGTAGTGTGATGGGAGTTACAGAGAGGCATATTTAGGTTTCAATGTATAGAAAAACTCCTTACAGTTATAATCCTACCAAGCAGAATGGGCCACAGAGACTGATTATGATGTTGAGAGACAATCACTATGAACTTATTAGTCTCTTGGATGATACCTTCCAAATCTGAAGTTCTAGTTGATTTGGACTTCAGGACCTGGAGTCAGGAAAATCTAGGTCAAAATCCCAGTAGAGAAATTTACTTGCTGTGTGACACTGGGCAAATTACTTAGGGGGTTGAACTACTAGACCTCTACGGACCCTTCCAACTCTTCTGTGATTCTGATCACCCACAGAAATTGAGACTTTTCTTCATAGGCACATAGTAGGAACATTGTTGAAATGAAATATTTGTCACCATTTGCTGAGTGCCAATCTGATTATGGTACTGCAAACAGCTATAGGGCTTTTTTTTTTTAACAGGATAGCTGAAGTGACCTAAATACAATATAAAACAATTTCCTTTGCAATTGTTAAACTAGAACTCAGCCTATGGGAAGAAAGGAGTTGGGGTCACTGTTGGTGGACATTTCAAATCACTGTCCTCAGAGCACTGAGCTTATAAGTAATAGGATGGAAGGCATGCCTTAATTAGTCCTCAGTTATAGTTTCTGTTTCAACCCTGCACACAGCTTATTCACATCCGTTTCTAAGTTCCTGAACATACTTGCTCACGGAGGCGGGAGGAGATTCAGGAATAAGTGAAATATCAGCAAGTTGTCAGGGAAATAGAATTTCAAATCACATATCTGGAATAGACTTTAGAGTTCATCAAACCTAACCTAATATGTGGAAATGGGGACAAGAGCCACAAAAGACAAGAGTTGTCTATGCAATGCTGCGTTTCCTATGATCTTTGTTCAGATTGTGTCAGGAAGGGAGAGAGAACTAAAGAGCTTTTTTCCATTAAGAGAAACCCCAGGTTCTTCTATTCTAGGCTATAGGTCTAGAGATGTGATAGGAGCTTGTAGAGAAGATACTGATGCTGGGAAGACCTTTGGGGATAGGATACAAAAAGCTTCAAGATTATATTTTAAGAAAAGTACAAAGAGACAATTTGGAATGAGTTCATACCTTTGCTGGAAATACAAAGGTCTCTAGGAGGAAAAAAAACAAACAAAAATTTATAGGGTTTTTTTTTTTCCTACTTTCCCTATCTCCTCAATTTTTCAGGAGAAAAAAATTCTCTGGTTAAACATTTCCTCCTTTTTCTGTTCCCCTTCCGCCTTGAGGCCTTCACAGCTTTAAATTAAGCATAGATTATAAGTGTTTCATCAGTCAGTTTTCCTGGTATTCTCTCCCCTGCTCAGACATATGCTTTTTCACTCATTCTTAACTTCTAACATATATACCTTCTGCCCAGTTCCAGTTTGGTTTTTTTTTTAAACTTGGGTTCTTACCAGAGATTTCCTTTCTTAAAAGGGCCAGAATTTGTTTTTTCTAGCTGAAGTTTCAAAATGAACTTATAGTCATAGGGATCATAGATCTACTTCCTAAATACATGTTGATAAGAACACTTAAAAAGACATTTTTATAATGTTTTCTTCATTGGGTGCTGATAAGATTACATGATCTTCTAAGACAGAAATTATGACTTATCTTTGGTATATCTCATGGTCCCTAGCACATAGTAGGTGCTTGGCTAGCACTCCTTTTGGTTATTTACAATTCTTTCATCATGATATTTGGGGGTTATAAATACTCAAATTATGGATAAAGCTATCAACTGAGGTGTCACTCTACTGTTAGGCATACCAAGAGACAAATACTATAGAAAAAAATCAGTTAAATATATTAATTATTAAGTACAATTTAAATAAAAAGTAATATAAATAAGTGAAATCAAACAGCAAAACATCTTCTGTATTAATATATGAAAGTGTACAAATGTGCTAAACCTTCAGGGGAGTCGTAATAGAATCTTCCTTCAGCCTAGTGGGAGGGTATGGTCACTTTGCCCTCAGACTGAGGGGTAAATACTTAACATGTGCTACAGTCTACTTATTAAAGTCTTTCTGAGAAGGCAGAAGAATGGCCAACAGTCCTCACTTTGGGTTTGTAATCATCCAGATCCTCATGGGCTGCTGGGATTCAATGCCAACACTGCCACACATCATCTCTCTTTGACTTCTGCTCTCTTCTTCTCACTTATCTCTTTGTCCCCCCACAACACCACACTATAGTTTTCTCAATTCCATTTCCAATCCCTCTATCCCCCAATCTACTCATCCTCCTGTCAGTCTTTGGTAATGCCACAACATTGTAGGTTCACACTCAGCCTTTTGGGTAATATTTTCTAGAGACTTTTTCCCCAGTGATTGAAGCTCTCCCAGCCCATAGTGTGCTGGAAATAGAGTCCATGGACATATCTTCTACACTTGTTGCATTGAAATGGATAGATTAGCCTTGTCCAGATGCTAAGAACTATTTTGGATCTTTAGAAACCATTAAGATAACCCACTCTGATTTAGTATGCAAATCTATTCCCAAGTTGGAAATAGTTCTGCTTTACCAAAGCAAGCTGCCAAAATATTTCACAACTTCCTTAAAAGGTTTTTATTATTTTGCTCTGCTTATCAGAAATCAGAGGCACTTTCCTTTAGCATTGTTTAATAGCCCTCTTTCATAGTATTTTTAACCTTCAGTTAATTTAAACAAAGCCCTAAAGGATTACCTCAGTTTGGCAGGAAAGATCAAGGTCCTTTGCACATCAATGTCAACATATGAGAACTATCTCTCCATCTACCTTTACACACACACACACACACACACACAGAGAAACAGAAACATAGAATATGCATGTAGCAGGTGCTGGATTATGTATGGCAGGTATGCCCAGGTCTCTCCCAGGAGAAGCCTCTCCTAAAACACAAGTCTCTTATTTTTCTTTGACAAGGTATGAATTCTCTAGAGAAGGTGTTAATTTTCCTCCTTGAGTCCACCTTACCTACAAATGAGGTCTTCATTTTGTCATTTGATTTACATTAATAGCTAGTTCAAACACCTAAAGCTTACTCTTCAGTTTGGCCTTTAAAAGACAGTCTGAACTTCAGACCAAGATAGCTGCCTGAATCAATGTAGCCCATTTAACTCCCACATACCTACTCTTGCAAAAACCTGAAATTCATACCACACCAAATAATGATCAAGAAATCCAATAATAAATTATAGTAAGTTACTTCTACTCCAGAATTGTACCAAAAGCCAGCCATTAGCCCACAGGCAATAGAAAAGGACACCACTACCAAAGCCACTGTCACCATAGATGAACAAAGCCACAGCCTCACAGAGAGACCAAGGATTGACCACAGACATTTGTAGTTTGCAACAAATGTTCTCTGTCCAAAGGCATGAAGAGTAGAGGAATCCTCTGAGAAATTCCTGGGCAGAGGGGACAAAAACCCCAGGGTTGGAAGTTTTAACAATGAGCAGTGCAACATGGAGGCACTCAGACTGGGACAAACCAGGAGCCCAAGAGCTCTAAGGCCCCTAGAACTCTGTTCTGAGATATCATAAAGCACTTTAAAGATCCAGAATAAACTGGAGTAACTATACCACTAGGTTCCCTGCCATAATTTAACATTTAGCTGCCAGGTTTCAAAAATCTGGATGGTAGATAGTGTTTTATTTTATTTTCCAGATACCCTTCATAAATATTTTAAAAATTATAAAATTAAAAAATAATTGAAGCTAAAAAAAAAAGATTCAGTGCACTGAAACTCAAAGATTCAGGGACCCTAAGTGTTCCATGGTAAGACCAAGCAGGACCAACCATTCCATACCAAAGCACAGGAGTTCAGGGAGCCTGCCCCTGGTACAATATCCCAATTCAGGAACTAATGCTATAGAAATGAGTCAACCAAAGAATATCCAGTCTAGTATCAAAATTATTGTAGCTCTAGAGCTCCCTCAAAAGAAGGAGAGAGTAAAAGTTTATAACAATTGCAAGCAGAGAATCAAAGGAAAGACTTAGATTTTCCACAAGGACTAAATGAATACCTAGAAAAAATAAAGCAAAAATTATAAAATGAAATAAAGACTCTAGAGGAAAGAGCTAAAAGAAGAATAAATGGCTGAGAGGAAAGAAAGTTGTAAACCTTACCCAAGTAATGGACTCTTTGAAAACCAGAATAAACCAACAAGAAATCAGTGACTCCATGAGATAGCAAGATATATTAAAACAAAATCAAAAGATTAGAAAAATAGAATGAGTAAGATATCTTATAAGAAAAAACAACTGCCCTGGAAAACAAGTCACAGAGATAATTTAAGAATCATTCTACTCCCTGAAAACATTATTTTAAAAGTCTGGAAACCATATTTCAAGAAATCATAAATGAAAACTGCCCAGAATCAGGAGGAAAAGGGAAGATAGAAAGATTCTATTGATCACTTCCTTAAACCCCCAAAGCTAAAAGGCAGAAATACCACAGCCAAAATCCAGATCTTCTACATCAAAGAAAAAATGCTACAAGCATCCAGAAAAAAGTAATTCAAGTACTAAGAAATCACACACGATCTGGCTGCTTCTATTTAAATGGGAGAACATCTTGGAATACATTTCAATAGGCAAAATACATAGACTTACACCTAAAAATAACTTTACCTTGCAATACTAAATATAATCCTATATTTTCAAATATTTCAGATTAAAATATAAGAGCAGAGTAGTAACTATGAGATGCAAACATAAATCAAGAGAAAACTAGAAAGTTAAATTTACTTGATAATTGGGACTCTAAGATAACATAGTGCCAGTATTCTCATTGGAAGAGATGATATAACTGTTACTTCAGAATCTTTATTTTTTCAAGGGGTATTGAGGAGTTAAATAAGAAAAGCCCAGGTCTTGAGGATGAATTGTTTTGGTTTGAAGGGTTTTAAGAGTGGAAAAAAATATGAAGGTAAAAGGAGGAATACATTGCATATATACACTGATAGGTAAAGAAAAGAAAAAGAAAGAAGTGGAATATACTGTCTTTCATAATTTGAGTGTGCTATAAAAAAAGTATAAAAACATGGAGGAAAAGACGGGGTAGTAGACATCAGGTGAACCTCACTCTTATTTGTTTTGTTTTTGCTTTTTGGAGGGCAGTTGGGGTTAAGTGACTTGCCCAAGGTCACACAGCTAATTTTGTGTGTGTGTGTGTGTGTGTGTGTGTGTGTGTGTGTGTGTGTGAAGTGTCTGAGGCTGGATTTGAACTCAGGTCTTCCTGACTCCAGGGTAGGTACCCTATTCACTGCTCCACCTAGCCACCCCAACCTCACTCTTATTTGAAACAAATCTGGTTGAACATACATACACTTACACACAGAGTTTGGCATAGAAATACATCAAATACAATAAGAAAGTAAGAAAGATTTAGAAGAGGAAGAATAATAGAGAAAGAATAGTCATAAGCAAAATAAATTTCCTGATCCTGAAGGGTGATTCAAAGGATGTGGGTGGGGTGAAACAAACAACTAGAATCTAAGGGGGGGTAATCTTACATTACCTCTTGGACAACTGGAAAATGGTTGAAAAACTTATGGTATGTGAATTTAATGGAAAATTATTACGCTTTAAGAAGTAACAAAAGGGATGACTTCAGAGGATCTTGGGTAGTATGAACTGCATAGAGTGAAATAAGCAGAACCAGAACACTTTATATGAGAACAGTGATCTTGTAAAGAAAAAACTTTTGAAAGACTTATGACCTCTGATCAATGCAATTACCAGCCACCATCTCTAGAGGACCTATGATGAAGACTGTTATTCATCTTTTGTCAGAGAGATGATAGACTTCAGTTGCTTAAACAGACACATTTTTGGATGTGTTCTACTTGACTATGTGCATTTGTTACAAGCAGGGGTGGGCTGCTAAATGTTTAATAAATGAAATAATTTAAAAAATAATTGAACTAGGGGCGACTGGGTGGGGCAGTGAGTAAGAGTGCCGGCCCTAGAGTTGGGAGGACCCAGGATCGGTTCCAGCTTCAGAAAATGAGCACCCACACGTAAAATAATGACTGGGCGTGTAACCTTGAGCAAGTTACTTAACTCCAATTGCTCTTAAAAAAAATAATTGAACTTATTAAGCAACTAACTCACTGGGGTAAAGGGGAATCATATGTACAACAACATACATTTAAATTTAATCTGAATTGTTAACATTTACTCCATCACTTTTTTAAGTCCAGACAATTAAAGAAAAAAAATAAAGCCTTGATTTGTTGCATGTGCAAATTTCCAAGGTGTAAATACTTTGAAAATTTGACAATCAGCTCTTGTGAGTCAGAGCTAGCTCCAGTCACCTGGTTTGTTTTTGTTTTTGTTTTTTTTTTCTCCCTTGGCTTTTAATTGGGGGTGAGATTAAAAGGAAAGAAGGAGTTAGCAATCTCCCCCAAAAAGAAGTCCACTGAAACATTTTTCAAAATGCACAGAAGACAACAGAGTGAAGTTCAGCAGTAAGCACAGACAAGAACACTTTTGAAAATGTGTGGAATTTGTTATATAAATCCAGTCCAACTCCTTCATTTTTCATATGAGAAATTGAAGTCAGAGAGGTTAATTGAGTTTTTCAGGGTAACATAGCTGAATAAATCTCATGAGAAGAACTGCACAAGAAGAGAAACTGTACTATCTGAGGTATCAGAACTTTAGAGGTTCTCCAAAAATAATCTAGGGTGCGATCTGCACAATTGAAGGAGTACCCAATTGAATAAGATCATGGATCCATTGAAGAATTGAAATATGGCCAAAAAATTACTTCCAACTGAAAAAGCAACGGAAATGTCAAGTCAGCCACCTGGGGGAAAGCAGCAGTGGATGGACAATACTTAAAACCACTTCCTGGGAGCAACAAGGATCTGCAGAGTGAGCTAGCTACCAGGCTGGAGCCACAACAGATTGTAGAGAACAACACCTAGAGCTATCTATCCAGAGCTGCATGTGTGCAAAGTCAGTTACTTATATAGTCAGTCTGGGTGACCCCCCTTTTTAAACCTTGTTTAGACTTTGAGTATATGCACACAGCCAGCCTGCAGGAAATGGCAGTCTACTAGTGCACTAATCCCACCTCTTTATGATACTGTAAAAACAAAGGGACTAAGGCAGCAATAATCCTATCTCCTCATTAAATACATATACTAGTCAAAATACTTTTACCCTTATATAGATGTTGTTTACTCCTGCCTATAAAAAGCAGCAGTGGAAGTTTGAATCCTGGTCTGCCATACCCAACTGCTTCTTACATTGGTGTGCTAATAAAATCCTTTTATCTTTCTTTTCCTGAGTTTGCCCCATTGTTCAGGGGAGGCTCAAACCAAGATTTCTTTTAACACAGGGATCTACATCAGAAAAATGAACCCCATATTTCAGACAGTATGAGGGGTGGCTAGGTGGCGCAGTGAATAGAGTGTCGGCCCTGGAATCAGAAGTACCTGAGTTTGGATCTGGCCTCAGACACTTAACGCACACAAACAAAAACCTAGCTGTGTGACCTTGGGCAAGTTACTTAACCCCAATTGCCCTCCAAAAAAGCAAAAAACAAAAACAAAACAAAACAAAAAAACATATTTCAGACAGTATGTCTGTTGAAATGTTGGATAAATTTCTGGAGATGGTTGCTTTTTTAGCTTCTCTGTGTTTTGTTTTGTTTTATTTTTTATTGTTCTACAGTATTGTGAACTGTATGTTTTAGGTAGAAATTTGGTCTTAATATACCAGGAAGTATCATGTAGAGATATTTCTTAAGATTTCTTAGTGGGTGCATACCATCTGAGGGAAGGGAGAAAGTTCTCTGGAGTATCTTTGGGTCCTTTGTGTCATGCAAGGACCTGACACAAGGGTTACATACAAAAGCAACTGTTGATGTACAGAAGATGTATGTTGTTTATGTGTACGTACATGAATATGCTTATATGTGTGTTAAAGGACAGGATGTGATTGGAATGACTAGAACCTGTTGAGATTTTAGAATGACTTATTGGAGGAGATGAGTCTTGAACAGAGTTTTAAAAGAAAGTAGAGCTATGAGTGAAAGGAAATAAGGTATTTGGGAAATACTAATCTAGTCTAACTCCCTCATTTTTTGGTTTGGAAACGGAGTCCCAGAGAGGTTTACTTACTTCCTTAATTTCACATAAGAATATTTCCTATTTTGCCTATTCATTATACCATCAGTTATAGGATGCTTTTTGTGTGTGAAATAATTTCAATAAGAAGAGAATGCAGTAACAGCAGAATTTTATTTGAAAAGATTAGAGAATTGCATTTCCCCCCTTATCTCAGCATAAGAATTTTGATGAAATGTATTCAGATTTGTTAGTTTGGGCTTTGGGCTTTAAATTTGTTTTCTTAGACTCTGCCTCATGTGTATAAATTGTGTAATTGATGATATCTGCTCCTGTTAAGAATTATTTCAAAGAAAATGAAAAAGATTAGTCTTTACAAAATGAAAAAATTAAAAAGTAACCTCAATGCTTCTTTAATGGAGTTCTCATCATCAAGGCCCAGACACTGAGCATGCTGGGGATAACAGCTGGTGTGGTGACATTAATAGACAGCCATTGTCCTTGCACCTGGCCAGTGGGCTTGTAGTCTAAGGCTATAACCAGGGCAACTACAGAGATGCCTGTCAGATTTTTCTGAGGCAACAAAATGAGATGATAAGCACAGTAGAAATATATAATACACAGTGTTAATAAAATACCTTAGATATTTAGTCCACATTAGGAAAGTCTATAGTGAAAAAAAAATTAGTCTTTCTTCTCTGGTTTTATTTCTGGATTCCTTGAAACTATTTAACTACTTTCTTGATAAAAATGAATTTAAAAAACAAAACCATGTTATTCAAGAAAGCTGACCCAAAATAGAAGGGTATTTTTAGTGAAAGAACAATTTTGGACTAAACTATCTGCATTCAGACTTTATATAAATGTTAGCTTCTTTTGGAAGCTGACATTATCTGAAGCCTCCCATAGATGGTAAGAATGTGGTCATAATTTAAACAAGAGAATAAAATAAAGTGAAAATAATACTCCGTTTGTACTTTACATATATCCTGATCAAGGTATTGCTGTGAAATCTTCATTTTACTTAAACAATTTTCCTCTTAAATCCAAGTTTAGAGAAAGCAAGACAATGTTATTCTTTGTGTCAGAATTATTAAGTAAGGTTTTTATCCTCTTCTTTAAACAAATTTTGCAATATCAGCATTTAATCATTCAATCCAAGTAATGTGCTCAGATATGAAGAGGCTCTTAATCAAAAAAATAACAAGATTTCTGAAGTCTAATCTTAGCATGCCAGGGGGTTAGCCAACAACGTAAGTCCTCAGATTCCACATTTATACTTGTCAGTCCCATTTTCATACCTATTCGCATGTTTATTCTGATAGATTCACCCATATTAATCTACAAGTACTGTATTGATATAAATATAGGCCATACCCCTAAAGTGAGAGAATTCTTTAAAAGGAAAAGAAACAGACTGAAACGTTACCTTAAATTACTTAAATACTTTGATGGATATATGATCTTAATAGTTTGTGTTGTCCAAAATGACCATATAAAATATATTCACTTTGAAAAATGTTTCCACAGTTCTTTTAGTTTTTATATGAATTTGTTGTTTTATTCTCTTTTGTCACCACTTCTTCCTTTTTTTATCTGTATAATTTTATTGTTCTCTTGGGGGTAGCCATTTTTTCAAGGTCTTAGCATGGTATTTTGCACATAGTGGGCACTTCATAAATGTGTTTTTGAATTGCATTGCCCTGATCCCCACAATCAATCACCTTTACTACCATCCATTAAATTTTAAAAAGCTGCACTCTTTCTTGATCATGGATGATATTCATAAGATGCTATTTCCCCAAAAACTCAACATGGTATCTGAGATCATATTTTACATTACAGCTTTTCTACCACTGCATTAAGAAAAAGCAATTATAGGCTACATTTGGGGGAGAAGGCATAGGAAACTTGTCTTTATCTGAATCAATATGGTATTTATTGAGTACCAATATAGCATTTATCATATCTGGAACTGCAGTATTCTCCAAGACAGAATTCTTTTAAGCCAGTCAGTTTTGCAAAATACTACAAAAAGTATACCATAGTATATTATACTACAAGAAACACTTTTTTTTTTAAATTTACTTTTTTGGGTTTTGTTTGGTAATAAATGTTTTCATTTAGCCTACATAGCAGAAAAGGACAGTCTTAAGAGTCAGGCCTGGGTTTTAATCCCAACTCTTCATTTACTAGCTCAGTGACTTTGGTCAAATTACTTCCCCTCTCTGGTTCTCAGTTCCCTTACCCACAAAGCAACTGGATTACTCCCTTCCAGTTGGGATATTTTTGAGACTGTATTTTCTTTGATACTGTGTTTCCTTTCCTTTCCATTGGTGTTGGGAGGGAGCAATTTACTGAGCAAGCTTGTAACTAGGAGGAATATATGAGTGGATTGCCCAGAAGTTTGCTTTTGACCAGGTGGCTTCCTGATTGGCTAAACGTAAACCTGAGATTTTAAGCTGGACAAATGAGCTCCAGAGTGCCAAATCTGCAAAGGATATTCTGAGAAGAAAGAGGCCAGTCTTGTTTAGAGCTAGAGAAGAGGAGATTGAGACTACTAAATATGGGATCCAGAGCCCCAATGATTCAAGGCCAGATTGAGGATTCATCTGGGGGCTTATTGTCACACCGCCTATATTAATATTATATATATATATATAATATTAATATTCACTTCTTTATAAAGAAACAAACAAATACCCTTTCTTAAGCCTAAGAAAAATTTTATGTGGTAATGAAAAAGATGAGCTATTGGAACTGAAATTATCTTAGTTCAGTAGAAGCCTTTTCACATGAGGATCCCTAACTCTTAGGAGGCAGCCAGGTGGCTCAGTGGATAGAGTGCTAGTTCTGGAGTCAGGAAGACCTGAGTTCAAATCTGCCTCAAAACACTTAGTAGACGTCACTTAACCCTGTAGAGGGAGAGCTTTGGAGACATTTAATAACAGAAAAGAGAGAATTGGGAGAGGAACGCACTCAGTTCAACATCTTATAGCTTCCTAGTTTAATTATTCATGTTTATTAGGTGTTAGGCTCTGTTATTTCTACCTTGTTGAAGGACTACAATTGCTGTTCACACACTCCAATTTCAGTGCCCTGAACAAAAGCTGTAAGTCACCCTACTCTAGTTACCACTCCTGATCTTCCAGAACTCTCCCGTACCCCATCTCAAAAAAAAAAAAATACAGCGTGACAGATCTTAGCCAATCTCTGTCCTATATTATTGAAATAGACTCCTATTTGACCTTTCTTCCTCAAACATTTTCCCACTTTAATTTATTCTCCACAATGATTCCAAAGTGATTTTCCTAAAGTAAGGTAATGTTTCCCACATTCAATAAACTTCAACAGTTCTTTATCACCTCTAATATCAAATATAAAATCCTCTGTCTGGCATTTAAATCAGGAACATGAATTCAAATCCAGCCTCAGACACTTACTAGCTACATGACCCTACACCAGTAATAACCCCTGTCTACCCCAATTTCCTCATCTGTGAAATGGGCATAATGACAGCATCTACCTCCCAGACTTGAGGTAAGAATCAAATGAGAATATTTGCAAAGTGCTTTGTAAACCTTGAAGTCTTTTATAAATGCCAGCTATTTGTTCTGATTTTTATGAGTGAATTTTCAGTCCTAAAATGCCATATCAAAAGGCAGAACATTGAAAGAGATGATAAGGAGAAAAGAATTGGAAGGACAAAGCCTCACCCCCCGCTTTCTTTTAAAGCAGTTGGGGTTAAGTAACTTGCTCAGGGTTACACAACCAGTCGTTGTTTATGTGTGGGCGCTCATTTTCTGAGGCCGGGACTGATCCCGTGTCATCCTGACATCAGGGCCCACTCTTACTCACTGCACCACCTTGCCGCCCCCAACAAAGCCCTTTTCACTCTCTTGGAAGGAGGATAGGGAGGTGAGGTAGCAGGAATCTGAAGACTCTGAATGAATAGGACAATTAAGGAAAGAATGGATGAAGACCCAGACAATGCCTCTGCAACATTTGTCCTTTCTGGCCTTCCCAGGCTAGTCCCATCTGTTCAATTAAAAAACTCCTTCAACTAAATAAATGTTCCTTCCTTTTAATGATCTAATTAAGGATGGGAAAATGAATTATTCTTGAATCTTAGCTGCCTATAGAACAGAACCAACAAATGAACTCTTACAGATTGAGTATCCATTTTGATAGACTAAAAAATTAGGTTCTAGGACATCTTAGACCTCTTATCTTTATTTAGCAGCAACATAACTATTTAGCTCAGTTCTACCATCAAACCCATCTTTCTCCGCTAGGACAAGGGAGATAGTGGTATGTCTGGAACCAAGAAGGCCCAAGTTTAAATTTGGCTTCAGATCACTAACCCTCTATCAGTCTCAGTTTCCTTAACTTGTAAAGTGGGGATAATCTACCTCTCAGGGTTGTGGGGAAGGTCAAATGAGATATTTACAAAGTGCTTACCACAGTACCTGGAGCATAACAGTTAATAAATGCTTGTTTCTTTTTCTTTCCTTTCTTCCTGCTGATTAATCAAAATGTTAAAAGAGCAATAAAAAAGGAGATGGTGTGAAAAGGATATTGGACTTGGAGTCTAGTGGCTTTGATTTGAATTCTAGCCCTGCTATTTATTACTTCTGTGCCCACAAGTGAAAAATTTCAGCTCTCTGTGCCTCATTTCCCTCATCTAGAAAATGAAGAATTTGGATGAGATTACCATTGGTGCCCCATACAGTTTTTGACTTACAATTTATGTAACCTTAGGCAAGTCACTTCATTTGTTCAAGTGTGCAAGCCAACTCTCTTTGTTTCAGTTTTTTCACCTATAAAATGAAGAGATTAGACTAGATAGCTTCTAACTTTTCTTCAAGATCTGAATCTATGATCTGATGTGTAATCTTGTGAATTTTCAGGAAGAAATAAATTGTGTATCTTTTTAATAGGTAAGTCAAATTCCATTAGGATGAATTCCAAGACACTATTGCATTGGGATTTTGTCATACTGAATTTTTTTCTTGGCCCTCAGTTAAGGCTTGTAAATCTTTTATGAACACAAAAGTTTTCACCATAATGGTCTTTGCTATCATGAGATTTGATTTGCATGTGTGGTTTTTAAATGTGTGTGCAAAGGGCATTGTTGAGAACATGGTTAGTTCCCTATAGTACTGCAATGTTGAATCCTTTATAATTTTCTTTACTTAGCAAATTTTTGCCCATTTTGTTATTAGATTAAATTAGTTATAAGTAGGGTGGGTCTTAGGTAAAATTGTGAGAATGGCAAGGTGAGGTTTTAAGGTGGTCGAACTAAATGATTCTAAAGACCTTCCAATGTGGAGAAAATGCCTTCTTATTTATTAATATAGTTTGAACCTAGCTTTATGTGCTAAAATTATCTAACCCCAAGCTTACTGTAAATGTCATGCTGACCTTTGAAACCCTCCAGGGAAGCCAGAAACTGCTGTAAGGAATGCTTAGATCCCACTGAGGTCTTGTTTTGTGTTCACCCAAAAGGCTTGTGTTTTGGGTCTACCTAATAACTTGAATTTTGGTTTTGCCCAAGTTTTATTGAATGTTTATACTTACTGCCAATGTACATTTCAAGCAAACTGCCTACATGTAGCAATTTGTGTACCTATACCCTTGCTGGAATGGTATAAACACCAACTCTAAATCTCATGTTCTCCAGGCTCCCTGTTTTGCTTCCCTCTCCTCTCTGGTACTTGCTTTGTATTATATTCTGCCAAACTAGACAACTAGTCATTTTCCTAGTTCAGTATCCCATTTCCCCCTTCTATGCATTCACACAATTTGTCCACCATGCCTGGGTTATTTTCCTTTCTTATGACCACCTCTCAGAATTTTTCTCTTCCTTTTAGGCTCAGCTTAAGTGCTACTTCTTCTTTGAAGACTTCCCTACATCTCTTGAGTTATTCATGTTCTCTGCTTTCTCGACTTTCTTTGCATTGATATCATGTTCCCCAATAGAATGTAAGCTCTTCAAGGGTAGAGATTGTTTTTTTATTTTTTTTATTTTTGGTATTCCAAGTACCTAGCCAGTGCCTGAAATACAAAAAGTAATTAACAAATATTAACTTGAATTGAATACTCATTCCCATACTCGTTCCAATACCTGTTCTAAACTACTTTTAGAGCCTTTTTCTTTAACTAAAGTGTAAGAGACTGAAGTGTTTTCTTTTAAAGAGTATTTGCTTTATTAGCAGTTATAGCATTTTATCCCTTTCCTTAGGAGTGAGTTTTTTTTATCCCTTTCCTTAGGAGTGAGTTTGTTAGAACTAGTTTATATAGATCTTCTTAACCTAAAACCATGTACCAAGTGAAAAATAAAACATTTCTGGGGCAGCTAGGTGGCACAGTGAATAAGAGCGCTGGCCCTGGAATTGGGACGACCCGGGATCAGATCCGGCCTCAGAAAATGAGCAAATGAGCACCCACACATAAATAATGACTGGCCATGTAACCTTGAGCAAGTTACTTAACCCCAATTGCTTTAAAGAAAAAATTAAAAAAATAAAACATTTCACGAAAATCTCTGAGTTGGAAAACACTTCAGAGGCCATTTAGAACAACCCACAGATGAATAGTATGTAGGGGAAGGAACATAGCTGGGGATAGATACCAGAAATAAGCTCTGGAAGCTCCCTTCACATTTGAGCTAGAGGATTAAAAGAACTGAGGTGAGTTCAGTGCTGAAATTATAACACTAGTGTACAGATGCCAAGCTGATTGATCCTTTGTGAGATTCATAGTTCAGTGTGGGAATAAGGGACTAGGTAAGACTCTGGAGAACAGTTCATAGTTCAGCTACATTGGTCTTGTACTCTCTTCTGTTCCTTGGACATTATTCCAGTTCCTACATTCTGTGATCTAGCCAAAGTGCTCCCCTCCTCTCTCCCACTTCATTTCCCATCTCCATACTTTTGCATTGGCTATCCCAACTTCTTACTCCCTCCTTACTCTCACCTCAGAGAATTCCTTTCTTCTTTTAATACAAAGTTCAAGCATCATCTTCTACATGAAGTCTGTATGTTTCTAAGGGTGTGGATTATTCATTTGTTGTTCATTGTTTTTTGTCATTTGTTCTCAAAGAGGACCATGACATCAGTAAGGTGATGTCATGACTTGCAAATGAATTGGATTTAAGTGAAGGAGAATTGTGCAAAGTCACCAGCCTCACTTTCTCCTCCAGAACCATTCAAGGGCGTGGATCAACTTGGGGTGACTAGATGGCACAGTGAATAAAGCACTGGCCCTGGAGTCAGGAGGATCTGAGTTCAAATCCAGCCTCAGAAACTTAACACAAAAAAACTAGCCATATGACCTTGGGCAAGTCATTTAACTCTACCTTCTCCCCTCAAATAAAAAAAAAAATCTGCCTTTTAGAATCAACTGATTAAATGATCAAATCATCTAACTTCATTTAAATAAATGTCAAAATACTAAACTTTGATACCTTTGCCCAATGAAAACACTTCTCTTTTGAATCAATCAACCTTAGGCTTTAGATTAAGTATGGAAAAAGTCCATGATTAAATTCAGGAAATGTATTCGGATTGGCTGAGGAAACTTATTCATACCTTGTGCATATAGAATACAGAGCCAGTTTGACCTTAAGAAATTCAAGTCCCTGGTCCTAAAGAGGAGATAATGTTTCAGCTAAAGCCCTGAGAAGGAATTTATTGGTGGAAGGAATAGTGTCTCAATATCCCTTCACTCATGGTTGGAGGCTGTGAACTTTGGAAATTAGACTATTTGGAATTTTTCATCAATGTCCCAGTAGTGTCCCCGAGATAAGAATGGTTTATGGCAATTTCTGTATCAGGAGCAAGAACAGCCTGGACTTAATGAGGAAAGACAGATTAAAGGTCCTCCAAGTATAGTAGATACTAAAGGGAAACCTAAGGGGAACACCTTGAGGTCTCCAACAACTTTTAGACTGTTGCGCCATATATTCCATAAGCCTGAGCCCACTTTCCTCTATATTCTGTATATATGGGTAGGAGAGTATGTCACAAATTTTTGGGGGGAGGTGAAGGATATTTTGGATGAACTATTGGCTATACTACCTACTACCTTATTAAATATTCCTTTCTAAAACCTAAATATCTGATTGATGAATTTATATTAATTGGTAATCATAGGAGGAAGTCATCTGAACTATAGCATCAAAAATACAACCCCCAACCACTCAGGGGTACTCCTACTGTCTGAGGAGAAAAGTAGTAGTCAATCTCTGGGTACTTGACTTGCCCATGTTAATGGGAATTGTGAGAATAAGTCCAGAACCTGTGCTACACGTAGATATAACTATTTGTTGTTTTCCTCCACTGGAATGTAAAGTATTATGATTAGAGGTTTTTCCATTCTTTGTACTGTATCCCCAGCACTTAGCCCAAGTACTTGAAATAGAGTAAGTATTTAATAAGTACTTGCAATTGATCGATTCTGTTCTATGTGGGTCTCACTAAACTTCAGGTCTCTAGTTTTCATTCTCTTTCACTTCATAATTCTAACCAGGGTTTTATAAACACCCAAGTACAAAAAGATGGAAACATTGATCAAGTAGAAAACAGAATGATGATGTTTATTGATAATGATAATTTTACTCTGTGACATTTTAACTCTTTTCTTAAGAGTGAATATAGGTATTACTGTCAGAACCAGTTAATATAGATCTACTTAACCTAAGACTATGCACAGAGTAGAAAATCTCTGATTTGGAAAAGACCTCAAAAGCCATCTAGAACACATTAACCCACACATGAACAAAGATATCTAGTACAATCTTCTATTTGTGTGGTTATATAATTTCACTTCGAAGAACTCTAGTGGGGGAGAACCCATTCCTTTTTTTTCCAAATGCTTTATTAAATTCTGGTTTACATCATTTATTTCTGCCAGATTTTGAGTTACAATTTTTCCCCATTTTTCCCTACCCCCCACCCCAGAATAGCAGTCCCACAGGATAACCCCTTATCCCATCTGCTCTATCCCATATCTTCTCCCATACCCCCTTTGACTTTTTCAGTAGGGCAAGGTGAATCTCTGTGCCCCAATGCCTGCACATCCTATTTCCCAATTATATGTAAAATAGTATTAATAATAGTATTTATATATTTTTACACATTTGATTTTAAAACTTTGAATTCCAGATTCATTCCCTTCCTTCCTTGTCACCCACCCTTACTGGGAAGATAAGCAGTTCAGTATGTTGTACATGTGTAGCTATGTAAAACATTACCATGCTAGATATACTGTAAAACACTGACTATATTTCCCTCCCTGCTATCCCACCTACTACTTGGTCTATTCCCTACTTTGATTCTGTCCCTTTTCAGAAGTGGGTGCTTCCAACTTCCCTTACCCCCTTCCCTCCCACCCTCCCTTCCATCATCCCACTTCTCATCCCCTAACCCCCTACTCTCCTGTAGGGTGAGATATTCTATTTATTATGTGTGTCATTCTCTCCCTGATCCAAATTCAATGAGAATAAGGTTTTGCCTTTTTGCTTTCCTGTTCTTCCCCTCCCTTGTAACCATTTTCCCTTGCCTCTTCTATATGAAATAGTTTACCCCATTCTGCCCCTCCCCATCTCCTCTCGTTATATTCTTCTTTCACCTCTTAATTTCACCTTTTAAGTATCATCCCTTCCTATTACATTCGACCTGTGTCCTCTATCTATGTATACCTGTAAACATATATACACACATTCACATATGTATTCATATGCCCACATCCTTCTTCAACTATTTTCATAATGAGAAAAGTTTCATCAGTTACAGTTATTGTTTTTCCATGTAGGAATGTAAACAGTTAAACTTTGATAAGTTCATGATGATTTCTTTTCCCTGTTTACCTTCTCAAGCATCTCTTGCTTCTTGTATCTGAATGTCAAATTTCCTACTCAATTCTGGTTTTTTCCTCAAGAATGCTTGAAAGTCCTCTATTCCACTGAATGACCATATTTTCCCCTGAAACATGATACTTAGTTTTGTTGGGTAGGTGATTCTTGGTTTTAATCCCAGCTCCTTTGCCATCCAGAATATCATATTCCAAGCCCTTCAATCCCTCAGTGTAGAAGCTGCCAGATTCTGTGTTATCCTGATTGCATTTCCATAGTATTCAAATTTTTTCTTCCTGGCTGCTTGTAATATTTTCTCCTTGATCTGGGAATTCTAGAACCTGGCCATAATATTCCTAGGAGTTTTCTTTTTGGGATCTTTTTCAGGAGGTGATAGGTGGATTCTTTCAGCCTCTATTTTGCCCTCTGGTTCTAAAACATCAGGGCAATTTTCCTTAAGAGTTTCTTGAAGGATGATTTCTAGGTTCTTTCTTTGATCATGGCTTTTAGGTAGTCCAATAATTTTTAAATTATCTCTCCTGGATCTATTTTCCAGGTCAGTGGTTTTTCCCATAAGATATTTCACATCACCTTCTATTCTTTCATTTGTTTGAATCTGTTTAATAGCATCTTGATTTCTCATAAAGTCACTAGCTTCCATTTGCTCCAGTCTAATACTGAAGGAATGATTCCCCTCA
This sequence comes from Gymnobelideus leadbeateri, assembly GCA_011680675.1. Taxonomy (NCBI): domain Eukaryota; kingdom Metazoa; phylum Chordata; class Mammalia; order Diprotodontia; family Petauridae; genus Gymnobelideus; species Gymnobelideus leadbeateri. The sequence continues at coordinate 129,933 of WOXC01011825.1, forward strand.
GTGAGCTTTTGAGATTCTTTTTCCATCTGGAAAATTTGGCTTTTTAAGGCATTCTCTTCCTCATTGGCTCTTTGAGCCTCTTTTGCCACTTGAGTTAGTCTATTTTTTAAGGTGTTATTTTCCTCAGTCAAGCTGTTGACTCTCACTTCATACTTTTCTTGCATCTTTCTCATTTCTCTTCCCAATTTTTCCCCCATTTCTCTTATTTGCTTCTTAAGATCCTGTATGGCCTATAACCAGCTCATATTTTCATTTGGGGCTTTAGGTGTAGGAGTTCTGACCTCTCAGTCCTCCTCCTGTTCCATGCTTCGATCCTCTTTGCCCCCAAAATAGGAGTCTAATGTTGACTTTTTCTGTTTATTTTGTTTCCTTTGCCTAGGCATGTTGCCACTCAATTACTTGACTTCTGGGCTTGTTGCCACAGTAGGACTCTGCCACCAGCCAGGGGAGCTTCCATCCCAAACACTAGGGTTTTCTCAGCTACTGGAGGTATTAGTTGGGTGCCCTCTCTGAAGCCTCCACACACTCTGGCAAGCTGGTCACACACCCCAAGAACTCCACCCCAGACTGCAATCCAGATCCGAGAAGGGTAAAGCAAGAATGATTACCCCCCCAGACTGATTGCTGGATCCCCCTACAGTCTGCAGGCCAGGAACTGAAGCTGTTGTGTGTGTCTGTGGCTTCACTGAAGCATCTCAGGGGCTTCTCGTCCCCAGGGAAAGAAGCCAACAAGCTCTCCCCACTAATGAGTCCCAAAGTTCACACTACACTAACCTCTAACTTTGTAGTTGGCATCTATGTGTTGGCAATTTTGGAAATGCCACAGCTGCTGGTGTTTTGGGGTCCCTCCAGCAGGTTGCTGGTCCATCCACCCTGGGGCTAAAACCTCCGACTCATGTGGGCCTGGGCTTGGCTCCCAGAGCACTGCGTTGGCCGCTCCATGATGGGCTGCTGGACTGTCCTCAGTGTGAGATTATCTTCCCTGTGTCCTTTTGTGGGTTTTGGAGGTCCAGAGGTTGTTCAGAGTCCCCTTTTATATAAATTTGGAGGTGGTGGCAGCAAGAGCTGTGTGGAAAAGCTGTTTCTACTCTGCTATCTTGACTCTGCCCCCAAACCCATTCCTTTTCAGGCAAACTATTATACTTTTAGAGAGCTCTAATTATTAGGAAGTTTTTCTTTATGTCAATACTAAATCTGCTTCTCTATATTCCCAATTCTTCCCTTTCAAGTTAAATAGAATGATTTTAAACCTTTTTTTGTATGACAACACTTATAATACTTGAAGACAGTTACTATATCTCCTCCTAGGGTCTTTTCCTTCTGAAGTTAAGATATACCCAATTTCTTCAATTGATCTTTATATGACATAGTCTCCAGACTCCTCTCCATACCTGTCATCCTCCTTTGGATATGCTAGAGTTTGCCAATGCAATCTCCAAAATGTACTTCCCAGAATAAACACAATTTTCCATTTATGGTCTCAGCATAACAGAACTCTCATCTCCTTTGTTATGCATACTAGCTTGTTTGTATGTAGTTGTCTGCATATTGTCTCTCCCTTTAGACTGATAGGTCCTTGAAACCAGGGACTGTTTTTACCTTCTTTGTATCCCCAGTGCTTAGCATATCTAGTACACAAAAACAGAAATCTTGAAAATCAAAGAGGAGATTAACAAAACTGAAAACAAAATAAAACCCATTAAAGTGACAAAACCAAGATCTCTTTTTTTTATTAAAAAAACACTAATAAAATAGATAAATCATCAGTTAATCTGATTTTAAAAAGTGAAGAAAGTCAAGTTATTGATATCAAATTTAAAAAAGGAGAATTCACAACAAACTAAATAGAAATAAAGGAAAATATTAGAAATTCTTTTGGTCAATCTAATGTCAACAAAATTGACAAATTAAATGAAATGGGTGAATATTACAAAAACACTATTTCTCTAATACAGATTCAGAACAAGACAGAAAATTTAACCCAATCTCAGAATAAACAATTGAATAATCTATAAATAAACTTCCAAAAGTGGGGCAGGGATGGGGGAAACCTCATTGGAACAAACGGATTTACAAATGAATTCTATCAAACATTTTAAAAAGCAATTAAATCCAATATTAAATAAACTACTTCCAAAAATATAAAATGGAGAAATTCTACCAAACTTTTTCTCCAATATGATCTTGATACTTAGACTATGAGAGGTAGAGAAAAAAAGCTATAGACCAATATCCCTAGTGAATATTGATACAAAAATATTAAATAAACTACTAACAAAGAGGTTATGACTATATACATATATATAAAACACACATTATATATATATATATATATATATATATATATAATACATATTTTTAAAATATAGTATAACAAGATTGGATTTATACCAAGAATGCAGGAGTCATTCAATATTAGGTAAACATTATAGACAAAATTAATATTAATTTTATTATTGTTATTAATAACAAAAACTATAAAAATTACATCATTATATCAATAAATATAGTAAAAGCTTTTGATAAAATGTAACACCCAAGACTGGACTCTTCTCAGCAATGCAGGGTTATAAGTCAACTCCAAAAGACTCATGATGGAGAGAGATGTTTACATTCAGAGAAAGGACTAGAAAGAACAGCATTTGAATGCAGATTGAAGCAAGCTACCTGCTCTCTGTCTTTTTCTTGTTTGGTTTTGTTTCTTTTTTCCCATTGTTTGTTCCATCTGATACAGTCCTTTTCTTTAACCTAACTAAAGTCTAATGTGAAAGTATTTGCAGATCCTATACTTGATTGTATGCTGTCATGGAAGGGCAGGGAGAGGGATGAGGGGAGGGAAGGGGAGAAAATTTGAAACTCAAAGAACTGTGGAATTGAATATTGTAAACTAAAAGTAAACAAACAAATTAATAAAGACCAAATTTTTTAAAATTTAACAGCCATATATTTTAATTTAAATTTTTTTTCAAACAACAGGTATTTTTATTGATCCTTCCCTCCCCACCAGACTCCTTCTCTCCCACCTAGTTGAGCAAAAATTTTTTTAAAAGAACCCCAAATCCAAATCCCTCAATAATTATTACATAGTCTGGCAAAATAAATTCTCACATTAGTTGTGTCTGAAAATGTATGCTTCTTTCTGCATTTTAAGTTCATTACCTTTCTAGCAGGAAAGGGAGTAGCACATTTCATCTTTATTCTTTTGGACTTGTGGGCTTCATTCTTGGACTTTGAATTGTCATTATATATTTATTGGAGGTCTAAAGTCTTTCAAAGTTCTTTTTTCTTTTTTCTACAGTGTTGTTATCATCATATAAATTATTCTCCTAGATCTGTTCACTTGGCTTTAGTTCATAAAAGATTTCCCAATTTCCTATGAAATTATCCATTTCAAGATTTCTTGTGGAACAGTAATATTTCACTACATTTATATAGTCATACTTTGTTTAGACATTTCCCAATTGGACAGTCCCTTATTTTCCAATTTTTGGCTACCTTGAAAATTGCTGCTATAAATATTTGTGATCTGCTTCTCTTTTCCTTGTTTTCTTTGAGGATATATACCTAGTCATGATAACAGCTGAGTCAAAGGGTATGTACAGTTTAGTAATTTTCTGGGTACAGATCCAAATTACTTTCCAAAATGCCTGGGCTTCCATTAATAGTATTCAAGCTACCTATTTTCTGACAGTCCCTCCAAACTGTTATTTTCCTCTTTTTTAACATTCACCAGTCTTTTATTAGTAAGATTGAACCTCAAAATTACTTTAATTTGTATTTCTCCAATTATTATTGATTTACAGGATTTTTATAATATTATATGATATGATAGCTTACATTTCTTACTTTGAAAATTGCCTGTTCATATCCTTTCACTATTTATTGGGAAATGGATCTTAATCTTATAAATTTAAATTAGTTCCTTATATAACTTGGAAATTACATATAAGGGGAACATGATGAAGGAATATAACAAAAATGAGAAACTTTGTCAGAGAAGCTTATTATAAATGCCTTTTTTCTAGTTAGCATTTCTCTTCCAATTTTTATTACATTAGGTTTGTTTGTGTAAAACATTTTAAATTTTATATAATCATAATTGTTCACTCTATTTTGTGATCTTCTCAATCAGAAGATTTGTTTGGTACTGAGCTTCTTTCCTATGCATAGATCCAAAAGATAATATCTTCCTTGATCCTCTAATTTGTTTTTGATGTGACTTTTTCTTAGACCTAAGTCATATATGTATTTAGAGCTTATCTTGGTATATCTTGATCCAAACCTAATTTCTACCAGCCTGCTGTCTAGTTTTCCTAGGAGTTTTTCCTCAAGTAGTAAATTCTTTACTCAATAACTAGAATCTCTGGGTTTATCAAACACTATGATATTAGGTTTGTTTGCTTCTATATGTTATATACTTTATCAGTTCTACTGATCTACCTTTCTTTCTTTTAACCAGTAGCAAATTATTATAATGATTATATATCATATATGTATATATATATATATATATATATACATATATATACATCATATACCACAACTTATTCAGCCCTTCTCCAATATGGTTTTATAGTGCAGTTTGAAATCTGCTACCCTTTCTTTCCCACATTTTTCATTATTACCACTGAGATTCTTGACCTTTAATTCTTCCATATGAACTTATTATTTTCCTAAAAAATTCCTTTGATATTTTTATTGATATAGCAATCATCTAGTTAGTCAACAAGTACTTATAAATTATTGATACTTTCAATTAATTAATCAAATAATTATTAACAATTTAATTTTAAATCATTTTATTTATATAATATAACTTTATATTATATAATATTTTGTATACAATATATACTATGATAATTAATTATTATATAATTAGTTGACAATTAATTAAATAATAATTAATAACAATAATAATAATAATAAGTACTTACTGTGTTCCAGGCACTATGCTAAGGACTGAGGATAAAAGGAAAGGTAAAAGATCATCCTTGCTTTGAATGAATTAACAGTCTAATGTGGAAGACAATATGTAAATAACTGTACAAACAAGATCTATATGGGATAAATTGGAGATAATTAATAGAGGGAAGGCACTAACATGTAGGGGGATTAGGAAAGATTTCCTTTTGAAGATGGAATTTTAGCTGAGACTTGAAGTAAACCATGACACAGAGACAAGGTTGGAGAGAATTCCATGTATGGAACATACCCAATAAAAATCCCTGGAGTTGAAAGATGGAGTTTCTTGTGCAAGGAATAGGTTCTGTTAATTTCACTTTTCATCAGTTTGTATAAATTTTCCCAGATTTTTTTGAAGCCATCCCCTTCATCATTTCTTATAGCACAATAGTATTCCATCACAATCATATACCACAACTTATTCAGCACTTCCCCAATTGGTGGACTTCTGTAATGATAATAGAAATTTGAAGATCTTCCCTGACCCTAAATAAGCCTAAATTGAACTTGAGGACCTTTCCTGATTTGAAAACATACTCTGCCCCCTAATAGGCTGCATGTGCTCACCTGGACCCTGTGGTGGGAGGCTTGTTTTTCAGGATGGCGCAACTTTTGTTACTTTGTAGTCAAGTGGGTCATGAGGGTTGTGATGTTTTCTGACCTTGGAGAAGGCTATATATACTCTGAGGTGAGGTTTTGCTCTGGGGATCACTTTGGGAAGAGTTGTGTGATTTGGCCAGATGAGACTCTGGGCAGCCATTGAGCCCCCAGCTTTGAAAACCCAGATGTTAGTGCTTCTCTCTCTGGTGACTAACTAGGTATGGATGTAATGGTCAGACAGCTAGAAGCCCTGTCTGCTGGATTGTGTTATTTTCTCTTATAACTTCTGTTTGTATTCTCTAAAGTTCAGGGTACTTACTTTTTCCCCTGAACTAGGTAAATGATATATGTTTGATTGATTAAAGTAAGATTGTTAACCCTTTTTGAGTTTCTTTCCTTTAGAAAAGATCAAAGAATCTGTGCTAGCAACCATCCTGGGTATGCTAGGGTGCTTGCTGCTACAACATCCCCTCAATTTCTAATTCTTTTCTACCACAAAAAGAGCTGCTATAATATTTTTTTGTATATATGAGTCATTTTCATTTTTTAAAAATCTCTTTAGGGTACAAATTTAAAGAGTACTGCTCTTTAAGGTAGAGATCCAAAGCAGTATTCCTGTTTCAAAGGGCATGACCAATTTTATAGCTCTTTATGTTTAGTTGCAAATTGTTCTCCAGAATAATTGGACCAGTTTACAATTCCACCAACAGTGCATCAGTATACTTATTTTTCTATATCCCCTCCAGCATCTGTAACTTTCCTTCTCTGTCATGTTAGCCATTCTGATAGATGTGAAATGGTGCCTCAGAATTGTTTTAATGTACCATTCTCTAATTAGTAATTTAGAACATTTTTTCATATAACTATTGATAGCTTTGATTTCTTCTTCTGAAAACTACCCATTCACATCCTTTGGCCATCTACCAATTGGTAAGGTATAAGGAGACTAGAGAGGTAGGAGGGGACCAGGTTATAAAGGGCTTTGAATGCCAAACAGAGAATTTTATATTTGTTCTTAGAAGTGATAAAGCTATTGAAGTTTATTGAATAGAAGGTGACATGGTTAATACACTTGTGCATTAAGATCAATTTGACAACTGAGTAGAGAATGGACAGACTTGAAACAGAGAGCCAATCAGTGAGTTATTGCATTAATCTGGGAGTGAAGTTATGAGGGTCTGTGGTGGTGTCAGAGGAGTGAAGGAGGAGTTTATGAGAGATATTACAAAGGTAAAATCTGCTGGTCTTATCAACAGATTGGATATGGGGGTGGGAGGAATGAGGTAGAGTGAGGAGTCAAGGATTATAACTTATTAGCCTGGGTGACTGGGAGGGTCACTCAGGGTCACTTGGAAGGGTCACTTGAGTTATAAGCCTGGGTGACTGGCAAGATGGTAGTACCCTCAACAGTAATTCAGAAGTTAGGAAGATGGAGAGTTTAGGGGAAAAATATAATGAATTAAACATATGGGGTTTAAGATGTATAGTTCAAAATTTCTAAGAGGCAGTTGGAGATGCAAGTCTAGAGGTCAGGAGAAAGGTTAGGGCTAGATAAATAGATTTTAGAATCAGTGGTATAGGGATGATAATTGAATCTATGGGATCTGATAAGATCACCAAGTAGAATATTATAAAGGCAAATAAGAAAAGAGCCCAGGCTGGAGCACTGGGGGAACATTCACAGTTAGTGCATATGACCTTGACAAAGATCTAGGAAAGTAGACTGAGAATGAGTAGTCAGATAGGTAGAAAGAAGCCAAAAATAGAATAGTGTCATGGAAACCAAGAGAGAAGAGAATATCAAGGAGAAGGGAGTGATTGACAGTTTCAAAGTCTGTAGAGAGATCAAGAATAAGAATTTAGAAAAGTAGATTTGGCAATGAAGAGATCATTGGTAACTTTGGAGAGAGCAGTTTTGGTTGAATGGTGAGATTGGGAGGTCAGACTAGAGAGTTAGGAAGAGAACTGAGAGGCATGGAATTGGAAGCACTGATACAACATTGAATAAATAAATTAATTTGGGTAGCATTGTCATTTTTCTAATATTGACTCAACTTACCAACCGGCAATCAATGTTTCCCCAATTATTTAGTTCTGATTTTATTTCTTCAAAGAGTGCTTTATAGCTAGAGTCACAGAATTCTTGCGTGAATCTTGGAAGATAAACTTCCAAGTATTTTATGGCTTTGAAAGGAATTTATATTCCTAGCTCTTGTAGGAAAATGCTTTATTATAATGTTCAGAAAACATTAATTATTATGCTACTTAAATCTAACTAGAGATTGTTTGAATGCAGAATGTTGCTCTTACCTCAGTAAGTCCCCAAGAATGCTGAAGATAGCTACAAAGAAGTTTGGTTTCCCCCAGGTCCTACATATACCCAAAACAAGGATCTTTTGGATCTCTACACCCAGGTCTTGTTTTGGCTCCAGGGAAATTTGTGTTTTAGGTTCCCCTGGTATTTTGGCTTTGCCCAAATTTTATTGAATGTTCACATTTACTCATATCCATTCCAATCTACCTTGCCTTCAAGTTGCTCTCTCCACAAAATTGCTTAAGAGTATACCTGCCATTTATGTGTGAGTACCCTTGTCTAAGTCCTATATATAAAGTCCTAAGTCCTATAATGTAAAACTTCCAGAACCTGGAGGAAAGAGAGCCACATCTCCTTTCCATCTTGTTCTGCTCTATCAAATGATCTAATAAATCTCTTTTTAAAACTATTTTTGATTTTGGGGTTTGTTCTCGGACATCACATTCTTACTGCTAGGTTTTGTTGGCTATATATAGGAAGATTAATGACACATGGATTTATTTTATATACTGTAACTTTGAAGTTATCAATTATTTTAATTAATTTTGAATTGACTCTCCAAGGTTTTCTATATATACCATCATATAATCTGAAAAAAATGATCATTTTGTTTTCTTTTTTCCAATGATTATTCACTCAATTTCATTATCATCTTGTCCTATTGCTAGTACTTCTAGCATGAAGTTAAATAGTAATGATGGTAATGGGCTTTACACTTCTTCTCACTGGAAAGGCCTCTAACTTTTTACCATTACGTATAATGCTTGTTCTTAGATATAGAGTAATACTATCTAATGGAAAAAAACTAGAGGATTTTCCAATAAGATTTGAGAAAAGCAAAGATGTTCATTCTCAGCATTATTATCTGATACAGTTCTATGAATTCTATAGTAATAAGATAAGAAAAAGAAATGAAGGGAATAGGCATAAACAAGAGGAAAACAAAAGATACAAAGGTCTACTTAGAGAATCTTAGTGATACAACTAAAAAAGTAGAATAATCTCAGCAAAATAGCAGGATATGAAATAAATAAACACACAAGCATTAGTATTTATACAATATACAACTCATCAGTCTTTCTGTATATTACTAGTAAAACCTACCAGGAAGAGAAATTTTATTCAAAAGAACTAAAGAATATAAAAAATATTCACGAGCTCATCTATGAAGCCACACATAAAATTTATATGTTATAGCTACAAAATATTCTTGACAACAACAAAGATATATATGTACATTATGCATGTACATATGCACATATATGCATGTTCGTATATATACATATTATGTATATCTATATGTGGAGAAATATTAGTTGCTTTTGGTTGGGCCATGCCAATATAATAAAAATGACAAGACTACCCAAATTAATTTGCTTATTCAGTGCAATACTGATCAAAATATCAAAGAGTTACTTTACAAAGCAAGAAAAAATAAGTACAGGGGCAGCTAGGTGGCACAGTGAATAGAGAACCAGCCCTGGAGTCAGGAGGACCTGAGTTCAAATCCATCCTCAGACACCGAACACTAACTAGCTGTGTGACTTTGGGCAAGTCACAACCTCAACTGCCCTCCAAAAAAGCAAAAAAAAAGTACAACAATAATCTGGAGAAAAAAAGATAAAAAATCTCAAGGGAAATAACAAAAAAAAGCAAGAAAAAAGGGGACACAACGGTATTAGAGTTCAAACTACACTATAAAGCTGAAATAATCAAAACTATCTGGCACTATATAAATATAGAAAAGTTTACCAGTGGAACAGATTAGGTACACAACACAGTAATAATTAACATAGTAAAAAGTGTTTGAGAAACCCGAAGACTCTCCACTAATGAGGTAAGGACTTTCTCATTTAAAACTGCTGGGAAAACAGGAAAGCAGTCTAGCAGAAATTAGTTTTAAGTTAACACTTTACACAATTTACCACAATAACTTTTCATGTATGCCTGATCTAGACATATGAAGTAATATTATTAATATGTCAGAGAGAAGGGGAAGAATTCTGACAAAAAAGAATAGACAAAATTACAAGAGATAATGTAGATAATTTTTATTATATAAAATTGGAATGTTTTTACACAAACAAAATCAACAAAGGTAATTAGAAGGGAAATGGTTAATCAGACAAGGTATTGTAATAAAATTCTTATATAAAATCTGCTATATCTGTGATACAGAGGAAACATTCAAATGTATAAGAAATAGTGCCATTCACCAATATATAAATGTCAAAGTTTATGAACAGGTGTTTTCAAAAGAAGAAATACAAGCTTTCAACATTCATATGAAAAATGCTCCAAATCATTAATGATAAGAGGAATTCGAATTAAAGTAACTCTTAGGTTCTACCTCCTATCCATCAGATTGAAAAATAACACTGAAAAGGATAATCACAGTTGTTCGAGGGTATAAAGAAAGATAGGCACACTAATGCATTGTTGGTGGAACTGCAAATTGGCCCAAAGATTCTGGACAGCACTTTGGAACAATACCTCCAAAATATACTAAATTGTGTATACTTTTGACCAGTTATACTACTCTTAGATATAATGAACCCCAAAAGATAAAAGAGTGAAGGGAAGGTCTCATGTGAACAAAAATATTTATAGCTGTACTTTTTGTTATAGCAAAGAATTGGAAACTAAGGTGATGTCTAATAGCTGAAGAATAGTTGAATGAGGCCAGCATATGAATGAAAGAGAATATTATTAAGCTGTGAGAAATAGTGAAAAGGATGAATTCAGAAAATCCTGGGAATACATACAAATTGATACAGAGTGATTTCAGCAAACCCAGAGGAATAATTTACACAGTAACTACAACACTGCACAGAAAAACAACTTTAAATGACTTCAGATCTCTACATTCCATAACCAACCATGCAATGACTAGTCATGACTTCAGAGGACTGATAATGAATCATGTTTACTCCTCTTGACAGAGAGGTAAAGATCTGCACGTTATGGAATGAGACATGCTTTTCCAGATATGATCAATACAATACAAATTTGTTTTGCCTGATTATGCTAAGTTGTTACAAAGGAGGGATATTTTCTGTGAAGAGCTGTGAATAGGGTTAGGGGGAGGTGGAAAAGTAATATTGATGCCAAAAAATGAAAGAAAGAAAATCATGTTAGTGGAGCACTTAAAGAAAATGCACAAAGAAGGTTAGAAGGAGCTATAAAAGGCAAAACAATAGAGGCAGCTTTATCACTAACACCCTGCACTGAGTAGATGCTTAAAAAAAAAAATCTGTAGATGCTGAAATTTGCAGTTCCATATACACTTTTTTTCATTTTTCTTTGTATTTATAAAAGCTTGTAATTGTTGTTGTTCTCTGGTTTACAATAACAAAAGATTTTTTAAAAAAATAGTGAGAAGCACCAGCTCATAACTTTGTGGCTCATAGATCTTACTTTCTAGTTTATTATGCAGTGTATCTTTTATGTTTTTAAAAAAGTAGGTAAGCCAAAACTTACATAGCTTCTAAAAGGTGGTAGAAATAGGGAAGTCAATTGAAAAAAAAAACATTAAAAATGTTTTCATTGGCAATTTTAAAAGTGACTGCATTTTTTTTTGGTAGTACAAATGCTCATTTAAAATATATTTCATTCATTCGGAGAAGGTTCAGTGCATTGCCAAGGGTTTGAAAACACTTGTGAGTACTTGCAAGTTCTATATGAAAATGAAGGGAAATTCTCTCTTAACACCCAGAAACTCACACGCCTGTTTCCTGCTAGAACTTGCTGGTCTCTGTTTCATTTCAGCAAGAAACAACAACTGCTGTTTCAAAGCAGTCAATAATCACCCTGCAGTTTGTATGTTCTATTTTCTTTACAGTAGGAGGTAAAAGGGCAAAAGACCAAACCAAACCAAAAACCAAAAACCAAACCAAACACAAAGTGTAACTGACCTACCCATCTACCCAAAATAAAAGTGATTTGCCAATTCTTACAGGACATCGGAAACTATTTCACAACATACCAAAGAAAATGAAAAGATATGCTTAAGATATCCACTTTTGGGGTCCTGGGGAATGACGCTTAAACCCATAAAGCTTGGAAGGCATGGAGTTCCTGGCATAGCCCTCCTCTCAGACTGAAAGCTAAGAAGTGATGGGAAGCTGATTGTAACTCAGTCCCACTAACAGCAATCAGGAGCCAGCATGAAAACACTTCTCCCAGGGAGTACTTTGATTTAACTGTGTCATCTATTTAGAGACTGAAATCATTAATCTAGAAACATAGCATTGTATAGTAAATAGATTGGTGGATTTGGTTTCAAGAGATGCCTTAGACTCATACTACCTACATTACTGGGACAAATTACTTAACCTCCCAGTGCATTTAGCAACTTCATAAAACCATAAATTACAGATGAGTTATTAATATTGATAAGTGGACTCACAGGTCTGGGGAAAAAGAGTCCCTGATAAGCAGAACTTCCTTTGGTTTAAAATTGGTCAGGCAGATTTGTTTAATTTGGTCTCTAAAAACAAACCAAAAAAGCATCAAAAAACTTTAAGTCATTTTCCACCGTTTGAGGCTTTAAGAGGATAGGAAAAGCTATTACTTTGCTGATCTTGGTTTTGTTGTTTAAGATATCTCAGCGAGATGACATATGGATAGAAAGTACAAAACAAAGGAACACAACAAAAATGTTTCATTCCCCATTGCCATTCTTATCCCTTAATTAATAAATAAACAACATCAAGATTCTTCCATGGTCTTCTTATTCACAATATTGTCATCTATAGCCACCACTCTAGCTCAGAGCCTTATTACTTTTTGACTGGGCTAATTCAATGGCCTCCTAATTGGTTGCCTTATTTCATGTCTGCTGCCACTCAGGTTGATCCTTCACTCAACTGCCAAAGTGTTTTTCCTATTAATGCACAGACTTGACCTCATTTCCCTCTTACTCAATAAACTCCAATGGCTCCCTATTAGCTCTGGAATCAAATACAAGATCTATTTGGTATTTAAAGCCTTTTGTAACCTGACCCTTCCTACCTTTCTATGCTTCTTACACCGTTTTATCCAACTTGCTGTTCCTTCCACTTGACCCTTTATGTTCTTCTCCTTATCTCAACATCCCTGGCTTCTTCATTTCAAATCACATCCTTTACTGGTCCTCTGAGCTGCTATTAACTTTCCCTATGTGATTACCTTCTATCTACTTTGTAGATATTTTCTTCAGCTAAACATTCTATCCACTGTGCAACCTAGCTGTCATACATAAACATATGTGTATATGTATGTACATGTACGTAAATATATGTGTGTTTAGGTGTATTTTTATATATTTATGTTATTTTAGAGTAGACTAGTCAGAGGGCAGAGAGGCACCTAGATGGTTCAGTGGATAAAGCACTGGGCCTGGAGTCAGTAAAACCTGAATTTAAATCCAGTCTCAGATACTTACTAGCTGTGTGACCCTGTGCAAGTCACTTAACCTCTCTTTGCCTTAATCCACTAAAAAAGGAAATGGCAAACCTCTCCAGTATCTTTGCCAAGAAAACCTCAGTCATGAAGAATGGGATACAACTTAATGACTGAACAAGACAGAGGGTAGTACGCTTATTAAGAAGCATCATGACATAGTTAACTCTCTATTAGACTTGGAGACAGAAAGATCTGGGTGTAAATCTTTTCCCTGACACTTATTAGCTGTATGACCATGGCCAAGTCATTTAATTTTCCTACGTCTCAATTTCCTCATCTGTAAAATGATAATAATAACACATATATAATATAGAATATATATAACATTATATAATATATAATAACATATATAATATAAAATAATAACAATAATAACATACTACCTACCTCACAGGGCCTTCAAGAGAAAATGCATACAAAATATTTTGCATATCTTAAAGTGTTATATGAATGAGAATAATTATTATATTTGCTTAGCATTTACATTATAATCTTTCAGTAATTACATTCACAAGTGGCTTTCTGAGACGTGTGTTGTCCATCTAATTACACATCATTGACAAAAGACATTCATACATTTTGTTTACAACATACATATCATAGCGACTCTGCCATGAAAGGAAACATAAATATGTCAATTATTAAGTGGTTATCAACTTAAGCAAGCTTTTTGCCATGCTATTGTTCATCACTTGTGTTTCTAGGCTACTGTATGTGTATTTCTTTGTGTTAGTCAAAGTTAATACCACAGTCGATTCTAAGAATCTCAATAATCTCAATTTTGCTAACTAATTTTTTACTTCTACTTCTGTGTTGCTAATTAATAACCAGTAGAACTCAACTTACCTTGAGATCTCAGGACACAGATGCAGAGTGTCCAAAAACTAGGGCACTGGAACAATAACTGTTTATTTGAACTCTGGAGGATACCATCCAGAATTGGAGGCCCCTTTTCTCTAGGGATTTCACTCTTCTTTAATGGCATCTCCACTCCCACCCCCACCCCTTTCTTCTGGAGGTTCATTTGAAAGTACATAAGGCTGGAGGCAGAACTTTTTTAGTTGAGGTAGTCCAAATTGTAAAGGAATATCATCTCATTTAATTGCAAATGTATGAGACTTTCTATATAGCATGTTAGTATCTGCCCTCAGACATTCACTAACTGTGTGACAATGTGACAAATGTGACATTTGGTCACAACTTCTCTGATACTCAACTCTTTGCTCTTTAAAGAGTTAGATGCTGTACTTATGATTTTAATGGTATAGGAAACTCCCAGAGAAGGAAACTCCTTATGCCAGTTGCAGTTTGCTACTTTCTCTGCCATGTATATAATCGGACAGCTGTTTAGAGCATTGTTGAGTACTTAAGTGACTTGAGTGAGTGAGGATCACTCAGCTAGAATTTTTCAGAAGTGGGACTTGGATCTAGTTCTTTCTAGATTCCAGACCACCAACTCACCAATATGCCATACTGCCTGTCTTGGATGTAAAACAGAGATAATAAAATCTGCAGTAACTTCCCAGGTTTGTTTTAAGGCTCAGATGAGAATATTAAAGTGCTCTGCCAACTTTAAAACCTATATAAATGTCAGTTATTAATTATGACAAAATTAATAAAGCTTTACTGACTGATAAAACTCCTAATGTTCCTTCTGGAATTTATTTTTTTGGGGGGTGGGGTGGGGATTGTGTTTTTTCCTAATTTGTTTATTTATTTTTACTTTACAACATTCAGCTCCACAAGGTTTTGAGTTCCAAATTTTCCCTCCCTCCCTCCTTTCTCCCCTCCTCAAGATGGCATGCAATCTGATATAGGCTCTACATATACATTCACATTAAACGTATTTTCACATTAGTCATGTTGCAAAGAAGAACTATAACCAGTGAAATGGGCCACGAGAAAGAAAACAAAACAAAAAAGAGAGAGAGCAAATAATATGCTTTTATCTGTGTTCAGACTTCGTAATTCTTTTGTGGGATATGGATAACATTTTCCATCATGAGCATTTTGGAGTTGTTTTAGCACCTTGCATTGCTGAGAAGAACCAAGTCTATCAAAGTTAGTCATTATACAGTGTGGCAGTAACTGTGTATAATGTTCTCCTGGTTCTGCTCCCCTCACTCAGTATCAGTTCATATAAGTCTTTCCAGGTTTTTCTGAAATCTCCGGCTCATCATTTCTTATAGCACAATAGTATTCCATTACATTCTTATACCACAGCTTGTTTAATTATTCCCCAATTGATGGGCATCCCCTCAATTTCCAGGAACTATGCTAAGAGCTGGTATTAAAAATACAGGTTTAAAAAAATAAAGTCCTTGCCCTCAGAGAGTTACAATCTAAAGAGAGAAGGCAAAATACAAAAGGAAGTTGAAAGGTTGGGGGAAGGGGCCCAATGGAAGTAGTAGGGAATGGTGCTTTGGAGTTTGTGGTTCCATCCTCCAATCAGAGGGGGAATTATGATGTACTAGGGTGATGAATTATGAGTACTAAGGCTGATTTGATCTTGTAGGATGATTAGGTTTTCCCAAAGATGAGCTTGCTGTGGCATAATGAAGTCAGAGAAGTTTCAAAGCAGTGCAGCCAGGTAGGAATTGAGATGTCTGTTCTAAGCGCCTTCCTTAAATGGAGGCTTTGGAGTTCATGGCTCCATGTAAACTACAAACAACTATGTACAAAAAAGGAAATGGACATAAGTCCTGGCTCTTCTGCTGGGTCTTTGTGATTTGGGGCAAGTCAGAAATTTCTTGAGCCCAAACTTCTGTATACAGGGGATTGGACTAGATGGCCTATAAGGTGCCTTCTAGCTCTAAATCTATAATCCTTTACTCTTACCTAAATTTTGTTTCCACCATCTTGGTTTTCAGCATTTCTGTCATTGTAGAATGATTAGCTAGAGCTATTATCTCTTGACAAAAGTTTGATTTAGTGTCATCTAGAATGCAGGTCCTAATTGTACTATCTTCAGTAACCACTGTAAGGATGAACCACTTAAGAAAGGATGGCACGGAGCTCTTCAGTGATATCACAGGTGGTGGGGTCTATCAATATATGCACACATATGTGTGTGTGTGTATTTTACATATATGCGTAATAAATGGAAAAAAAAACAGAGAAAAATCACTAGAATTAAAAGGGACAGAAAAAGGTTTCCCATGGAACCTGGAATTTAGCTAGAACATGAAAGGAACAGGGAAACCAGGAGACAGAGATGTTGGAGAGAATTCCAGGCATGAAAGAGAGAGAAGATTCCCAGAATTGGAAGATGGAATGTCTTTTACCAGGAACAGCAAGAATATCAGTGTTAGTGGATTGAAGAGTGGGGGGGAAGGGGGGAGAGTTGCCAGGTGCCAGCAAAGAAGACTGGTGAAGAAGAAACAGAAAATTTTTAAGTTGATCTTGGAGGCGATGGGGAACCACTGGAGTTTATTGAATAGAGTGGTGATATGGTCAGACCAGTGTTTTAAGACGTATTGCTTCCGAGTGGAGGGTGTATTGGAGTGGAGGGATGGGGGGAAACTTGCAGCAGCGAAAACCACCAGAAGGCTATTTGCAATATACCAGGCATGAGGTCTTGAGGGGCTGCACTAAGTTGGTGGCAACATCCGAGAAAGAAGAATAACCTAGAGATGTTACAAAGGTGAAATCAACAGGCCTTGGCAACATATTTGATGGGGGGTGGGGTGGGGAGAGAGACTCTAAGACATGCTGTTTATCTGTTAAGCTATGCTGCTTCTCAGATGTCCTTTATTCCTACTTAAACTTTGTTTCTACCATCTTGTTTTTCAGCTTTTCTGTTTTTGTAGTATGATTAGCTAGATTTATTATCTCCTCACAAAGTTGATTTAGGCTGATAATATAGTATCTGGAATGAACTGGGAATGGAATCACTTGGCTTTTCTCCAGCCTCCTTTTTTATTCATCAAGCTCATTTGAATTAAGGATAGTTCATTGAATTAGAAGGAATAACAAGAAGCTCAGATGGTGGTGCCCTTTGAATGATTATAATCATGTTTGCAAGGAGGGATTTCAATCTCAGATCTTAGATGAATGGTTGGTAGTAGCGGTGAGAATTTCTAGAAAGTATCCAGAGCTACCTACATAAATGAAATTCTTTTTTTTTTTTTTTTTGGAGGGCAATTGGGGTTAAGTGACTTGCCCAAAGTCACATGGCTAGTTTTTGTGTTAAGTGTCTCCGGCCACATTTGAACTCAGGCCCTCCTGATTCCAGGGTCAGTGCTCTATTCACTGAGCCATCTAGCTGCCCCATAAATGAAATTCTTTAGATATTACACTGTGCTTCATCACCTCAGTTTTTGTATGCTCTAGGAGAGTGCTTTATTTTCTTCTTAATTTCTATTGAACCATTTGATTTTTTAAAAAAAAATAAGTCTTAGAAGATCTAAAATTCGTTATGTTTCTGAATCTTTCACTATTTATTAGAATACGAAGTCACATTTATATAGTGCTTTTAGATTTACAAAGCACCTTCCATTCAACAATCTAGTGAGAGGTACAGTGTATATTATCATCCTTATTTTACAGATAAGAACACACTGACAAGTCACAAAACTAGTAAATAGAAGCAGAAACTAGAACAGGGCTGCAATTCCTATTGTCTTTTCAGTTCTACAGGGTTGTGAGTCAGGTCAAGACTATATATCTATAAAAGGTAGCAATATGAAACTGTACAAGAGGCAGCCTTTTTCATATCAGTTGATTGAAGACAGGTAGGTGGAGTAGTAAAGCACCCAGTTTGAAGCCAGGAGTTCAAATCCCAACTCAGATAAGTACTAACTGTATGACTCTAAACAAGTCATATAACCTTTCTCAACCTTAGTTTCCTCATCTGTAAAATGGGGATAAAATCACCTACTTAATGGAGTTGTGAGATTTAAATGATAATAAATGTAGAGCACTTTGCAAACTTTAAAACGATGTAAATAATAGCTAAATAATAACAGCTAGAATTTATATAGCGCTTACTATGTGCCAGCTACTGTCCCAAGTGCTTTACCATTATTTTATTTTACGAAACTGTGGGAGGTAGGTGTTATTATCATCCCTGTTTTACAAATAGGGAAACTGAGGCAAACAGATTAAGTGATTTGTCCAAGGTCACACATCTAGGAAGTGTCTGATGGTGGACTTAAACTACCTCTCAGAGCTGGTGTGAGGATCAAATAATATATACATAAATCTCTTAGCACAGGGCTTGGCACGTAGTAGGTGGTGAATAAGTGCTTGTTCTCTTCTCACTTTCCTTCCATTCCTATTAGGCTGGCTTTGGAGTGGGAGGAAATGGGTTTAAGTCCTGGCTCTTCCACTGGGTCTTTGTGAATTTGGATAAGTCACAAATTCCTCAAGCCTATGCTTCTGTATACAGGGGACTGGACTAGATGGACTATAAGGTCTCTTCTCGATCTAAATCTATAATCCTTTGCTCTTACCTAAATTTTGTTTCCACCATCTTGGTTTTCAGCATTTCTGTCTTTGTAGAATGATTAGCTAGAGCTATTATCTCTTGACAAAAGTTTGATTTAGTGTGTCTCCAACTCCTTAGTAATTTAATGTCCTAATTGTACTATCTCCAGTAGCTGCGGTAAGGAAATTCAGAACCACTTAAGAAAGGATGGCTAGGGGCTCTTCAGTGACATCACAGGGGGTGGGGTCTGTCAAAAGCCAATTCGCAAAACTCCACCAAAAGAAGGTGAGCCCCTTCTCGCAGGGGACTCGTGACGCCACAGGGGCGGCCCCGCCACCCATGAGGTCACCCTGTGGGCGTGGCGAGCAGGACTCCTCGAGTGTCGTCACGGGCGGTGGGCGGGGACAGAGCGTGTAGGAGAAGCAGAATCAAAACAAGCTGGAGACCCGCCTTTTCCCTCCGGCTCCCAAGTGTCTCCCTCACGCCCCAGAAGCAGGCGGTGGCCGTGGCTGCTGCTGGCCCTGCGAGTGCGCCGCCGAGCCCGGGGAAGCTGGGCGGGCGGGGGAGCCCGGCGAGGGATGGAGCGGGAGATGCATGAATAGACCGGGACCCCAGCCCGCGCCTTTCATTCTCCGCTCGGCTGCTGAAGGGGCGGGCGGCCGCGGCAGCCGCCGGGCGTGGGGCGGGGGCCATGAACAGCCGCCCCCGGGGGAGCCGCCTTCGCTGAAGCCCGGCGGCCCCGGATCCTCGCGAGATGCCCAACCCCAAAAGCAGTAAAGGCGGCCGCAAGAACAAACGCGCCAACAGCAGCGGGGACGAGCAGGAAAATGGAGCCGGGGCCCTGGCGGCGGCGGCGGCCGCGGCTGGCGCGGCGGGCGGGGGAGCCCTGGCCACGGCGGCGGGCTCGGGAGCTGCGGCGGGCTCGGGAGCGGCGGGAGCCGGAGCGGGAGCGGCGGGAGCCGGAGGAGCAGCGCCCGGTGCGGGCTCGGCGGCGGGAGCGGGAGCGGCGGCAGCGGCGGCCGCGGCCGCTTCGAGCGACGCCAGGAGCGGTAAGCCAGCAGGGGCTCACCTGGGAGGGGGCCCGGGCCGCGCCGCCCCGGCTGCAACTTCCTCCCGGGCTGGCGGGGCCCGCCCGAGCTGGCGCCTGAGGAGCGTGGACAATGCCAGAGTCGGGAAGTTCCACCCCCCCACACCGGTGACAGCGCCCCGCGGCCCGGGGCCCGTGTCTCTGCAGCGGCGGGCACGGGCCACTGCGGGTCGGTCCCTCGCGACCCCCGCCCTTCCTTCCCTGCTTTGTAAGGGCAGCTTAAGGAAGGAAGGGGCTGCGAAGTTAAGGAGAATGAGCCAGTAGAAAACTTGGGCATCCCCACTTCCCCTCTCCCCCTTTTAAATGAGAGGAGTGAGGAAGGGGGGAGTCTCAGCTCCTGCAAATCGGGGCTGGCTCTCCTCGTGGCCGCAGGTGACCGCGCTCCCTAGAGAAATTCACACTAGGGTGAGACTGGCTGTGTAATTTGCTGGAGGAAGAGACTCTTTGACTTGACTTCCGTTCTCTATCGGGAGTTAAAACTATTTGTAATTTTGCTTTGCGGATTTTTTTTTTGTATGGGGAGGAACCCCCACTTTTCAACGGATCCAAAGTTACATTACAAGTTTTGGGAAGGGTGTTTGGGTGGTTAGCTAAAATAGGACGGGTGTGCATCTCTTTAGGCGTAGAAAAGTTTCCAAGTAGTACTTGGAGTTGCTCTGATCTGGTGCAACCTTTTTCATGAAGTGGGGGTGGTGTGTGTATGTGCAGGGACGGGAGAGACTGAGAGAGAGTGTGAGAAAGTGAGTGAATGAGTTTGTGGCGGGGGGGGGAAGGTAACACAGAAACTGGTATGCTTGTCTGTATCTGTGTGTGTAGGTAGAAAGATTGGGATGCTTTTGGAGCATGTTCCAATCGTTGTTTTTAGCCTTTGGAAGAATTCCTTAGGTAGATGGGTCACTTTTTTTTGGTGATGCACCTGCATTTTTTTAAAGCACTTATGCAGTGCTGTTAATGGGAGAAGAGTGACCAAGTTAGTGCAGGTTAACAAAAACAAAACTGCAGGCCTTATTTCTTATGGCTCTGATTTTGAATTGACCTTTTTTACACATGATTTTGAATAACTGAACAATTAGGGTGAATTTTTGCCCTCTTTTGTTGATAGACCTTTTGACTTCCCTTTGGATACTTAATTTTACTTTAAAACTCAGTTTAATTTAGGTCTGTGTTTTCCTCCCTCCTTTGGCACTCTTCAACAGTTTTTGGTTATAATAAAAGACTGCACTTCAGAAACCCAAGCAAAGTCTATGTGGATACCCCTAGTGGAGTGTCAGTGAAAGATTGAGAATTGTACGCAGATAATGCATTAAATATACAGTTTATTAACTCCGATTTGATTTTTCAGATTGTTTTTCATTTCCAAAAGGAACCAGAGACTTTGCATAATTAGTGAGATCCGTGGTACCTCTAGTTGGTGTTTGTTGTTTACAGAGAGGTCCAAGGGATCTGCAGTGTGGGAGGATGGATCCTCCTTGAATTCAACCTTAAAGGTTAGGTGTAGATATGTAATTATATCTATGTTTGTATATCTTTATATAGCTATATATACATATCAGTTTCACTTAGTAACTGCTTATAGTCTTTCATTAATAAATGTCTAGACTTTAAAAAATCCATTTAAGTTATCTGCCCCTGCCATGTCTTGGGGGTGGAGGTGATAATGAGTTCCATTTTTTAACCTGTTCCATTAATTAATACTTGATATGTCCTGAATACACCCTGTTCAAACTGAAAGTCTCCCTGTCCTCCTAATATAAGATTTTGGTGAACAAGTTTTGTGTTTCCTTCTACCAATTTTTCATGATTTTTCAGATTTCCAGTCTGCTCCCTTTGCCCTCTAGGATGAAGATTTCTTAATTTTATTATAGTCTGACAGTAGTATTTTAGGGAGTGTTAGCATGAGATAGTGGGGAAAAGTCCTGGCTCTTGAGTAAGAAGAGCTAGATTTCAATCATGCTTCTGTCACTTAATCATCTTTGTGACCTAAGGTAAATTGCTTTACAAACTTTCTGAATTTCAGTTTCTTCATCTTTAAAGTGAAGAGGCTGCACCACATTGATTCTGAAGTCCCTTCCAGTTCTAAGTTTATGACTTCGTGATCCTTTCTCTTCTCCATTTTTGGTTACAACCTACTAGGAGGACATCCCCAGAGAACAATTGTAATAATAACAGCTTCTTAAAATGCATCTTTTTCCTGGCTTGGCAGTGCCCAGTCCATTGAATTGACACCCTGTGGACCTGGACAAGAAGCACATAGAGAGTATAGATAAATTGTTACCTGCATCTTGGTGGGGCTCAGAGAGAGATCGGCCACATTGTTGAGGTCACAGGTCAGTTTTGAAATAGCTTATTTTTGTGTCTTCTACAGAAATTCTTTCACATATTCACTAGCTTATTTGGTCCTCACTGTCACAGGTAGATAGGGGAACATACCCATCCCAAAAGGGTTATAGTGAGAAAGATACATAGTAAACCTCAGTGTTACATGAATAGTTACTATTTTTTTTTTGTCCAGAATTGTAATTTCATTGTTAGTATTAGGCCTATTTAACATATAAAGAAACTGAGACACTAGCAGAGAATCTGATTTTCTTACAAGTTAGAATGCCTAGAAATAGAGCCAAGTGTTATTTCAAGTCCATTGTGCTTTCTGCTCTACTATGATGCCTTTAAATCATGACCATTCCCTTTTTTTTATGTTTGACTAACAGCTCAAAGACCTTCATTTTATACCTCCAGCCTTTTATAGGTACATATGTTGTATTTGTCCGTATTACACTTTGTATTTTTTTTTCTTTGCTGGAATAGATTTATTAGATCTTCTTATATTCTGGCCCCATTAGTTTGGCACTTTCCTACTTTGTAAAGTTTAGTGTCATCTGAAAATGTGGCAGTTTTTGTAAACCCTCCAGGTAATTAGTAAAATATATTCAATGAGACCAATCCTAGCACTTATTCCTAAAGAAAGGCCTTCTCACTTCAGTATCCAGAGATAACACCTTTTAATCTTAACGTTTCTTGTCTCTAGCAGTTAGTTCTCTGTCAAAGATAAAACAGAACCCTATTGCACCTCTGATTTCATGATTCAGTTTTTGTTATTGTCTTTGGTGTTTAACTTTATCAGAGGCCTTTTAAAAGTCTAAGGGATTTAGAGTCATATTTCTTTTTTGTTTACATGCCTATTTCTATAAGAACTTCCAATAAATTAGTCAGTGTACTTTTCAGTATATTTTGATGCCTATGTGGAAACTCCAGGCCATTTCCTTCCCCCTTTTTTTTCTTGCACCAGTGCAGAGTGTGAACTGGGTAGAGGGTGGTCAGGAATGTATGAGCGAGGTCATCTCGTGGCACTGGGAATCTTGTCAAGTTCTTCATGTGTTAAAAAATAATCTGGAAATCTAATCTTTCTCTGAAAGAGTGAGCTGAGAGATGGATATTTAACCCTGTGGAGGATATGTTTCTGAGTTGGGTCTTACTTAATAATTAGGTAGAAAAACTGAAAAGAAAAGCACAAGATGTTTGCATTGCCAGGAAGAGTGATAAAGCTGACATTATTAAAGGGTCCATGTTAGGGGATAGACGGAATTGTATGAGAGCAGATCCTTATCTCTAGGATGGGAGTAAATTGGCACAAATCTGAGAAGGCTCTGGTTCAGAATAACTGCATGTGAGCCATGTCTGTCCATTGTCAGTTGTTTTTTTTTTTTTTTTGGTATTCTGTATAAGGAAATTACAGTTTGGGGCAGAGAGTGGTGTTAGAAGAATAATTCTGGTAAATTTATATTGAAAAGAAGAGGCAAAAAAGGATCAGTGGAATGTTTTTTAAAGCACATTAGTGTTTTGGGGGTGCTTTCACATATTTGACTGGAGACTAGGTAGACTTAACCACTACCTTTTACCATTGTAGGTGAAAAAACAGTCTCAGAGAAGTTAAGTGATTTAGGGCAAGGTTATATAGGTGCTAAGCCGTAATTGTCAGTCAGGACCTAAACTCTTGAGCTTCCCATTTTTAAAAAAATTCAAAAGTTTAAATGATGCCCTTTTTTACTTTTTTTTTTTTAAAAGCAATTGGGGTTAAGTAACTTGCTCAAGGTTACACGGCTAGTCATTTGATTTATGCGTGGGTGCTCATTTTCTGGGGCCGGATCTGATCTCAGGTCATCCCAACTCCGAGGCCGGCGCTCTTACTCACTGCGCCACCTAGCCGCCCCTTTAGGGCAATTGGGGTTAAGTAACTTGCCCAAGGTTACAGGGCTAGGTTTTTTTGTTTGTGTGGATTAAGTGTGTGAGGCCGGCTCTGAACTCAGGTCCTTCTGATTTCAGGGCCGGTGCTCTATTCACTGCGCCACCTAGAGCCGCCCCCCTTTTTTACATTATTGTCACTTCCTTCCCAATTACTCTCCTTCTTATTCCTTCTTCCTCTTCCCCTTGCTTTCCTTGGACCATCATTTTCAGGTGTAAAATTTCTTAGGAACTTCATTTGTATAATATATGCGTACCTCAGCAGTTCCATTTTAGTTCTTAGTTGTCCTTTTATTTCTTACCCAAGGAAATATCAACTGGTTCCCATAACAGGTGAAAAAGACACTATAGTCACTGGGTAAAGCTCTGGGTTGTGATTGTCATAAGTGTGGAATGGAGGGATAGGAATTTGTTTTGGATAAATTGGATATTAATTGTAATTGTAATATCTTTGTACTTTCTGGGAAAAGATTGAACATGTGAGACATCTCTTTTTACTCATATAAAATTGGATATTGGAGATTTTTTGTAGGGATTTGTTGGTAAAGAATAAAAAAGCTTTATCTTTTATACTTAAACATGTATTATAACGTTATGGCTTCAGGTATATACTTTATTCACGTCTTTTGGGAGGGGATTAGAGAGGAGACATATTTATTATATTATATAACTATAAGTTATAGTTGTCACAACATTACCTTTTGCCCCTGTTCTTGGCATCTATGAAATTCTGAGATTATATCTCACATGATATATAAATTTGTAAGGTTTGATTCCCAATGTATTGCATAATATCTCTGTACTGTATTGATTACAATAGTCCCCAACTTTTGTTACTGTTAATCCCTGTTACCACCACTGTCTAGATGCCCCCCTGAAATTCTTTTATTCATTCAGTACCTTCATTAAAAGATTGAGTATCAACTGTACAAGGCACCATGTGGTATGCAAAATTTTAGCAGATACTATCCATTGCCTTTTAGAAGCTTATGACTGAGTAGGAGAGATAAGATGTACAGAAATAAAGTACGATAAAAGGAAGTTTAGGATAAATGCAGTAAGAGTTGTTTGAACTAAATACTGCAGAGTATGGAGGAAAGGGAGGTTATTTCTAGCTGAGGTAATATGATAAGGCATCATAGAGGAAGTAGCATTTGAGCTGAGCTTTGAAGGATTAGTAGACAAAGATGTGAAGTGAGGGCATTATGGACATAAGGTGTGGAGGTGGAAAGTAATTCACGTAGAGGAAAGTGTGGTTCAGATTGTCTGGAATATAATGTTTGTGTTAAGAGTTAGGGCTTATTTTGTAGGTAGTGGGGAGCCAGTGAATATTTTTGAGAAGAGTAGGGACACAAAGCGGCATTTTAAAACGATTAATCTGGTGACTTTGTATAGGAAGCAGAGATACCAATTAAGAGTATGTTAAGATAGGCATGGGGTAAAAATTAAGTCCTAAGTTAGGTTGGTGGCAGTGGGGGATAAAAAGGAAGGAACAGATCAGAGTGTTACTGGAGCTGATATTGCAGCACTGCTTCATTATTACAATATCCTCTGCATTCCCTCAAGTGAGGTATTCTTTTTTTTTTATTTCTTTTTTTTTTTATTTTTTTATTTTTTTATATTTGAAACATTTAATGTTATGACCTCACATTTCAGATCCATTTCCTTCCTCCCTTGTCACCCATTCCTTCTTGGGAGATAAGTAATTCAGTATATGTTGTACATGTCTAGCTATGCAAAACATTATCATAGTAGATATATTGTACAAGGCTGCTTATAATTCCCTCCCACTCATCCCACCCCCCACCTGGTCCATTCCCTACATGATCCTGTCCCTCTTCTATAGTGGGTACTTCCAACCTCCCCTCACCCCAAGGATGCCCTCCCATCCATCATCCCTCCTCTCGTCCCCCTTCCCCCTATCCTGCTGCAGGTTGAGATATCCCATTTAGTATGTATTACATTTTCTCCCTGAACCAAATTCAATGTGAATGTGGTTTTGCCTTTTTAGCCTTCCTTATTCTCCCCCTCCTTTGCAACCACTTCCCCTTGCTTCTTCTACATGGGATAGTTTACCCTACCCTGTCTCTCCCCATCTCCTCTTGCCACTTTCCTCTCTCACCTCATAATTTCATCCCTTGAGTATTCTCCCTTCCCAACAAAATCAACTTATTCCCTCTATCCATATATAACTGTAACCATATACACACACATTCACATATGTATCCATATGACCACACCCCCTTCTTCCATTATTTTCATAGTGAGAAAGATATCATCAGTCACCGTTATTGCTTTTCCATATAGGAATGTAAATAGTTCAACTTTGATAAGTTCCTTTTGATTTCTTTTCCCTGGTTACCTTCTCAGGCATCTCTTGCTTCTTGCGTCTGGATGTCAAATTTTCTATTCAACGCTGGTTTTTTCCTCAAGAATGCTTGAAAGTCCTCTATTCCACTGAATGACCATATTTTCCCCTGAAACAAAATACTCAGTTTTGCTGGGTAGGTGACCCTTGGGTTCATTCCCAGTTCTTTTGCCCTCTGGAATATCATATTCCATGCCCTTCTATCCCGCAGTGTAGAAGCTGCCAGGTCCTGGGCTATTCTGATTGTGTTTCCACAATATTGAAATTGTTTCTTCCTGGCTGCTTGTAGTATTTTCTCCTTGATCTGGGGATTCTGGAACCTGGCTATAATATTCCTGGGAGTTTTCTTTTTGGGATCTTTTTCAGGAGGTGATCTGTGGATTCTTTCAACCTCTATTTTGCCCTCTGGATCTAAAACATCAGGGCAGTTTTCCTTGAGAATTTCTTGAAGGGTGATTTCTAGGTTCTTTCCTTGATCATGGCTTTCAGGTAGTCCAATAATTTTTAAATTGTCTCTCCTGGATCTATTCTCCAGGTCAGTGGTTTTTCCCATGAGATATTTCACATTGCCTTCTAATCTTTCGTTTGTTTGGATCTGCTTAACAGCATCTTGATTTCCCATCAAGTCACTAGCTTCCATTTGCTCCAGTCTAACTCTGAAGGAATGAATCTCCTCAGTGAACTTTAGAGATTCTTTTTCCATCTGGCAAATTCGACTTTTTAAGGCATTCTTCTCCTCATTGCCCTTTTGGGCCTCCTTAGCCATTTGAGTTAGTCTATTTTTTAAGGTGTTATTTTCCTCAGTCAGGCTGTTGACCCTCATTTCATACTTTTCCTGCATCCTTCTCATTTCTCTTTCTAATTTTTCCTCCACTTCTCTTATTTGATTTTAAAGTCCTTCTTAAGGTCCTCTATGGCCTGCAACCCGCTCATGTTTTCCCCTGGGGCTTTTGGAGCAGGACTTCTGACCTCACAGTCCTTTTCCCGCTCTATGCCCCCAAAATAGGAGTCTAGGGTTGCATTTTTCTGTTTCTTTTTCCTTGGCATGTTGCCACTTAATTGCTTGACTTTTGGGCTTGTTGCCACACTATGGCTTTAAGGCCAGCTAGAGGAATTTTCGTCCCAAATGTGTGGGGGGCAACTTCCGTTTCTGGCAAGCTGTAAACCCACCCACAACTTCCACCCTAGATCACAATCCAGATCCAGGGAGGTTAAAGCAAGAGCGATTACCCCCCAAGACTGATCGCTGGATCTCCCCACGATTTGTAGGCTGGGAGCCGGATCTGCCTCTGAAAACTACAAAATGGCGTGTCTCCTCAGCAGCTTCTAGCCCCCAGGGGAGGGAGCTGACGCATTCCCCAAATACAGGTCCCAAAGTCCATAGGACACTAACCTCTTACTTTGTCCTAGGCATGTCTATGTTGATAATTCTGGAGTTGCCAGGGTTTCTGGTGTTCTGGGGTTCCTCCAGCCGGCTGCTGGCCCTGTCGCCCTGGGGCTAAAACCTCGGCTCACGCGGACCTGGGCTCGGCTCCTGCGCTCTGCGCTCTGCGAGCTGCCAGGTCCCAGACCACTGCGCTGGTCCTTCCTGCAGGGCTGCTGGGCTGTCCTCAGCGGGAGGTTAGCTTCTCTGTGTCGTTCTGTGGGTGCTGGGGCTCCAGAAGTTGTTCAGAGTCCCCTTTTACATAGTTTGAGGGGAATCTGGGGGCAGAGAGGCTTGGAAGAGCTGTTTCTACTCCGCCATCTTGGCTCCGCCCCCCTATTCTTTTTTTTTTAACCTCAATTTTTTTATTAATATATTTCATTTTTTTCCAAATGCTTTATTAACTTTTGGTTTACATCATTCATTTCCAGATTTTGAGTTACAATTTTTTCACCATTTTTTCCTTACCCCCACCCCAAAATAGCAGCCCCACAGGATATCCCCTCATCCCATCTGCTCTCTCCCATATCTTCTCCCATACCCCCTTTGACTTTTTCAGTAGGGCAAGGTAAATCTCTGTGCCCCAATGCCTGTATATCTTATTTCCCAATTATATGTAAAGTAATATTAATAATAGTATTTATATATTTTTAAACATTTTATTTTAAAACTTTGAATTTCAAATTCATTCCCTTCCTCCCTTGTCACCCACCCTTACTGGGAAGATTTTAAGTAATTCAGTATATGTTGTGCATGTGTAGCTATGCAAAACATTACCATGCTAGATATATTGTAAAAGACTGACTATATTTCCCTCCCTCCTATCCCACCTAATACTTGGTCTATTCCCTACTTTGATCCTGTCCCTTTTCAGAAGTGGGTGCTTCCAACTTTCTTCACCCCCTTCCCTGCCGCCCTCCCTTCCATCATCCCCCTTCTCATCTCCTAACCCCCTATTCTCCTGTAGGGTGAGATATCCTATTTAGTATGTATGTCATTCTCTCCCTGATCCAAATTCAATGAGAATAAGGTTTTGCCTTTTTGCCTTCCTGTTCTTCTCCTCCCTTGTAACCATTTTCCCTTGCTTCTTTTATATGAGATAGTTTACCCCATTCTGCCTCTCCCCATCTCCTCTCATTATATTCCTCTTCCCCTCTTAATTTCACCTTTTAAGTATCATCCCTTCCTATTAAATTCAACCTGTGCCCTCTATCTATGTATACCTGTAAACATTTCCCCCCAATAGTATTTTATTTTTTTCCAATTACATGCAAAGATAGTTTTCAATATTCTTTTTTTTGGATGGGGGAAGGCAAAGCAAATAGGGTTAAGTGACTTGCCCAAGGTCACACAGCTAGTTAAGTGTCAGACATATTAAGCTAGTTAATATGTCTGAGGTCATATTTGAACTCAGGTCCTGCTGACTTCAGGGCTGGTGCTCTATTCACTGTGCCACCTAGCTGCCCCAATGTTTACTTTTATAAGATTTTGAGTTCCAAAATTTTTCCCTCCCCTCTGATATAGAATATACATGTACAATCATATTAAACATATTTCTTTAGTCATGTTGTGAAAGAAGAATTGGAACAAAACAGAAAAACGAGAAAGAACAACAACAAAAAAAATAACATACTTCAGTCTGTATTTAGACTCCATAGTTCTTTCTCTGGATGTGGACAGCATTTTCCATCATGAGTCCCTTGGAATTGTTTTAGATCATTGCATTAGTGAGAAGAGCTAACTCTATCTTAGTTAATCATTGCACAGTGTTGCTAGTATGTGTGCAGTGTTCTTCTGGTTCTGCTCACTTCACTCAACATCAGTTCACGTTAAGTCTTAAGTTTTTCTAAAATCCACCTGCTCATCATTTCTTGTTGAGCTTTAGTATTCCATTACATTCATATACCACAGCTTGTTCAGTCATTCCCCAATTGACAGGCATCCCCTCAATTTCCAATTCTTTGCCACCACCAAAAGAACTGCTATAAATATTTTTGTACATGTGGGTCCTTTTTCCTTTTTAATGATCTTTTTGGGATACAGATCTAGTAGTGGTATTGCTGGGTCGAAGGGTATGCACAGTTTCTTCGGTTGTTGTTCCAAACTGTTCTCCAGGATGGTTGTATAAGTTCACCAGCTGTGAACTCCTCCATCAATGCATTAGTGTTCCCAAAGTTCCCACAGCTTTTTATTGCTGGGGTTCAATTCAGATCTCACCTTTGCCTCATTTGTAAAGAGGTTGGCCTTTCAGGCCCATTTTTTACTCTTAATCTGTTATTTAATCTGGGTTTGTTGTTTGTAATTTTTGGACCCTATGGCGAGAGAACCAGAAAGTCCCTAATCGTATTTTGTGGTGCAGGAGAAAGTAGGATGTTGCAGTAGAATGTAAACTCCTTCAGTTCATCAATATTTATTGTATGTTAGGCCCTGAGAATACAAAGATAGAAATGAAGCAATCCTTCCCCTCACAGCTTTATATGTGATCGGGGAAGGCAATGTGTATTTAAGCATATACAAAATACATTCAAGGTAACTTTTAAGTTTTTTAATTTTTTAAGTAATTGGGGTTAAGTGATTTGCTCAAGGTTACAGGGCTAGTCATTATTTTTGTGTGGGTGTTAAGGATGTGAGGTGGGATCCGACTGGCCAGAGTCTCTTATTCACTGGGCCACCTAGCTGCCCGGCAAGGTAAAATTTTTTGAGGGAAAGGCACTAATAGTTGGAGGGATTAGAAAAGACCTCAAAGAGAAGGTAGCACTTAAGATGAGGAAATTAGTGCAGGTCAGGAGTATAACTACAAAACAACATTTAAACGTTTATATTGCATCTGCTATATGCCAGGCAGTGTGCTTAATGTTTACAAATGTTACCTTATTTGATCCTTATATCTATGCTTTGAGGTATGGGGAGACTGAGGCACAAAGAAGTTAAGTGATTTGCCCACAGTCATATAGCTCATGTCTAAGGCTGGATTTGAACTCAAGTCTTCCTCTCTGTCCACTGCACCACCTTCTTCTTGTTTTTTAATTTTTATCTTTGCATTCTCAGGGTAAAGAGGATGTGTCCCTAGCATTTTGAGACTGAATTATGATCATATAGAAATTATGTGTGAGGGGCAGCTAGGTGGTGCAGTGAGTAGAGCGTCAGCCCTGGAGTCAGAACGACCTGAGTTCAGATCCGGCCTCAGACACTTAACACACACAAACAAAAACCTAGCCATGTTACCTTGGGCAAGTTACTTAACCCCAATTGCCCTCCAAAAAGCAAAAAAAAAAAAAAAAAAGAAAAGAAATTATGTGTGAATTATATACATGATAGTTCCATGGGTTATGTAGTCTAATGCAGAGGTTCTCAAAGGTCTGTGGACCTGTGGATCCTCAAGACCCTTTCAGAGAGTCTAAAAGGTCGACACTATTTTCATAATAATACTTGGATGTTGTTTGCCTCCTAAAATACTGCTCCCTTTTCCAACTACACTTCACTATGAGACTAGATCTTAATATACTTCAGCTAAAACAACATATTGCAACAGATTATGAATCCAAAAGAGATATGTGAATCTAGCTGTTCTGTTAAGCTAGACATTAAAAACATTTGCAAAAATATGTAGAACAATGCCACTTCTCTTAACAGTGGTTTTTATTTTAGAAAAGTTATTTTTTCTAAAATAGGTTAAGTATTTTAACATGTAATATGTTTAATATTGTTATTTTTAAATGAATTATTTCAAAAATTAACAGCTTAAGTTTATAATGTGATAAATATTGATTGATATAACCCACAATAATTTTAAAATAATTGTTAAGAGTATAAAGGGATCCTGAAACCAAAAAGTTTGAAAAATGATGGTGTAGTGGAAAGACCACCAGATTTGTCTGGATTCCTAGTTCTTCCTACTGGATCTTGGGCAAGTAACTTTTAATGTGTGAGCCTTTGTAGAATCAGATCAATATAATAAACTACTACTGCACTTTACAGGGTTGTCATGAGCATTGTGCTTTGTATTCCTTACACTGTTGGAGAAATGTAAGCTACTGTCTCACTACCTGGTTGGGAGGAAAACATTTTGTCTACCTTAAAGTGCCATTTAAATGTGAGTTGTTCCTACTGCTATAATTCAGTTACATTATGGGTTAAATAAATGGCTCCTTTTGGAAGTAAGGGGGTATAAATCTCAATAAAATTTGCTGTGGATTAGATAACTGGTTTGGTAAACTTGAGGCCAAGGGTTGTCTTTCTTTAACCTCTTTCTAGTTCTAGCACCTTGCACCTGGTAGGTGTATATAAAATGCTTATTTTTGCTGATGAAAAAGGCTTTTGTGGTCTAGCCTTGGAACCCAAGCACCATTTACCTCCATGAAAGAATTTGTTTTGAGTTCTAGAGAGTCAGTGAACTTTGAGAATATGACCCATTTATTGTGGACTAGATTACCCTTATATATTCATGTCCTGGGTTTGTAATATCTGTTGAACTCTAGACATTGGGTAATTTCCTGCTTAAGTAATCAATTGAACTTTTAGTCATTTCACTTGCTTTTCCCCAACCTTGCATTAAAGAAAATGTATGCATTCACTTACCCTTCAATTCTACAGCCATTATTCTGGGTTAACAGGAAATGTTTTCTTTACTTATCTAGAATGCAGTTGTCAGGTATTTTAAAAGACTTTGGACTTAAAGTACTTTATCTTCTAAAATCCTCTTTGTAATTAGGATTGGTAAAAGATGTTTTCACCTCATTTCCTTTCTTTACATTTTGTCTACTAGAGGGAATGATGAATTATTCTCAACCCTAGAAATGGCTTCTTTCTTGTTGCTTATTTCTTATTGCTTGTCACAGGGTCTGGAAATTTAGCCATTTGAGTCAGTCCAAAAAAAATGCTTCTTTGAAAAGATCTTTAGAAAGAAGTTGCAGCTAAATGTTTTTATGAGTTTAGTAGAGAGTCCTTTGTAGATAATTGAGTTTGAGAACTACTAAGGTGTCTAGAATCAAGATTTGTCCAGAATACTCCATTCTCTGTTCTGACTGCTTTAGATCATAAACTCCATAGCTAGGTGGGAAAGATTTACTTTATTTCTCTTTAAAATATCTGAAGGCATATCACTGATTGGAGCCCTCCTGTGGGGCCTGATGATCTTCAGCAGTAAATCTGACCTGGACATTATATCATCATACGCTGTTGCCTCAACTCTATTGCTGCTGCAGGCCCTCATCACCTCACATCTGGACTGTAGCAATAGACTGATTAATTGGTCTGCCTGCCCAAGTCTCTCCACCCTCCAATCCATCTTTCATTAAGCTACCAAAGTGATTTTCTTAGAGCATAGGTCTGACCAGTTACCATCTTATTCAGTAAACTCTAATAAAATAGAAAATGCTCTGTTTGGCATTCAAAGCCCTTCATTCATAATCTTGCACTTTCCTCCCTTTTCAGCTTTCTATTCCCTCCCATGTACTCTTTGATTCAGTGACATTAACCTCCTGGCAGTTCCATAAACAAGATACACCACTTCTCATTTCAATTTCTTCTTCCTGACTTATTATAGTTTCAATAACCCATTATATTAGACTTTGAGTTCCTTGGGAGTAGAGGCTGTCTTGCTTTTTTTTGTATCCCTGTGCTTAGCACAGTGCCAGGCACATAGTAGGTACTTAATACATATTTGTTGACTGGCTTCAGTCTGAAGGACTGAGAGTCTCACAGAACTTGCAGTGTGTAGAGTCATGAGTAATTATGTGCATCAGGCTCTCTCTGCTTCCTGAACCATGAGAGGTTAGCTAATTGAGGTTCTCTTTGGGCAATTAAATGCCAGGGGAAGGCTTTGGGACTGACTGAGTAGAAAGCCTCTGTCAATGAAGAGGAGAGAGGGAGGAGGGCTTTGCTTTGTTTTTCATGCATCAGTAGAAAGTGGCTAATTCCTGTTTATGACAATGGACTAATTATCTTGTATAATTTTATTTTTTGGTCATGATTTAAATACATTTTAAAACAACAAACTCTTGTTGGAGAACCTTATACTTCAAGAATGAGGAATTTTGGCTTTTGAATTTTCTGTATTCTAGAAAGCTAGTTCTCAATGGCTGGTGAAACAACAGCTCTCTGACACAGGATGTTTTAGCTTGATTGAATTAGAGTTTTTACTTTCTCTTTTTAAAAAACAACATGGCCATCAAAAAATGAGTAATTTTTGATCATTTAAAAATTAGTGTATTTTTAATCTTTAAATATAAATTAAATCCAGAATATTTTACTGTCAAAATACTCAAACATAATTTAAAAGTATAGTCAAGGGAGAGATTTTTAGGGGAAGTTTGAAGTGATAGGAAGAGTTAAGGGGAAGTGCTTGTTAACTGTTAGTCATGTTATTAAATGAACTGCAGTAGCAGCAAGTTTAATTGAATTTTCTAATACTAATAGAACATGGCTTATGTTACATAGACTGATATGTATCAGGGGCATTCCCTAAAAATGATTGTATACCTGTAGCAAAAACCTAATAGAAAAATAAGGTTTTCCTGTGATTTAGTTACTAATGTTATAAATTATAAAAGTGTTTTACTATATGTTGGTACACATAGCTTTATTTTTTTTTTAAGTTCAAACTTTGAAAGCCTATATACATTAGGTAACCTAACTAATAGGAAACCAAATTACTCATATCATGTATAGAGATAATTGACAAATTTGAAGTGTGTCTGTTTTCCCCAGAGGTAAGCATAAGGATCAGGTTAACATTATGCCACCTCACTTCAGGACATAATAGCTAGCAGCCAAATAAATTATTTTGGCACTCCAGTTCTGAAGTTTGATATGTTCTATTTTAAGTTTCTAGATGAGCACATATAAATGTAGCAACTATTGTAGTATAAAATGTGATCAGACCCCATTATAACATGGCTAGTTATTATAGCAATACCCTTCCTAACTAGGTTTAGATTTCAGATACCTTCAACAACCTGGATTAAAGTTGAGAACCCAAGCAAAAAATTTCCCAAAGCACCTGAAATAGCTGTCACAAAGCCAGGAACTTTTCTCCCTGGAGATCTCCATAAACCCTTACTCAGAACCTTATTTATGGTATTTGTAGTATCAAATGCAGTTTCACATCATGGAGTGAATTTGAAGCAGAAAATTAGAAAGGGGGCAATGGTAAAGTTTGGTTTAGAACCAATTTATGGAAACCCCATAAAAGGGGAAGGTACCACTGGTAGTTGGTGTATAAGCAACAGCTGCAGTGTCCCAGCTGAATAACTTTTTGGGTGAGGTGGGTCCAGTGCGGCAAGCAAAATAGGCAAATGAGGAGTCTATGTCTGCAGCATTTTGGAGAGACAGACAAACCCACAATAGGAAAGTATTGTGGGGAATAGAAAGTTGGCAATTACTTAAACTTTGCAAAAGGTAAAATGACAATTTCTGAACTAAGTAAATTTTCTGCTAAATTCCTAAGGCTTTTCTCTGTTTCAGTTCAACACACTCCTCCCTGCTTTTCTTGTATCTTATTGCCCTGTTGACAGATGAGCCCCAACCCCTGTAACCTGCTGCTTTTCTTGCACATATCTAAATTGCCTTGTTATCCTCCCATACACTGTTCTCATCCCAAGGTAGTTTAGTTTCCTACTGTTAAAACAGTAGGTGCTGAAATTCATTATTTACTTATTTACTGAATTTCTTCTCCCCAGTATCCCCGCCATAAACTGTGTCTAAATTGTCACAAAGCTTCCTTACTTTTATAACAAGGTTAAATCTTGGACCATGAAAAAGACCTCATGGTTTTCACTTTGGTTATTTAATTGAAAATAATTTGCATAGTAACAAATGTGAAACTAACAAAAGCAGCACTTTATTTGCACTTTGTGCACCGATATTGACCCAGTTCCTTGTATCTTTTTCCGAAATGACTATGAGCCAAAATAATTTTCCTGAACTTGGTGCTTTGTTGATCATATTTTAACTTTGTTGCTCTTCAGGCACAAGTGGGCTTTTGACAAATCTGAATTTGTGATTACTGTGCTTTCTTCCCAACTTGATATGAATAATTATCCAGGGTATTTCCTCTTGAGAAGGAAGCTTTTGCTTCTAGAGCTTGCAATGAAGACTTTCAAATATAAGGAATGCTCAGCTACTATACTAATATAGATCCTCCTCCAAGGAGATATAAGTGGCTAATGAGAGTTGTGTTTTGATACTTGGGTGTAACACCATATTCTGGTTTGGGAGACATTGCATTGCAGTTCCTCTTAAGAAATCCGGTACAGCTGGTCTTGGTGTTGGTCTTTGGATTCACATCTAAATCTTTAAATGATCTCCTCATTTGTGTAAACTCTTGACTTATTTGAGTTATTGGGTCATAGAATGTTAGAACTTGAAGGGGAATTTAGAAATTATCTATTCCAGTTAAGGCCTAGGGTGATTTAATTTCCCCATAGTTACAAAAGTATTAAGGAACAGAAGTGGTCTCTGTTCAGGTCTTCTGGCTTCAAATCCAGTGCTCCTTCTGTTAACTTTCTTGTTCAGCCCTAAGAAAGTGTTTTCCAAAGATATTAATTGATTTTTCTAGATTACTACAACTGATTTTTTTTCCCTGAGTATGGTTTTTTTAAGTGTACACCTACCATAAAGTATATACATATTTCATTCCTCATTGTTCTTAAGTCATGTTATTCACTACTAAATAATTTCTTCCAATTATGCCTCTTATACTGTTTACTTTTTTCTGCTGCCACGTGAAGTAGGAATTCTAGGTTACAAGCTTAGTTTAATATGGGATTTAAAGCTTAGAAGGATCTTGGAGATCTTTCAGATACACCATAATAGTTTTTATTAGTGTTTATCATTTTAAGAAGAGAAGAGGATGGTTAATTTTGATTTGTTCAATCATCTTTTCTTGCTATCTAAATATTTTTATTGACATGTCTGAATTTGCCCCTTGTAAATTTATCCCTTTCTTCTCCTGCAGAAAGTTTTTTTTTTTATCAGTTACCAAGGCACTTCTGAGTCATTTCCCCCAAACCATATCCTGATTCTATGGTAGAGTTAATTCAGAGCTGGGGCCAGAATTAAGCAATCCTAAAGTATAGGTTTGCTTCTGAAGTGACACAAGGTACGTGTCAGGTTAATAAAGGAAGACTTGAGAGGAACTAAACAATCTTGTGTTGCAGATGAGGAGCGAATTTTTCTTTTATTTGTGTTAATATATTGAGCTTGTGAAATTCATCTGAAGAGGTAAACTGGATCAATGAACATATCTATAAACAATTATTAAGCTAGGCACTGTGCTAAATGCTGGGCAAATCTTGTTCTCATAATGTAATAGGAACACAAAACCCACAGACAAATGGATTCTTGTGTTTTTCTTTATTTTTTTTAAATGAACAACATAAATGCCAATCCAACTTTTATTGCTTGATTTATATTAGCTAAAACTGTTCCATTATAGGGCAATGCCATTGATGTCTCAGTCCAGTTTCACTGATTTCCTTTATCATACTTTATATTGCCTTTTAAAATTAAGGAGGAGGCATTGTCCCATAGGGATAGAGTGCTGGTCTTGCAATCATGGAGACTCAAATTCAGATTTTACTCCTGACATTTAATGTCTTGATATTATGGACAATTCTATAAAGATTTTAGGTTGTAGAGAAGTTGCCCACTTGCATTGGTAGATGGAATTTCCTTATCAAGGAGTTCCTTATATTAATGAAATAACAGATGTAGTCCCCCTTTCTTTGTTTAAAATTAAGTAGTAATATCATCATGAATTCTATGAAGATATCCTATAAATTTTATTGCGATGAGTTATTTAGACATGATGTCAGTTGGGCATGTTGATTCATTCAGCATCTTGACTTGAAGTTTTTCTTGAGGCTTAAATTAAAAAAAATTTTTTTTTGAGTTTAAACCTTGAGACAGACACATTTAAAAGTTAAACTATAATTTGGATAGCTGATTTTAGTTCAGTTCTTATTTTTTAAAAACCTTTGCTATTCTATATAGATTATAGGTAAATTGAAGAAGGAAGAATCTTAGGGGAGTATATTAGCTTGAAATTTTGTTTAAAGGATTTCAACAGGCCTATTTAGAAGTAATTAACATAATTATACTGAAATAATGACTTATTACAGCAAAATTCATAATTATGGTTGCTTTCTTGATGACTTTTTAAATGAAACACATTTTTGTTTCTATGGCCTTCTGATGGTTC
This sequence comes from Gymnobelideus leadbeateri, assembly GCA_011680675.1. NCBI lineage: Eukaryota > Metazoa > Chordata > Mammalia > Diprotodontia > Petauridae > Gymnobelideus > Gymnobelideus leadbeateri. The sequence continues at coordinate 168,000 of WOXC01011825.1, forward strand.
TGTGTTCCCACTGAACTCTGGGTGCTTCTTTTACCAAAAGATCAGCCCGTTCATGCCTTTTCATCCGATGTGGTCCTTGTCTAAACTTTTCCATACCTTCCATAGACAATCTGTCAAGTACCCTGAAGGCCTTCCTCTGATTTTTTGCTATTTCATTCTTCCTTAATGATTGGATTTTCCAATTATAGAAATCTTTGATGTATTTTACTATCCTTGAATGCTATTAATTGTTGGTAATGTGCTACTGTAGACTTTTACCAGCCATACAACCATTACTGTTGGAATCCTCCGTAATTTTGATTCTTTGGAGATCATACTGTTCTAATAATTTATTAAATGGTATATATTACCCTGTAGATATTTTTAAAATACTGACTTTTACCACAGGGAGCAGGTTGACTGCATTAGAATTTCCCAGATGCCATCTGACCGCCTTTCCTCCTCAGAGAGAACAAACAGGCTTTGGTAGATATTTTACCATGCCTTCAGAGAATAGTGATTATAAGGTCCTATGGTGTTTATTGTTTGATTATAAAATTTTTTTTGAGTTGGTAGACTAGTTTCAGTGTAGCCTATTTAAGACTGCTCTGATGAAGGGTCTGCCATGCATATGTCAGGATTGTACAGGATTCTTTTGTATGATAGCTGCAGTCACAAAGATGAGTTTAACAGTGTGCTGAGCATTGAGGCATAAAATAGGAAAATGTGTGTACACCATAGAAAGGATACTTTGCATGAAGTCCAGATAGGTGAGACATTCCCTGTAGAGACCACTAGTTCTAAACATTTTTTATGCTGTAGGCCTCTTTGGAAATCTGGGTAACACTACGGACTTCTTTATAAAATAATATTTTAAATGCATAAAGTAAAATCTGTAGATTTACAAAAGAATTAAATTAATATTGAAACAGTTTCAAAATGTAAAGCAAGCAAGTAAACAGACTAAAAAAATCCAAGTTTATAAACCCTAGGTTAAGAGCCCCTGCTGTAGATAATGGTATTTCCTAAGGGTTCTGGTTGTGTAGAACCCTAGTCACTTAAAGGCACTCCTTATCTGTAGTGTGCAGGCAAGAATACTGAATTTGGAAGCAGCGGGTCTGGTTCAAATTCAAGCTCTGTTACTTCCTATTTTGTGTGACCATGGGTGATACTTTTATCTTTGCTGGAACTCAATTTCCTCATCAGGAAAATGAGGTTGGATTAGACAATCTCTAAGGTCTCTTCTTGCCCTGAATCTTAATGATTCTAATGAAATCTGCAGTCACTTAACACATTGCGCTTAGTAACATTACAGGAAAAAAAGTGAGTGGATGAAAAATGTATAAAACCTGGATTATAATATATGATGTAAAATTTTTTAATATCCATTCATTACGCCTAACTCAAAATAGTACTTGGTTTTAATACCTCAGTATTCCCTACTAGAAGTACTGTCTTTGAGATAAAAGAGGACTGTGTATTAGTATTTTGATATGACTAATTTAAAGTTTCAATGGTTCCCATTACTTTGAACTTTCTGTGGTAAGACAGAATTTTATTAAAGCTTATGTGTTATGTTGTTTCTACCTGTTATTAGGTAGATAGCTAGGTTTATTGCTAGAATTAAGGCTTGACTGTATTCCTTGAATGTGTGGTTTAATTTTAATCTAAGTATGTAAAATGTCCTGACACTCCCTCTCCTTTGGCAAGCCTTTCTTTGTTGAAACAGATCTTGTAACTTGTCTGTTGGTTGCTAGTCTTGCTCTTAAAAACATTTCTGACCTGTAGCCCCCAAGGCTTCATCTGTCAGCTCCACACCCTAGGAGAATTGCTATTTGACTGGGTGGGATCTTTCCAAGGCCTTTTTAAAGGTTAATTGGGGGGAGAGAGTTGGGAAAGAACAGGAGATGTTTCAAGGAATACCACAGGGCAATGATTACATGCTTCATGACAATATCTGGTATTAGCTAGTTTGTCAAGGGTATGGGAAAACAGGGAAATTAATTTGAAAATGATGGCCTAATTTGCTGCATTGTGCTGGCATTTATTTCCTAAAATGTGTTAGTGTGAAAACAGTCTTGGGAGTTGGTATATTGACATAAAACTGGCACAAATGGGAAAGGAATATAATGTTTGTGTATTTTGCACTTTTATAAGATATGTATCATCACTAAATAGTATGTGTGTATAATAATTTTCTCAGTGTGTTCTTCTCTTTGGCAAGTATATATGCTCCCCCTAGATGACTAAGCACATGGCAGGTTGGAGCTTTTAAAGTGAAGCACTGAGAAGCTTTAGTTACTAAGTGCCTTCCTACTATCTTCTCTGTTGTTTAATTGCTTATTTTTTTGTATTAATGAAATAACTCCATATAAAATAGTATTCCTTAACTTAAATCTTCATTGCCAATTTGAATTTTTTCATTTTAAATAGCTCCCATATAGGGTAGAATTCAAATCTAGCATTGTTTTAAGTATGTAGGAAAATTAATTTGATTTTGGAACATTCTGGTTGTATTATATTAGACACATAGAATTGTTGTAAATTATGTAAAATTGTTTCTTTCCTTCCTTCATTTTTTCTTCAGTAAATGTGGCTAAAAATGGAGATAATTGCCCACTTTATATTCTTAGAACCTTACTTGATTTTTGAAGGAAGCATGTCAGAAGAGCTATAATACTAATTTCTTCATCAGGATATTTGGCATGGATTAGTTATATAGGGCGTTTTGGACCTTTCATCTTGGTCCCCAGCATACATTTGCATTATTTGTGTCAGCCTTCCACTGATACCTGAATACTTCTGAGAAAAAAATAGAAAGTTATTTAGTTCCAGGAAAAACTTGGTTCTTTGACTTGTTTACATACTCTTAATTTAAAGGTAGATAGATTTATGGGTTTGTGGGTGTGAAAGAAATTACGTTTGGGAGAAAGTTAAAAAGCAAATTTGTTCAATTATTATTTGAATTGGCTATATACCTTTGGTGCATATTTATTATGTCATAATGGTTTTATTACTTGCATGCTATGTATGGTAGGTGTTATATTGTCTCTGGGATATGTTAGAGTGTAGAGTTGGGTTCTGATCCTGGCTCAGATGCTAACAAAGCCCTTAAGAAGGAGTTACCTGAGTGTGGTGTGGTGCAAAGAACACAGGATTGAGAATCAGAAGGCCTGAGTTTGAATCCCTGGTTTGCCCCTTAACTACCTGTGCAGACTTTGACAAGTATATTGCTACAAATCCTGGAGTATTATGTCTGCCGCATTCCTCTGGTTTATTAGTCTAATAATTCAGTCTAAAAGTGATCTGAGATTAGTCTGACATAGTTGAATATTCGTGAGTCTGTCATGTTGACTGCTAATAATCATCACTTCCTCTTCTAAGAGTTCACAAATCATCTATTTGAGGAACTTTTTTTTTTTTACATTCTGCCCAGGATGTACAACAGGTTACCAATCTGCTGTATACCAGATTTGCCTTTCTACCCAAGACAGGAAGATTTGAGCCCAATGATACAATAGCTAGGTGGATTCATAACCAGTTGAAAAACAGTTTTGTATCCAAGAGAGTGTTGTTTTTTCCCCCACAGGATCAATATCAAACTGGATGAAGATGTCTGATATGGAATACCAGAAGTCTCTATTTTTAGCTGTTTTTTCTCTTCAACATTTTTATTAATAACTTGCAAGGAAATATACATTGAGTGCAATTCAGATTGCTTTTTAAAGGTGCACATTATACGTAAGACACTGCCAGGTACAGAGGATATGCCAGTAGGAGGAAAAGGGGACCTGACCTCAAGGAGCTTGTATTCCACTTGGCAGTTTAAAGCATGTATATGTGTAGTCCTAGAAGAAGTGTAGTCCTAGGAGAACTGAGGAGGGAGGGGCTTCTAACAATTGTGGGGCTTGGGGAGGAGAAGAAGAGGAAAAACTTCATTGAGTAGTTGACACCTTAAATAGGCCTTGAAGGAAAGTGAAGACTTCTGGGAGAACTGAAGGAGTGCACGAGGGACAATTTGCAGATATACAGAAAGTAGAGTAGTGAGTTTGGGGAATGTCAGGTTTTCCCAGTTTAGCCAGAATGTAGAATTCATGAGGCAGGTAGTTGGAAAGAACATGACATAAGACTGGAGAGGTAGATGGACTTCTATTCCATGCTAAGGTGTTTGTATTTTATCTTGTAGACAATGGAGAGCCATTGGAGGTTTTTGAGCAGGAGAGTGACATGGTTACACCTTTGTCTTAGATTATTTTGGCAGCTGTGTGGAGAGTGGATTGGAGAGGAGTTGCCATGGGAGCAGGGAGAGCAGTTAAGATGCTATTGCAGTTGTTCAGGACAGAGGTTATGAGAACTGAACTTTTGGTGGTGAGGAACAAAAATGAAATGAATGGCATAGATGTCAGAGATGTTGTGGAGGTAGATTCCACAAGACTTAGCAGTTATTTTATCTGTGGAGTGAGGGTGCTATTCAAATGTGAATAGGAAGGTTTCTGAATGGTAATGAACAAAGGTTATTTATATTGGGTAAAGACTGGCATTTCCTTCTATTTCAATGTTTAGGGCAAGGTACAGACATGAAAGATGTAGTAACCAGTACTAGAGAGTAAAACCAGAGATGAGATATCTTTAAGAAAAGACCAGGTTGGAGGGGTAGAGCCAAGATGGTAGAGTAAAAGCAGGGGCTTGCTTAAGCTTTCCCCCAGACCCCTTAAAATACTGGTAAAAAATGACACTAAACAAATTCTAGAGCAGCAGAAGCCACAAAATGACAGACTGAACACATTTTTAGCCCAAGACAATCTGGAAGGTTGACAGGAAAGGTCTGTTGCACTGGGCTGGGTGAGGAACAGTTCTTTGTGGGCCACACTGGTATAGACGTGTCTGGAGCAAGCCTTAGAGGACTGAATCACTGGCAGCTGCAGTGGTTTCCAGACTTCTCAACCTCTAAATGCAAAAGACAAATTTGAAGGTCAGTAGGAAAGGTCTCTCACCTGGGCTAGAGACCCAAGTGAAGTCCAGCCTCAGCCCCAGAGCAGCGGCTGCTTCTGGGGCTCTCAGCCTACAGATTGTGGGGGAATCAAGCAGCTGATCAGACAGGGATTGCAGGGATCTCTTTGCTGGCTCTAAGACAGGATTCTCTTGCTTTTCCTGTGTTTGGATCTGGATTGCAGTCCTGGGGCTAGGAGGAACGCTGGCATGGTGGAACTTGTATCAGCAGTGGAGAGGAAGTCCTCACAGTTTCAAGGCAGAAAAAAGTGCTTGTGGCTTCTCACAGACCAGAGCACAGGCCAGGAGAGGAGTAAACACCTCTCCTTTGCTCATACCACCTTAGAAGAACTGAAAATTTATAGGTCCCTAGAAATATTTCCAAAAACAGTTGCACAAACCCCCAGAAGTTTGGGGCAGTATACCTTCCACTTAACAGAGAGGTCAAAAATCAAGTAATTGGCTGGGAAAATGAGCAAACGGGGAAAATATCAGACTATAGTCTATATATACTTGTTGACAAGGTACTTACTTTCTTGTTGACAAGTAAGATCAAAACATACAACTAAAAGAAGACAACAAAGTCAAAGCTCCTACATCCAAACCTCCAAGAAAACTGTGAATTGGTCTCAGTCCATGGAAGAACTCAAAAAGGATTTTGAAAATCGAGTAAGAGAAGTAGAGGAAAAACTGGGAAGAGAAATGAGAGTGATACAAGAAATTCAAGAAAAACAAGTCAACAGCTTAACTTGCTAAAGGAGACCCAAAAAGATGCTGAAGAAAATAACACCTTTAAAAATAGACTAACCCAAGTGGCAAAAGGGTTCCAAAAAGCCAGTGAGGAGAAGAATGCCTTAAAAAGTTGAATTTGCCAGATGGAAAAGGAATTTCAAAAACTCACTGAAGAAAATAACTCCTTCAAAATTAGATTGGAGCAATTGGAAGCTAATAACTTTATGAGAAATCAAGAGATTTATAAAACAAAACCAAAAGAATGAAGAAATAGAAGACAATGTAAAATATCTCATTGGAAAATAGATCCAGGAGAGATCATTTAAAAATTATTGGACAACCTGAAAGCTGTTATCAAAAAAAGAACATATACATCATCATTCAAGAAATTATCAAGGAAAAATGCCCTGATATTCTAGAACCAGATGGTAAAATAGAAATGGAAAGAAACCACCAATCATCTACTGAAAGAGACCCCCAAAAGGAAAACTCCTAGGAATATTGTAGCCAAATTCCAGCGTTTCCAGGTCAAGGAGAAAATATTGTAAAAATATTGTAAGTAGCCAGAAAGAAACAATTCAAATATTGTGGAAACACAATCAGGATAACACAAGATTTAGCAGCTTTTACATTAAGGAATTGGAGAGCTTGGAATATGATATTCCAGAGGTCAAAGGAACTGGGATCAAAACCACCTACCTAGCAAAACTGAGTAAAATACTTCAGGGGAAAAATTGAATTTCAGTGAAATAGAGGACTTCCAAGCTTGATGAAAAGACCAGAAGTTAATAGAAAATTTGACTTTCAAATAAAAGAATCAAGAAAAGCATGAAAATATAAACAGGAAAGAGAAATCATAAGGGACTTATTAAAGTTGAACTGTTTATATTCCTACATGGAAAGATGTTATTTGTATCTCATGAAACCTTTCTCAGTATTAGGGTAGTTGGAGGGAACATACATACATACATACATATACACATACACACATACATATATGCATACATATATACATATGTAGACAGAGGGCATGTAGAATGAGCTGAGTGTGAAGGGATGATGTCTAAAAAATAAAAGTAAGTGTTGAGAGGAATGTACTAGGAGAAAGAGAAAGAGGTAGAGTGTAGTAAATCATCTTACATAAAAGAGGCAAGAAAGAACTTTTATAATGGAGGGGGAAGAGAGGGAATAAGTGAACCATACTCTTATCAGTTTTGGCTTAAGGAGGGAATAACATACACGCTCAATTGGGTATGGAAATCTATCTTACCCTACAGGAAAGCAGTGGGGAAAGGGATAAGTAAGAGGGGGAATAATAGAAGGGACAGCAGAAGGGTAGGGTAATCAGAAACAAACACTTGAGGAAAGACAGGTCAATGGAGAGAATTGAATAAATGGACGATGAGCAGGATAGAGGGAAATATAGTTAGTCTTTTACAATATAACTTATCAAAGTGTCTTGCAATGCTACACATGTATAACCTTTATTGAATCCCTTGCCTTCTCAATTGAGGGTGGATGGGGGAGGGAGGAAGGGAGAGAATGTGGAACTCAAAGTTTTAAAAATGAATGTTAAAAATCATTTTTACATGCAGCTGGGAAATATGATATATAGGCAATGAAGTATAGACATCTGTCTTGCCCTACAGGAAAACAGAAGGGAAGGGGATGGGAGGGCTGATAGAAGGGAGCAGACTGGAGGAAGGAGTAATCAGAAATCTTGGGATGGGAGGAGGGGAGAGATGGGGGAAAAATTTGCAATTCAAAATCTTGTGGAAGTAAATGTTGAAAACTAAAAATAATTATATATATATATATATATATATATATATATATATATAATAGAGAGAAGACCAGTTTTCTGTGAGCTTATGTATTAGAGGAGTGTGGAAAAAAGATATTTAGGATTTTCTAGGAAGAGATATTTATTACTAGTTGATTAGGGATTATAGAGTACAGGGCCTTTTCCCCTTTCTTCCCCCACCCCTTTCCCTTCCTTTCCTCCTTCCTTCCTTCCTTCAGGCTGCAAACTACAGTAATACTGATATTCATCAGACTGCCAAAGTGATAACATGATAAAAAAAAGCTTTAGAACCCCTGAGCTCGTCTAGTCTTCCAGTTTTACAGATGAAGATATTGAGGCAACAGAGAGGTTCGGTGACATGCCATGGTCATGTAGGTTGTGAACAGCAGAGTTGAGGTTTGAATCTAGGTTGAATGTCTCCACATCCAGTGAGTAGCTCTTTCTACTGTACTGGTTTTTGAAGTTGATAGAAAAATTTCATTCGTTCTCAGGAAAATTATAGCCTTAAACAACAGTATGTTTACAGTTCAGACTTGTTATTTACTTCTCCACCCAATGTGGGGACACAGTGGCATTATCCTACTTCTACCTTGATTTAAATGTTACGCCATTTTTTTTTTAAAGCAATTGGGGTTAAGTAACTTGCTCAAGGTTACACGGCTAGTCATTATTTGTGTGTGGGTGCTCATTTTCTGAGGCCGGATTTGATCTCGGGTCATCCCAACTCTGAGGCCGGCGCTCTTACTCACTGCGCCACCTAGCCGCCCCTTTAGGGCAATTGGGGTTAAGTAACTTGTCCAAGGTTACACTGCTAGGTTTTTGTTTGTGTGGATTAAGTGTCTGAGGCCAGATCCAAACTCAGGTCCTTCTGACTCCAGGGCCGGCGCTCTATTCACTGCACCACCTAGCCGCCCCTGTTATGCCATTCTTGAATAAAAATTATACTATGCCTTTCTCATTTGAAGATCATATTTTTTGAGAACAATTTCATATTGGGGAGCAGACTTTGACATGTATTTACATATTTATATACAGTATTTATTTTGTATATGTATATATATATATATATATAAGAGATCTTTGAATATGACAATACTAATTTCATTTGAGTTCAAACTTATTTTTGAATATATAAACTTACTGGTTACGTTGGGGTTTTTTTTTTTGGTTGGAAGATTTCTTTGAAAATTCCCTTTCAGACTGCTCAGATATATAATTAACCCCTGATTGACATTAATAATAAAAAATTGCCATGCCTTTAAAGTGATAGCTAGTATTTTATATTACTTGTGTTCATTTCTGAGTACTACATTTTGGAAATAATATCAAGCTAGAAAGCACCCTATAAGAGAGTGCCCTTGATGAGGAGGCGACTGAAAGTTATGTCCTAGGAAGATTGGTTGTAGGTCCTGGGGATGTTTGGGCTGAGGAAGAGAGAACTTGGTGACTGGAACAGTGGCAGGATGTGTCTTTACTGGTAGATGAAAAACTGTCACATGGAAGAAGCACTAGACCAGGGTTGGGGAATCTGTGGCCCCCTAGGTCCTCCGGTAGGGCCCTTTGACTGAATCCAAACGTCACAAAATAAATCCCCTTCATAAGAAGATTTGTTCTATAAAATTTACTCCAATGACTACACCCAAAGACCTAGAAGGCCACATGTGGCCTCGAGACTGCAGGTTCCTCATTCCTGGTCCATGGTGTCACAAAGAGTTGGACGTAACTGAACATTTCAGTAGCAACAACAGCCAAAACAACAGCACATATCTATGAGATCCATTCCAAAAATGACTATATTAACTATGCGTATAGTCCAAGGAGAAACAGAAAGGATATTCCTTCTACCCAGACATATAATCTTAAGGATGCAGGTTCTCCACCCCTGCGCTGGACCAGTCCTTGCTTGGCCTCAGAGAGCAGAACTAAAAATAATGGGGCAGAAATAACAGTGGGGCAAACTTAGTCTTTATGTAAGGAAAAAAAAAAAAACTCATTAGCCACTAGAACTGTGGTATGGACTGCTAAAGGAAGGAAGGGAGGATCTATTAAATGTCTATTGTATACCAGGCACTGTGCGAAGCACTTTATATGATATTATCTCATTTTACTCCTGTTTTTTACAGTTGAGGAAACTGAGGCAGACAGAGGTTAAATAACTTTCCTAGGTTCACACAGCTAGTAATTTTTTTTTAAAAGAAATTGGGGTTAAGTAACTTGCTCAAGGTTACACGGCTAGTCATTACTTATGCGTGGGTGCTCATTTTCTGAGGCCGGATCTGATCTCGGGTCATCCCAACTCCGAGGCCGGCGCTCTTACTCACTGCGCCACCTAGCTGCCCCTTTAGGGCAATTGGGGTTAAGTAACTTGCCCAGGGTTACACGGCTAGGTTTTTGTTTGTATGGATTAAGTGTCGGAGGCCGGCTCCGAACTCAGGTCCTTCTGATTCCAGGGCCGGCGCTCTATTCACTGCGCCACCTAGCCGCCCCTGAGGCCGGCACTCTTACTCACTGCGCCACCTAGCCGCCCCTTTTTAGGGCAATTGGGGTTAAGTAACTTGCCCAGGGTTACACGGCTAGGTTTTTTTGTTTGTGTGGATTAAGTGTCTGAGGCCGGCTCCGAACTCAGGTCCTTCTGACTCCAGGGCCGGTGCTCTATTCACTGCGCCACCTAGCCGCCCCTAGCTAGTAAATTTCTGAAGCCAAATTTGAACTCAGGTTTTCCTAACTCCAGACCAGTACTTTATTCCCTGTGCCACCTAGTTTCCTCTTTGGGAAGGGAACTCTTTCACTATGGGTTTTCAGGTAGAGGCTGCCTGGAAGACTTGAAGATGCTACAGAAAGGATTATACAATTTAGCTATGGCATCTATTCCATCTGTTTCCCAAGACTCTCTAATGCTTCATAGAACTTTATGTAAAATAAGGTTTTTTTAGGATCACATGCAAAATATGAAGTGCAAATGTAAAGTAATGAGTATGGTGTATACAGCCTACAAGGTAACATCAGTTTCTTCATAGTTATATCTTGTATACTGTATACTTGTTTTTTATGGGGAGAAAAACCACTTGACACTTGAATGTAAGTTTATCTTCATTGAGAAAACCTTGGATTCTCTGTTGTACAAGATTTCATCCTATCTATATTTATAAATATATAATGCATATATATATATAATTTATGCTTAGGTTATATATATTATAGGTTATATAAAACATATAACCTATATTTAGGGTTACTTTAATCATATCTCTCAAGAAAAATGTGGGTCCTCACTAAAAGGGGAAAAGAATCTCTTTGTTTAAATACAGATGTGATTAGTATTCTGGGTAGGTCAGAAGTTGTTTATTTACTTATGTAAGGTAGGACCTATATGGAAAATTAAGTCATTTGAAGATCTGAACACACTGGTGTTTGATCATGTAGGTATCCTAAAGGAAAATTGATTTTGACCTGAATGAAGGAAAGCCAGTAGTACGCTCGTAAATATTTCAGAACTGGCTATCTGGAGGGGAAAAAAGTACTGCTTTACATTTTTAAGTCTAATCTGCATTATGAACATTTTCTCCATCCCTTTCTTATTTGGACAGTCAACAAAACAATAACTCAAACCTTGATTTGTAGTGTATGCTGATTTTTGAGGTGTAAGTGTGGACACTGAAAATTTAACAGTGAGCTTACTCGTTTAATTAGTACACTTATGGGAAACACCTACTGACAACCAAAAATAATTTTCCCACTTCGGTTATCCCAATAGACTGACATTAATAGATATAATTTCATATTGGGAATAAAAGGCAATGTTAAGTTAGTGAGAGGTTACATATTTTGGTTGAGGTGAAGTCTTGGAATTGACCCTGAATCATGCCATGTGGGTATGTATATATAATAGGTATAGAGTTGAGCCTAAAGTCAGTGTTTAATTTGGGCTTGAGATAAAAATATACAACTTTTCTCACAGAATTACAGAATTTTAGATATGAGAAAGTCATAAAGAAACAAATTCTACCTCTTAACACTTACTAATTATGTGACCGTATCATTTGCTCTATGTAGGACTCATTTTTTAAATTTATATAATGGGTTTAATAATACCTGTAGAAGCTATGTGGCAGAATGGTTATGAATTTCAAATAAAACTATTTTGTAAAATTAAAGTGCTACATGGTTATCCGATACTTTTACTATTATTTATTAATAGAACATATATTATCATAGAGCTAGAGCTAGAAGGAACCTCAGAAGCCATCTATTCTAACCCTCTCATTTTCTAGATGAAGAAATTGAGGCCCAAGGGAGGTCATTATTTACCCATGGTTACATATAGAAAGAGGCAGAAAAGTAATTTTGAACCTTCAGATTTCAGAGCAAGTGCTCTTTCTCTTTGACTATTTATTGGGACAGTATACCCTGAATTTTAGTACTTTTATCTTAATGGTTTTAAGGTGGTTCTCTTTCTTTCTTTCTTTCTTTTTTTTTTTTTTTTTTGTGAGATGGGCTTAGCCTTGAGGAACAAGATTGAGGAGAAATACATTCTGAGGTTCACACAATTTTTATTGGCCAACACTCTTTAATATTTTTATTAATCATCTGGATAATGGAATGGTTTGAGGGTGGACAAATACATTTGCCTCTTGTGATATGTTATAGACCTGTACTGAATCTCCTTAGTACACTCCAGATGCTGAAGAAGGTGCTGACATCAATACATTTATGCTTGGATAATGGTAGGGTAGTTAGGGTGGCAAAATGGATACAGCATTGGCCCTGTAGTTAGGAGACTTGAGTTCAGATGTTCATACTGGCTTATGATCCTGAGCAAGTAACTTAACCCTGTTTGTCTCAGTTTCCTCATTTGTAAAGTGAAGTGGAGAAGGAAATGGCAAACTGCTCCAGTATCTTTGTCAAGAGAACCTGTAGTGGGGTGGAAGAGTGGAACACAACTGAAAAAAACGACTGAACAACGTTAAAAATACTTTTTGTTTTTCCAGTTCTTAGTTAAATAAGAACTTTATCTTTTGTCTTCAATTAAATTGTAATTTCCCCCTATTCTGCCTCTCCTTTCTTTTTAATTCCGCTCTTCAGTATGGACAATCACGGGGCAAATAGGGTGAATTTGAACTTGGTGATAAAAGATTGATAAATGTCAAGATCCTATGGACTGTTATTGTTAATCAAAAAGCATTTATTAAGCTATTTATGTGCCTTGGCCTTGAGGATACAACTCGAAGAATGAAACAATCCCTTCTCACAAGGAGCTTGCGTTCTAATAGAGACGGGTAGGAGATATATGAGTATAGTGTCTTGGAAGTCTTCTGAGACATTCCTTTTACAGAATAACCATAAAGATATGCAAGATGGGGAGAGAAAGGGCATGAGCCTCAGGAAGTTTTATGTAGAAAGTGGTTCTTGAGTAGATGGAGTCTTTTTTTTTTTAATTAATCAAATGCTTTATTAACTTCTAGTTTGCATCATTCATTTCTGCAAGATTTTGAGTTACAACTTTTCTCCCTGTTTTTCCCCTGCCCACCACCCCAAGCTAGCAATCCCACTGGATATCCCCTCCTCCAATCTGCCAATCTGCTCTCTCCCATATCTTCTCCCATACCCCCTCTGACTTTCCAGTAGGGCATGGTGGATCTCTTTGCCCCAGTGCCTTTATGTCTTATATCCCAGTTACATGTAAAATAATATTGATAATGGCATATATTTTTAAACATTTGATTTTAAAGCCTTGAATTCCAGATTCATTCTCTTCTTCCCTTGTCACCCTCCCTTACCGGGAAGATAAGCAATTCAATATAGGTTGTACATGTGTAGTTATGCAAAACATTTCCATAGTGGATATATTGTAAAAAACTGACTATATTTCCCTCCCTTCTATCCCACCTCCCCCTTGTTCTGTTCTCTACTTTGATCCTGTCCCTTTTCAAAAGTGGGTGCTTCCAACTTCCCTCCCCCCAAGCCTGCCCTCCTTTCTGTCATCTCCCCTCTGATCCCCTTCCCCCCTATTCTCGTGTAGGGTGAGATACCCTATTTAGTGTGTATGTCATTCCCTCCCTAAGCCAAATTCAGTGAGAATAAGGTTGACCCATTCCCTTTTGCCTTCCTGTTCTTCCTCTCCATTGTAACCATTTTCCCTTGCCTCTTCTATATGAGATACTTTACACCATTCTGTCTCTCCCCATCTCCTCTCATTATATTCATCTCACCTCTTAATTTCAGGTTTTAAGTATCATCCCTTCCCATTAAAGTGGTCCTGTGCCCTCTATGTATACCTGTACATATAACATACACACATTCACATATGTATTCATACACCCATATACCCTCCTATATAGACAAATACACACACACACACACACACACACACACACACACACACACACACACATTTCTATTCCTTTCAATTATTCTCATACTGAGAAAAGTTCCATAAGTTACAATGATCGTTTTTCCATGTAGGAATATAAGTAGCTGAACTTTGATAAGTTCCTTATGATCTCTTTTCCCTGTTTACCTTCTTATGCTTCTCTTGCTTCTTGTATCTGAATGTCAGATTTTCTATTCAACTCTGTTTTTTTCTTCAAGAATACTTGAAAGTCCTCTATTCTGGGGGCAGCTAGGTGGTGCAGTAAATAGAGTGTCGGCCCTGGAGTCAGAAGGACCTGAGTTCAGATCCGACCTCAGACACTTAACACATACACAAACAAAAACCTAGCCGTGTGACCTTGGGCAAGTTACTTAACCCCAATTGCCCTCCAAAAGGCAAAAAAACCCAAACAAACAAAAAAAAGAAAGTCCTCTATTCTACTGAATGACCATATTTTCCCCTGAAACATGATACTCAGTTTTGCTGGGTAGGTGATTCTTAGTTTTAATCCCAGCTCCTTTGCCCTCCGGAATATCATATTCCAAGCCCTTCGATCCCTCAGTGTAGAAGCTGTCAGATCCTGTGTTATCCTGATTGTGTTTCCACATTATTCAAATTGTTTCTTCCTGGCTGCTTGTAATATTTTCTCCTTGATCTGGGACTTCCGTAACCTGGCTGTAATATTCCTAGGAGTTTTCTTATTGGGATCTTTTTAATGGGTTGATTGGTAGATTCTTTTAGCCTCTATTTTGCCCTCTGGTTCTAAAACATCAGGGCAATTTTCCTTGAGAATTTCTTGAAGGATTTCTAGGTTATTTTTTTTTCTTTTGCCTTTTTTGGAGGGCAATTGGGGTTAAGTAACTTGCCCAAGGTTGCACGGCTAGGTTTTTGTGTGTGTTAAGTGTCTGAGGCCGGATCCGAACTCAGGTCCTTCTGACTCCAGGGCCAGAGCTCTATTCACTGCGCCACCTAGCCGCACCCCCCCCCCCTTTTTTTTGTTTTTTTATCATGGCTCTCAGGTAGTCCAATAATTTTTAAATTATCTCTTCTGGATCTATTTTCCAGGTCAGTGTGGTTTTCCCACTGAGATATTTAACATTGCCTTCTATTCTTTCATTTGTTTGGATCTGTTTAACAGCATCTTAATTTCTCAAAAAGTCACTAGCTTCCATTTGCTCCAGTCTAATTCTGAAGGAATGATTCTCCTCAGTGAGCTTTTGAGATTCTTTTTCCATCTGGCAAATTGGGCTTTTTTAAGGCATTCTTCTCCTCATTGGCTTTTTGAGCCTCTTTTGCCATTTGAGTTAGTCTATTTTTTAAGGTGTTATTTTCTTCAGTCAGGTTGTTGACTCGCATTTCATAATTTTCTTGCATCGTTCTCATTCCTCTTCCCAGTTTTTCCTCTACTTCTCTTATTTGGCTTTCAAAATCCTTCTTAAGGTCCTCTATAGCCTATGACCAGCTCATATTTTTCTTAGAAGCTTTTGGTGCAGGAGTTCTGACTTCACTGTCTTCCTCCTAATCCATGCTTTAATCCTTTTTGTCCCCAAAATAGGAGTGTAAAGTTGGATTGCTCCACTTGGTTTCCTTCCTTTGCCTGATCATGTTGCCACTCAATTACTTGACTTTTGAGCTTTTTGCCATAGTAGGACTCTGCTACCAGATAGGGGAGCTTGGTCCCAGTCGCTGGGGTTTTCTCAGCTGCTGAAGGCATTAGTTGGGTGCCCTCTCTGACCCTGCACATACTCTGACAAGCTGGTCGCACACCCCAAGACCTCCACCCTAGACTTCAATCCAGATCCAAGCAGGTTAGAGCAAGAGCAATTACCCCTCAGACTGGTCACTTGGTCCCCTTACAATCTGCAGGCCAGGAGGTGAAGCTGCCATGCGGTGGCAGCTGCACGGCTGCAGCACCTCAATGAAGCTTCTCCCTCCAGGGGATAAAGGTGGACTGCACTCCCAAACTACCAGATCCCAAAGTCCACACTGCACTGGCCTCTCACTTTGTCCTTAGCATCTATGTGTTGATAATACTGGAAACTGCCACTGCTGCTGGTGATCTGAAGTCTCTCCATCTGGCAGCTTGAAGAGGTATGGAGGGGGTTGGGCTGGGCTTGGCTCCCAGAGTGTTCTGCTGGCCACTTTCTGCTGGGCTGCCTTCAGCTGGAGGTTAGCTTCTCTGTGTCATTTTGTGGGTTCTATAGCTCCAAAGTTTGTTCAGAGTCACCTTTTACATGAATTGGAGTTGGTGGGAGCCAGAGCTATATGCAAGTCCTATTTCTATTCCACCATCTTGACTCAGCCCCCAAGTGATGGAGTCTTGGGGGGGAAAAAGGATTCTAGAGGTCGATGTGAGGATAAAGGAGTGTATTCCTGGGCATATGGAGGGCAGGGCTGTGGCAAAGGCATGGAGACTGGAGATGGAGTGTCATATATGGAGGAACAAAGGCTAGGTTGGCTAGATGACAGAGTGTTTGAAAGGGAATGGGAATTATGGAGTGAGATTGGCCCTAGCTTGTGAAGGATTTTGAAACATAGTGGAAGAATTTATATTCTATTGTAGACTAGGCAAAAGGTGGCCATTGGAATTTTCTGAGTAGGGCAGTAGCATGGTAAGATCTACATTTAAAGAAAATTGTTTTGGCAATTGTGTGGATGGCATATGGGTGTAAGGAGAAACTTGAGACAGGAACAGCAGACAAGAGGTGATAAGGGCCTGAACTAAAGGGGCTGTGTGATTAGAGAGAATAGGTTAGAGCCAAGAGTTATGGATTGGAAATGAGAGGATTTGGCAACTAATTAGATATGTGTAATGAAAGAAGTTCAGGAGTCAAGGATAAGAATGCTGGGATTATGAACCAGGTTGCAAACCTGAGAGGCTGGAAGAATCACGGTGCCTTTGACAGAAATTGGGTTACTTGTTTAGTAATTAGATTAAAGGCTATTTGTTCAAAGGATTTGAGCAAATCTCAGATGAAGTGCAAACTTTTTTTAAAAACTAAAAATTAGTTAGAATTTATTTTCTCTCAGTTATATGTAAAAACAGTTTTTAACATTTGTTTTTAAAACTTTGAGTTCCAAAGTCTCTCCCTCCCTCCCTCTCCCCCTCCCCCATGAGAAGACAAGCAGTTTGATATAGGTTATACATGTCTAGTCATACAAAACATTTTGATATTAGTCATGTTGTGAAAGAAAACATAGATTAAAAAAAAACCCACCAACCTGAAACCTCAAGAAAAATAAAAGTAAAAAAAGATGCTTTTATCTGTATTCAGACACCATCAGTTCTTTTCCTGAGAATGGATAGTAATTTTCATCATAAGTCCTTTGGAGTAGTCTTAGATCTTCACGAGAGTAGCTAAGCCATTCACAGCTGATCATCTTACAATATTGTTTTTACTTTGTACATGGTACATTTCACTTTGCATCAGCTCATGTAAGTCTGTCCAGGTTTTCTGAGAGCATCCTGTTCATCATTTCTTGTAGCACAATAATATTCCATCATAATCATATACTATGATTTGTTTAGCCATTCGCCAGTTGATGGGCATCCCCTCAATTTCCAGTTCTTTGCCAACAGAAAAGAACTGCTATGAATATTTTTGTACATATAGGTCCTTTTCCTTTTTTTTTTCCAATGTCTTTTGGGATACACACCTAGTAGTGGTTTTCCTAGGTCAAAAGGTATTCATGGTTTTATAACCCTCTGGGCATAGTTCTAAATTACTCTATAGAATGGTTGAATCAGTTCACAGCTCCACCAACAGTGCCTTAATATCTCATTTTTCCTACATCCCTTCTACCATTTGTCATTTTCTTTTTCTGTCCTATTAGCCAATCTAATAGGTATGAGGTAGTACCTCATAATTATTTTAATTTGCTTTTCTCCAATCAACAGTAAGTTAGAGCACTTTTTTCATACAGTTATAGATAGCTTTGATTGCTTCATCTGAAAACTGTTCATATCTTTTGATCATTTATCAATTGGGATATGGCTCTTATTTTTTATAAATTTGACTCCGTTTTCTATATGTTTGAGAAAAGAGGTCTTTATCAGAGAAATTTGCTTCAAATTTTTTTCACATTTATTATTGCTAACTGTATTTCCCTCCAAACTATATCCCGCCCCATTTATTTTATTCTCTCTTTTTACCCTGTCCTTCCTCAAAAGTATTTTGCTTCTGATGCCTGCCCCAATCTATCTTCCTTTCTATTTCTCCCCTCCCACCCTCCTCCTCTTCC
Organism: Gymnobelideus leadbeateri; assembly: GCA_011680675.1. Classification (NCBI taxonomy): domain Eukaryota; kingdom Metazoa; phylum Chordata; class Mammalia; order Diprotodontia; family Petauridae; genus Gymnobelideus; species Gymnobelideus leadbeateri. The sequence continues at coordinate 186,116 of WOXC01011825.1, forward strand.
CTTCCTGCTTTTCTGTGGGGTAAGATGGATTTCTATACCCATTGAGTGTGTATGTTCTATCTTTGTAAAAAACTTTTTCTTGCCTTTTTTATGTGATATAATTTATCCCATTCTACTCTTTCCTTTCCCTTTCTTCCAGGACTTTCCTCTCTCATATCTTAATTTTATTTTTTTGGATATCATCCTTTCATATTCAATTCAAACCTGTGCCCTCTGTCTATATATATTCTTTCCAACTGCCCTAATAATGAGAAAGTTCTTATGAGTTACCATTATCGTTTTCCCATGTAGCAATGTATACATTCCCTTTCCTGTTTATCTTTTAATACTTCTTTTAAATCTTGTATTTGAAAGTCACATTTTCTATTCCGCTCTGGTCTTTTCATCAGGACTGCTTGAAAGTCCTCTATTTCATTGAATATCCAATTTCCCCCCTGAAGAATTATATTCAGTTTTGCTGGGTAGATGATTCTTGGTTGTAATCCTAGCTGCTTTGCCCTCCAGAATATCATATTCCAAGCCCTCCAGTCCTTAATGTAGAAGGTCCTAAATCTTGTGTTATCCTGACTGTGGCTCCACAATATTTGAATTGTTTTTGGCTGCTTGCAGTATTTCCTACTTTACTTGAGAGCAGTGGAATTTGAATGTAATATTGCTGGGAGTTTTCATTTTGGTATCCCTTTCAGGAGGTGATTGGTAGATTTTTTTCAGTTTCTATTTTACCTTCTGGTTTTAGAATATTAGGGTAATTTTACTTGATAAATTCATCAAAGATGATATCTAGGTGTTTTTTTTTTTTTTTAAATCATGGCTTTCAGGTAGTCAAATAATTTTTAAATTCTCTCTCCTGAATCTGTTTTCCAGGTCATTTGTTTTTTCCAATGAGATATTTCACCTTGTCTTCTATTTTTTTTCATTCTTTTGATTTTGTTTTATTGTTTCTTGATTTCTCATAAAGTTGTTAGCTTCTATTTGAGCAATTCTAATTTTTAAGGAATTATTTTCTTCAGTGAACTTTTGTAGCTCCTTTTCCATTTGGCCAATTTCACTTTTTAAGGAGTTTTTTTTTTTCTTCAGTGAATTTTTGTGCTTTTATTTCCATTTAGCCAGTTCTGCTTCTTGAGGCATTCTCCTCCTCATTGACTTTTTGTACCTCTTTTACCATGTGGCCCAATCTGTTTTTTAAGGTGTTACTTTCTTCAGTAATTTTTTGTCTCCTTTACCAAGCTATTGGCATGTTTTCCTTGAATTTCTTGCATCACTCGCCTTTTTTTCTCCCAGTTTTTCCTCTGCTTCTCTTGCTTGATTTTCAAAATCCTTTTTGAGTTCTTCCATGGACTGAGATCAATTTAAATTTTTCTTGGAGGCTTTGGATGTAAGAGCTTTGACTTTGTTATCTTCTTCGGAGTGTGTATTTTGATGTTCCTTGTCACTGTAGTAACTTTCTATGGTCAGATTTTTTTCTATTGTTTGCTCATTTTCCCAAACTATTTTCTGACTTTTAACTCAAAGTAGGGCTCTGCTTCCAGGGTGGAGGGCACACTGTCCCAAGTTTCAGGGGTTTTGTGCAGCTGTTTTCAGAGATACTTCTAGGGACCTATAAGTTTTCGGTTATTCCAAGGTGGTATGATCTAAGGAGAGGTGTTTATTCTTCTCCTGGTTTGTGAGTGACCACAAGCCCTCTTTTCTGCCCTGGAATTGTGAGGAGGGTCCCTGCCCCACTGTGGCCACAAGCTCTGGTATGCTAGTGTTCCTCCTTGCACTGGAACTGCCACCCAAAACTGTGACTCAGACCTGAGTATGGGCAAAGAGACAGAGTCCTGTCCCTGGTGCCAGCAAAGAGATTCCTGTGATCTCTTGATCAGTTATCCACCCCATCACTGTCTGTGGGCTGAGAGCTCCAGAAACAGCTACTACCACTGCTGATTCAGTGTCTTCCAAGACCTGCTCCTGGTTTGCTGAGACTGGGTCTGTGCTGGTGCATCCTGTGCTCCTCTCACTCAGGTGTGACAGAGCTTTTCCTGCTGATCTTCTAAGTTGTCTTTGGTTGGAAAATTGTTTCACCCCATCCCTTTGTGGGCTCTCCTGCTGTAGGAATTGTTTTATGGTACTATTTAAAGGCATTCAAGGGGTTTTGGGGAGAGCTCAGGTGAATCATAACCTTTTCTCTGCCTTTGACTCCACGCCTTTAGAAAAATGGAATTTTGGAAGAGAGAAGTGGGTTTGGGAAGAAATGAGCTCTGTTTTGTACATGTTGAGTTTGAGATATCCCTGGCACATTCATTTTGAAATATATACAGTAGGCAATTGGTGATGCAGGATTAAAGTTCAGGGTAGAGGATTGGACTGCAAATACAAATCAGTGAGTCATTTGCATAGACATTATAAACCCATAAAAGCTAATGTGGTCAGTAGGTAGCTTGTAGGGAAAGAAAAGCAAGGGGCCCAGGACAGAGTCTTATGGCATACACACAGTTATGGGCCCCAGAAGAATGATAAGCCAGCAAAGGAGGCTGAGGAAGAGTGATCAGACAGCAAGAGAACCAGGAGAGAGGAGGCATTATCTAGGAGTGGAGGGTTGTCAGCATGTGTCAAATGTAGGTCAAGAAAGATGAGGACTTAGAAAAGAGAATCAGACATTTAGATCATTGGTAACTTTGGAGAGAGCAATTTCAATTGTGGTGAGTTCAGAAGCCATTATAAAGGCGGGGGAGAAGTGAGAAAGCAGTTTTAAATACAATACCTCTTTTGTGTTTTTATTGTACATTGCAGTTTTCATATTTGTTAATGTTAAATTCATAATAAAAATTAAAATGAATGAGAAGAAAGGAAGTATCAAAGCAGCAAATACGGACAATTTTTCTTTCTGGTAGTTGACTGAGAAAAGGAGGAAACATAGGATGATGGATTGAAGAGCTGGATGAAGGGAGAGTTGAGCTTATTTGAAAGTAGTAAGGGATACCTCAGTAGATAGAGGTAGAATTTGTAGATTAGAGAAAGAATGTGAATGATTGAATGTTTAATTTACTGGAAAAGTCAAGGGAAAGATGAGATCAGGGGCACTCTTAACTCCTGCAAGAAAAGGCACCTCATTATACTGGGGAAAAGGAGGAGAGAGTATGGAATGGTGTCAAGGGCTTTTGAGAAGAGCAGATGAGAGAAAGGAACTCATTGTGAATGGTTTCAGTTTTCTCAGCAAATTTAATTATTGTGAAGGAAGACTGGTCATCAAATTTTCGGTGATATCAAGGAAGGAGAGATTTTAAAATTATTTTTAAAAAAGTATTCATGAACTGTTTTCTGCCTACCAAGCACCATGCTTAAGTATGGGGATACAAAAGCAAAGGAAAAGACAATCCTGGCTCTGCTTGCATTATTATAAAAAGGGAAGCCACATAGCTATGGGAGTGGTGGTCAGCAGGGGGCACAGCACTTTAAGTTGGTGAATAGGGACATGGAGGAGTGGAATTGGGGCACAGCCATTCCAAGAGCAACAGGAGAATTGATTTCACGAGAGGGTTTTAATACTAAAGAGCAAGGAAAATGGGGGTAGGGAGTGGGGTTGTAGAGGAAAGGTCTTATGAACGAGAGGTAGAACTTGAACTCAGGACTTCCTGACCTTTGTGTCAGCTCTGTGGGACTCTGGGTTGGGTTAGGCAACATTACCTCTTGGCACCTTAGAATGTGGTAACAATTCAACGTGAGGAGGGTGATAGTGTTTGAAGATTTCAGACTTATGTAGACTGATCTTTGGGAGGGACACAAGCCAAACAACAGGGAGAAAAGCTAACACGAGATGAGCAACATTGGCTCTTTGTTAATATGACGAGAAAAGATCAAGATGTTAAAGAGTGCTCACACAAGCTCAAAAGAATCTACTATATGAGCATTTATGTAAATAAGTAAATGGTGTGATACTAGGGGATATCCCTGGAGATTTTGTATGTAGCAAGGGTATGGCAATCTCTTTGTGATATTAATACCATTTCCCTTCTATTGGCCAGGGGCCTAGTTTAGTGCCTAAAATACATGCTATTTAGTAGAAAGTCCTTAGTAAATACTTATTGATTGAATATAACTTATTCAATTGAATAATAAACTGGGTGAGATTCTGTTAAGTAATGGAAACTTCTATTTTCAGTTTCCATTTGACTGTGAGCTCCTTGAGAGCAGGAACTTTTTTGGGGTGGGAGGTGGGTTTGGGTGGTTTTTTTTTTTTTGGTATATCAGATCTTAGCTCAGATCTGGCACATAGTATAATTTCTTAAATATTTGTCGAGTGACTGACAGTATTTTCTCAATGGCACATGAATAAGTGGTATTTTGAAATGCACAAAGGAGAGAACATTGCAGGTGGGAGAAGCAACATCAATAAAGGGGCCAGAATCAGCATGGCTCATTGGGTAGGGCTATCTGGGTATCTCATCACAGCTTAGATTTAAAAGAATGTCAGGAGATGGAGATGAGGATGAACATAGGGGATAGCCAGTGAAAAAGCCTGGAGCTAGGAGAGGCAGTGATTTGTTTAAGGAAGCATAAAGAGGCCAGTGCTTGAAAAGTATGTAGATAATGTGTAAGAAGACTTAAAAGGCAACACAGAAGTTTATGAGGGACTATTATACTATTTACTTGGGTAGAGTAGAGGGGACATGTCTTAGCTAGAAGACAAGCTTGTGAAGCAGATTTAATTTTTTATAGTATTTTATTTTTTCCAATTACATATAAATACAATTTAAAACATTCATTAAAAAATTTGTTCTAAATTTTCTCCCTCTCCTTTTCCTTCCCTAAAACATTAAGCAATTTGATATAGGATATATATGTGCAAGCATGTAAATATTTCCGTATTAGTCATGTTGTGAGAAAAGAAAGAGGCCAAAAGGAAAAAAAAACCTACAAAAAATAAAATAAAAATAGTTTGCTTTGATCTGTATTCAAATGACATCAGTTTTTTTCCCTGGATGTGGATAGCATTTTCTCTCACTAGTCCTTTGGAATTGTCTTGGATCAATACATTGCTGAGGAGAGCTAAGTTATTCATAGTTAATCATTGCAGATGTTAGAGTGTTCAATGTTTTCCTTGGTTCTTCTCACTTCACTTTGCATTGTAAGTCTTTCCAGGTTTTTCTGAAATCTGCCTGCTCATCATTTCTTATTGCACAAAGTATTCCATTATATTCATATACCACAACTTGTTCGGTCATTCCCCAGTTGATGGACATTCCCTCAATTTCCAGTTCTTGTTACCAAAAAAAAAAAAGAGCTGCTGTAAATATTTTTGTACATGTAGGTCCTTTCCCCTTTATTATAATTTCTTGGGGATATAGACCTAGTAGTGATATTGCTGGCTCAAAGATGGTATGCACAGTTTGATTGCTCTTTGGACATAGTTCCAAATTGCTTTCCAGAATGGTTGGATCAGTTCACAATTCCACCAACAGTTTATCAGTGTCCCAGTTTCCCCATATCCCCTCCAACATCATTTTCCTTTTCTGTCATATTAGCAAATCTGGTAAGTGTGAATTGGTACCTCATAGTTATTTTAATTTGCATTTCTCTAATAAATAGTGGTTTAGAGCATTTTTAATTAAGCAGATTTTAAAGAAAATTTCCACAGATTATAGAAAATATAGATGGAAAGCCAGGTACAATAGAACCTTCTTGTGAAAAATATTCAAATCCTTTCCTTTCTTTCAAGTTCAGCTCAAGTTCTACCCTGGTCCTCCCCAGAATCTCCTGCCTCTCACAGCTAGCTCATGAATCTCTCAAGGCTTTCTGATGTTTGGTGCACATTTATTTGATTCAGACTTGAATCATGGTTACTTTTACATGTGTTTATCATCCTTCTAAATTGTAATTTTTTTTGAAGGAAGAAAGTTTTTAAAAAAATCTTTGTATCCAGTAGCTCCTTGCATATAGTGGGCAATTAGTTTGATAAGTGTTTTGTTGGATTGAACATTCATAGGTCCTTATTTTCTTTTTATTTTATTAGCTTAAATAATTGTTGCCCTTTAGGAAAGATTTTTTACCTAGAAAAATTCTTCAGGGAATATATAATTTATGTCATATTTAACAAACTATGCTGCATGTCCAGCAGCATTTTTATCAGCTTTATTGATGAAGATCTATAATGATTCAGAAAGAAAAAAAATCATCATCATGGAGGTAGCATATAGAGATTCCTGTTAAAGTGAGCTGAGGAGAATTGTAGGATTGTAAGATTTTTAGAGCTGGAAAAGATCTTAGAAATAATGTAATTTAATCTTTTAAAAATTTTTTTTACACATCAGGGAACTGATGTCAGCAGATATGGTGGCTTGTCAGAAGTGTGTAGCAGCAAGCACCCTAGGATGGCTGCTAGTACAGGTTCTTAGATCTGCTTTTCTAAAGGAAAGCAACTCAAAATGGGTTTAATCAGTCAAACATATGTCATTTACCTAGTTCAGGGGAAAAGGTCAGCACCCTGAACTTCAGAGAATATAAACAGAAGTTAAAAGCAGCCAGAAATACAGAGAGAGAAACAGATCAGCACACAGACTTCCAGCTGTCTGACCATTACTAGTTATTTGCCAGAGAGGGAAGCACCAATATCTGGGTTTTCAAAGCCAGGGGGCCCAAGGGCTGCCCAGAGTCTCATCTGGTCAAACCACACACTCTTCGCAAAGTGAGCCCCAAAGCAAAGCCCCACATCAGGGTATATATAGCCTTCTCCTGGGTCAGAGATCATCACAACCCTTGTGACCCGTACTGCCCAATCATAAAGTAACAAGGTGTGGGCATTCTTGAAAAAAAACCTCCCTCCACAGGCTCCAGGTGAGCACATTCAGCCTATTGGGGGCAGAGTATATTCTCAAATCAGGGAAGGTTCTCAGAGTCACCTAAACCTATCAAAGGGCCTAGGGCCAGGGAAGATCTTCAAATTCCTATTCCCATAACAAAGTGACAAATAACTGATGGAGGGTGGTAATTTTAGTGGTGCTAGAGAGCTGGGATCTCATAAAAATCAGGTCACTAAGTAAGAATGCATTGTGGATAATTGCTTCTGTAGTGTAAAAATTAGATTTAAAAATTTTTTTGCTTAAAAATACTTTTTATTTTATTTTTTAAGAAAAGTCTCTCACAGTATGTTTTTAATTTTAATTTTGGCCGTGGTAAGCTGAAAAATGTGATCAGGGTTAGGGAACCTCCAGCCCAGAGCTTCCTGGCATCTGGCCCTAAGTTAATTTTACTATGGTTCCTGCCACTCCAGTTTAAAAGGTACTATATAATTCCCTTCCCTGTACCTTACCCTGGATATTTGCTGTCTCTTTCAAGTTGGGTTTAGCGTTTTGAAAACAAGACCTTACAGCTAACAGGTGTTTAACAAATGTGTATTTGATTAAATTTTTTTATTTTTTTTAAAGTGTAATTTGAGATTGAAGAACCAGATTGCTGAGCACATTGGTAGACTGTCATTTCAGAAGTGGGGTGCTAATAGTGAAGTCCCACAGTTGTAGCTTTTGACAGTCAGGGCTAATATTTAGATTTTAGGAGGTTCTATGCTTCTGTCTTTTCATTTCTCTCAAGGTCTACCTCTGTGTAGTGGTGGTTTTCCTTTTGGGTTGCTGGGACTTGTATATTTCTTTAAAGACTACTTTTTTTTCTTTCCCTACCTTTAGACTCAGCTTTCTTCTCTCACTGTTGTCCTTTTTATCTAACATCTCCCCCTTCTCCCTCCCGCCCCATGATAGATTTAGAGCTTAGGAATTTATCTGACAACTCTTATTTTATACATGAGGAAACTGACACCCATTCTCCCCCAGTTGGTCACAAAAGGAAATGGAATTTTGTTTCAAAGTGTTGTTTTAGGTTTTTGCCCCCTGTTTTAATTTAAAAATTAAGTGACCTTAATCTTTTGAAGTCAACTCTAATTTTACACATTTGTAATTAAGTATTGGGCTGTAGATCCTCAGTAGCACTCAGTTAATTTGGGATACACATTTAATTATGCTATTTTCTTGAAGTTCAGGTGAATGGGTACTTGGTTAGGCTTAAGCTTAGTTTTGTATCAGTTTGTGTTTTATTGAATTTGTTCTTTTAGGATGATAACTGTGCTATTGCCAAAGATAGTATTTCCAACTGTGTCAGTTTAAGAGCTCTTAAAAAGTCTCTGGAAACTACTGCCTATGTCAGAGGCAGAATACAAGAATTTGTTTTTTAGTCTATTCTACCCTCATTTGTAGTGGGACAGAAAATTATGAGATAATATAATCTAGAGCTGGAAGAAACTTTAGAGCTTATCTAGGCTAGGGGTCCTTAACCTTTTTATTTATTTATTTAATGAACCCCTTGGGCAGTGTGGTGAAAGCCTTTTTAGAATAATGATTCATTGCCTCCATTCATAATGGAAGGAAATACTAAATGTCAATAGTTAGTGACTAAGTTCATGAACCTTAAGGGATTTTTGGACCCTATATTAAGAACGCTGATTCTAGACAATCCTTTAGAGAAAGTAAAAACATTCCCAAGGATACATATGCAAGCAGGTAACAGACCTAAGAACCTGTACTATGTACAGAGAAGCAGCAAGCTGACACAGGAGTCAGAAATATTGCCTATGACACTTGATGATTTTGACTCTACTGCAAGTCAGTTAATCCCTGAGTGCTTCCAGGAAACCCTCTCACACTATAAGTTGCAGAGAAAGTGTCAGTCCACATTGGTAGAGGAAATTCTTCACCAGGAGCTTCCTACACCAGTGAAATGACAGCTCCAATTTAATGGCAGACCAGGACAAGAACCCAATACCCTTAACTCCCAGATCAGTACTCTTTCCACTCTACCACACTGCCTCAATATAATTTGTGTACAGGTATAATTATATTAAAGGCTATCATTTGAATATTCATTAGTATTAGATTTTGCTCATGAGGACTATAAGTACTAAATTATATTAATATCTTGTTACTTAATGCTATCTATTAAAAAGAAAATAAGAATCCAGGAAAAAGAAAAAAGAAATTACAGTTCCAGTTTAAAAAAATTTTTTATGTAAGTAGCGCTATGCTCTCCCATGGGGGCTATAGGAGGTGCCTATAAGTCTGATGTTTGAAAACCTTCAGCAGTTGAGCTGCAGCCTACCTTTCTGAATTTTTCATATTTTTCTCTTCTCAGTCAATCAGTAGACATTTATTAAGTGTCTGCTTGCTGTCTGTCAGGCACTGAGTGCTGAGTGCTAGGGATCCAAAAAGAAGTGAAAGCCAGTTCTTGCCTTCAGGGAGCTCACATTCTTTGCTAACTGTTCCCTATGTTTAGTATCCCTCATTCTTCGAATATATTTCCTCTCTAACTTGCCTTTTGGAATCCCTACCTTCTTTGAGATGCAACTCAGGTTCCACTTCCTTAGGGGAACTTCCTGAAACTTCAGTGCTCTCTCCTGTCTCCAATTACTTGAATTTATCCTGTGTATATGTTAGATTTCCCTCTCTCCACCCTCAGCCTGTCAGCTGATTTCTGATCATCAATTAAATGAACTTTGATTGATTGTATAGTCTCATTTGTGCCCCAGTTCTTACTCTGGAAAAAATCAGTGATATGTTTCCCTGTATAAGGAATGAACATGAGGCAGTCTTACAAGAAGGCTATTTCAGTTGTAGGAGACGAGAACCTGCCTTCTTTAGAATGACTTTTGTCAGTTGTGTTGGTATGACTTGACCATGACTGGCAATTATATATGCTTATCATGTTGTTCTCTGTGGTAACTTTTGTTTAAAAAAAATAGTGAATATCATTGAGTAAAAACATGTGTCAGGAAAACATACCAGATAGTTGTAGTCCTGACATACATCTAGTTACTGTTCAGAGGATTTTATATTCTTAAGTTCATAGTTACCTATAAATAACAGAATCCTTCCTCCCTCCCCAGAGTAGAGGTGTCCATGGAACATAAACCTAAAGCAAAGTGCTTTCTCATTCTATATGTATTTTTTGCAGTTGCAAAACCTTGACAATACCTTTTGCTTTATCAGGATGGGTCAAAATGATAGCTTTTATCTCAAAATGTGCGTCAGCGTGAAGGTCAGTGTAGTGTAACATGAGCGGCAGTAAGTGTCCATCCTGGTTGACTTGTCTATTTTGTTTTCCTCAGAAGCACCTTGTGCCACCCCACTCATCTGCAGCTTTGGAAGGCCAGTTGATCTTGACAAGGATGATTACCAGAAGGTGGTCTGCAATAATGAGCACTGCCCTTACAGCACCTGGATGCATCTTCAGTGTTTTTATGAGTGGGAAAGCAGTATCCTGGTCCAGTTTAACTGTATTGGCCGAGCCCGGAGTTGGAATGAAAAACAGTGTCGCCAGAACATGTGGACCAAGAAGGGTTATGACCTGGCCTTTCGTTTCTGCTCCTGCCGCTGTGGACAGGGTCACTTGAAGAAAGATACAGACTGGTACCAGGTGAAGCGAATGCAGGATGAAAAAAAGAAGAAGTCCATGTCAGAGAAGAGCACTGGGAGGCCTATGGCAGAGACTGGGGAGGAGGTAAAAAAGTGCAGGCCTCTTAACAAGGCCCAGAAAGGACTGAGTCATGACCTCCCTCGGCGGCATTCTATGGACAGACAAAACTCTCAGGAGAAAGGGGTCAATGCGGGGGGCTATGGAGTGCGCTCCCCCTGTGGTTCTCCTGGACAGTCCCCTCCTACAGGGTACTCCATTCTCTCTCCAGCCCATTTCAGTGGACCCCGCTCCTCAAGATACCTTGGGGAATTTTTAAAGAATGCCATTCACTTGGAGCCTCACAAAAAGAATATGACTGGAGGGAGCATGTTCCGAAATGCCCACTTTGACTATGGGACAACTGGCTTGCCAGCACACAGGGGTGGGCATTTTGATGCTCCAGTGCAATTTTTGAGGAGGCTTGATCTCTCAGAGCTGCTGGCTCACATCCCCAGGCACAAGTTGAACACTTTCCATGTAAGGATGGAAGATGATGCCCAAGTAGGCCAAGGGGAGGATCTACGGAAATTCATTCTTGCTGCCCTTAGTGCCAGCCACAGAAATGTTGTAAACTGTGCCCTTTGCCATCGGGCCCTCCCAGTATTTGAACAGTTCCCTCTAGTGGATGGAACCCTGTTCTTAAGCCCATCAAGACATGATGAAATTGAATATGATGTTCCCTGTCACCTTCAAGGTATAGGTGTTAGTTCGCCTTGCCTGCTTTCCCTTTTTTAAAGCCCAGGAATTGGTTTTCTGTGTCTCATTTTAGCTAGATATTGCTATGTTGTTTCTAGTCAGATACTGGATAACATTGGATGTTTGTTATTTCAGCTTTATCTAATAATATATTTAAAACTTGATGTCATCCTTCCCAACACAGGGATGTTTTCTTAGTGGAGAAGGTCATTTTGTGTTTGTGTTCTCCAATGAAGAGAGCTTTTCTTCAAGGCTGCTGGTGTGTACCAATTCCCTTTTGATCCTGTGAGCTTCTAAAGAATGATTGAATGGCTTACTCTGCAGCGTGTAGGAAATAAGCTGGTGTTGCAATTTATTTTTTCCTGTTGATGTCCCTGGAAAGCTTCACATAATACGTTACTATAAACTCTTCATTCCATATCGTGGTATCAAGATTGAGGAAGATGAGGGCTAGAAAGGCTTGAAGAGGTTTTAAGTCTGGTAAAGTAGTCTTAAGGATGCCCTGGGGAGTAAGGGTAGCAAAATTTAGGACTATTAAATACTATTGAGAGAATGGCTGAAGAGAAACTCCTTTTGATTGTATGTAACCTGCAGGGACTTTTTGTTTTTCTTAGCCCTCAAGAGAAAAATCAAAGGAATTCTCCATATTTGAGGAACCTGCTATTTCAATAAGATATAGATAGGTTGGATTAAGGCCTAGACAAAAAAATCATTGAGAGACTGTAACCTCATGAACCATGTGAGCACATGGTGGGGTCAACCTCTATCCTTTCTTGCTAAACCCAGATTTTTATTCAATTAAATTTTTACTGAGTGCCTATTATATACGAGGTACTGTAATAATGGTCTTTCCCCCCAAGGAGATAAGAATATGTTTGAGGAGAGCAGATACATATAATTTGTGGTACAGTGAAAAGGGCATTGAAACGAAGTTTGAACTGTGACTCTGGGCTTAACTATCTGGGCCTTAGTTTCTGGGTGTGTTAAATGAAGGGATTGAGTGAGATGACCCTCAAAGTCCTTTCTAGATGCAAATCTAAGATAATGTGCTCCTCTTTCCAAGTAATAAAGAAATAATGATAATGCAAAGAAATGCCAAACAAGTAATTTGGACGTATTCGGAGGAGATAAAGATTGCTTTGACGTGGGGGTAAGCTTTTTCTTGGTGGTGTAATTTGAACTGAACCTTTGGTGGGAGGTAGGATTTTGGGTAGGGAGGTTAATAGATTGAGAAATGGAAGCAGAAGAACAGATGTGGGAAAATTCAGACCATTTTCAGGAAACTTGAAGAGATATTTGGTTGAAATGGATAGTTCATGGAGAAACAATGAGCCTGGTAAGGTAGGTTGGGGTCAGATTGTGGAGGTCTTGAATGACAAACTAAGGATTTGGGATTTTATCCTGCAGGTGTTGGGGAACCATTGAAATGAGTGCTATAATGAAAGTGGTATTTTAGGAAAATTAATCTAGTAGCATTGTAAAGGATGACTTGGTGGAAAGGAGAGAGAATGGAAGCAGATAAGGAGGCTAGTGTGTTAATTGAGGTGCAAGTTGATTACTATTTAGACTAGGGTGTTGGAAGTATGAATAGAAAGAGAAGAATAAATGTCAGAAACATTTTGAAAGAAGAAATTATAGGACTTGATGGCAGGGGGACAGAAGTGAAGGAGTCAGATTCCAAGATCTCTAGTCTAAGATACAGAGAGAAATGTAGTACCACCAACAGAAGTCAAGTTAAGTCATCAGGCATTTATTAAGCACTCACTATGTGTCAAGCATTCTGCCAAATGCTAGAGATACAAAGAAAGGCAGTAAAACAGTCCTTGCTTTCAAGGACCTCACAGTCTGATGGGAAAGATAGTATATCAAAAATTATATCCAAATAAGATATATGTAGTATAAATTAGAAATAATAGAGGGAAGGTACTAAGATTAAGTAATTCTAGGAAAGGCTTCTTATAGAAGGTGATACTTTAGCTTACTCTTGAAAGAAACCAGCAGATGGGAGAGGAGAAGGTAGAGTTCCAGATAGGGAGGGATAGTTACTGAAAATGTCTGGAGTCAGGAGATGGGAGTGTTTCCTACAAGAAACAGCAGGGATACCAGTTTAACTGGATCATAGGTAAGTGGAGAGGAGCAGGTATAAGATTTACAAGCTAGGAGAAAGGGCCAGACCATGAAGGGCTTTAAAAAAGCTTAATAGATAATTTTGTACTTGATCACTAGAATTTTTCAAATGGGGGAGATATGATCAGACTTGTGTTTTGGGAAGATCAATTTGACAGCTGAGTGGAGGACAGATTAGAGCAAGGTGAGATTTGGGGCAGGGTGACCAACCAGTAGGGTATTGCAATGGCCCAGTCGTGAATTGATGAGTGTGGACTGAACCATGGTGGTGACAGAATAAAAAATGAAGGGAGTGTATACGAGAGAAATTATGGAGGTTTAAGTGATAAACCTTAAGCGATGCCACTTAAGTGACAACTGATTGAATATGCTGGGAGAAATTGGGAGAGTAAGGAGAATGGGGTTAATTTTGGAAGAAAGATCTGTTTAGTTCGAGATGTTGATGAAACACCCAAAATTTGATCAATACTGGTAGGTAGTAAAAAATAAGCAACTGAAACTCAGAAGATACTGGTAGTAAGTGTCTGGCAATCATCTATATCAGTTTGGTGATTAAAGTGAGCTCACTAAGGTTGTTGATGAGTATAAGAAAGGAAAATATAGAACCCTGGGGGTAAGGACACTTGGGGTCAGAGAGGCAGTTGGAAGACATAATTCACTGACTTTTGAACAGATTCAGTTACATATTAAATGTCCACTCTTTGCAAGCATTTAACCTTTTCAAGACCTGTTTATGAAAAATGAAGGTGTTATTAGCATACCACAAAGTAGGTTAGCTAATTATGATAAAATTTAACACTCGATTTAACATTGAGTGTTAAGTCTAGTGTCCACAAACTTGCCAGTAGCACAAGCATTAAACCATTTTTTGGAAGGATGGCCTCTAATTTCCATGAGATTCCAGTTCTGCAATGCTAATGTAAATCCTTTCATTTACTACTTTATCCTTATTGGCTATGCTTTAAGATACTTTATTTGAAATTCTAACACAAAATAGGTATACATTTGGTCTAAGCTGCGTTGTTTTCAAAAGCTTGAATTAATTCTGCTTTATTGAAATGTGTCCTTTTTTCTCTCCTTTCCTTTCTATACCCTTCCCCTTATACACCTCTCCTCCCCAATTCAGCTCCCATCTGTGTCCTGACTTTGAGAAACATGTTCTTTTGTTATTGGAATGTGGTAAAATTTCCCCAGTGAGGACCTTCTTTATTTCTTCATGAAAGGAAAATACATTCCTATTCCAACTCTTTGGACATTTTCCCTTAACAGGGATTCTTAACCTTTTTTGTGTAATAGACCCCTTAGGCAGTCTGGTGAAGCACCTGGATCTCTCTTCAGGATAATATATTTTAAATGAAGAAAATAAATACATAGGAATAAAAAGGAAACCAATTTTATAGAAAAAGTTATCAAAATAATGTTTTTTTAAAAAATAAATTCATGAATCCCTAAGAGAGCCTGCCAGGTTTTTTTGCACTTGACATACCAACTGTAACTTCTAGACATTTGAAACACTCTTGAGTACTTATTCTGCCCAGAGTATGTTGCAGCCTGGCTGAAAATTTGGAGACTTTTTCTAGGCCAGAGTTTCTAAATAGCTCCTAAACAATTACAGATTAATAGAGAAGTCTGTTGCCTTCTGACACAGCCCTCCCTGCTGTCTTCATAGCTTAACATGCTACTGACCATCAGGGACTTAGGATCAAGCTGTTATGAATAACAGTAACTTGCATTTATAAGGTTTGCAAAGCTTTTGACATGTTATCTCATTCAACCCTAACAACAGTCCTTAGAGGGAAGTATTATCATTATTTCCATTTACAGATCAGAAAACAGAGCAAGATTAATTGAGATGAGAAATGAGGATAAGGAAGTTGAGATGAGACTCAGAAAGGTTGTTATTTGCCCAGCATCAAATGTTTGAAGCAAGACTCAGACTTGGTTTTACCTCCCTCCAGGCCCAGTGCTCTTACAACTGTGTCTTATAGCTGCCAGGTGTGCTTCCTGATATGACTTCCTCTCTGGGGCCCCTGGGTAATTCACTAGGAATGCTGATGGTCATCCATGATCAGGAAGGGAGAGAAAAAAAAAAAGACTTGGATGTCAGTAATAGCCCTCTGTGGACCAGAGGGAAGGAATATGCGTAGGGATTGCTAGCACGCGCCCTTCCCAGCATCCCATAAGCCTTTCTGGTTAGGATGGGGATATGGCTCAAGATTCTGAAGTTTCCTCCCCTGGAGTAACCGTCACTTCCTAGCCCCTTCAGCATTTGCCTTGTTAGTTAATCCTTCATTCTACCTAATCTATCATGATGAGGCTTCAAGAAAGCACTCTCCACTATCAGAAACATTAGAGACCCTCTAGGTTTATTCTTTATCAGAAGATTCTAGACCCTAAATAGCAAATTTTAATCCCGTAGCTCTCCCTAGTGCTGCAAGAATTGCTCTCATAGTGTTCACTTAAGAAGACTGGGCAGTTTTACCTCAAGAAGTACAGATTCCTTTAAGATCCAGAATTCTCTTATCCAAAGTAAGATGGTATCTTCACTTAATAGGCATGAAGGGTTGTAACAGTAAAGGAGGTGAGTTTAGCTGCTTTGTAGCTTCTATAAGCCACGTACATAAAAGTAAGTTTATTGATTCAAAGAGAAAAAAAGGCAGGTAAATGTAAGAGATGATTTTGGTTCCCAAGTTAGATATAGGGAATTTGGAACTTTGGACAGTGACTTTTTTTCACTGTGATTTGGAGGAGAGAACAGTTTGTACAGCAAAGAAACGATAGGTATCTCTGGAGAATTCTGTTAATTTTAAAAATTATTTATTCCACAGCATAGTCTCAGTGGACCCTCCCCATTCTGTAAGATGTCTGTGAAATTGTTTCCTTGTAACAGCTGAGATGAATAAAAGGCCTGAGAATCAGTTTATTAATTAGGCTAGCTGATAATAAATTGATGATCATCGATTTCTCTTAGTAACCAGTGACCAAACTATGGAGATCTTTGGATGCTTAAATACCTTTGGAAAAGAAGGCACCCCTAGACATGAGAAAATCAATCTTAATTGGTGAACAGTTAATGAGGGAGTGGACATATAAGGAGGTAGGCTAAAAGTCTTCAGCTCTTCCTGCTGAGAATGTGACATGAACATGAGACTGAGCTGCTCCCACAGTCTGGAGAAGGAATTCATCTCTACCCAGACCACTTTGGTTGTTTTATTCCTTTATAAACTGGGTTATCCTAGACCATGATAGCAGGACTGTAAGGACAAGATTAATTAATCACCAAGAATTGATCATTCATTCATTTTATTTGTTTATTTATATAAAGAAAATTAAATCAGTCTGAGAGAGTTTCTTCACTAGTAATTAATTGGATAATGGTCATATGGTTAAGTAGGAAATAACCAAAATTGTGCCTGTAGTGCCTAAAATTAATGTCACATGAGCATCTTCAGGGATCTTTCTGCCTCTTCATTTCACAGTGACTCAGATGTCTTCCCCTTAATCTTTTCTCTGAAGAAGTGGACAAGGCAATCCCTTCTTAAATTCTTGACCACATCTCCTTACCTTTTCTAGCAGATTGTTCCTACTATCATGCCTACTCTTTCTGTTATCTTCAGTCTTATCTTCTGTCCTTTCCTGCTGCCTATAAAAATGTCCGTGTTACCTCTACATCCTTAAAAAAACCTTTGCTTGGTCTTGTCATTCCTGCTGCCATTCTATCTCTCCTTCCCTTCTCACTAAACTCCTTGAGAAAGCCTCCTTTTCTTATTCTCTTAAATCCCCTGCAATTTGGCTTTCACCCCTAACATCATTCATTTAAAATTGCTCTCTCCAAAGTTAATTGCCAAATCTAATGACTTTCTCAGTTCTCATCAGTCCTGACCTTTGTGTAGCATTTGACATTGTTGATCACCCTCCCTTCCTGAATACTCTCTTCTGACTCTCTTTTTCAGGCCCCTTTTCTGTTCATCGTCAGTGGCTCACCCACTAACAATATCCCCAAGACTCTGTGTTGGGCCCTTTCCCTTTTTGCTCTAGACTGCCAGAAATCTCATCAGTTCTCTTGGGTTCAGTTATCATCTTTATATAGTGATTCCTAGATCCATATTATCTAGTCCTACATTATCCCGAGCTATAGACCTCTATGACCAGCTGCCATTTGGACATGTCAGACTGGATGTCCTTTAGTCAAGAAATGCAGACATCATTGGGGCAGCTAGGTGGCACAGTGAATAAACCATTGGCCTTAGAGTCAGGAGGATCTGAGTTCAAATCCAGCCTCAGACATGTAACATAAAACTAGCCTTGTGACCTTGGGCAAGTCACTTAACCCCAATAGCCCTGCCTTCCCCTCTCCAAAAAAAAAAAAAAAAAAAGCAAAGAAATGTAGACATCGATATATCCAAAGTAGAAGTCATTATCTATCTCTCAAAACCCTCCTGTCTTCTTATTTTCCCTGTTACTATCGAGGGAACTACTATTCTCTGGGTCACCCAGATTTGGAACCATAGTTTCCTTGACTCTTTTCTCACTTGTTCCACATATCCAGTCTAAAGCTAGAGCTTGCTGTTTCTGCCTTTACAACTCTTGTATACATGTACTTTTCTCCACTCCTACAATCATCACCCCTTGTTTAGTCCCTTATCATTATTGAAATAGCCTTAATTGGTCTTTCTCCCTCAACTCTGCTCCAATCTTTTCCTCCAGTCACCTGCCAAAGTGATTTTCCCAAAGCCAAGGCTCCATTCCCCCCCCCCCCCAGTTTAGTCAATGTCAGTGGCTCTCCATTACTTCTAGGATTAAAAATAAGGTCCTAAAAGGACCTGGTATTTAAAGCCTTCACAGTGTGGCCCATTCCTACCTTTATGGTCTTGTACTTTATTCTCCTCAATTCTGTGCTCTTGATACACTGGCCTACTTGTTCTTCATCTGACATTCCATCTCTCATCTTAACTCTTTTAAAAGTGACTGTTCCATAATCCTTAAATGCCCTCCCTCATTATCTCTACATCTTGGTTTTCCTGCTTTTAAGTCCCACCTTCTACAAGAGGTTTTTCTTTATGTCTCTACCAGGCTCTGTCTTTCCTCTGAGATTTCTTTGATGATCTGTGTCTCTTATGTATCTAATTATTTACATTTCACCTATCAGAATATATGTTCTTGATAAATGCTTTTTGGTTGATTGGTCTTTCTCACATTATTTAATATAGACACATGGGATATTGGCACCTTACCATTCATTACACTGCCTGCTATGTGGAGTAATTCAGTATCAAGCCAAATGGTTCTTGAAGCCTGGTTCTGTAATACCAGTTACTAGGAAGGTATTAGCTTAACATTGTTTGACCTATAATGTAGGCGACAGTGTAATAGCAGAGTGCTAGATTATTTTATCATATGAGGAAGCCAGTCCTTTGAAAGTAAGACCTTAATAAGAGCTTTTTTTCCTTATTCCTATATGTATTAGGTCATATATGCATCTTTCTCTTGTTGATTTGGGTCTTGACAGTATATACAGATTACATGTACTGATTGAAATGTAGGAAGTTTCATTAAAATCAAGGTTATTCATTACCATGCAAATGTATTCATTTATGTAGAGTGCTTTATTCATCAAAGGGGTATAATGAATAGTTGAAGACAAATGAATAATCAGAATTTAGGATTAAAGAAGGAGAAAATATGCAGAAGAAAAACTGAACTAAGATTTACAATGAAAAAAAAACCATGGCTTTGTCCATTAAATGGTTCCAGATATTTTCTAAGGTCTCTTCTAGCTCTAAATCTATGTCTAATTCCCAGCACCCAGAACAGTACTTAATATATAGTAGATACCTAATAAATGCTTATTGATTGATCCCATGAATCCTTAAAAATTATATCAGGAACGAAGAGAAAATATATGGAAGGGAAGTGTTCAGTAAAGTTTTGTTGATTGTACCACAACCTTTGAACTCTAGGCTTGCATTTTGACCTAGAGTACAAAAGCAAATGTTGACCTTTTTTTCAGCAGTACATCTCACTGTAGGGCAACACATAAATAATTGATGACTAAGAAAGTCCTAAACCACTACCCTTTGTAAATGATATTTACCTTAAAGGATTGTTTTAAGGATAAAATGAGATAATTATGAAAAGCACTTTGCAAACTCCTAAGCACCACATGAAAACTCTGCAAAGTAGGTACAACTGGTATTATTATCCGCATTTGACAGATGAGGAAACCGAGACTCAGGGAAGTTAAGGGACTTTTTTATAGTCATATAACTAGTTAGTTTCAGAGACAGAATTTGGACACAGGTTTTTAAGTCCAGCACTTTGTCCACTGTGCCCACTCTATTCAGCTTAGTTGCTTAAAGCAGTAAATCCAAGGTTTTGGGTTTGTTCTTTGCATAGTCAAGTTAGTTTTCTGCAGAGAAGGTGAGTAGCTCCAAACTGAAGTTCTTATCCTAGAAATGCCTGTTTTAAAGGATGTGGGAAGCTTAGCCTAAACTCATCACTATTGAGAAAAGCCAACCTAGCTTTGTGTACTAGCTCAAAGCATGTGGCCTGCTGATGTGGTTGTCAGTTCACTGTCAGATAACAAGAGGATATCCTTGGAACACACAATGCATGTAATGTATTTTGGTTTTATGTTTATCTGAATACGTAAAAGTCTAACTTTTAGAAATCTGCTCCATAGCTTGTTGGTGAACAAAGGAGAGCAACTTTTCATTCTGTAAGAGAAAAAAAATCTTTATTTTAGGATGTGAGTGCCTTCAGAATTGTTTATTTTTTGTTTACAGGGAGGCTTATGCATCTGTATGCTGTATGTGTAGACTGCTTAGAGGGTGTTCATAAAATAATCTGCATCAAATGTAAGTCTCGATGGGATGGAAGCTGGCACCAGCTGGGCACCATGTATACCTATGACATTTTGGCAGCCTCTCCATGTTGTCAGGTTGGTATCCTATTTGAACAGAACAACAAGTTGCATCAGTTTTATATTTCCTGTGTCTGCTATATGTGGCTCTATGGCATTGCTGTATCCATTTGAATCTTTTTAGTTTCTACTATTTAGGGAAGTAGGAGGAGTATGAAGAAATAGCTTAAGTAGGTTGCAAGATGGTGCTTCCACATTTTCCAAGAGAGAAGTTTATATTAATCATTCCAGTGTGTTTCTTTTGCCTATGGGGAATCCTTCAATTTGCTAGCATCCAGAGAAGAGAAAAAGGTTAATGGCAGAATAAATTAAAGTAATTCATAAAATTTTTTGATTGGTTTGCATAGAAACATCTTCGGTAATTTCTAATGCTTTTTAAAAATAATAAACAATTGCTATTTTATTGGCAGTCTTGAAGTAGTTGCCTCTTAATGGTAACAGAGAAGTTTTATTTTCTTATAAAATACAAGATGTAACTTTTCATTAAAAGTAACTTTGTATAATCTTTTACTAATTACCAAATCTTATTCTTCTAAGAAATAAAATGATTTTGAAAAGAAAATGCCTTTACTGTTAATTGTTCATCAGAATATAGACTTCTACATCTCTGGGAGTTCCAGGTTGGCAAGATCTTCAACTTTAATCTAAAGTTCAAAGGTTTGTAAGAGAAACATGAGAAATAAACTCCTTTCTCAGATGAAATTTAACCTTAAGATAAATAGTTTAAGAGATCTGAGGTAGTAATTCTACTGAGTTTTCTTTAGGAAGCCACAGTAATCTTAGAGTCAGAAATCTGGAAAGGTCATAGAGAGCCTAATTCCTCTGCAACCAGGCATAACTAACTAATTAATTAGCCTTAAACTATTCCAAGTAGATGAGCATAGTAAAAAAAACAACAAAAAAACCTCAAAGGAATTAGATGTTGCAGCCTCTCTATAATCATAGAGACTCAGATTGTACATAGTATTATTACCTTAATGTTCCAGTACCCCAGGCCTGGAAAGCACTCTCACCTCTCCTCCCCTTTTTAGAATCCCTTGTTTCCTGAAAAACTCTGTTCAAGTGACACATTCACCACGAGACCTTTTCTGTTCCCTTCACCTGTTAATTCCTACCCTATTTAAAATGTACTTTCTCTGTTTCATAAAAACGCATTTATATATTGACTCCCCTAAGAACATGCAAGTCCCCTGAGGCCTTGAATTGTTTCATTTTTGTCTTTATATCCTCAGGACCTAGCAGTGTGCCTGGCTCTTTGTCTTAAAGTTTATTCAAGAAATATTTTGGTGAAATATTAGTTCTTGTGTTGTATTTTTATAGTTTTATAGCATTTCCCTCACAACAGCTCTCTGTTAGTTGAAAAAGGAAGGAATTACTAGCTCTTTTTGGAGGTGAAACTAAAGTTTAAGGAACTTAAAGGGCACAGGGAGCCAATGTGGTAAATGGGAAGAACAATAAATAGGGAGTCAGAGAACCAAGTTTCAAATCCCTTTGTAGCCATCTACTATATGGAATAGTTTAAGGCTAGATTATGTATTAAGAGAGAGAAGGGAAATGAAGCTTTGTTTCTATCCTTAAAGAAATAAAAAAAAGTTATCCAGCTTATAGGATTTTGGAGGAATCTTAGATTCCTTCCATCCATTCTACCCCTTCATTTTATACATGAGGAAACTGAAATCTGTTGAAGGAAACTAATTTGCTCAGTTATATAAACTAGTCATAGTTTATCTCTAGTTATATCGCTATTTCATGGCTAAGCAATAATTAGAACTCAGCTCAGTTATATAAACTGGTCATAGTTTATCGCTAGCTCATGGCTAAGCAATAATTAGAACTCAGCTCTCACAAGAGCTCTTTTGGCTACTCCAGGTTATTAAACCTGTAGAAAGGTAATGGGATTTTTTCAGGCTAAAAACACAGTACACAGATGACAGCTTTAGGCAGTCCATATTGTTCATAGCTTAATAGCTTTTATAATTACAATTTAAAGTGAGATTTTCCTTTTCTTTTTCCCCCAATGAGGAGGAAAAATAGCTAGTTACCAAAGTGTACACTTAATAATTAGCTCTTTTACATAAAGATACTACTAACCTCACACATTATTAATTTGTGAAAGTGAAGGGTAAGGGGCAGCTATGTAGTGCAGTGAATAGAGGACTGGTCCTGGAATCAGGAGGACCTGAGTTCAAATTTGGCCTCAGACACTTGACTCTGTGACCGTGGGCAAGTCACCCAATTGCCTTGCCTTCCCCCCTCAAAAAAAAAAAAAAAAAAAAGAAAAGAAAGTGAAGGATAGTCATCCTGTAAGTGAAGCATTTTTAAAAAAAACAGCCATAACATTTTGGGAGAGAATGCAAAACAAGAAGAGGGATAAACAAACATTTTTTTAGAATCTTTCAGTAATATTCAGAAGTGTGGATATGTTTACAGGGAGTTTATTCTTAGATGTGGTTATATTAGTTTAGGTTGCTTTTGCCAATGAACTTTTTTTTTAGTATGAATGAGTCCACTTCAGTGAAGGTCTTCTTTATTGAGATACATACATGAAAGTTACTTGCAAGGCCTGGATTATTCAGATAAGGTCATACTCTTATTTTACAGAAGAGGAAATTGAAGCACAGAAAGATTGAATGATTTACCTAAGCTCACACAATTTGTATAAGTGTCTTAGGTGGTATTTGAACCTAAGCCTTCTTGACTGCCCAATACAGCACCTTATCCAATTTTAACTCTGCCATTCACACGATTCCATTCTGTGTTCTTGCCAGTGTCATGAAATTTACAAGCAGTGTTGTATGTCACTATAAAAGAAATTGGGAGAACTTGTTTCCCTTCAGTCATTAAAAGTATCCAGAAATGCAAATATGAAACTGCAGTACTGAATGACTCATTTCTCTTATTCTGTGGTTTTTGGGAGTGAGAAATGTGTAGTGTATATATCCTCCATTCCAGAGGAAGTAAGCTTAGCTTACTTGCTTGCTCATGTAGTTTTGTGGGTCACACTTAATCTAGTACTTGCAATTTATTTTAATTTTTATTTTATATGATGAAAGGAAGAACCCAGAAAGCTTCTATTCACAAGTCTTTCTCTTTCCCCTTTCAGGCCCGACTGAATTGTAAGCATTGTGGAAAGCCAGTCATAGATGTACGGATTGGAATGCAGTATTTCTCAGAATACAGTAATGTCCAGCAGTGCCCACATTGTGGGAACCTAGACTACCACTTCGTGAAGCCATTTTCTTCTTTTAAAGTTCTGGAGGCTTATTGACGAAAGCTTTGCTTTAGTAATAGCTATTTTATGGGTATTACTACTTTATTACATATCTTTTATAGGAAACACTCTGTTGACATTGGTTTCTTTTCTAATTTAAAGAAGAATTTCTTTGTATGTGGATGTTACTAAAACTTGGGACCAACCCTGCACCCTCCCTTGACACCTAAGTGTTTAACTAGTGGTCAGGGCCTGAGTCCCAGTGAGTAACTTTGTGAGTTTGGGGGAGGGGGATCACCATCACTGATTGTCTTTGATAGAGCTTTAAGTTAAAAGATGACAGGGAGGGTGGGGAGATTTTAGGGAAGGGATGGTGTGGGTACTGATCACATGGTAGAGTCCAGCAGTTTGAGGTGGAAAGAAGCCCTTACTAAAATGATAGATAGTTCCAGCTGATCTATTTTCAGATTTTCCCAGGGGTTTGGGGAAACTGTGTGACATGTGAATGTAAATCTATGCCAGGAGGCAAAACAGTGTTTGAATCTACACCTTGGCATAGTGCTTTGCAGTAAACATTGACATGGAATTTACCTTCACTGACAGATCATTTGGAAGTGGCCCTAGTGTACTGTTTCCATCAGTATTGTAGTTTAGCAGTCAGGTCAAGTGATTCCTACCAGAATTAAGTTCTAAGTTCTGAAACATCTGTTTGAAGCTGTTTGTGGAGCAAATATTTTTAGGCAAGGTTTTCTCATGACCTGGAGAACATATTAAATGTCTTATATTGATGCACTCTGGTTCAGGAAGGCAAGACTGCAGAGCTGTATGGTTAGAACTCTTGGCTTTTAAGTTGGGAAATTTCACCAGTAGTGTGATCTTAACAAATACAGGTTTGTACCAGTTGCAAGCTAGTGGTGGCATCTGGTGTTTTGCCAATGAACTTCATAGCCATGTTCCTTAAAAATGCAGGTAAACTTCATAAGGAGTCAGTGCCATACTTTCTGAAGAGTCACTTATGGCCATCTCTTGCCTAGTTAATGCTGAGCCTTCTAAAATCACTTATTTGACCAGTCAGGGTGGGAGAGGGTATATTTAAAGGGTATTAAAGAAAAAAAGGGCTAATATTTCTACTTGGGGTTTATCCTTTTCACATGGGGAAGTTATTACTATTAATAAGAGGTATACACTAAAATGTTATTCTTCTAAGGATTTTTGCAATACCTCATTGGCTTTACTAGAGAAATACTAAGCATTTAGAAAGTTGGGTTTTTTGTCTTTCTAAGATGCAGACTTCCATTCAAGATTTCTAATTAAATTATAAAAGCCTTAGATCCCTGTTAGTGACTTTCAGCTCCCTTTCAAAAACTATAGATTTTGACATAGAATGTGCTTTTTCAAAACAAAAAATAATTTGCTAATTTCAAGTGTGACCTTAGTAATTTGGTCATTTCAGGTGTGTTAAGGTAAAGAGTCCCAAAGAACACCAGAAATATTGTCACACACGTGATTGGAAACGATTCAGGGTTTATTTGAACATTTTGTATTGCTTAATCGATTTCTATATCAGTTTTATATTCCCAGAGGAACCAAGTTTGGGTTTTCATTTAACATTGTTGAGAGTGTGCTGCCAGGGAGTTGCAGGTGTACCACAGACAATGTTTGATATTTAGTGGAAAGGCAGCAGTATTGGAGGATCAAAAGCATTATCCAATGCCCTTTATCACTCAGCTCTGTTTGATTCCAAATGTGCTTTGCTTCAGCCAGGTTGGTGGTCTGAAAAATGTTTCACCATGGGGAAAATACTTGAAATGTTTGTGAGAGGCCAAAGACTGTACTTAGTCTGCCAATATTTGATTGAACCAAAAGAGGTTTATGGAGAGCAGGCTGTGAATATTTGTCTTTAAGACACAAAGCTGTAATTATGAACACTTTTAATGTTGAGTGCATCAGGTGCAGAAACCTAAATTTTCAAAGAACTTCTCTGTCTTAAGAGTACCATTTGGACATTGTTTTAGAGGCTAAGGAGTAAAGTTTCTGCAGTACGTTTCTTTTTCCCAACAAAGAGTTTACAGTGAAACCTGCTTATAGTATTCCTGTGGGACATATTGAGCAAATTCTCCTTAAAAACATGTTTTTTTCTTTATGTTTTCTTTTTCCCAGGCCTTTGAAAAACAATATGGCAAATTTTTACTATAATTGGATAAAGATTCCTTTTTTTAGCTTTTATTTTAAAAATGAATTACATTCAAGTCAACAAACATTTATTAAGCACTTATGTGCAGGGCACTGTGATGAAATCAGGATGCTATGGATTTTCTTTTTGTAGGCAAATTTATGTATTTGTTATCTTTTTGTCAAAAAGATAAATACATTCTGCTGTTCTAGAATCTTAAAGATATTATTGGCCTTCAAGTTGTCTGCTGTTGCCTAAAAGGAAATTCTGCTGTTTGGGAGTATAAAATAAAACTGGGATACAGCAGCATGTTGGTTAATGTTTTGCCAACCAGCTAAACTAATTTTCCTTAACTCTCTCTCAAAGTAAATTGCCTGAGTTATTTCTCATTGACTAGAATGTTGATAAGAGTAAGAAATATGCCCACTAAAGATGACCCTTTTAGGGGAGGCGTGAGAGGATTATGGAGACATGGTATGGGAGTGGGGGGAAGAAAAAGCATTAAGGGACATGAATTACCTGAGAAATGCAGTTTGTGTTTCTTGGGAAGGTATAGAAGGATAACATTCTATAGTGAAACATCTTTTAAGTGCAGCTATTACTTTCAAGATGACTTTGCTTGTTTTCTTTAACATTTGGCCTTTGTTATTTGTTTTTTATAGTTGCATCATGAGCACATAAAATTCTGTGCATTAGTAAATCACAGTACAATGAAAAGATAGTTTTGATGTCAGATCTTCTTTTCAGCCCAATGTTTGCCACTCTACTTGCAGTCTTACCTCCCTCTGAAGCAGTAGAGACTATATGTGCTTGTCTCTTGAAGTAGAAGTTATATCATGTAGCCAAGTGGAATACCAACCTTATTTTTTTTAAGTACTTTTTTCCACACACCCCCACCCACCCCTCAAATCCCCCAAACACACACAGGACAACCCTCAAACATAACCAAAAAACTTCCTTTAATTTCCAGCACTTACTAACAGCTCCAGCTCTGTTTAAGGGGAGGTGGGGGTGAATGTTTTTATGTGGTGTTCTGGTCTATTTGGACATATTAATTTTGGGATACCTAGAACTAACAGATATACTGATGTGGACATGACAGACCACCTAAAATAACTGACCTGCAGAAATCAATCCTTCATTTAGTCCAAGAGCCTCATTTCAAGTATTATCTGGATTCTCCTGTGCTTAGATCAGTGACTCACAGTTTACATATCTCTTTTATCTAATCAACTGGCTCCTTCAGTCATTTTGATTGGAAGTGGAAGGGTGGGGGGGGTGGGATGCTGGGAGGGGGAGGGGAGTGCTACTACTGTTCAGTGTGTGGATACCTGCAGCAGGATGTTGCCTAACCCAGTTGATTTCCATTTACTGCTGACTGTTATTCTTGCCAGGCAATGGAGAGAAGATATAGTGGATGGGCACCATTAAAACCAGCTCAGAAATGTGTTCTTGTCAGTAAAGGTTTCTTGTCAAGATGTCTTGGATTGCACTTTCACAAAGGAAAGACAATGTATATAGCAAATGAATGTTGATGAAACTGAAATGTTTGGTTATGGTACTGTTGTGTGTGATGTAAGAGGATTTTTGTTTGTGATCTGTCTTTATTAAAAGTAATAAAGTTGCAAAAACCTCACATTGTTGTTTCTGTGAATGTGCTCCTTTTTTCTTTGGCATGAGAATTTTGAGCAAGAGAGGTTATCTGATCAGAAAAGTGTGAAGAAAAGAGTTTCTATGGTTTCCTGTCATTTCTTTGGTCCCTGTCCATGTAACAACCATCCTGTAATGAAAGAACCTGATTGTGTATGGTTTCATTATAGGCAGAGAAAGGGGAACTTAGCTGTAATTAAGCTCCTTGTAGTCCTTTTGTTGTATTATCCTCAAGAAGCAAATTGCCTCAGATATCTTGGCCATCTAAGCAAAACCCAACCAAACACATAAAGCAGGCTAGAAATCTTATAGGAAGAAAAGTAATGGGTTTGTGAGACCTCTCTCTATTCCACCTCTGGCTTCCAAGAGTGTTTTTTTACTTGCTAATTTACTACAGAGAGTCTGTGTTAGGGATGCTTCATCTGGAGTTTCTAGATACTGGGGATGTAATTACTAGAAAAGTAATCTTTAACAAAATTCCATAATGTGAGGAAAGGAAAGGTTTTCCTGTAATCAAAAGGAAAGCTAAAGGTAAGTTAAGCAAGCAGTGATTAGTAGAAGGTATTTAGTTACCTAGCCTTTAAATCTTTAGTGCTATTATATCATGATCTAGGGTTTGTAAAAGAAAGGTAGATTAGCTAATACTTACGCTGTAATTTCAATAAGAGATTTTTATAAAAAAGTGTGAAATGGACTAAATTATATTTTAATCCTGCTTCTCTCATTCAGCCATACCTTGATTAATCTTACTTGGATCTAATGTGTGTGAAAGCTGTAGATGTATATACATATAAGTATATATGACAATGTAATTTGTGTATTTGCA
This sequence comes from Gymnobelideus leadbeateri, assembly GCA_011680675.1. Taxonomy (NCBI): domain Eukaryota; kingdom Metazoa; phylum Chordata; class Mammalia; order Diprotodontia; family Petauridae; genus Gymnobelideus; species Gymnobelideus leadbeateri. The sequence goes on from WOXC01011825.1 coordinate 214,194, forward strand.
TGGTTATATACACACATGCATATATGTGGATTTGTAAAATGTGGGCATAGATGTATATGTGCACATTTATATGTGTACATATCACTTTTGTGTGCATACGTGTGTCTGTGTGCATACATACATACATACATACATGAACAAACAGCTGACTTAGGTTACTTCCAAATTTTTAATTTGGAAGTAACCTAAGTCACCTGGTCCAGTAACTTTATTCCACAGACTAGAAAACTTAAGGTTTCCAGGTCCAGGTGAAGTGACTTGCCTAAGATTACATAGCCAGTTGGTGACAGAGCCAGGTCTAGAACCCATGTATCCTAACTCAATCTAGTGTTTTTAAACAAAAGTAAGATATATTCTAAGTCCAAAAAAGCACTGTTCACTTGGTAACAACCACTAGGATTTGCTAAGGAGAAAATTATCTTATTGGGGCTTGCTTAACATTTCCATGCTAGCAAAGTGAGAAATACCTGCTGATCTCATTTAGTTTATTATAAAAGTATTTTACTTAGGATTAATATAAAACTGACCACTATAACATTTCCTGGAGAAAACGTGTTGATTGGCTGTGATGCTTTAAATTCTTCACATGTAATTAAGTTCATATCTTAAAATGAAATTTAGAATTATAGTGTTACGTTTGTAATTTAAATTATTTAGTAGGTTATAGAAGTCATAGTTAGAAAAACCTCATAGGGGACATTAAGTATTATATCCTAATTTCACAGGTAGAAAAAACTGAGGCCTTGAAATTTTACTCATTCTACCATGAAGTTATTAGATCATTGAGTCTTTTTTTTTTTTTTAAGCAGTTGGGGTTAACTAACTTGCTCAAGGTTACACAGCCAGTCACTATTTATGTGTGGGTGCTCATTTTCTGAGGCTGGGACCAATCCCGGTTGATGAACCCGGGGCCAGCGCTCTTACTCACTGTGCCACCTAGCCGCCCGTAGATCATTGAGTCTTTAAATTGAAAGAGTTGTTTAGAATCATCAGCCTTCGTTTTTTTGGGGGGGAGGTGGTCAGGACCTGTGGATCCCATGCAGATCAGCAAATCATGTGTAATTTATATTATTAGTTGTCCAGGGATTTGGACAGTTAAATGATTTGCCTGTGGTCTAACAGCTACTATGTCTGAGAGGTAGTCATTGAACCTAATTCTTCACAACTGCAATGCTGATCCCCTTAGAGGGTGTCAGCTAGGTGGTAAAGTGGATAGAATGCTGGACTTGGAGTGAAGAACACCTGAATTCGAATCTAACTTCAGACGCTTATTTTACCGTGTACCCCTGAGCAAGTCAACAACCCCAGATTTCTCAGCTGTGAAATGGGGATAATACTAGCACCTCCCTCCTAAGGTGATTGAAGATCAAGTGAGAGGATATTTGTAAAGTGCTTAGCACAGCGTCTGGCACATAGTAGGTGCATAATCCCTTCCTCCTTCTGTTTATTCCTTTTATTCCTCTCTTCCCTCCCTCCTTCCCTTCCTTCCTCTTTTCCTGTAGAGTACCATATCTTCCTACCTATTGCTACTTTATTAAGAGACTTATTTTGCTAAACATGCCTTATCACTTTGCTCTCCAGTGCTTTACCTTTGGGACCTTTAGATTTCAGTTCTGTCTTGCTTTTAATCTTTTCATTTTGCCTCCTGCTGAATATAACAAAATTAGAGGCAAAAGATAGGGTAAACTGCTATTAAGTTCATTGAAGAGAAGAAAAAAACCCGTCTTAAGAGACACATACACTTTTACTCTGTGTTGAAAACATGTTTTGTTTTATTTGGTGTTTTAAAAATACTCAGATAAAATGTTAAACCCTTTTTGTGAAGCCAGAGATCTAAGTGAGTAAATTAGGAACAAGATGTGGGTGCAGATCTGTTATATGACTCTTTTGATACATAGTGGAGAAAGATACCATGCAGAGCCTTGAATTTTCTGGTTGATAAGCCAGAGATGACCTTCGTGGAAAGAAACTAAGGAAATATTTTCACAGTAACAGATGTAAAGAAATTCCTATGAATAATAACTAGGAATAGACTGATCAGGAGTTGTAAAAGGCACTAGGGCCACCTCAGAAGCCTAACAAAAATAATGGTCTTCGATGTGTAAAAGAAATCAATCAACAGTGCTTGGAACAACAGTTCAGTAGTGGCAAAGGTACTCATTTTGTACTTGGAAGCCTCTATCATTTAGAAGTCTTCCTAATTGGGTCTTTCTATCACATAAAAAAAAAGTAATCCATGTATAATTGATAAATAAAAATAGGAAATTGTGTTGTTTTATGCTCTTGCTTCTACTAGCTATGTGTCCCTGGAAAAGAAAACATTTCATAGTTTAATGGGAGTTTTGATTTTAGAAGACAAGCTGAGGTTTATATATAAAGAATCTTTCAAACTTTTCAAATCATTCAACTGGGTTATTGATTTGTCAATACAGATACCATATCTAAAGTCAAGACAATTTTAAATTGTCCTTCAAATCCATGCTGTGTATATGATTTTGGGTAAGCCACTTCTGTGGGCCTCATTTTCTTTTTCTGTAAAATAAAGGACCTTGACCTCTAAGGTCCCTTCAAATTCTAAATCAATGTGTCTGTAACTCAAGAGGAATACCCTTGCCATCCTTGACAAGTGATCATTCAGCCACTCCTTGATAGGAACTCTCTACCTCTGAGTTAACTCATAGTACTTTTGGACAATTCTGATTTTTAAGAAACTTTTCCTTGTATCAAGCTATGTCTACTTCTGTAGCTTCTACCCATTTCACCGAGTTCTACCCTATGGGGCTGAGAAGAAGAAAATCTAACCCCCCACCACAGAGACAGCCCTTCAAATAAGATAATTATCATGTCTTCTAAATCATCTCACAAACCTAAATTGCCTGCTTAGTTCCTTGAACAAATTCTTATATGCAGTGGGCTCTAGTCTTTGTGTTATTTTGGCTATCATCTAGATAATCTTCAGCTCTCAGTTTCATGAAATGTCAGAACTGAGCACAGTGTGAAATGACTAAAGCATAGTATAGTCATTTCCCTGTACTTGAACACTTCCTTCTAAACGGAAGGGCCCCATGGCAGAGCAGATAGAGAGCTGGTCTTGGAGTCTAAGAGGATCTTGATTCAGATTCTCCCTCTGGCAGTATTAAAGGTATGATCCTGAAAAAGCCACTTAATCTCTCCAAGCTCCAGGTTTGAGATTAAGTTACAGAATAGTTATTGATTTGTATTGCTAGGGGGAGTTTCTTCTCTAGGGAGCTCACTCTATCAATGAAGTTAAAAGTCAGAACAAAAAAAATTGATATTAATGCTGTCTAAAATTGCATTGGACTGCCATGTCACACTATGTTGAACCTGTGGTCTATTACAGTTAGTAATGGGTCATTTCATAAGAGCTATTGCTAGCCTATAGATGGACAACTTTATTTTTTTAAACATAGAACTTTACATTTTTCCTTAAAACAATTGGTTATCATTAAATTTAACTCACTCTTTTAACCTATAGAAATTATTTGGGTTCCCTTCTTGACCATCTTGCCATCTAGTATACTCATCCTCGGCATCTGAAAATTTGCTAACCATGCAATCTCTTCCTGCATCCAAATCAGCATTAAAATGGCATAGGGAATGGGTGTAAGGACACATATTACTGGAGAATTTCCTCTAGGTTGACACTTATTTGTTAATTACTAACATAGAGTTTCAAATCCACTCAACTGGGTTATTGATTTGTCAATCCAAATATTAGAAACTGATTCTTTTTCTTTTTTAAATATAGGCGTTGTATACTCATTTTATTCCCCATTTATTCTTGTATAAACTTGTCAGAAAAGGAAATATGATGAGTTGGGCTTAACATTTGGGGGGAGATTGGGTGGGGGATGAATCCCTGCTGGCTCTTATTGAATACTACTTTCCTTTTTTCTTTCTATTAATTTATTTTTAGTCTTCAACATTCACTTTTTTTGCCTTTTTATGAGGGGGGAGGGCAATTGGGGTTAAGTGACTTGCCCAAGGTCACACAGCTAGTTTTTGTGTTGTGTCTGAGGTCAACATTCACTTCTAAAAGATTTTGAGTTCCAAATTTTCTTCCCATCTCTCCCCTCCACCCACCCTAAGATGGCACACATTCTGATTAGCCCTTCAATCTGTCCTCCCTTCTATCTTCTCTTTCTAAATATTTGCAAATCTTTCCTCCAAATAATCCTTTATTGAGTCCTTTATTGAAGTTAGACTCCTATGATCTATAGATTGAAGGACTTGCCCTTTCCACTCCATACCCCTCAATTGGTGGGTTTATCCACGACCCATATCACACCTTTCCCATTGTCTAGTTGAGTTCTTATCCCAGCTCTTCTGCTCCTTGATTATGCAACTTCTGGGAATCACAGCCTTAAATATTTTCAGTTCCCTTGCCTGTAAAATTAGGATTATTCTTGTACTACCTGCCTCATAGGATAATGGAAAGGAAAGAAAATTTTAATTTGAGAGTGCCATGAAAAATTAGTTATTATACTTGACAGGCATCTTTGTTCACCAAATGGCAGACACCTAAAGTTCAGATACAATGAATAACTAGGAGAAATGAAAGCCCCCTGCATAGGGTTAAGCTGCTCTCAAATGATTTTAACAACAGAAATGTCCTTATAGGTTATAGAGGTAAATATACTTCGATTATGGAAGGGACCTTAGATCAGATTATTCTACCCTCTTTGCTTCATAGATTAAGAAACAGAGGATGTCATTTGTTTAAGGTCTGGGCAAGTTCATTCTGCTTTCCACTGTTTCAAGCTAGGCTGCATCTCTCACAGTTAGGTTTGCACCAGTTTTTACTACCTCTAGCAAAAAGAATCTTTTCCATCTCACTAATAATCACCATGGCTTCTAGTACTATATTTTTCAATAGCATATGACTTAAGTGCTGATTTTTAATTTATTTTTCATGTGTGTACATGCACATGTTCCCAAAGAAACTATTGTTAGTCTTTTTAAAATTAAAGGGAATTTAAACTAATTTTGCTTGAGGGCTCTCATAATAACCCTTGAGGTAAGATATTGGAAAACTGTGCTTGAAAATCAATGCTATATACATACTTGCCTTTTAGGGGCTTTCATACAAATTCATTTGTGTTTCATTAATCAATCCTCTAATACTCAGAAGCTCTTATAGGATCGTGGAGTGGCAACTGATTAATGAGTGGGAATGAGGCTAAGACAGGCATTTAGCAAAATTCTGATGTAGTTAGATTGCATCTTATTTTCTCTCCTGCTCTTTTGCTGGTTGCCTACCGTCTTTTGGTTTGCCAGCCTGTCGTCGGATCCTTTCCTGGGGCCTTCCGGACGCCACGTGGCGTGGCGGGGAGCCCCGAGCAGAACAAAGCACACTTACACAGCAACTCAGGGGGCAACTCCAACTTTATTTCCTGCTCTTCTACATATATAGCCTATCCTACGCAAGCACTTTACATTTTGGCTCTTGGCCAATTACAACACCTTTTGCCTTTTAAGGTCAAGCACACCTTAACCCTGGGACTCTCATCTCGCGATTTCTACCTGGAGCAAGGATATTCCTTGTGGGCCCGGATGTGCATCGCTCCTTAGAACAAGGCGGGGTCAGCTGGGGACCTAGCAGTCCCTCAAGTGCCTAGAGGGTTAATGGGGGCTAGAGGCCTTGCCATCATCGCCTAAGCCCGGAGGCAGTGCTGTCACAGGTCCAGGGACCTCTCAAGGGCACTGAGGTAAATCCACGTTGGCTCCCCCACACCAGCCTTGGCCTCAGGTGTTGTACTGTAGACCAGAGGTATCAAGTATGCCACTTGCTGCGCTGCTGAACCAGATTAAAATGTAATTGGAAAATTAACAGAAATAAAAATACAATAAAACATAGGTAGTATTAATAGATGGTTTTCTAAGTCAAGAGATAGCCCCTGTTTCTATTTGAGTCTGATATACCACTACTGTAGACCATTCTACATGGAACTTTGCTTTTAGCCTGGTGACATAGAATAAAATATTAGAGGTGGAAAGGACTTCAGAGATCATTAGGTCATTTTATCTAACAAAATCATTTTCTAGATTTGTAAACAGTCTAATAGAGACTAAGTGATTTGCCCAAGGTTGCATGGGTGGTAGAACAGACTAGAATCCAGGTGTCTTGGTTCCCGGTGTTCTCCATTATATTTCACTTCAATTTCACTTTCATTATATTCACCGAAGTGTGGGTAACCCCTCCTCCAAAGTGCATTTGAATTAAAGGCTTTTCAAGACCAAAAAGCCTTCCAGTCTCAAGGAAAGGAATCTCCAATGATACAATTTCATATACCATGACCAGTAGGTGGCAGGGGAGATATTTTTGGGCTGGGGACCATGTTCAGTGCTGATTCCATATACCCTCTAGGTAGTTCTCTCCTTATAAGATTTGTCTTTAATAAATTAGTGGGAGAGAAAGGAGTTTTAAGGTATAGCAAGTAATCAGTGATAAACATAAGGGTTCTGTGATTAATAGACCTTCCTTCTTGAAGTAGGTTAAAACAGCTTGAAAAAGCCTGAATTCCTGTACTCCTTTAACTTCTAACTAAACTATATCTCTGTATGGAACTTTTTTTTTCCTATAAGGCTAGGAAGTGACTCAAGAAAGTCCCCTTTGTGGTAAGAATAGAAATAACTATGTATCTGACCCACGTTGGTGGTATGAGAAAATTAAGTTATATATTTCTCATTTTAGTGTAACAAAATGCCATGAAGCCACAAAGTAGTTTTAAAGACTTGTCCTTTTGAATTATTACCTTCCTTGGGCAAATAGGTAAGTTCACTTTGATCCCTCCTAAAACTAGTTAGATGAGCAAGGCATATCAAAGGTATTAAACTGAGGGGTACACTGACTATATGATTCCCACCTGTTTAGTTATTTTAATACGTAAAAATGTACTAGGAAGAATCAAAGTGCCTAAGTTATCAATTAGGGGTCTATCAGGTGGATGTTTACTCATCTAGTGAGGGTCTAGTATATGTGTCTATACATAGATGTTTATATTTTTTGGTGAATGTGTGATTAGGCCTATGATTTCATTGTGAACTTCCTATGTAGGGGCAGTTTGGCAACTCCTAGTTTTATTATTTATGAAAATTGCCTAGGAGACTGAATGTTTAAGTGACTTTCTGTGGTCTCATAGCTAGTAGAGGAAGGATTGGAAACCAGGGGTTTCCAATCTGCTGTGCCATGCTGCTTCTTTGTGTGTGTGTGTGTGTGTGTGTGTGTGTGTGTGTTCATAAATATATTGATCAACTTTTAGTATTATGTAGCTATAGACTCAGGACAATTGGTGGAACAGTGGATAGAATGTGAGGCCTAAAATCATGAAAACTAATTTTCCTGAGTTCAAATCTGGCCTCGGACACTTACTTGCTGTGTGACCCTGGGCAAGTCATTTAACCCTGTTTGCCTAAGTTTTCTCATCTGTAAAACGAGCTGTAGAAGGAAATAGCAAATCACTCCAGTATCTTTGCCAAGAAAACTCCAAATAGCATCATGAAGAATTAGGCATGACTGAAAAATGACTGAACAACAACAATGGTACAGACTTATTACTAAAATTTCTCATGTTTTCAAAATGTTACATGAGAAGCAGCATGATGTTGTAAAAATATCCTTAGTATTGGAATCATATGTTCTGGGTTTAAGTGCTAAACATACCTCTTATTAACTAATGACCTTAGACAAATTACTTTATCTCAACCTTAGTTTCCTCATCTTTAAAATGGCGGGGGAGGGGGGGTGGGCCTGGAGGGGTAGTAAAAAGGGCTGAATATAGGAAGGATCTGTTCTTTAGCATTAAACAGATTATAACCTGTCTGTAATTCTGAGAAATCCTCAGATAATAGCATGAGCCCTAAAGAGTTTAAGTGAGCTGTCCATGGTCATAACCAAATAGTGTTGGAGACAAGATTTAAACCCAACTATTCCTGATTCCAAACCCTTCACTTTTTCCATAAATCATGTCACCTCTGTGTATTGTGAAATGTTGTGGGATAATATACAAATATAAACCTTGTGGCTACTATTTTCCCTTTTATAACTATGTCCCAAATTTTAAATGTTTTTTTGGAGATTTTATAGGGAGCTATCAACAGTTTTTAAGACATTTATTTGCTAGCTCCTGACTCAGGTGGTTGCATGTGCAAAACAGAACTCTCTCTTTCTTTCTAAACATCCTGCTTCTGAGCATACCTTATCACTGTCAAGGATACCCACCAGTTATCCTTGTTTGCTGTCTTGGTGTCATCATTCACTCCTCTTTCCTTCCCCCAAGATATTCAGTCATTTGCCATATCTTATTTCTATTTCCACAACATCTCTCCCATCTGTCCCCTTCTCTCCACTCACATCACCGCTACCCTAAGTTAAGACCCAGATGATCTCCTGCCTGGACTACTGAAAGTCTCCTATATGTCTTCCTATCTAAAGCCTCACCCAACACACACACACACACACACACACACACACACACACACACACACACACACTTAATAAAATCCAGTAGTTCCCCCTTACCTCTGGTATCAAATACGAACTTGTATGCTTGGCATTTAAACCTTTTTTATTTTGTACCTTTTTAGCCTTATTTCATATTATTCCTCTCCATATACTCTTTGATCCAAACAAACTGGAGTTCTTGTTCCTCACCCATAAAATTCTATCTCTCTTCTCCATGCCTTTCCCTTCATGTCTCCCTTGCCTGAAATGTACTCATTTCTTACCTTTACTTCTTAGAATCCCTGTTTTCTGTCAAAAGACATTTCTGTCAAATGTTACCTTCTGCAAGAAGCAGTTCCTGGGATGCTAACTGTTACTGCCTTCACTTCCAAGGTTACCTTGCATATGATTTGTTTATATTGATCAACTTTTAGTATTATGTTTCCTTCACTAGACTGTAAGCTCCTTAGGAGCAGGAACTGTCATTTATGTCTTTATAAGCCCAGAGCCTAGCACAGCATCCAGTACATTTAGATACCTGAATGATTGTTGTACAGCTATATGGTACAGTAGATAGAATGCTAAGTCTGGAGTCAGAAAGATATGAGTTCAAATCTGGCCTCAGACATTTACTAGCTGTGTGACCCAGGACAAGCCACTTGATCTCTGTGTGCTTCAGTCTCTTCACTTGTAAGATGGGGATAATAATAGCACCCAGTCCCAGGATTGTTGTAAGGATCAAATGAGATAATTGTAAAGCACTTTACAATCCTTAAAGAGCTATATACATGCTAGCTATATAAATTTTGTTGTTAATATAAAATTTCAACTAATAAAGCTTGTATGTTTGGATCAATTTTAAACAATTTTGAATCAAATATTTATTAAGTGTCTACTATATGGCACTGTGCTCAAGGAGCTGAGAATATTGTGGATATGACATAGTTCAGAGAGCTTATTATAATGTTATATGTAAAACACAATAACAACTGATTTAAGGGAGTGATAAATGTAAAGAGGAGGTCTAGGTAAAATGCTTTAAGAAATATGATGAAGGAGTGAAAAATTTGAAATTGGAGGGGTGGCAGGAGGAGGGTAATACTTGTTATAGCCTTCAACAAAGAGGAGGGATTTCAACAGGCTTACTTAAGTGAGGAGCAAAGGTCTATTACAGGAATGGGATAAAAGGTACATATGGGAGGAGTCAAGAAGAGAAGTCAAGGCAGACGGAGAGTACATGAGTAGTTCCAGTTTGACTGGAATGTAGTTTATTAAAGGACTATGAAATGAAGCTAGAAAGGGAGGCTGGAGCCATATTGTTGGGACCTGGAATGCCAAGATTAGTAATTTATACTTAATAGGCCATGGGCACTCACTGAAGGTTTTTAAGGAACAATGACATCAGATTGGCACATTTGGATGATTACCAAGGGCAGTGATGTGGCAGATGATTTTGCAGGGAGATAGGCCAGAGGCAGGAAGGCCAGTTACAAAACTGTGACAATGGTCTCTATAAGAAGAGATGAGAATCTGAAGGTATTTGTTTTTTTTTATTAAACAAATGCTTTATTAACTTCTGTTTTACATCATTCATTTCCGCCAGATTTTGAGTTACAATCATTTTCCCCCTGTCATTCCCCTACCCAATCTCCCAGAATAGCAGTCCCACAAGATATCGCTTCCTCCAATCTGCTCTCTCCCATACCTTCTCCCATACCCCCTTCTACTTTTCCATTAGAGGAAGGTGAATCTTTGTGTCCCAATGCCTGCACATCTTATCTCCCAAGTATAAGCAAAAGATGTGGCACAGTGGATGTTAGATAATGTTAACTTTTGTTGGAATCCTGGTTCTCCTACTTACTATTTGTGACTTCTTCAAATCACTTAACTTCTCGGGGCCTCAGTTTCCTCAGCTGTAAGATGAAGAGGATTGGACTAGATAACCTATAATGTGCCTTTTCGATTTAAAATATCCTAAGCAAGGGGCAGATTTTTTTGGTTTTTTGTTTGTTTGTTTGTTTTGTTTTGTTTTTAGCAGAGGTGCCGGAGATGGGGGTTGGGGGTGAGAAGTGAATACAGTGTTGGTCATGCTGAATTTGAGGGACCATTGGGGAAGCTGGAAATTCAGTAATGAAGCTCTGGGGAAAGGTAGAGAGCGCAGATAGGAATTAGAGAGTCATTTTCATAATGGTGATTCTTGAGTGATGGGTAGATAACTAGATAAGGTCATCAAAAGAGAGAGAGAGAACCCATGGTTTCAGTGCAGGAAGGAGTTTGGGGGACCAATAAAGAAAACAGTTATAAAGGGTATTGGGATGAAAAATTTCTGAAATGGGAATTTCAATTTAAGTATGTCTGATTTTAATTATTATAGTTTTATTAGTACACAGGTAGTACTTTTCATGCAATGGAAATGAACATTTTGAATATTTGTGTTGGAATGTTAGTCATTTTCTAGATGTCTTTCATCTGTGATGTTCTATGTGGGAGGGATAAAGCCTTGTGCTTCTAATTCTTTTGATTTTGAAGTTGTTTTCTTTGAACATAAATGTTTCTATGTCAGTTAATGTAGGAAGTAATAATGATTTATTACAGCTTTCAAAGTGTAAAACATTCCAAAACTGATAATAAATTCACTTCAACATATTTGTCTATTTTCAGTTACTAAAAAACTTTGTAGTTTCTCATAAAGTGAATGCTTTTTCACATTTCACATTTAGATTTGCATTTGTGGAAAATTTGACAAAGAACTATGGAACAGAATCACCTAAGTTCCTTGAGGAAGTTCATTCAAAATTGCTAAACTTAAAAATTTTAAAGGTATGATAAGAAGAGTAAAATTGAAGAAAAATCCTCAGTTCATGTGCCATTGCCTACTGGAATCCTTTCCTTGATACTTGTAGTTGTTAGGCTTTCTCCACTCTTCTTAAGTGATTATGCATTTATCTGTTTTTATCTGTTGATGTGTTGTTTGCCTCTCCCCACCCCCTTTTAAACTCCTTGAGGTCTGGGACTATTGGTTTTCTCTTTGTGTCTCTAGTGTCTTATACATTGTAGGTACTTAATAAATGATTACTGCATTTCATGGGACTGGATTAGGAAATAATCTCGAGTTAGTTACTGGAAACCTCTGATAGAATTTGAAGCATCAAGAAAAAAAAGCAGCTTATTGCTCATTTTTCTTAGTTCCATGTTGAAAGTTTTATCTGATAACATGCTGATTTATGAGACTTGTGTAAGATGTGCTCATTTATTATTGCACCAGAAAATACTCATAAACTGCCTAGTTGGATAAATCCCCTTAGGTAAATAAGGTTCTCAGCATGCTCTTTTTGAAAGTGTTCTAGGTCAGATTTCCAATCTGGTCCACTGAGATAAGTTCCTAACTCTTCAAAAGATGCTCTGCCATTGAATCAGCAGGGAGAATGAAACAAGATGAAAAACAAGCTTTGTAGATATGGAATTGATCATCTTTACCAAGGATGATGTTGCTGGTCACAAAATTGTTTACAAGGGGACAGAGAATAGATTAAGATGTGATTCTTTGAAATCAAGCGATTGACATCTAAGTAAGAAATATGGTGATTGCCCAGCCTTCACTGGAAATTTGGTGGATAATTTAATTTAGATCTTAGACCCTCTCATGTATATATTTTTTACAAAACAGAGTAATTGAGGCCATAGTTAAGTTATTAGAGCTAAGATTTGAACCCAGGTAATCCAGCTATATCTAGAGGCAACTAGATGGCTCAATGGGTCTAGAGTTGGGAATATCTGAATTCAAATCTGACCTTAGACAATTACTAGCTATGTGACCCTTGGCAAGTCACTTAACCTCTGTTTGCCTTGCACTGGAGAAGGAAACACCAAACCATCCAAGTATCTATGTCAAGAAAACCCCATGGATAGACTCATCTGCATTAAGATGATAGAGTAAACCCATGGGAACTGATGATATTACTAAGAAGAATGAGAGATTACTTTAACTCCCTCTTTTCGGCCCTCATAATGAGGATACTGGCAATAATTTCTTCAATTTATGACTGTGGCAAGAAATTGATTTGGGCAGACATGATGGTACATGCCTGTAATCCCTATTACCACTGAAATTGGGGCTGGTAGACCTTATGAGCCCAAGAGGTTTGAGTTGCAATGGGCTAAGCCAATTAGCTGTTTGCACTGTCTGGTACTAATATGGTGAGGCCTTGGGAGTGAGGGGCTACCATATTGACTAGGGTGAGGTGGACCAGTCTGGGTCAGAAACAGAGCATGTTAAAGCTCCCATGATGATCAGAGAGAGCAGGGCCAGAACAATAAGTAACCCTGGTACTTAAATTCTTTGTGAGATGGTGCCTCCCAGTCTTCAAAAAAGGAAAGAAAGGGAAGGAAAGAAAAGGGAAAGAAAAGAAGGAAAGAATAACAATTTAGGGAAAATGTTAGAGAAATGTGAGTCTCTTATGGTGGACAAAATGGAGAATGAAGATAGTGTAGCTAAATGGAATATCATCTACTTGACTCACTAGCCCAAAATAGTGATCACTAATGGAATGAAAAATAGGATTGTAGTGGAGGGACTCAACAGAGTCCCTATTTTCTTCTCTATTTTTATTAGTAATCTGGATAAAGGCATGACATTTATTTGAAATTTGAAGCAGAAGGTGAGATGGATAGTTAATACACTGGTTAATATTTAGGATTCAAAAAGATCTTGACAGGTTAGAACTGTGGGCTAAAGCTAGCCACATGAAATGTTATAATAATCATAAATGTGAATTTTTCTTGGATTAAAAAAATTCATCTGCAGAAAAATGGGTGCTGGATATATAGCTATAGCTAGAGAGAAGTTCATGTGAAAAGATGTAGGGGAAGTTTAAGTGAATTGCAATGTCAAAATGAGTCAGGAGCATGACAAGATAGCTAAGAAAATAATTGCTCTTAGTTCTGCCTTCTGGGGGTTCATCCCTCTGCCATATGACAATCCTTCCTTCAGTTACTTCAAGCTGGTTATTGTGCTTTATCGGTCTGCTTCAGGCTTTGTTTTGTTTTGCTTTGCCTTGTTTCTAGTTGAGACCTAACTTATAATCTTGTGGTCTTTCACCACCTTGGTCACCCTTCTCTGGTTGCTTTCCTCTGGGTCTTTTCTATGTTTACAACTTGATGTTATCTTTGACTATTCTCTTTTTCCTCTCTGGTCTCATTAATTTACATCTGAAGTATTTCTCAGCTCTTTTGCCTTCTCACTGTCTCTTCTTTACCATCTGCCTGGATTTTTATTGTAGTCTAACAGATTTCTGTAGTGGTGACCATATATTCATATGTTAGAACCTATGCTAGGACCCATGGGGTATGTGCCAATCAGGGTGGGAAAATGGGTTGCATCCCACCTTCCCTCCTATTAACAGTTGTGTTTGTTTCCAACACAAATCCACCTATTATTCCCCAACACTACTCCATTCCACCCTTTCCTTGCTTATAATTTAACTATAACCTACTGTAGGCATCATCATCCCTCCTAGTATGCCCACACCCTATCCCCAAGATCCCAGAAAGGCTGTACCATAGATTTGGATCTGGGCTTTGAGGCAATGGCTATTGAGTAAAACTCCCTTCCCCACCCTTCTTTCTTTTTCCCTTGGCTAGAGTGAATCTTTCAGGATAGGTTACCATGCAAGGGGCCAAAACCTGCATAACAATTTCATTATCTTTTTTTTCCTAAACATGTCTCTCTTCTGAACTTCCTGATTCTATCAAAGGCATCATCATTCTACCAGGTTCTAAGTTTGCAGACTTGGTGTCTTTCTTGACTCCTCACTCTCCCCTCTTTCAAACCCTGCCCCCCCCAAAGTCTGATGCCAAATTTTATTATTTTTACCATTACAACATCTCTCATATTCCTTGAACTCACTTAGACACCACTCTATTTCAGGGTCTTAGCATCTCTCACCTGGACTATTGCAATAACTTCCTAATTTGTCTCCCTGCCTCAAAGTCTCTCTCCTCTCCAATCCATCCTCCACACATTCAAGTGATTTTTCCTAAAATTGAGGTCTGACCATTTAATTTTTACAAAACTTCTGTAGCTCCCTATAACCTCTAAAATAAAATATAAACTCCTTTATTTGGCATTCACATCTCTTCCTAACCTGGCCCAAAGTACTTGTGAATGAATGAATGTAAATGCATTTGCTAAGTTCTTACTATGTGTAGGCTACTCTGTAACTGAGTTCTGGGGATACAAAAAGCAAGCAAGACAATGTCTACCCTCAGGAGTTTACTAATTGAGAAAGAACACGCCTAAAGGGCAGTTAGAAAGCTAAGAATGGGATATGTGCATTGCAGCTTTGTTTGGAAATAGCCAGGAAGGGGAGGCTTGATTGACAAGTTAGGATGAAAACTCACTTATCATAGCCCAGAGTCCCATAGGTGGAGTTCAGGTTCTTGAAGGGTAGGGAGAGTGTAGAGTAGGACCTTGGGAGTACAGATGTCATGGTTTGGAAATAGCCAGAAAGTGACCTTATATTTTATTCCCATTCTCTGACTTTTCTATACAGCCAAACTGACCTTCTTGCTTTTCTTCATACACAACCCTCCACCTCTCATCTCCACATCTTTGAATGAATTTGCTACTACCCATGTCTGGAATGCACTCTTTTCTCAACTCTGCCTATTAGAATCTTGTTTCCTTCAAGACTCAATACAAGCCCATCTTCTATATGAAGCCTTTCCTGATCTCTGCCCAACAGCTTCTAGTTCTCTCCTTCCCAAAATTACCATATGTTTATTTTTTATATATTGTGTATAAATTTTTCATTTATGTACATGTTGTCTTCCCCAACAGAATATAAGCTCCTAGAAGTCAAGGACTGTGTCATTTCTATCTTTTTATCTCCAACCCCCTAGTATGGTGCTGGAAAAGAGAAAGTGCTTTTTTAAAAAATAGATTTTTATGTATGTCATTTGTTTTTATATTACATAGGATTCCCTGTGTATCCTCCCCCCATTCTCTATCTCAGAAAGCCATTCTTCATAGCAAAAAATTTTTTTTAAAGTGGAAGAGGAAGAAAAAATAGCAAAACTAATGGACACATTGAAAAAAAAAATCTAATGTTATATACAGTGTTTCATACCCATGCACCCCCATCTCTTCAAAGAAGTGGGAGAAGGTTTCTTTTTGTTTCTTTTATCTTTTGTAGAATGAAATTTTCAGTAAGTTCAGTTAAAAATTTCGGAGCTATACTTTAAAAAATAGACTAGAACTAAAAACAAAGTGGATGCACATCAATTGGGGTATGATTAAACATATGATACATTACAGTGCTGTAAGAAATGACAAACATAAATAACAGAGAACTCAGAATAAATAAATAAAAAATAAATAAATTTAATACAAAATGGAAAAAGTAGAAGGCACGGTAAATACATCTAGATTGAGTGATTATTGGAATGAACTTCAAAATGGTTGAAATCACAGTTCTGTTAGTATCTTAAATAGTCACCTTTCTGGTTTCACCAGCTGTAAACTTCGCTGAACCCCCAATTTCATGATACAAGCTATAGAAAGAATAAAGTAGGTATTTGAACCAAGATATGAGAAAAAATATGCAATACACTGCAAAACCATTAGATGCAAGGATTCAAAAAGTGCAAATATTTTTGCTATGATGTTATTTATTTGGCAAATGTTACCAAAACAACCCTCTCCCTCAGGTTTTATCCCTAAAATCAGAGCTAATAATAATAGTTAGCATTTATGAAATATTTTGTTTTTTTCCAATTACATGTAAAAATAATTTTTAACATTTGTTTTTTTTTAATTTGAATTCCAAATTCTCCCCAACTGAGAAGGCAGACAATTTGATATAGGTTTTACATATACTATGTCATGCAAAATATGTTTCTATGGACCAAAAAAACAAAAACAAAAAATCCCCAACCACCCAAAAAAATAAAATAGAAAACCGTATACTTCAATCTATATTCAGACTATCAATTCTTTCTTTGTCTAAAGGTGAATAGCATTTTTCGTCTTAAGTCCTTCAGAACTGTCTTGGAAGATTGTATTGCTGAGAATAACTTAAGTCATTCCCAGTGGATCATTGTACAATATTGCTGTTACTGTGTACACTGTTCTGGTTCTGCTCACTTTACTTTGCATCAGGTCATGTAAGTCTTCCCAGGTTTTTCTGAAAGCATCACTGCCCATCATTTCTTATAGCACAATAGTATTCCATCACAATCATATACCACAACTTATTTAGCTATTCGCCAATTGATGGGCATCCCATCAATTTCCAATTCTTTGCCATCACAAAAAGAGCTGTTATAAATATTTTTGTGCATATAGGTCCTTTTTCCTTTTTTATTTTAAATCTCTTTGGGAAAGAGACCTTATAGTGGTATTATTGGGTTAAAGGGAATATTTATATAGTGCCAGGTACCCTGCTGTGTGCTTTACGTTTTTTTTTTTTTTTCTCTCATTTGATTCTCATAACTTGGGAAGTAGGTGCTATTATTGTACCCATTTTACAGATAAGGAAACAAACAAGGGTTAAGTGACTGCCTAGGATTACACATATAGTAAGTGTCTTGAGGTGAGATTTGAATTCAGATCTTCCTGACAGCAGGCCCAGCATTCTATCCACTGTGCCATCTACCTTCCCAAAAGATTTTGTATGCCAGTATTTTCTTCATAAAAAGAAGTTAAGAGGTGGCTAAGTGGAGCAGTAAATAGAGCACCGGCCCTGGAGTCAAGAGGACCTGAGTTCAAATCCGACCTCAGACACTTAGCACTTGCTAGCCATGTGACCTTGGGCAAGTCACTTAACCCCAATTGTCCTGCCTTCCCCCCTCCAAAAAGCAAAAAAAAAAAAGTTAAGTGATTATCTTCTGGAGGGAATGCTCAAAGAGGTTGTAAAGCTTAAAGATATTATATATTCTTCTTTTACCAAAATCTAAGTGTCCTAAATTTTGCTGATCTCTACTGTGAGGTCAAGTGACTATCAGTAGAGTAGTGTGCATAAAACACACTCGCACATACACACACACACACACACACGCATACACATACACACACATCTGTTCCTTCAAGGTAAAGGTGACATTACATTTTTTAATAATATCTTCTGATTTTATACCATCTTTTGTGATGGGAGCAATATTCTAACCTGCACCCTTATAGATTAGGCTAATTTTCCCTTAAGGGTATTGAGATTGTTTTTGAGATTTTATTGGCTCAGGAGAAAAAATGTTCAGGGGAGCACTTTTTGATTGCTCAAGTACAAAATGACCATAAAGGAGCTTTAATCTCTCTCATCCTTTGTTGACTGACCATTATGAGCAACTCAGAGGCAAGAAAGCTTTACTCAGCTGAATTACACCATGGTGTCCTTGATGCATAGCCTTATCGAATATTCTTCCTACCTATTATGGCTAAAGAAATATCTTTTTGTTGACTGTTGAATGACCTACAAGTGTCCAATTTCATTCTGTTGTTGAACCTAAATTACCAAGGTGCTGGCTTGAATTAAGCATAACCCTGAATGCCTTCATTCTTTTCAATATATCCCTTCTTTCTTCCTCACTCATTAGGTCATCCTTATAACAAAGATTTTTTTAAAAGGGCAAAAAAGCAGTTCGACAAAACCAATCAATACATAAATAAAATACAACGCTATACTACAGTGTCCCACATCCATAGTCACTCTCTTCTGAAAAGAAGAGAAGGATCTGCATTCTCCCATCTTTGTTTTGCAGTTAAGCTTGGTCATTATACTTATGTACTATTCAATTTTGATTTTGTTGTTGTTTCCATTTATACTGTCATTATTGTGTCCTTTGTTTTCTGTCTCTACTTACCATTCTTATGTCTTCTCATGCTTTCCTATATTATTCATATTGAAAATTTCTTATAGCTCAGTAATATTCCATCACATTTGTAAACCACAATCTGTTCAGCCATTTCCCAACTGTTTAGTCATTCCCAGCATCTACTTTGTTTCCAGTTCTTTGCTACTATTAAAAATGCTTCTATAACTGTTGGGGTGTAGATTGAACATTTATATCTATGACATCCTTGAGTTATATCCTAGTAGTAGGATTTTGATCAAAGAGTATGGATATTTTAGTCACTCTTAGCATAATTCCAAGTTACTTCAAAAATAATGTGACCAATTCATAGCTCCAAGTGTGTATATCTTTCCACAACCCCTTCATCACTGATTATTCCAATCTTTTGTCATCATGGAATTTTGCTGTGTGTAAGGTAAAACTTTAGAGTTATTTTATATGCATTTTTATTATCATTAGTGACATGGGGAAATCTTTCATATGGTTGTTAGTAGTTTGCAATCCTTTTGCGAATTGTTTGTTCATAACATTTGATCCTCAAGGAATGAACTTTTGGTTCTGTGTTTTGGTGTAATATATTTATATATCAGTTCTCTGTCTATCTTGGTTATTGGACAAAGGTAATGTTTTAGCAATGAGACTTAGAATTGGGAAAAAAATCATTTTTAAAAAGGATGTTTGAAAATGTTTCCATTCTTATGTGATTTTATTGCCAAAAGATTGTAAATGTGTTGATTATAAAAATAGATATCTACATACATTAAAAACATGGATATGGAAGATGGCGGAGTAGAAACAGCTCATCCAAGCTACTCTGCCCCCAGATTCCCCCCAAACTATGGAAAAGGGGACTCTGAACAACTTCTGGAGCCCCAGTACCCACAGAGCAACACAGAGAAGCTAACCTCCTGCTGAGGACAGCCCAGCAGCCCTGCAGGAAGGACCAGCGCAGCGGTCTGGGAGCCAGCAGCACGCAGAGAGCAGAGTGCGGGGAGCCGAGCCAAGCCGAGCCCAGGTCTGCGTGAGCCGAGGTTTTAGCCCCAGGGCGGCAGGGCCAGCAGCCGGCTGGAGAGACCCCAGAACACCAGCAGCTGTGTCGACTCCAGAATCATCAACATAAACATGCCTAGGACAAAGGAAGAGGTTAGTGTCCTGTGGACTTTGGGACCAGTATTTGGGGAATGCGTTGGCTCCCTCCCCTGGGGGCTAGAAGCCGCTGAGGAGACACGCCATTTTGTAGTTTTCAGAGGCAGCTCCAGCTTCTGGCCTGCAAATTGTAGGGAGATCCAGCGATCAGTCTTGGGGGGTAATCGCTCTTGCTTTAACCTCCCTGGATCTGGACTGGGATCTAGGGTGGAAGTCGTGGGTGGGTTTACAGCTTGCCAGAAACGGAAGTTGCCCCCCACACGTTCGGGACAAAAATTCCTCTATCTGGCCTTAAAGCCATAGGGTGGCAACAAGCCCAAAAGTCAAGTAATTAAGTGGCAACATGCCAAGGCAAAGGAAACACAAAAATGCAAACCTAGACTCCTATTTTGGGGGCATAGAGTGGGAAAAGGACTGTAAGGTCAGAAGTCCTGCTCCAAAAGCCCCAGGGGAAAACATGAGCGGGGTGCAGGCCATAGAGGACCTTAAGAAGGACTTTAAAAATCAAATAAGAGAAGTGGAGGAAAAATTGGAAAGAGAAATGAGAAGGATGCAGGAAAAGTATGAAATGAGGGTCAACAGCCTGACTGAGGAAAACAACACCTTAAAAAATAGACTAACTCAAATGGCAAAGGAGGCCCAAAAGGACAATGAGGAGAAGAATGCCTTAAAAAGTCAAATTTGCCAGATGGAAAAGAATCTCAAAAGTTCACTGAGGAGATTCATTCCTTCAGAGTTAGACTGGAGCAAATGGAAGCTAGTGACTTTATGAGAAATCAAGATGCTGTTAAGCAGATCCAAACAAACTAAAGATTAGAAGGCAATGTGAAATATCTCATGGGAAAAACCACTGACCTGGAAAATCGATCCAGGAGAGACAATTTAAAAATTATTGGACTACCTGAAAGCCATGATCAAAGAAAGAACCTAGAAACCACCCTTCAAGAAATTCTCAAGGAAAACTGCCCTGATGTTTTAGATCCAGAGGGCAAAATAGAGGTTGAAAGAATCCACCGATCACCTCCTGAAAAAGATCCCAAAAAGAAAACTCCCAGGAATATTATAGCCAGGTTCCAGAATCCCCAGATCAAGGAGAAAATACTACAAGCAGCCAGGAAGAAACAATTTCAATATTGTGGAAACACAATCAGAATAGCCCAGGACCTGGCAGCTTCTACACTGAGGGATCGAAGGGCATGGAATATGATATTCCAGAGGGCAAAAGAACTGAGAATGAACCCAAGAGTCACCTACCCAGCAAAACTGAGTATTTTGTTTCAGGGGAAAATATGTTCATTCAGTGGAATAGAGGACTTTCAAGCATTCTTGAGGAAAAAACCAGAATTGAATAAAAAATTTGACATCCAGACACAAGAAGCAAGAGATGCCTGAGAAGGTAATCAGGGAAAAGAAATCAAAAGGAACTTATCAAAGCTGAACTATTTACATTCCTATATGGAAAAGCAATAACTGTGACTGATGATATCTTTTTCACTATGAAAATAATGGAAGAAGGGTGTGT
Organism: Gymnobelideus leadbeateri; assembly: GCA_011680675.1. NCBI lineage: Eukaryota > Metazoa > Chordata > Mammalia > Diprotodontia > Petauridae > Gymnobelideus > Gymnobelideus leadbeateri. The sequence continues at coordinate 235,172 of WOXC01011825.1, forward strand.
GGTCATATGAATACATATGTGAATGTGTGTGTATATGGATAGAGGGCATAGGTTGAATTTGTTGGGAAGGCAGAATACTCAAGGGATGAAATTATGAGGTGAGAGAGGAAAGTGGCAAGAGGAGATGGGGAAAGACAGGGTAGGGTAAACTATCTCATGTAGAAGAAGCAAGGGAGGGGGAGAATAGGAAGGGGTAAAAAAAAGCAAATCCACATCCTCATTGAATTTGGTTCAGGGAGAGAATGACATACATACTAAATGGGATATCTCAACCTGCAGCAGAATAGGGGGAAGGGGGATGAGAGGAGGGATGATGAATGGTAGGGCATCCTTGGGGGAAGGGGAGGTTGGAAGTACCCACTATAGAAGAGGGACAGGATCATGTAGGGAATGGACCAGGTGGGGGGTGGGATGAGTGGGAGGGAATTATAAGCAGCCTTGTACAATATATCTACTATGATAATGTTTTGCATAGCTAGACATATACAACATATACTGAATTACTTATCTCCCCAGAGGGAATGGGTGACAAGGGAGGAAGGAAATGGATCTGAAATTCTAGGTCTTAACATTAAATGTTTCAAATATATATAAATACTATTATTAATACTCTTCTGCTTATAATTGGGAGATAAGATTTGCAGGCATTGGGACACAAAGATTCACCTTCCCCTAATGGAAAAGTCGAATGGGGTATGGGAGAAGATATGGGAGAGAGCAGATTGGATGAGGGGATATCTTGTGGGACTGCTATTCTGGGAGATTGGGTAGGGGAATAATGGGGGGAAAATGATTGTAACTCAAAATCTGGCAGAAATGAATGATGTAAAACAGAAGTTAATAAAGCATTTGTTTAAAAATAAAAAAAATATGGATATGGAATTTTCAAACCTATTAAAATCCTCTAGGTGAAGAATTTCTCTATGTTTTTAACTCATTTGTAAAAAGTAGAAAAATGCAGTGCCTTTGGATTATTCTTCAAGAATAACTGATGATCTTGGGAGAGATAGGGTAGGAAGATGTTAGGAGAAGAGTCAAGTTGAATTTTGACAAACCCTTTTTGATTGGAGTTAAAAAATGAGTATCACATTTTAGTAAATGCAGCCAATGATAGGCTCTTTTTTTTTGAGGGCGGAAGGTAGGGCAGTTGGAGTTAAGTGATTTGCCCAAGGTCACACAGCTAGTTTTTATGTGTGTGTCTGTTGTGTCTGAGGCTGGATTTGAACTCAGGTCCTACTGACTCCAGGGCCAGTGCTCTATTCACTGTGCCACCCAGCTGCCCCTCAATGATACACTCTTAATGAGACATCTTTTAAAACTGTCAGTCATTAAAATCAAGTATTGAAATAAATTGAACTTATCATGTACATTAAAAAACATAAATATATGCATATATATGTATATTATATTTGTTTGTATATATAAATATACATATATATGTAGAAAGGGAGAGAGAGAGAGAGGAAGAGCAAGCATGCATGCTTAAATTATTTTTGACTGATAGTGGTACTTGATCAAAAATAATAGAAATAGCTTGTTAAACAGGCCTTCATTCTTTCATTATTTCTTCTATCAAAATCTTCCAAGCAATTAGGAGATTTTTCTACATTATACCTGGATCTAGTTATCATTTCTCTGACCAAAGCCTTTCAGTAGCTCATAGGTACCTCTCAAGTCAAGTTCATAGTTTTTTACCCAACATTTAAGGCTCTCCACAGTCTACTTTTCCATCTATATCTCATCTTACTTTCCTCCACATCCTCTAATGCTCTAGCCATACCTGTTGCCCACACATGTGTCCTCCACCATCATCCATGCCTTTTTTTTCCTTTACTCATTCTGTACTGTGTACCTGGAATATGCTTCCTTGTTTCACTTGGTGAATTTCTACCCATTCTTTAAAGATCAATACAAATGCTGCTTATTCTAGGAATCCTCACCAAATTAGTAATAAATTTTGCCTCTTGGGCCCTCATGTCATTTTCTTCATGCTTTCAATATCATTATTATGTTTTGTAGTTATTTACATATATATCCTACTATGTTGGGCTCTACAAGTTTATCAGGGAACTTTGAATCTTATTTAATATTTAATTCTTAGCACATAGTAGGTCCTGTGCAACTAGAAGGCTTACAGATAATATTGCTGACTGATAGTTCTTGTTTCTCTCAAGTGAATGTCCTTGATATGCCTTTCATTTAGTTTTCCTGAATTTGATATCTTCACTTCAAATTTGTTACTGTTGTTCAGTTGCTTCTCAGTCATGTCCAACTCTGTGGTCCCATTTGAGGTTTTCTTGGCAAAAAATACTGGAGTGGTTTGCCATTTCCTTCTCCAGCTCATTTTATAGAATAAGAACTAAGGCAAACAGGGTTAAGTGACTTGCCTAAAGTCACAAGGCTAGTAAGTGTCTGAAGCCAGAGTTGAACTCAGGAAAATGAGTCTTCCTGGCTTCAGACTCAGCACCCTATCCACTGTACCACCTAGTTGTTTCATTACTTCAAGTACCTTTCCTCAAATTTTATCAATGCAACTTTAACAAGTACCTTCCATCCTTTCCTTCCTAGATGATGTACAATCCCATTTCTATAAAATCTTTTCTGATTTTATCAAGTGGTGATTTTCCCCCAATATTCTTAACTTACTCAAATGTGTTCTTCTAAACCACAAATGTTCAATCTAATTTCTTATATAATTATTATTTTCAGGTTTGGATTTTATGATTGTGTTGCTTTTTGTCTTGCTTTGACGTCTTTTTTTTTTAAAAGCAGTTGGGGTTAAGTAACTTGCTCAAGGTTACACGGCCAGTCATTATTTATGTGTGGGTGCTCATTTTCTGAGACCGGATTTGATCTCGGGTCATCCCAGCTCCGAGGCTGGTGCTCTTACTCACTGCGCCACCTAGCCACCCCCTTTCTTTGACTTCTGACAAGTTTTTATGTCACTCTCATTTGTTCACACTTGCAACCTGGGGCAATAAGAGAAGTCCGGAACAATGAGGAAAAGTTCTTGGAGCTGGTCAAAGGAAAGATGTTATTGGTGACATTGTTGAGAACAGTTGCCTTTAAGTATTGAGGCCAGAAATCAGAATGCAGAGTCAAGGAGGCACTTTCTGGTGATACCATGGGAGTAGACAATTAGTTTGAGGATCATAGGTCTAGAACTAGAAGGAACTTTAGAATTATCTAGTCCAACTCACTTATTTTATAGATATGGAAACTGAGGCCTATAGAGGTCAAGGGACTTGCTCAGGGTCATGCATGTATTAAGAGACAGGATTTGAATCCTGGTCCTCCGGTGGCAAGTCCAGTACCATACTGTACTGTGTCACTTCATCTATACCATGCTGCCAGGATTTTGTTCATGAAAGGGAAAGGAAGTTAGAAGGAAGAATAGAATCAAATGATAGTTTTTGCTTACCCTTACCTAGACTCAAGTCTCCTTAAAATCACCAGGGCATGTGAGCCGTGTGAGTCTTGGTGAGAAGTTGATGTCAGTGTAAGAGAGGATTTAAGGTTGGGGTACTGTGAGGTTCAAATGAGAAAATAGATGTACAGAACTTTGCAAACCTTGGAGTTCTGTTATAAATGCCAGTGATGCTTATTATTGGTAGCCTACACTCAGCAAACCATCAGTCTGGTGATGACATTATTTCCCGAACCCTCTGCTGCACTCCTGCTGAGCCCAAGCAATTATTTATAGAGCAATTCAAGGGTGTGTTGGTAAATGTTTAACAACCAGGCTCTCCAGGGCAAAAAAATTATGCACATATACTTTTATGTTTAGTCTGCAGTACTAATACTTTCTTAAGCCTAGAAAAAAGCCACAATAAGTCAAGCTCTGATTTGCATCCATTACAGTGTTCTGAATTATGAATATTCATCCTGAAAAATTTAACAATGGACTTTTTTGCTAGTTGGAACTGGCTCCAGCTCAATCTTGGTTTAAGGTAAACTTGCCATTTAAACTTTAGGATGCCTCCTCAGTACTTGCAAGGATAGGGTGGACCACTATCCCTTGGAGTTCTTTACCCATCTTCTAAAAGCTACTTTGTCTTAAGCTTGGCTGAAGTATGGCAGTGTTGTTAGGAGGAAGTGCTGTTGTTCAGTTGTTTCAGTCGTATCCAAAGCTTTGTGACTTCATTTGGGATTTTATTGGCAAAGATGCTGGAGTGGTTTGCCATTTCCTTCTCCAGCCCATTTTACAGATAAGGAAACTTAGGCAAACAGGGTTAAGTGACTTGTCCAGGGTCACACAACTAGTAAATGTCATAAACTCATGAAGATGAGTCTTCCTGATTCCAAGCCCACTGCACCACCTAGCTGACCTAGGAGGAAGTACCTAGACTAACTTTGTTGTTTATAAGGAAAAGACTTCTTAAAATTAAACTACCTAAAAATTATGGGTTGCCCCAGGAGACAGCAAGTGCTCTGTGTCTAAGTGACACAATGGATAAAGTGCTGGGCCTGGAGTCAGGAAGACTTGAGTCCAAATATGGCCTTATACACTTATTAGCTGTGTGACCCTGGGTAAGTCACTTAATCACTGTCTGCCTCATTTTCCTCAACTGTAAAATGGGGATAATAAAAGCACCTGAATCCCACAGTGTTTATGAGGATACGAATGAGATAACATTTGTAAATTGTTCTTGCACTGTGTTGGCACATAGTAGATAATTAATATTTGTTCTCTTTTCTCTTACCATATTTGAGTGGAAAGAGAGCATTTTTATGCTGTGGCTGGATGATCATGTATTAAGCATGTGTTTTGGGTGGGATTTATGCTTTTGGTATGGTTTGGTCTGAGCGACTTCTGGGGTTCCTTCAAACTCTGAGATTCTGAAATCAATAATAAATTAGGCTGCATTAATACAAATAACAACCTATTGTGAAAGAGGTGAACAGTCCCATTATACTCTGCCCTCATCAGACCACATGTGGAATATTGTAACCAATTCTGGGTGTCACATTTTAAAATTCAATATGAAAAATACTTCAGTGTCCACTGTAGGCTAAACACTGGAAATAGAGTGTGTTAAATGATAAAGTTCCTATCCTCAATATATATGTAGTCCAGGGGCTGCTGGGTAGCACAGTGGATAGAGCAACAGTCCTGGAATCAGGAGGACCTGAGTTCAAATCCAGCCTCAAACACATGACACTTACTAGTTGTCTGACTCTGGGCAAGTCACTTAACCCTGATTGCCATACATATATGCACATACACATATACATACATGAACACATACATACATATACATGTTTATATATAGATAAACATGTTTATGTATATTTATAAATACATATACACACATATTTGTATGTATACACACATACATACAGTCTAGAAGAAAAGTCATTGACATCATGGAGTGTTATGTATGTAGGGAAGTTTGCCCAGGATGATGGATTGTATAAAAACCATATCCTGTGAAGATTGGTTGAAGGAACTAAGAATTCATAGCCTGATAAAGAGAAGATCTGGTCAAAGACAGAAAAGAGGAAAACATGTTATTATTTTTTATTTTTTGAAAGCTTAACTTGTAGGAGCAAGATTAGACTTGTTCTCTTTGGCTCCAGAGGGCAGAACTAGGATCAATAGGTGAAAATTGTAGAGGCAGATTTCTTTTTATTTTATTTTTTTGAATTAAGAACTAGAAAATCATCAACAACACACACATTTCTACATGCAAAGGAGGTCAGAAAGAGGATTGTATATAAAAATATGAATCTTTTAATATGACTTTTTATACACAGACACGCATATACACCACACCACCACCACTACCCCCCCCCACCCATTTAATATGGACTAGTACCAACATGAGCCCATTTGCCTTTCTGAATTACCTTCTGCCCTTTTCTGTATGTTTTTTCTTTTTTCTTTTTCTTTTGGGCATCAGTATCATTATGCCCTCTCTGTTGGACCTTTCCACTAATTTCCTTCCTCATTGTAACAATTAACCATATCAGATTTGCATTAGTCATATCTGGAAGTATATATTTCATTCTGCATTAACAGTTAATTACTACTTCACCAAGAGGTGGTAAGCATGCTTTATCATCAGTTCTTTAGAATCATGGTTAGTCATTGCAGAGTACTTAAGTCCTTCAAACCGATTTTCCTTTATAAAGTTGTGGTCATTGTATAAATCATTCTTTTGTTTTTGCTTAATCTGCATCAATTCATATAAGTCCTTTGAGGTTTCCCTGAACTCATCCCTTTCATTAATTCTTATGGTCTAATAATATTTCATATAATTCATAAATCATCATTTGTTCAACCATTCCTCAATTGATAGGTTCCTGCTTTGTTTCTAGTTCTTTGCTACAATAATGTAATGGAAATGCAAATTTAAAGATCTTCCCTGCCCCTAGTTTAAGTGCACCTGGAGCCTGTGGTGGGAGGCTTGTTTTTCAGGAAAGCCCATACCTTGATACTTTGTGATTGGGCAGTGGGTCCAGAAGGTTGTTACATTCTCTGAGCCAGGAGAAGGCTATATAAGCCCTGAGGAGAGGCTTTGCTTTGGGGCTCACTTTGAGAAGTGTTGTGTGATTTGACCAGATGAGACTCTGGGAAGCCGTTGTTGAGAGCCCCCCGGCTTTGAAAACCCAGATGCTGATGCTTCCCTCTCTGGTAACTGTGATTTGGTATTGATGCATGTAATGTTGGGACAGTTTGGAAGCCTGTCTGTTTGATATGTAAGTTCTGTAACTCTGAAGTTTGGGGTGCTGACCTTTTCCCCCTGAACTAGGTAATGTGTGTTTGTTTGATTAAAGTAAGCTTGTTAACCCATTTTGAGTTGCTTTCCTTTACAAAAGCAGATCTAAGAACCTGTGTTGGCAGTCACCCTGGGGATGTCAGGGTGCTTGCTGCTACAAATAAAAAGTGCTGCAGTAACTTTATATATGCAAATCCTTTCCCCCCTTTACCTCTTTGAGATATATATCATGTGTTGATATTGCTGTGTCAAATTATATACACAGTTTAATAACTTTTTATACATAGTTCTAGAATGGTTGGATCAATTCACTATTCCACAAACAGTACATTAGTGTGCCTGTCCTCTCTCACTACTTTCATTAATTATCACTTTCCTATTTTATTTTTACTTCTTTACAAATTTGATAGGTGTGAGGTAAAACCTCAGAACTATTTTAATTTGCATTTCTTATTAATGATTTGATGATCATTGATAGCTTGTATTTTTTCCTGTGAGAACTGCCTTTTCATTTCCTTTGACTATATATCTTTTGGGAATGACTCGTGTGTGTGTGTGTGTGTGTGTGTGTGTGTGTGTATTTATATATTTGTAGTAATTCCTTATAAGATAGGGATGGTTTCATAAGATATAAGATGGTTTCATCAGCATAGGAAACTCCTACCAACGCAGATCTATACCTTCTCTGTGACTTATTTTCTTTTTTTTTTTTAAAGTGAACTTCTATTTATTTGTATTGTTAAAACAAGTTAACCTAAAATAGAAACTTTAGGTTATTTGCAATAATAGAGATGAAAACTATTTCAGTAAGGAAAAAGAACAGGAATGAGGTAATTAAATATAATTTAAACATTTAAATAGAAATACTATGTATTATTAGGGAGATCTCTAAAATATCTACCCCATATCTGGTCTCAGAGAAAGGTGTGAAAGACAATATCAGAGTAGTTGCTGCATATCATCAGTTCCATTTTAAAAGCAAAGACATCCTTTGGACAAATTGCTTTAATCTATCTTTTTGTTGCAACTTTCTGTTGGTTCTGGTGTAGAGATTCCATTCATGTCTGCAATCTTATAGTCTCCTTTGCTTGTTTTCTCAATGGAGCTTCCTTTTAGACCTTTTTTAGGCCATAGACAACTAACAAAAGGTGAAAGTAGATGATATACATATGGTTCCAGGAATTTTTTGTAGACCCAAAGGAGGACAGGAATAACGATACAAGGAATGCACACCATTGCCTCGGGGCTTGACTACTCTGAACGATAGACCGACAGAACCGCTGCCCCAGCCCTGTTCACCCAGGAGACCGACTTATTTTCTTAGACTTTCTTAGAGCACTGAGAGGTTAAGTCTTGCCCATGATCAGGATGTGTCAGAGGTAGAACTCAAGCCAGGACTTCCTGGTTTCAAGACTAGCACTTTCTCCACTATGCCGTAGATATGTAGAAATTGGTTTCAAATGCTTTTTCTAGTTAATTGTTTTCATTCTAATTTTAACTGCATTGATTTTGTTTGTGCAAAAGTTTTTCAGCTTTATGTAATCAAAATTGTCAATTTTTTATCTTGTGATCCTCTTTATCATTTGTTTGTTCAGTAACTCTTCTCCTGTTCATAGTTGTGTCTTTTTCCATCTTCTGACTTATAGGTGAGGCAGATTTCAACTAAATATGATTTTAAAAATCCTAAGAATATGACCTACCCCAACATGAAATGGGATGTCTTGGGTAGTGAGGAGGTGTAATGAATTCCTTATCCCTGGTGGTTGTTTTAAAGTAGAGACTATATATTGCTGGAGATTTCCTTACTAACTACTCTATGGCAACTATCCATCAATTGCATAGCCACTATAGTCTCCTTGCTGGTTTGTTGATATTGAACAAAATGCTTTCAGAAATGTGTAAATGATTTATTACCCTTGGTAAACAAGTTCCTATGTCTCCCCAGGGCTACCCACCAAGCCAACAATAACAAATACTGTATTCCTACTGCCTTGTACAATGTAAATATAAACACTTTGCCCCAATTAATTGACTACCACATAGCCTGATACCCTCACATAATGATCTGCAGCATTGTGACACTTTTGGAGTGGTATCTGTTCATGGCCACCATCTCTTTGTCTCTTACCATGGTTTAAACCCATATTGATAATGGAGAAAAGAAGGAAATAAACATTTATGAAGTGCTTACTATGTACCAGGCACAGAAGTGCTAGGGATAAAAATACAAGTAAAAGAAAAGAAAGTCCCTGCTCTCAAGGAGCTTACATGTAAAACAACAAATAATAGGAAGCTGAAAAATTAAGACTAGAAGAGATGATGGTACCTACCATGGGGGCATTGTTTTGAAATCCAGTCAGGAATAGGGTCAAGGAGTGAAAGAAGGCTGGCTTGAACCCTTCTACAAAATGGAGACCCTAGGAGGAACTCACCAAATGGAGAAGGTCTTGTAGAAAGATATTCCAGGTTGAGAAGAACACAGGGATAGCTGGATGTTGTAAGGTGAGGATATCTCAGGTGCTGAGGGAATTTCCAGGAGGAGACATTAGGAGAAACATGATTATGAATTCTGGAATTCAGGGGCTGGGTTGGGAGGGAATGATGGCTGTCTTAGGCTCTTATAAATAAAATGGAGACCACTAAGAGGATCTCAAATCAGAGAGGGGTGGGTCTTACAGAAGGACGGTCCAATAGAAGTGTATTCCACTTAAGTATAGTTAAATAAAGTTTACAAGATAAGCATTATTTGGGAAGTTTAATACACACACACACACACTCACACATACACACACACACACATAATATTTGCCTCCTGGCTGCTCATTATACTTTCCTTACCACAAAGGAGTAGAAGTAATTAGATTCCCCTCCTGTCCACAACACTGAATGATCCCTGGTGATGTTATATATGGGACTTATGAGTTGGGTAAGTGTTGTATTTGAACTCTGAGGCCTTTTCCAATTCTATAATTCTGCTGTTTTCTAAGCATGTGCCACTATTCTAGATCCATACCATAATAAGTAATTATAATGCATAAGAGTTGAAAGGGACCCAAGAACCAATTTGAATGATTTTCTTAGAAATGTCAGAGTAAATCCCAGGCTCAAATTAATGAAAGGTCCTTTCATTTGAGGGGCACTAAGTGCACTGAGGACTTGGTGTCCTATAAGAAGAACCAGATCCAAGCATAAAAATATATTCAGCTTCCAATTTGTTGAATCTTAGGGTGCTTTATCTTGTGCTAGTTAAATGCACAAGTGCCTTCTGAGACTTCCTGACACCTAGTCCAGAATGTCCTTCATTATATCTTTGAGAATATCTGATCACAAAGCTAATTTACCCTTATGATAGCAGAAGTATCCCATGTAGGATTAAGTATGTTGAGACTACATCTTGGGGTTGAGTCTTGGTTCACTAAATCCATTAATTGCTTGCATTTCAGGAAGTCTTTAGACCCAGGATATTCATATATTCTGGTAGATGATTATTTGCTGCTCACCTATGATGATGGGAGCTATGAGGTCAATAGAACTTTGGAATACTTCCTGATTTGCTCCTTATTAGCCGTGCAATTTGGAGTCTGGGTGAGTCATGTCCTTAAAGCTTCAAAACAGGAAAAGTGTGACGAAGACAGTTGGATGTGATTGCATTATCACAATGCCAATTTAAAGTCCTGCCTAGAGAATAATTGTTGCTTTTGCTAGAAATCAGCTTGAGGCTATAGTCACTAGAATCTACTTCTATTTTTTTAAAAAAAACTTTATGTAAATCAGTACTTTTGCATTTCCCTAGTCTAAGTTACTTCCCCTCTCTTTACTTTATTTAAGTTCTCATCTTAGACTAGATCAAGGATTCTTAACCTGGGGTCTGTAAACTTTTAAAATTTTCCATTGTATTTCAATGTTATTGGTTTCCTTTGTAATCCTATGTATTTAATTTTATGCATTTAAGATGGGAGTCATAGGCCTCACCACACTGCCAAAGAGGTCTCTGACACACATACACACAAATTGTTAAAAAACCCGTGTAGATGACCTCTAAGTTCCTTTCTAACTCAACTATGAACTATTCTCTAGTCATATATGTCAAAGATAATTGGCATCACTTCTCTGATCATACAGAGAATAATTTGTTTAGGCATATAGGTAAATGCCAAATGCTCCATGAGAGCAGAGTTGTTTTTGTTTTGTTTTGTTTTTATATCCTTAGTGCAGTGATCACCTCCTTTGAAAGGATTTTAGAGGCTATCTAGTCCAAGCCACTTATATTACAACAAATGAGAAACTGGCCAAGATAGGTTGACTTGCCCCAGGTCATACAGATACTAAGTGGAAGAACTGGTTATGTATCCAGGTCCTCTGACTCAAAGTCAGAATACTTGGTACCACTCTGCTTCCTGAAGCTTAAATAGCCTCAGTTCCTTCAGTTGAAGGTGTTGATTTCAGTTCTCTCACCATCCTGACATTCTGGTGAATGCTTTTCAGTGTGTCAATGTTCTTACTCAAATGGAGTACTCAGAACTAAATAGAATACTCTAGAGAGCATCTGACCAGGTGAAGACTACAACTTCCCTCACTCTATACTGTCAATTTAGGGTATTAGAGATCTAGTCTTAGAGTCAGGAAAGATCCAAGCTTGAGTCTAGCCCTTGTCATACTTCTTGAGTGACTAAGAGCAAATTATTTGACCTCTTGGTGCTCCAGGTTAACTCCAAAATGATCTGTAACAGAGCAGTTACTCCTCTGAATTGGTGGAAGGAATCCCCATACTCAGAGTCCTTGGTACTGATTAAATCACAGATTATGACTGCCCCCCCTACTCTTAAAATTTTAAGGAAATGCTGTTTCATCTTGTTGACTCATATTGAGTTTGTAATCTATTAAAACCTACATCTAATACACACACAAACTGTTGTATAACTGTGACTCCCCTATTCTATATTTGTATATAATTGACTTTTAGAGCCCAAGTATGGGATTTTACATTTGTTCCCAAGAAATTCCTTTTCTTAGATATGACTCATCATTCTAGTTGGCTGAGATTCTTTGAATCCCTATTCTATTATGTCAAATGTTAGCTATACCTACTAGTTTTGGCTGTTCTTTACATTTGATAAGCAAAATATCTATATTGGTATTGAGACTCCTATCACTTATATGCTTCATTTACATATATTCCTTGAGTTCTGAATTGGGCTTTTTTAGTTTTGATAACATTCTGGTTTGGTAGATTACTACCAATAATTCACACAGAGTTCTATTTGAAATCAGGAATTTTGTCAAGTGTACAGTATTAAAATACATTAATCATGGAAAATTCTAGCTTATAGAAAATGGGCAAATCATTGTGCATAAATGAGAATAATTATACTAGCTAATAATAGCTCCCCATATACATATGTATATGTATATATAAAACTTATTATGTATCAGGTACAGTGCCAAGTACTATATTATTATCTCATTTGATCCTCACAACAACCATGGGAGGTAGGTGCTAACCATTTCAAAATCTTCTGAATTGCATTATCATCAAGATTACATTCTATACATCTTATCGACAAAGATATTGTGACTTTATCAGATAAATACTTTGATGAAATTCTAGCAGTATTATGTATAATATTCCTTTGATTTCATAGTTTAGTTGTCCTATCAGAAAAGGAAATAAAATATATTCAGAATGATCAATTGATCATTGATGAGAACCTATGTTGGTATTCATAACCTATACTTTTATTAATATGTAATATAATTTGCCAAGAATCAAAGACTTTCTGATTTAGGGCCTGAAGATTCTATTTTCTTCACTTTATGAAAATCATTACAATGTTTGTCCATTCCCATGGCTCTTCTATTGTTCTCCATGATTTAAAAAAAATCATTGATGCTGATGTAGCAGCCACATACATAATATCTTTCGGTATCCCAGAATGTGGTTCAGCTGGTACTGGTGATTTGAAACCATTTAGGTATTCTTTTACCATCTCACTTTTCAGTTTCTCATTAAATATTTTTCTTGTATTTTCCATCTCAGTATCATTTTCCTTAGCAGAGACAATAAACAGAATAAAAGCCAAATACTTCTATTCTTCTTTTCACCTATTATCATGAAAGTTACTTCTTCCAAGCTTCTACCTCATTTCTACTTCAGTAACTAACCATTGCTTCATAGAGGCACAGTATAATAATGAAGGGAGATTTCAGCTATCTAGGCATGGCCTGGAACTCTCTCTACCAAAGGCAGAGCTGATGATATATTCTTTTTAAAAAAAAAACAACTTTTTATTGACATATTTTGTTTCTACATCACCTACATTTTCTAATGCTTCCTGTTTCCCTCTTACTCCCAGAGAATAATCATGTATAATAAAGTAAAAGAAGGGAAGAAATTGAAGTTCAACAAATTTGACCTACATATTGAAAAAGTATGATATTAAAGGCAGAGTTCCATAGCCGAAAACTAGCCCCTCTCCAATGAATCATGGGGAGGTGTCTTTTCATTATTTCTTTTGGGACATCAGTCTTGATCATCATAATTTCACAGCAGTCAGTTTTTATTATTTTGCTGATTTTTTTCATTGATATTTTTTGCATTTATTTTTTGAACTTCTGTTGCTTTTGCATCAATTCATTATTAAAGTTCTTAAGCTTTTCTGTATTCATTATATTTATCATTTTAATAGTACAGTAATATTCCATTATATCATACACCACATTTTGTTTAGCTATCCCCTAATTGATGGGCATATATTTTGTTTCTAGTTCTTTGCTACTACAAAAAAATGCAGCTCTCATATTCTTAACTGGACTTCCTGAAGATTTCATTCTGCAAAAGTTGGGAAAAAAAGAGGAGTTGATATTCTGTTCATGTTTCTGACAGATAAGGCAACATAAGTCTTGTTGAAATAGAAACGATGAGAACATTGGTAGGAATCTGTGATAAAGAATTGCTGCTCAGCCCAGATAGGACAATAGTAATGATGGAAAGGAGATAGAACTACTCGACTCCTATTTGTGCTATTTTCTCTGTCAAACAGAATGATGTCTAAACTAGAAAGAGTACAACACAAATATTAATAGGAATTTGAAACCCAAGATAAAGAGGAGATGTAAGAATACACCTAGCTATTCACACAAATAACATCCTAGACTACTGAAAGAACTGGAATATATGTTTGATGACCTGTTTTGAGTAATCTGAAAAATCTTGGCAAGTAAGAGGGATGCCACAGGTCTGGAGATGGCCAAATGTCCTGATTTTAACCCCTACATGCTTTAGATAGGTTTGCCAAGTTATCCAGTTATGATCAAGAATATTTGTCATCTGGGGCAGCTAGGTGGCCCATTGAACAGAGCACTGGCCCTGAAGTCAGAAGGACCTGAGTTCATATTCCACCTCAGACACTTAACACTTACTAGCTGTGTGACCTTGGGCAAGTCATTTAACCTCAATTGCCCTGCCCATCCCCTCTAAAAAGAAAAAAAAAGAATGTCACCTGGTGGTCTAACTTTTGGTGCTGAGCTTTTCCAAACTTTGTTAGGTTGCTCATCAGATAGACTGATACACAATTTGTCACAGGGTTTATATTTAAAGCATTTTCAGATTGGCAGGACCTGCCCAGTCTTGCATTTTGCTCCTAGACTCTAGTATTATCTACACACCATCATGATCATTAAAGAGGACTTGAGAGGAGAATTATTACCACATATGTATATAAATGTGTCACATATCATAATTATAACAAAGACTATTGCTAGGCTTAAAAATTGCTTGTATAAGTCCAAGGCAAATTCTTTTTCAGCTCTAAGGGAGGAAGTAGACAGGAGGAAGAGGAGAGATTTATGTAGCTCAAGCTCTTAACACTTTACAATACTTGTCAGCTGTTCAATACTTCCAAAGGGAGGCACTGGTATGCAAGCAGTCTATTAGACAGCTGTTCTGACAACAGTTGGAAACACTAACAAGAATCCAGAGCTAGGGCTGGTCTTGAGTTTAACAGAAGGTGTCCAAAGAGAAATGTGAGGTGTTCTTATTTTCTTAGTAGTGTCCACCTGTTCTCCTATTAGCCTATCCAGTATCCAAATAGGAATGTGTAGAACTCAACAGTAATCTGACTTCCATAGATTTAGAACTCTAACTGTACCTATTCATTGACTCCAGTGTATTTACTGACCTAGGAATCTAGGTGTCCATGTGCTGAATGACTCATGTGAAGGACTTTGCTCTATTTTAAAAGTCAATTTGCAAAAGATGGAGCTACTTGTAAATGTAGGACCTCAAGCAAAAAAAAAGATGGGGAAATTCAAGAATGGAAAAAAAATTCTGGATCATAAGATTTATAATTTTAAGGAAGCTTAGAGATCATCTAGTCATAAGATTATAGATTTAGAACTAGAAGACCTCAGTGACCATTAACTAAATCAACTACCTCATTTTACAGGTGAGAAACTGAGGACCAGAGATGGGAAGAGTCTTGCCCAAAATCATATAGGTAGTAAGTAGCGAATAAGGGTTTCAACATAGGCCTTTTAGAGACAAAGTTCATTGGGGGTTTTTTTCTATTATACTATATTAATAACAATGATCAAAATTAGCCAAAATGATCAAAATCAATAACTCCAGATATTAGCAATACTGTGCTGTAAAAGGGCATGAAAATAAAACTAGATTTTCCCTCCCTCCCTTCCTTCCCTCCTCTTTCCCTCCTTCCCTTCTTTCCTCCCCCCCTCCTTCCCTTCCTTCCTTCTTTCCCTTCTCTCTCTCCTCCTTCTTTCCCTCCTCTCTCTTCCTTCCTTCCTTCCCTCCTCTCTCTCTTCCTTCCTTCTTTCCTTCCTTCCCTCCTTCCCTCCTTCCTTCCTTCCTTCCTTCCTTCCTTCCTTCCTTCCTTCCTTCCCTTCCTCCTCTCTCTCCCTCCCTCCCCTCCCTCCCTCCTTCCTTCCTTTCTCCCTCCCTCCCCTCCCTCCCTTCCTTCCTTCCTTCATTCCTCCCTCCCTCCCTCCTTTCCTTTCTCCCTTCCTTTCCCTAGTTCTTTCCCTTCCCTATTTCCTTCCCTTCTCTACTTCCTTACTCTTCTTTTCCCTTCCTTATTCTCTTCCATTCCCTATTCCCTTCCCTTCCTTCCCATTGCCTATGGTGCCTACTGTGGTGTCCTTTTCAAGTATAAAGTTTTATTATTCTATGAAAATGCATATCCAAAACTCTGGGCCATATGATATCTGCTTCACCCTAACCCTAATATTATCATTAAAGGAGCAAGAATCTCTGTTTCTTTAGGAAATGCGATTTAAGGTTTTCCCTAGCACAAATTACCGCAGTTCTCTTAATTCTACAGGTGATATAATTCATTTAAAAAATATCTTCCCTCTTTCCAGCCATCTTTATCTAGTAGCCTTTTATGGCATCATTGGTTTAGAAGTTTTTGCAAATATTGGTCTATAGGTCTAATTATTGCTCAGTTTTGGCCACTACATCTCCATACCAACTACTGTTATATGTAGCTGTCCAGCAATGAACACACATCAATAGACTATGCCAGGGTTGATCTTTGGATTCCTAGCCCAATAGTTAGTTTTTAGTTGATGCTGAGTATCTTCCCATAAGAGCTTTAAAACCTTCAAAATTGCATTTATTTGAGCTATGTGCACAGGTAACAGAATTTGTACATAGAGAAAATTGGAGGGGGAGTGTAGGGTGTTGGGCACTTCATTTGGTAGCAGCTGGGATAATGACAGGTGCCAGATGGGAGATCTGGTTGTGGCCTCCCCCTACTGCTCCTGAGTGCTATAAAATTTGGGGAGTGCTGTCTGTAGAGGGAGTATGTGCCTGGATCCTTGAGTATGTTTCTGTTAATTGATAGATATACCCTTATATGGCTTAAATTCTATTGCTTTTTCAATGCAGACATCTGAGAGTTCACACATTTGTTACTCCTGTGGAATACAGCCCATCTCCAATCTGCTACTGACTTTTAGTTTTTCAGTCTAGAATAGACTTCCTTGCTGATTCCTAGGACTAAACCATGGCTAACAACCCTTGCAGCCAGCACTAGGTGACAGGGCTTGCCTTGGGTTACTGATACAATTGGCAACCCCTGAGAGACAGAAGAAATTGAGCTAAATTGCACTTACTTGAATAATGAAATCTCTTTGTGGTTACAGCAGGTGGCGCTCTCATTCTCTAGGTTCCTGAAGCTGGCTGCAATGCTATGGCAATGGATTGGGGCACCCGGGAATGCAAATTATCAATACAAAGCAGCTCTTTTGGGCAGGGAGAAACACAAAACAGGTTATCAGTGTAGCTGCAGCTGCTGCTTGTCAGTCCTGGTCAAAGGCAGTCTCTGAGTTTCTAAGGGGCCCTGGACCATGAGGCTGAAGACTCTATGCAGCTTAATCCACTTGTGAAAAATAGGCAGGGGCCACTTATCAGGCTCCCAGCAGATTTGATCTGAAGCAGCTTGGAGGCAAAGACAAAACAGGCTGATTCCTCCTGCAGGACTAGTGTGAGATGTTAACCTTGTAAAAGTATCTAACTGGGCCAAGGATAGAAATAGAAATGGAGAGGAGCCTCATGCAGGGCTGTGTCCAGATAATCTCAAGCCTGTGGCAAGATAATATTTGTGGTCATTCCCTTGGAATCCCAGGCAGGATTCCAAAGTTAGCCCAGTCCAGTCCCCCAAGTATTAGGTTAGAATCAAAGTTGACACTTGCCACATCTTTTATATACTCTATCAGATGTAGCATAAGACAAAATATTAGAAAACCACAAACACCTTTTTATGTTTTTATTTTTATTTTTGGTTTGGTTTGATTTTTGCAAAAGCTTAAGTCCCAATGAGCACTGATAGACAAAGCAGGGCTGGTAGGAAATCCTATCATTTTAGCAAAGATCTTATACTTGAAATCAGAAGCCCTGAATTACAATTCAGGTATTGCAGCACAGAGGAAAGAGTGTTAGGAGTCAGAGGGCCTGAATACAAATCTAGGCTCTGCTACATGCTGGACTGAGCAAGGAACTTAACCTCTCTGGATTTCAGTGTCCTTATCTGTAAAATGAGGAGACAGGTGGTCATGGTAGCCCAGATGTTCTCTAAGGTTCCTCCCAACTCTAAAACTACCTTAGTGTATTTTATGAGCTCCAGTTACCTCATAAGTAAAATGGGAATAATACTTAAACTTCTGTTGCTGGATGATAGCATGGATAAGGAATAGACAGGAAGGCATAAGCACATCTAAACAGAGCTGCCAGAGGATAAAGAACCCAATAAAGTTGGGGCAAAAATGTTCCACTTGGCAGGTCTGTGTGATAACCAGTGCATCGAATGTTGATCCATAGTAAAGAACATACACTGTGGCTATGTATTACGCAAAAGAATGATATGTACAATCTTTATTGTGATTTCATGACAAGTAGGACGTTCTATAGGCCAGGTGAATCATATAAAGGGACACTGGGGATGAATTATATAACAAGGATGGTAGATAGATGAGCCATCTGGATCTCACAGGACCACAAATTGCAAACCAGGAGCTGAAAATCTGCAGTAGTGAATATCAGCATTCTGATTTTTTGGAACAGAAATGGGAATAGGGAGCATGAGGCTGTACAGTCTGAATTTGTGCCCTCATCAAGTTAAGAGACTGAAAGAATAATGCTTGAACTGCCTACTTCTTGGGTTTTTGTGAGGAAAGGACCTTGCAAATCATGTAACCCATGGTCTGGACCAAAAGACTGAGTTCATGTGGACTGAGTTCAGTCTTAAAAATATCTTTTTTAGTAAATATTCTCTTTGACTCATGACCCCACTCAGTATTTCTCCTGGGAACACTAGAATTTAGGTTGTACCTAGGTCTCCACAAAATGGGGAGAAATGCCTTTAACTCCCATGATCTTTCAAGGGGCAAATAGACATTTAATGAAACAGAGGACCTTCAAACATTCCTAAGTAAAAGATCACAGCTGAGTAAAAAAAAATTGACCTCCAAATATAAGATTCAAGGGAAACATGAAAAGGTAGAAAAGAAACAAGAAAGAGGAAAAAAAAGGAATTCAATAAGGTTAAACTGTTTATATTTCTATATGGCAAGATAATATTTGTACTCTTAACTTGATTACTATAAGAGCGATTAGAAGAAGTATACTTAGAGAGAGAGTGTGGAAATAAGGTGACTTTGATGGGATGATACCCCCAAAAACAGAGTAAAGGGGTGAGAAATAAAATTGCACTGGAAGAAGGAAGGGAGAGATTGAATGGGGGTAAATTATCCCACATAAAAGAAGCATGAACAAGCTACTGTAATGGAGGGGAAGATGGGGGGTAGGGGTGGTGGGCAAAGCATAAACCTTACTCTCATCAAAATTGGCTCAAAGAGGGAATACCATAAACCTCAGTTTGATGTAGAGATCCATATTATCCTATAAGAAAGTAAATAGGGAAAGGGATAATAAAGGGAGGGGGGGCTAATAAAAATGAAGAAAGGAAGATTGGGGAGGCGGTGATCAGAAGTAAAACACTTGTGAGAAGGAAATGGGGGGATAAGAGAGAGAGAAAAACAAGGGAAAATAGCATGGAGGGAAATACAGGTATCATAACTGCAAATGTGAATGGGATGAACTCACCCATAAAACAGAAGTGGATAGTAGAATGGATTGAAAACCAAAATCCTACAATATGCTATTTATAAGAAATACATCTGAAACAGAGAGATACACACAGGGTGAAAGTAAGGGACTGGAAGAGAACCTATTATGCTTCAGCTGAAGCAAAAAAAGCAAGGATAGCAATCATGATCTCAGACAAAGTAAAAACAAAACTAGATCTAATTAAAAGAGATAAGGAAGGAAATTATATCTTGCTAAAAGTTACCATAGACAATGAAATCATATCAGCACTAGACATATATGCATTAAATGGTATAGCATTTAAATTTTTAAAGGAAAAGTTGAATTACAGGAGAAAATGGATAATAAAATTTTATTAGTGGGGGCCCTTAACTTTTCCCTCTCAGAACTAGATAAATCTAGTTAAAAAATAAACAGAAAGGAAGTAAAGGAGGTGACTAGAATTCTGGAAAAGTTAAGTATGAGAGATCTCTGGAGAAAACTGAACGGGAATAGAAAGGAATATACCTTTCTTTTAGCAGTATATGGCACCTACCATGTGACCATGTATTAGGACATAAAAGCCTCACAACCAAATGCAGAGAAGCAGAAATACTTAATGCATCCTATTCAGATCATAAGGCAATAAAAATTATATCCAACAATGGACAATGGAATGAGAGATTAAAAATTAATTGGAAATTAAATAATCTAATCCTAAAAAATAGTAGGTCAAAGAACAAATCACAGAAACAACCAATAGTTTTATTAGAGAAAATGACAACAATGAGACAACACACTAAAATATATGGAATGCAGCCAAAGTAGTACTTAGAGGAAAATTTATATTTCCAAATTGCTTATTTCAATAAAATAGAGAAAAAGCAGATCAATGAATTGGACATGCAACTAAAAAACTAGAAAAAGAACAAATTAAAAATCCCCAGTTAGGGGTGGCTAGGTGACGCAGTGAATAATGTACCAGCCCTGGAGTCACCTGAGTTCAAATCCGGCCTCAAACACTTAACACAAAAACTAGCCATGTGACCTTGGGCAAATCACTTATCCCTAGTTGCCCTCCAAAAGGCAAAAAAATCTCTAAACATCAAATTGAAAATCCTGAAAATCAAAGAAGAAAATAATAAAACTGAAAATAAGAAAGCCACTGAACTAATAAATAAAACTAGAAGCTAATTTTGTGGGGGAAAACCCCCAACCAATAAAATAGATAAACCATTGGTTAACTTGATTTTAAAAAAAAGAAAGGAGAAAACCATATTATTAGTATGAAAATGAAAGGGCTGAACTCACCACCAGTGAAGAAGAAATTAAGACAATTGTGAGGAGCTTTTTTGCCCAATTATATGCCAATAAATTTGACAATCCAAATGAAATGAATGAATATCTACAAAAATGTAAATTACCTAGATTAATAGATCAGGAAATAGAATGCCTAAATAACCCCATCTTAGAAAAAGAAATTGAGGGGGTGGAGCCAAGATGGAAGAGTAAAAACAAGAACTTGGCTGAGCTCCTGCACCAACCACCTCCAATATCTGGAAAATATGACTCTTAACAAATTTTAGAGCTACAGAACCCACAAAGTGACAGAGAAAAATAAATCTCCCTCTGAAGGCAGCCTGGCAGGCCAACAGGAAGGGTCTATCACACTGAGCTGGGAGCCGAGCATAGTCCCACATGAGCTGTGCCTGCCTGGGGCAGCCCCGACCAGTGGCACAGACCTGCCTGAGCAGACTTCAGTAGAGTGAATCACCAGCAGCTGTGGTGGTTTCCAGACTTCTCAACCCATAAACACCAAAGATTAAGTAAAAGGTCAGTGGGGAACTCTGTTGGAACTAGGTGATGGAAGAGGGTGCTCTGGCCCCTGGGTGAGAGGTGACAGAGGTGCAGCAGCTGCAGCTCCTGCTGTGTGGTTGTCTTAAGAGTTTCTGGCCTGCAGATTGTAGGGGGAACAAGCAACTAAGGCTTTGACCTGCTTGTGTCTGGTTCCAGTCTTGAGTGGTGGTCCTAGGGTGTATGGCCATTGTGCCAGAGCTTGTGGTGGCTATAGAGAGGTCATCCTCCTCAGACCTCTGACAACTGAAAACCCCAGAGAAATGGGAAACAGCTCTCTCCACTCTGGAAACAGAGTTGTATCATGGCAAAGAGCTCAAAATCAAATAATTGGCTGGCAAGATGAACAAGCAGAGGAAGCATAATCAGACCATAGAATCCTTTTGGTGCGACAAAAAAGATCAAAACATGGAACCAGAAGAGGTCAACAAAGTAAAAACTCCTGCATCAAAAGCTTCCAAGAAAAATATGAATTGGTTACAGGCCATGGAGGAGCTCAAGAAGGATTTTGAAAATCAAGTAAGAGAAGTGGAGGAAAAATTGGGAAAAGAAATGAGAATGATGCAAGAAAATCATGAAAAGTGAGTCAACAGCCTGTTAAAGGAGACCCCCCCAAAATACTAAAGAAAATAACACCTTAAAAATAGACTAACTCAAATGGCAAAAGAGGCCCAAAAAGATAGTGAGGAGAAGAATGCCTTAAAAATCAGATTTGGTAGATGGAAAAGGAATTTCAGAAACTCACTGAAGTGAATATTTCCTTCAAAATTATATTAGAGCAAATGGAAGCTAATGACTTTATGAGAAAATAATACTATAAAACAGATCCAAACAAGTGAAAAAATAGAAGGCAATGTGAAATATCTCATTGGAAAAAACACTGACCTGATCCAGTGAAAAACCACTGAAAATAGATCCAGGGGAGATAATTTAAAAATTATTGAACTACCTGAAAGCCATGATAAAAAAAAAGAAGCTAGAAATCATCCTTCAAGAAATCCTCATGAAAATTACCCTGATATTTTAGAACCAGAGGCAAATGAGAAATTAAAAGAATTCACCAATAACCTCTTGAAAAAGATCCCAAAGGGGGCGGAGCCAAGATGGCAGAGTAGAAACAGCATTTCCAAGGTGCTCTCCCACCAGACCACTTCCAAAGCATGTAAAAGAGCACTCTGAACAACTTCTGGAGCCCCAGCACCCACAGAACAACACAGAGAAGCTAACCTCCCACTGAGGACAGCCCAGCAGCCCTGCAGGGAGGGCCAGCACAGCGCTCTGGGAGCTGACAGCCCAGCACTCGGAGAGCTGAGCCCAAGTTCATGTGAGAAGTGGTTTTAGCCCCAGGGTGGCCAGGCCAGCAGCCGGCTAGAGGGACCCCAGAACACCAGCAGCTGTGGAGATTGCAGAATTACCAACACAGACATGCCTAGGACAGAGTAAAAGGTTAATGCCCTATGGACTTTGGGACCAGTATTTGGGGAAAGTGTCGGCTTCCTCCCTTGGGGGCTAGAAGCCGTTGAGGAGACACGGCACACTCGCCATTTTGCAGCTTCAGTGGCAGCATCAGTTCCTGGCCTGTGAACTGTAGGGAGATCCAGCAATCAGTCTTGGAGGTTAATCGCTCTTGCTTTAACCTGCTTGGATCTGGATTGTGATCTGGGGGGAAGTCTGGGGTGGGTATCCAACTTGCCAGAATCAGAAGTTGTGAAGACCCCAACGTTCAGGACAAAAGCTCCCCTCTCTGGTGGCAGAGGCCTATTGTGGCAACAAGCCCAAAAGTCAAGTAATTAAGTGGCAACATGCCTAGGCAAAGGAAACAAAATAAACAGAAAAATGCAACATTAGACTCCTATTTTGGGGACAAAGAGGATTGAAGCAGGGAACAGGAGGAGGACTGTGAGATCAGAAATCCTGCTCCAAAAGCCCCAAAGGAAAATATGAGCATGTTACAGGCCATAGAGGACCTTAAGAAGCAGATAAGAAAAGTGGAGGAAAAATTGGGAAGAGAAATGAGAAGGATGAAGGAAAAGTATGAAATGAGAATCAACAGCCTGACTGAGGAAAATAACACCCTAAAAATAGACTTAACTCAAATGGCAAAGAAGGCCCAAAAGGACAATGAGGAGAAGAATGCCTTAAAAAGCCGAATTTGCCAGATGGAAAAAAGAATCTCAAAAGCTCACTGAGGAGATTCATTCCTTCAGAGTTAGACTGGAGCAAATGGAAGCTAATGACTTTATGAGAAATGAAGATGCTGTTAAGCAGATCCAAACAAACGAAAGATTAGAAGGCGATGTGAAATATCTCATGGGAAAAACCACTGACCTGGAAAATAGATCCAGGAGAGACAATTTAAAAATTATTGGACTACCTGAAATCCATGATCAAAGAAAGAACCCAGAAATCATCCTTCAAGAAATTCTCAAGGAAAATTGCCCTGATGTTTTAGACACAGAGGGCAAAATAGAGGTTGAAAGAATCCACAGATCAACCCCTGAAAAAGATCCCAAAAAGAAAACGCCCAGGAATATTATAGCCAGGTTCCAGAATTCCCAGATCAAGGAGAAAATACTACAAGCAGCCAGGAAGAAACAATTTCAATATTGTGGAAACACAATCAGAATAGCCCAGGACCTGGCAGCTTCTACACTGAGGGATTGAAGGGCATGGAATATGATATTCCAGAGGGCAAAAGAGCTGGGATTGAAGCCAAGGGTCACCTACCCAGCAAAAATGAGTATTTTCTTTCAGGGGAAAATATGGTCATTCAGTGGAATAGAGGACTTTCAAGCATTCTTGAGGAAAAAGCCAGAGTTGAATAGAAAATTTGACATCCAGACATAAGAAGTAAGTGATGCCTGAGAAGGTAATCAGGGAAAAGAAATCAAAAGGAACTTATCAAAGTTGAACTATTTACATTCCTACATGGAAAAACAATAACTGTGACTGACGAAACCTTTCTCAGTATGAAAATAATTGAAGAAGGGTATATGGGCATATGAATACATATGTGAATGTGTGTATATATGTTTACAGTTCTACATGGATAGAGGGCACAGGTTGAATTTGGTGGGAAGGGATGATACTTAAGGGGTGAAGTTTTGAGGTGAGAGAGAAAAGTGGTAAGAGGAGATGGGGAGAGACAGGGTAGGGTAAACTATCTCATGTAGAAGAAGCAAGGGGAAGTGGCTTCAGGGGAGGGGAAGAACAGGAAGGCAAAAAGGCAAAACCACATTCTCATTGAATCTGGCTCAGGGAGAGAATGACATACATACTAAATGGGATATCTCAACCTGCAGCAGAGTAGGGCAAAGAGGGATGAGAGGGGGGATGATGGAGGGGAGGGCATTCTGGGGGAAGGGGAGGTTGGAAGTACCCACTATAGAAGAGGGACAGGATCAAAGTAGGGAGTGGAGGTGGGGGTGGGATGGGTGGGAGGGAATTATAAGCAGCCTTTTACAATATATCTACTATGGTAATGTTTTGCATAGCTATACATGTACAACACATACTGAATTACTTATTTTCCCAGAGGGAATGGGTGACAAGGGAGGAAGGGAATGGATCTGAAATTCGAGGTTTTAAAATTAAATGTTTCAAATATATATAAATACTATTATTAATACTCTTTTGCATGTAATTGGGAGATAAGATTTTCAGCATTGGGGCACAGAGACTCACCTTGCCCTAATGGTAAAGTCGAAGGGGGTATGGGAGAAGATATGGGAGAGAGCAGATTGGATGAGGGGGTTTCTTGTGGGACTGCTATTCTGGGGTGGTGTGTAGGGGGAAAATGGGGAAAAATGTAACTCAAAATTTGGCGCAAATGAATGATGTAAACCAGAAATTAATAAAGCATTTGTTAAAAAAAAGAAAAAGATCCCCAAAAGAAAACTAGGAATATCATAGCCAAGTTCTAGAGTTCCCAGGTCAAGGAGGAAATATTACAAGCTGTCAGGAAGAAACAATTTGAGTATTGTAGAAATACAATCAGGATAACACAAGATCTAGCAGCTTCTACTTTAAAGGATCAAAGGGCTTGGAATATGATATTCTAGAGGTCAAAGGAGCTAGGATTGAAACCAAGAATCACCTACCCAGCAAAACTGAGTATAATGCTTCAGGGGAAAATATAGTCACTCAATGAAATAGAGGACTTTCAAGTATTCTTGATGAAAAAAAAACAGAGCTGAACAGAAAATTTGACTTTCAAATACAAGAAGCAAGATAAGTATGAGAAGGTAAACAGGAAAAAGAAATCATAAGGAACTTATTAAAGTTGAACTATTTATATTCCTACATGGAAAAACTATAATTGTAACTCATGAGACTTTTCTCAGTGTGAGGATAGTTGAAGGGAATCTATATGCATATATATATATATATATACATATATATATATATATGTGTGTGTGTGTGTGTGTGTGTGTGTGTGTGTGTGTGTGTGAGTATATGTATATGTGTGTACATGTATACATAGACAGAGGGCACAGGATCAGTTGAATAGGAAGGGATGATATCTAAAAAATAAAATTAAGAGGTAAGAGAGAAGTATAATGGGAGAAGAAGAAAGGGAGAGATAGAATAGTGTAAATTATCTCATATAAAAGAGGCAAGAGAAAACTATTAAAATGGAGGGGAAGAGCAGGGAGGTGAAAGGGAATGGGTCAACCAATTTCACTGAATTTGGCTTAAGGAGGGAATAACATACACACTCAATTGGGTATCTCACCCTACAAGAAAGTAAGGGGGATAATAGAAGGGAGGACAGATTGGGGGAGAGGGTAGTTAGAAGCAAGCATCTTTGACAGGGTTAAAGTAGAAAATAGAATAAGTGGGGGACGGGATAGGATGAAGGGAAATATAGTTAGTCTTTCACATTATAACTACTATGGAAATGTTTTGTGTAACTACACATGTACAACCTATATTGAATTGCTTGTCTTCTCAGTGGGGGTGGGTGAGGAGGAAAAAAGGGAAAGAATCAGGAAATCAAAGTTTTAAAAACAAATGTTAATTTTTTTTCTTATATGCAACTGGGAAATAAGATATACAGGCACTGGGGTATAGAAATCCATATTGCCCTACTAGAAAGTTAGGGGGCATGGGGGAGGATATATGAGAGAACAGATTGGAGGAAGAGGTATTCAGTAGGCTCAATATCTTGGGGGTGGGGATAGGGAAAAGATGGGGAGAAAATTTGTAACTCAAAATCTTGTGGAAATGAACGTTGAAAACTAAAAATAAATAAACATAATATTAATAAAAAACTTTAAAATTAAATTAAATTTAAAAAGAAAAAGAAATTGAAAAGTCATCAGTTAATTCCTAAGAAAAAATTCCCAGGATCAGATAGATTCACAAGTGAATTCTATCAAACATTTAGAGAACAATTAATCCCAATGCTATATAAACTATTTGAAAAAATAGATGGAGTCCTACCAAACTCCTTTTATGATACAAATATGGTGGTGATACCTAAACCAGGAAAAGCCAAAACAGAGCAAGAAAATTATAGACCAATTTCCCTAATGA
Organism: Gymnobelideus leadbeateri; assembly: GCA_011680675.1. Taxonomy (NCBI): domain Eukaryota; kingdom Metazoa; phylum Chordata; class Mammalia; order Diprotodontia; family Petauridae; genus Gymnobelideus; species Gymnobelideus leadbeateri. The sequence continues at coordinate 261,887 of WOXC01011825.1, forward strand.
ATTTTGATGCCAATATTTTGAACAAAATACTAGCAAGGTGATTACAGCAATATATTACAAGCATTATACACTATGACCAGTTGGGATTTATACCAGGAATGCAGAGTTGGTTCAATATTAGGAAAACTATCAACATAATTGACCATATCAATAACAAAACTAACAAAAATCATATGATTGTCTCAATAGATTCTAAAAAAGCTTCTGACAAAATATAGCACCCATTCCTATTAAAAACACTAAAGAGCATAGGAATAAATGGAGCTTACCCTAAAATGATAAGTAATATTTATCTAAAACCACCAGCAAGCATTATCTATAATGGGGATGAGTCGGAAGCCTTCCCAGTAAGATTGGGGGTGAAGCAAGGATGCCTATTATCACCTCAATTATTTAATATAGTATTAGAAATTGTTAGCCAAAGCAATATGAGAATGAAAATAAATTAAAGGAATTAGAATACACAATGAGTAAACAAAACTATCACTCTTTGCAGGTGATATGATGGTACTTAGAGAATCCTAGAGAATCAACCAAAAAACTACTTGAAATTATGGACAACTGCAGCAAAGTTGCAGTATATAAAATAAACCCTTATAAATCATCAGCATTTCTATATGTTACCAACAAAATCCAGCAGCAAGAGATAGACAGAGAAATTCCATTTAAAATAATTGTAGACAGTATAAAGTACTTGGGGGTCTACCTCCCAAGACAACCCTAGAAACTATATGAATACAACTATAAAACACTTTTCACAAAAATAAAGCCAGATATAAACAACTGGAAGAATATTAATTGCTCATGAATAGACCAAGATGATATAATAAAAACAACAATTCTACCTAAATGAATCCATGCCAATCAAACTATCAAAAATTATTTTATAGAACTAGAAAACATAACAAAATTCACCTGGAAGAACAAAAACTCAGGGATATTAAGGGGATCAATGGAACAAATACCAAGTAAGGTGGTCTAGCTGTACCAGATTTTAAACTGTATTATAAAGTGGCAATTTTTAAAGCAAGCTGGTACTGGCTACGAAATAGAGTAGTGGATCAGCAGAATATATTAGATATAATTTACATTATAGCAAATCACCATAGTAATCTAGTATATGATAGACCCCCAAATCCAAGCTTTTGAAACAAAAATTCATTATTTGAAAAAAAACTGCTGGGAAAAGAGAAAATAGTATGGCAGAAACTAGGTATAGACCAACATCTCATAGCATATACCAAGAAAAGGTTAAAATGGGTACATGATTTACACATAAAGGGTTAATACTATAAGCAAATTAAGAGAGCATGGAATAGTTTATCTGTCAGATTTATGGATAAGGAAAGAATTTAGGACTCAAGACAATATAGAGACCATTATAAAATGTAAAACATATCATTTTGATTATATAAATTAAGTTTTTGCACAAGGTAAAGCAATGCAACCAAAATTATAAGGAAAGCAGAAAACTGGGAAATTTTTTTTGCAACATGTATCTCTAGAGGATAAAGGCTTCATTTCTCACATATATAGAAAACTGAGTCAAATTTATAAAAGTCCAGTCATTTCCCAATAGATAAATGATCAAAAGATATGAACAGGTGGCTTTCTTCCTTTTTTAAAATTTTATTTTAGACTCAAAGGCCAGAACAAAAACACAGTATAAACAAAAGAATGAAAAACATCATAAACTTAAATACTGGAACTTAAATAAAAAGATGTCATGTGCATAGAAGAACATAAGAGAGAATTCAAAATATGTAATACACATTGTGTTGAGAACTGTCCATCTTTGCTTTCTTGTAAGTTTTCTTTTGTTCTCCACTATGAACTTTTTTACTTTGTCCTTCCCTCCCCCCCCCCCCCCATGAAGGCAACAACTAAGTCTGGATATATTTCTCTCTCTCTCTCTCTGTACACACTCACACACACACACACACACACACACACACACACACACAGATATATAGACATACACTTTCCCAAACAAATTCTACTCCTGATCTTTGTTTTTATGTTTATGTATCTCTTGTTTCCTGTCCCTTCTGCCTCCTCTACTTTACTTCTCCCTGCTACCTTGCCCTCCTATTACTTGCCTACTCTGCTCCAAGAATCCCTCCCCTATCTTCTCATTCCCAGAAATCTACAGACCCTTCTATACCCCTATTTTACCTATTCCCTCACCCTCCTCTCTAAAGATCCCTCTCTTGTTCTCTCTTCCCTTCCTATGCCTCTACTGTTTTATTTTTCTGAATTTAGAAGACTTATACTCTTCTAAATATAAATGTATTTTCCCCTCTTAAACCCATTCCCAATGAAAGTAGATTACCAAAACTACCTACCCTCCTCCCCATCTAATTCCTCTGTATAGATGCTTCCTCTTGCACCTCTTTTGTAGAAAATAATTACTCTTTCTAGCTGTTCCTAAATGGTTTTACTTTTTACTCAGGTTTACCTCAATCTTTCTTATGATTTACTCAATTATTAATAAGAATCTTAGGCATATATTTTACATATATAAAAAGTAAACAGTCTGTCCTTATTAATCCCTTATAATCAGTCTTTGTTATGTACCTTATATTTCTCTTGGCTCTTGTATGTCAAATCTTCTATTCAGGTTTTTTTTAAAAATAAAGTCTTGAAAGTCTGAGAGCTGATTAAATGTTGTTTTTTCATTCAGGATTATGCTTAACTTTGCTGGGTATGATATTTTCAACTGGAGCCCCGGTTCTTTTACTCTTTGATATATAGTGTTCCAAGACTTGTAGTTCTTTAATGTCTCCACTGCTAAGTCTTGTGTGATTCTAATTGTGGCACCATCATATTTAAATTGTTTTAATCTTGATACTTTTAATATTTTATCCTTGAGCTTGGGGTTTCAAAATTTGACTATAATATTCCTATGAGTTTTCCTCATAGGATCTCTTTTAAGTGTTGATTGGTGGATTTTTTGTTTCTATTTCTACTTTCCCCCTTGTTCTAATGCTTAGGGAAAATTTTCTTTAGTTATTTCTTGTATTATTGTATCAAGATTCTTTTTTGATCATAACTTTTAGTTAGTTTGATTATTTTTATGTTTTCTCTTCTTGATCTATTTTCCAAATCTGTTGTTTTTCTTATGTTTCACTTTCTCTTCTATTTTTCATTATTCATATTTTGCTTAATTATACCTTGATTTCTTATAATTTTGCTGGCTTTATGCCAGCAATTCTAATTTTAAAGGTGCCATTTTTCTCCTGGAGTTTCTGGATCTCCTTTTCTAATTGATTGATGTTCCTTTCATAATCTTTTTTTATTTTTCTTGGATTATTCTTTTTCTTTAAGTTTTTCTTCCATCTCTGTCATTTGATTTTTGAAGTCTTTCTAAAGATCTTTTATAAATTCTTTTTGGGCAGATGACCATTTGACACTACTCTTTGGGGGTTTCTTTACTCCAATATCCTCCTCTGAAGATTAACTTTGGTCTTCTCTATGCCCATAATAGCTTTCTATTGGTTGTATTCTTTCTCCTTTGCCTGTCCACTTTTTGGTGGTAATAGCTTAATTTTTGTAATCACCTCTAGCCCTGGAGTATGGGGGATGGTGCCTCCTACTCTAGACCTTTAGCTTTCCTCTCTAGCCTGGAGCCAAAGTCAAACCTCCAACCTCTTGTAAGGGCTCACAGAGGGGGCTTTCTGCCCCATTGCTTTTGCACTCACTGTGTATGTGCTGGTTCCTTCTTGCCCCCTAGCTCTCTTCAGCACAGCTGGGTCTGGGGATCTTGTCAGCAGAGGTTCCCTCGATCTTTCTGGGCTCAGATGCCCAACTATCCTCACTAACCTAGGGGGCAAAAGTTCCTGTGACTGGACTGAGGCAACCTCTCAAACCAACTAACTCCAGGGTTTGCTGCTTGTTGTTAAAGGGGACCCTAACCTGGAGGTGTTTACTCTTCACAGGAAACAAGCCTTGTCCTGGGATTTTTCTTCTACTCTTCTCAAATTGTCCCAGGAAGACCCTGGTTGTGCCCCTATCTTTATTCACTTTTACTTGTACTTTGTTTGCCTTAATGTGCTATTTTATCTCCTTTGTAGGGGAAAACCTTGAGAGCTTGGAATTTTCTGATCTACTCTGCTATCTTTCCGGAATCCTCTCTAGTTTTCACGCAAGGAAATCAAAGCTATCTATAGTCATATTAAAAAATGCTCTAAATCACTATTTATTAGAGAAATGCTAATTAAAACAACTCTGAGGTACTACCTCACACCTATCAGATTGGCTGATATGACAAAAAAGAAAAATGATAAATGTTGGAGGGAATATGGGAAAATTGGGACACTTATGCATTGTTGGCAGAGTTGTGAAATGATCCAACTATTATGGAAAGCGATTTGGAACTGTGCCCAAAGAGCTATAAAATTCTGCATATCCTTTGAGCCAGCAATACCACTACTATGTCTGTATCCCAAAGAAATCATAATAAAGGGGAAAGGACCTACATATACAAAATATTCATAGCATCCTTTTTGTGGTGACTAAGAATTGGAAATTGAAGGGATGTCCATTAATTGTGGAATGGCTAAATAAGCAGTGGTAAATGATTGTAAAGTAATATTATTGTGCTATAATAAATGACAAGCAGGATAATTTCAGGAATTTTTTCAGAATAATTTCAGGATAATTTCAATGAATGACTCAGCTACTCATAGCAATGCAAAGATCCAAGACAATCTTGAGGGTCTGAAGATGAAGTATACTATCCACCTCCAGAGAAAGAAATGATATTGATTGAATAGAGTGAAGCATGTTTTTTTTTCCACTTTCTTTCATTTTTTCCTTTCATTTGAGACTTCTTATCCAAAATAACTAATATGGAAAAGTTTTACGTAATTGCACATGTATAACCTATATCTGATTGTTTACCATCTCAGGAAGGAGGAAGGAAGGGGGAGGAGGGAGAGAGAGAATTTGGAACTCAAAACTTTAAATGAAAATATTTTAAAAAGGGAAAAAAATAAATTGCAGAACCATTGTCAAACTACACTGGGTGAAGGGAATTTCCTCACTGAAATCACAGGTTTAGAACAAGAAACAATAAAAGTATAATTTTTTCCTGTGTAATTTCTTTTAGTAGAGGTAGGTTAATCATTTTTAAATATATAAATATTGTACCATTTTGCAATAATTGTCTCTTATAGAGCAGCTAGTCTTTGGTTGAATATTTCCATTACAAAGGATAACCATAAACTGAGTAAGAGGATTTAAATTGAGAGGTGAGTCTATTTAAAGTATTTTAACACAACCAAATTAGCAGTTAAAATTTTAAGCTCCTTCCCCTTTTGTCTAGAGCCTCATAGAGGCCGTTTGAGACCACCTTTGCCCCAACTTAGCTTCTACGGCAGGGAATTAATTTGTTTTTAGAAAGCCATCTTTAAGTCAGGCCTACTTGCAGTCCTGTAGGGATTGCTTTAAACCTCTTCCAACTCAAATCAGAGGACTTAGCAATCAGTTCCTTAATAATGGACTGAGATATAGCCAGCTGTTTCAGATATGATATCAGGAGATACTCAATACTCTGTATTTTGGGAGATGGTTTTTATTGCTGCAAAAATTTCTCTGTACTAAAAATGAATTATTGGACATGACTGACTCTGCTATAGGCTTAGTAATCAACTTTGGCTTTCTGCCTGCTGACTCACCATCTAAAGCACAAACTAGACATTTACTGTTCCCTTGACTTTTGGCTCAAAAAAATAATCTTCTATTTGGGGGCTAGGTTCCATCTGACTGATTGACTAACAGAGACAGTGAGTGCTCTGAACTTTTGACACCCTCTACTCCTGGAAAAACTACTTTGATTAGAAGGAACGTGCTTATATTGTAAATCCTAGAGAATCAGAAGGTGGGATGGATTGGAAGTCAATCTAACTGAGAGTCACCTAAGTATCAGTCCCAGCTGTGCTATTTACTACCCATATAGACTTAGGTAAGTCACCTGACATCTGACATAGGCTTTAGTTTTATCACATGTAAAAAATAAAATGCAGAGATTACTAAATGATCAACAATGATTAACAGCCTTTCTAGCTCTAAATACTATCATATATGTGAGCTGTTATTATCATAAACCCTGTTAGGAACTATACTTTAGCCACCCTTCTCACATAATTTTCATTCTACCCTATTCTATGTCTAGTCTCTGTTTAGGGAGAGCATCTAACATTTCACAAAATGTTACTAGTACCTGAGTTTTTATTACACCTCTGCTACTAAGTACCTATGTGAACTTGGATGGATTATGTTCCCTTTCCCATTCTTAGTGGTTGGTAAAATGAGGAGATTGGATTAGTATGTTTGAGATACCTTACCCCTCCAATATCTTGGTGCTTCAGTGATAGTCTACTTGACTGACAAAGAATCTTTCTAATGAGGAAGAACTAATAGAAATAGTGAGAATCTTGGACGGAATTGACCACACCATATTTAGACACATACACACACCGCACACAAATGAAGAAAAAATGGGCATAGGCTTATATGTATTTTAGATTAGGGAGAACAGATTCCAAAGGGTTCAGAGAAAGAATGAATGGAAATCTATGGACTAAAATTCTATATGGGAAATCAGTCTAGAAGGAATAGGAAGAAACTAATAATTAAATTCTGAAGAGTTCAAGAGAGATGATTATAAGGAGCAGGAAAAGTGGAAATTATCTAAAGCAAATAATATAGATGCACAAAGAAATCATTGATTAACTTGAAAAGATGTTTACAGAAGATGAAAGCAAGGATAGGTAATGGATGATGAATACAAAAGTGAAGTGAGGCATAGTTCTATTAGAATAATGCTTGGAGACTAAAATCTCAGAATAAACTAAGGTTAGAGAGAAAGAGGGAACAATAAAACCATAGGAGTTTTTTTGGTTTTTCGATTTGGACTTTTTACTTTTTTAACAGCATTTTATTCCCCCTCCCCCAATTACATGTCAAGACAATTTTTTAGCATTCATTTGTACAAGATTTTGTGTTCCAGATTTTTTTTCTCTTTCCCTCCCTACCCTCCTCTCTTCCTATAATGGTAGGCAATTTGATATTGGTTATACATGTGCTATCATGTAAACCATATTTCCATATTAGTCACAGTTGCAAAAGAAGAAACAGATAAAAAACCATGAAAAAGAATAAGGTAAATGAAAAAGCTATGCTTCCATCTGCATCCAGAGTCCATCAGTTCTTTACATGGATGTGGATAGTATTTTCCTTCATGAATCCTTTGTACTTTCCTTGGATCATTGTGTTGCTGAGAAGAGTTAAGTCATTCATAGCAGATCATCGCACAATATTCCTGATACTGTGTGCAATGTTTTCCTTGTTCTACTCATTTTACTTTGCATCAGTTTGTACAGTTTTTCCACGTTTTTTTTTTCTGAAATCTGCCTGCTTATCATTTCTTATTGCATGTATTCCATGGCATTCACATACCACAGCTTGTCCAGTCATTCCCTAATTGATGGGCATCCCCTCAATTTCCAATATTTTACCACCATAAAAAGGGCTTCTATAAATGTTTTTGCATATGTAAGTCCTTTTTCTTTTTTTATGATCTCTTTGGGATATGGACCTAGTAGTGGTATTGCTGGATCAAAGGGTATGCAGAGTATAGCTTTTTGGGCATAGTTCCAAAAGCCCTCTGTCTATGTATATTCCTTCTATTAGTGTACTATTAATGGTACAATTTTTAAGACCTACAAGTATCATCTTTCCATGTAGGGATGCAAACAGTTCAGTTCCATTGAATTCCTTATGTTTTCTTTTTTCTTTTTTTGCCTTTTTAGTTAATCTTTGGTCTTGATATTGGAGACCAATTTTTTTTTCTCAAGTAAAGGCCCTCTGGATGAGGGGAAGTTATATTTGGAAATGAATATGATATAAAGACCAAAGCAATACTCAAGACATCACTAAGAACTGAAATAAAATTAACACTGAAAAGGATGCCAGTTAGTTGTCCTATTCTTTACTTTCCTTCTGATTACCAAAACCAAAAGACTCCTCCTTGGCTTTAAATCTCCTATGCATAATGTATAAGTTTCTTGAGGGCAAAGACTGACTTGCTTTTCATATTTTTATCTCCAGCATTTAGCACAGGGCCCAGCAAACATTTAATAAGTACTTTAAATTAATTAATTAATCTATCCATTTGTACAGAAAAGGAAAAGACTAGAAATGGGCAGATGTCCTAAATTTCAAAAAAGAGAGAGGATTCTGGCAAGTGTGTGGAGTCAGAGATTACAAAGAACCCAGTTTCTCAACCTCCCCTGCATGGATAGACAAAAACACACTAAATAAATAAGTAAAAAAGGGAAAGGAAACAATTGAAAGAGAACAAAGGACCTCAAAAAAAGGATAGTCTCTCAGATAAGCAAAACAAGGACAAAATTGTCAATTGTTCTTCAATTACAATTGATCAAAAGATTCTGAAGGAAAGAAAGTAGAAACAATATATTAAATTCATCAACAGCACAAGAAGTGAAGACAGAACTAAAATGAGATCCTTTAAACTGGATAATAAATATTTTAAAGGAAATAAAGGAAGATATGATATCTTTAGAGAAAGACATGACATTGATTAAGAAAGATATAGCATCTATTCATAATGATAAATCTGGCATAAGTGAAAATAGAACATGATTAATTGGTTAAAAATAGTAAAACAGAGAAGTACAATTAATTTGAATTAAAAATTTCAATCTGAAAGACCAATCAACAATTGACAGAAAATGCAGCAAAATAAGACCACTACTCAACTAGGAAAAAAAAAAGACTAAATAACTTGAAAGATGATATGACTAAAAGGCAAGGTTTATAGGTAACCTGACAATCATCAAATTACTTGAAAAAATGCAAACAACTAGGTCAAGACAATTTTTCTGAACCAGTAAGAACAAAGAACAGATTATAGATAGATAAAATTTATTAGACACCCAGAGAAAAATATAAGATTTAATTATCCCAGAATCATTGTCACTAAACCCCACAGTTTGATCAATAAAGGGAGCATCTTAAATATGGATTACACAGGATTTATTTACCCATATAAGAAAGCAGAAGAAAATAGAACATGATTTAAGGAAAGTGAAGGGGAATTAGGCTTTACTCCGATATGTTTTGATCAGATAAAGTTAGAATAATATACAAAAATGAAATAAATATTTTTAATTCCCCATAATGTTTTCAAGTCTTTTCATAATCTTATTAACACATTGATCAACTGTGATTCCAGAAGTCTGATGATGAAACATGCTACTCATCTTCTAAAAGAAAAGTAATGGATTCAGGGTGCAAAATTATATATATACATATGATATGAACAATGTGGAAATTTGTTTTGCCTGAGTGTGCATATTTGTTAGAAGGGTTTTGTTTTTATTGTTTTGTTCCAATAATCATGTAGGGAGAAGAAAAAATAGAGTCTAAATTAAAAAAAATAAATAAAAGTAGTTAGGGAAAATTGACACCCAAGTGAAAAGTGATGATCAGGTAAAATTCTGAGTCATTAAATCAACAGAAAAGTGTTTTTTGTAAAATTAATATAGGTGTAGTAGAATTGAACCTTCCTCACCTCCTTCCCCCATTCCCAAAACTGAATTAATAAATAAAACAGAGTTACATTTTGAAAAGACCTATGAAATTGAACTGAACACAATACTGCAAATATGGATTGACCAGGGTAGAATACAATGGAACTATTACCTTCCTAGCCTTGGACCAGGAACTAACTTCTTTTAATGTTGCTTAAGGTTGTCTTATCATTCTTGATTTACTACATTGTCTACTCATCTTGAATGTATAATTCACTAAAATCTCAGACCTTTTTATAAAATCTAAATATAGGACTTTATATCATATCTATTCAATATGATTCAATCTGGTCCATTATTCAAGCCTGATGAGAAAGAACCTAAGTCTTCTGGCTTTAGGGTTCTTTTTTCTAGTCCCATTACTGCTAATATGAGAAAATCTCTAGCTGTTTGGGGACCCACATTTAGTAAAGAATTAGGTGTCAGAAAGAAAGGTACCACCAGGTAGGGCTCCAGTGACCAGGACCGAGAGGGAATGAATCTGAAAAGAGAATTGTTTTAAAAGGGGCAAGTTTTACATAAGGTGATACAGAATGAAGAAAGCAGGAGCAAACAGTAATATACATGGTAACTATGACCATATACATAAAGACAAAAAACACCCAAGAGAAATAAATTCACATTATACATATTATAAAGAATATTAAGGATAAGGACAATGGATGCCCTGCTCTCTTAAAGTAAAATATTTTGGGAAGTGGTTAATAATTAGTAAATTATAGAAATTTTGAGGTTTCCTTTGTTCCCATTTACATACTTTCTCCTTAAAATTTTTTCTTATCTTCTTGTTCATGTATTTGCTTGCCTATACTTGTCAATAAATCAAATTTTATTTTTTAAAAAAGAGAAGAAAATAAAAACGAATCTATGTGACTGAGCTTGACTTAGATTCCTGGTGGAATCCTAGAATATGTTATTAAAGGGATAACTGGTGAACATATAGATAAGAGGAAAGGAATAAGCATTTGTATAGTACCTACTATGTGTCAGGCACTGTGCTGAGCACTGTTGGGTTTTTTTTAATAAAAAATTGTCTCATTTGATTCTCACAATAACCTTCATTTTACAGTTGTAAATTTAATAAGAAAAAAAAAGTAAGATAACTGAGTAGTCAAAGAGTCAGGATGTAGTAGAAATGGCAAATGATAGGATTATGGTATTAGATTCCTAGTAATATCCTAGTATATCTTATTAAACAGGTAGATAAGTAAGCTGTGGTCCCAAACAATATGGCATCACCAAAAATAGGTTATACTACAGTAACCTTTTCCTTGCCTTACCTTACCTTGCCTTTTCTTCTTTTCCCTCCCTCCCTCTTTCCTTCCTTCCTTCCTTCTCTCCTTCCTTCCTTTTTTCTTTCTTTCCTCCTTCCTTTCCTCCTTCCTTCCTCCTTCCTTCCCTCCTTCCTTTTTTCTTCCTTCCTTCCTTTTTTCCTCCCTCCCTCCTTCCATCCCTCCCTTTTCCCTCCTTCTTTCCTTCCTTCTTTCCTCCCTCCCTCATTCCTTCCTTCCTCACTCCCTCCTTCCCTCCCTCCCTTTTCTTCCCTTCATTCCCTTCCTTCCTTCCTTCTATTTCTTTCCTTACTGGCCTGAGGCAAAGTGCAATTGCTTCATTCTAGTTGAGGTTCTGAAGCACAGTTGAGTGGTATGGTTAAAAATCATGCATGTAGTTATTTTACTTGTTTGCTTAAAAAAAACTCATAGTTTACTTTTAGTTAAAAAATTATTGTAGGGGCTGAGTCAAGATGAAGGAGTATAAACAGGACTTCCTCACAGCTCAGGCTCCCACCTCCCCCAATTTATGTAAAAGGAGACTCTGAACAAACTTTAGAGCTACAGAACCCACAAAATGACACAGAGAAGCTAACCTCCCACTGAGGACAGCCCAGGAGCCCAGCAGGAATTGGCCATTGAAGCACTCTGGGAGCCGATCCCATCCCTGAGTGAGCCAGAGGTTTTAGCCCCAGGGCAGGCCTGACCAGCAGCTGGCTGAAGGGACCTCAGAACACCAGCAGCTGTGGCATTTCCAGAATTATCAACACATAGATGCTAAGGAAAAGTGAGAGGTCAGTGCAGTATGGACTTTGGGACCCACTAGTGGGGAGTGAGTTGACCTCTTCGCCCCCCACCTTCCCCTGGGGTGAGAAGCTACTGAAGAGCCACATGGAAGCTTCAGCTCCTGGCCTGAAGACTGTAGGGGGACCGGGAAACCAATCTGGGGTGTAATTGCTCTTGCTTTAACTTTCTTGGATCTGGATTGTGGTCTAGAGTGGAGGTCTTAGGGTGTGTGACCAGCTTGCCCTAGCATGTGGAGGCTTCAGAGAGGGCACCCAACTAATACCTCTGGCAGCTGAGAAAACCCCAGTGTTTGGGACGGAAGCTCCCCTGTCTGGTGGCAGAATCCTACTGTGGCAACAAGCCCAAAAGTCAAGTAATTGAGTGGCAACATGATCAGGCAAAGGAAGCAAAACAAACAGAAGAATTCAACATTAGACTCCTATTTTGGGGACAAAAAGGATCAAAGCATGGAACAGAAGGAAGACAGTGAAGTTAGAACTCCTCCATCAAAAGCTTCAAAAGAAAATACGAGCTGGTTACAGGCCATAGAGGACCTTAAGAAGCAGATAAGAGAAGTGGAGGAAAAATTGGGAAATGAAATGAGAAAGATGCAAGAAAAGTATGAAATGAGAGTCAACAACCTGACAGAGGAAAATAACACCTTAAAAATAGACTAACTCAAATAGCAAAAGAGGCTCAAAAAGGCAATGAGGAGAAGAATGCCTTAAAAAGCTGAATTTGCCAGATGGAAAAAGAATCTCAAAAGCTCATTGAGGAGAATCATTCCTTCAGAATGAGATTGGAGCAAATGGAAGCTAGTGACTTTATGAGAAATTAAGATGCTGTTAAACAGATCCAAACAAATGAAAGAATAGAAGGCAATGTGAATTATCTCGTGGGAAAAACCACTGACCTGGAAAATAGAACCGGGAGAGATAATTTAAAAATTATTGGACTATATAAGCCATGATCAAAGAAAATTGAAATTGATAATTGAAAATTGAAATTGAAAATTGAAAATCCTTCAAGAAATTCTCAAGGAAAACTGCCCTGATGTTTTAGAACCAGAGGGCAAAATAGAGGCTGAAAGAATCCACCTATCACCTCCTGAAAAAGATCCCCAAAAGAAAACTCCTAGGAATATTGTAGTCAGGTTCCAGAATTCCCAGATCAAGGAGAGAATATTACAAGCAGCCAAGAAGAGATAATTTGAATATTGTGGAAACACAATCAGAATAGCCCAGAACCTGGCAGCTTCAACACGGAGGGATCAAAAGGCCTGGAATATGATATTCCAGAGGGCAAGGATCTAGGATTAAAACCAAGAATCACCTACCCAGCAAAACTGAGTAGCATGTTTCAGGGGAAAATATGGTCATTCAGTGGAATAGAGGACTTTCAAGTATTCTTGAAGAAAAAACCATAGTTGAATAGAAAATTTGACATTCAGATTCAAGAAGCAAGAGAAGCATGAGAAGGTAAACAGGGAAAAGAAATCATAAGGAACTTATCAAAGTTGAACTATTTATATTCCTACATGGAAAAATGATAATTGTAACTGATGAAACTTTTCTAAGTATGAAAATAGTTGAAGGGAATAGAAGGAGTATGAATACATATGAATGTGTGTATATATGTTGACAGGTATACATAGATAGAGGGCACAGGACCAATTTAATGTGAAGGGATGATACTTAAAAGGTGAAATTAAGAGGTGAGAGAGGAATATAATGAGAGGAGATTGGGAGAGACAAAAGGGGGTAAACTATCTCCTATAAAAGAGGCAAGGGAAAATGGTTACAATGGAGGGGAAGAATAGGAAGGCAAAAGGGAATGGGTCAACCTTATTCCCATTGAATTTGGCTCAGGGAGGGAATGACATACACACTAAATAGGGTATCTCACCCTACAGGAGAGTAGGGGGGAAGGGACTGAGAGGGGGGATGATGGAAGAGAGGGCAGGCTGGGGGGGAGGGAAGTTGGAAGCACCCACTTTTGAAAAGGGACAGGACCAAAGTGGAAAATAGAACAAGTGGGAGGTGGGACAGGAGGGAGGGAAATATAATCAGTCTTTTATAACATATATATTATGATAATTTTTGGCATTAGCTACACACATATAACCTATATTGAATTGTTTATCTTCCCAGTAAGGGTGGGTGGCAAGGGAGGAAGGGAATGAATCTGGAATTCAAAATTTTAAAACCAAATGTTTAAATATATACTATTATTAATACTATTTTACATGTAATTGGAAAATAAGATATACAGGCACTGTGGCATAGAGATCCACCATGCCCTACTGGAAAATTCAGAGGAGGTATAGGGGAAGATATGGGAAAGAGCAGATTGGAGAAGGGGATATCCAGTGAGACTGTTATTTTGGGGATGTAGGTAGGGGAAAAATGGGGAGAAAATTTGTAACTCAAAATCTGGTGGAAATGAATGATGTAAACCAGAAGTTAATAAAGCATTTGAAAAAAATTATTGTATACTACACAGGGGATATGGGCCATAACTGTAATAATATAACTCAATGAACATTTATTAAGTGCCTACTGCATATAAAGCACTGTGCTAGTTTTCAGAAAGGGATGGGTGGCACAGGTTGTGCCAGCCCTGGAATCAGAAAGACCTTAGTTCAAATCTGTCCTCAGACACTTACTAGCTGTGTGATTCTGGACAAATCACTTAACCCTGTTTACCTCAGTTTACCCATCTGTAAAAATGAACTGGAAAAGAAAATGGCAAGCTACTCCAGTATGTTAGTCAGGAAACCCCCAAAAGGGGTCATGAAGAGACGGGCACAGCTAAAATGCCTAAACAACAACAAAAGGTATGGGAAAGAGTTTGGCATAGGAGATAAAAAGATGCAATAACAATCAAATGAACATCATAACTGCTCTTAGTGTCCTATGTTTCCAATTTCTTATATATCAGAACTGCTCACTTGACTTGAGGAGATAAAGGAAGAGTTAAGATGGTTCAAGACCTTCTTCTCTTGATGTGAGTTCTTGATAGGCATGAGTAGGGATTTTCCACATCTGGATCAGACAACAAAGGATAGGAAAGTAAGGACAGAGCATGTCACCAGCTCTACAAATACAAATCTGAAGTAGAATTCATTTTCCTTCCAAATTTTGCTCTTCCTTCCAACTTCTCTATTTCTTTTGATGGCACCATCTTTCTCTCAGTTACCTAGGTTAAACAATTCATAATCCCTTTTGACTCTTCCTTCTCTCCCTTTCACATCCTATGTAGTATGAACTACTTATTTTTTTAGATGAGAAAAATGAAGCCCAAGAAAGGTGTAATGTCCTGCCCAAGGTCATCCAACTGGTTAGTGGCAGAGCTAGAATAACATCTTTGTTTTCATTTCCAGACCAGGTTGCCCTTGACTACAGTAGGTTAAACAGTCCAGGGTGGTTCTATTCAGGATTCAAACTGACTTGGGATACAAGATCAACCTACAAGTATTTAAGTGCTTATCATATGTTAAGCATTGTGCTAGGTGCTAGTATGCAAAGACAAAAATGTAACACACCTTGCCCTTGAAGCCACTTATATTCTCTGAGATAACATGTACAAGTCAGTTTTGCATACACATACACATACAGAATTAATGCATGGGAGAGGGAAAGACCAAGAAATAGAAGGATGAATGGATGGGTATGAGATTGAGCAATTCTCTACCAAGAGAGTAAAAATTGTCTGACTGGGGTAGGGTGGGGAAAGGTGAACATCAATCAATCAATTGATAAACATTTATCATGTTTACTCTGTGTCCATACAAAGTGTAGAGGATTCGGATGTAAACATGAAAAAATTTTTGCTCTCAAAATATGATACAATTGCCTATCTGACAAATTTCTATAGAAATAATGTCTTTGGGTTTGAATGTGTTATATAAGATGTTAGAGTATTGTTTACCTTATGGAGTGGTCATGTTCCTGTAAAGTTTGTTATAAAATGAATTCTATTTGAAACAAGTGTATTTTCATGAAGGAAGAATTTCCAAAAGACTGAAAAGGAAACTGGTGGCAAAGGTTGTCCATGGTGGTGCTTCCTGTTCCATTGCAGGCAATAGTATATAGCAGCAAAATTGTACCTGCTGGGAGTTTAATCTTATCTATGACTTTCCTTTCCTTTTGTAGCTCTTTCCTGATTCTAGGCTATGGTTGTTGACATCTGCTACCTTTCTTTCATCTTTCCTCCCTTTACTGTAGGAAGTTTTCTCTGGTTAGGGTTCACTTTAGTTCATTCCACAAGGAATGAACTTTTTCCTAGGGTCTGGGTGTTTTATTTATAGTATGTTAACAGGCCTGGGATGTCACATCACACCTCATCAGTGCCAATAAATGCAGACAGTCAACATGCCTGGTATGCCCCAGTCTGTTAATTTCTTAATTCAAGACTTCAGATAATGTAAAATGAATGAGATCCCTATCATACCAACTCTATACCTATGAAATTCTTTCTTTCATGTTTTTCTTATAATGAAGCTTTCTGTGACTTCTATTGCTTTTTATAGTGGCAGATAAAGTGGTTTTTTTTTGGGGGGGTCAGGTTCACAATATTTTTTTATCAGTTCTTTCTATATGATACATATATCTTACATCTGACAATGAACATCACTTAATAATAACTGAAATTTATATGATGATTCAGAGTTTGCAAAGTGCTTCATATAAATTATCTCATTTGATTTTATACAATGACCCTTTGAGGAATAAATTAAATATTTTGTCTCCATTTAATAGATAAGGAAACTGAAGCTCAGATAGGTCAGTTGACTTGTTCATGGCCACATGACATGAGGGTTGGGATTCTAATCCAGTTATTTCTCATTCCCAAATGAGCACTCTGTCATTATTGCCAATTTGCATCTGCTTGCCTAAAGAACACAGGATTAATCCTATGAGTCTCTTTGAAATTTTTATTAAAAATATCATTTACTCACGTTGTGATTTCTTTTAAGCCTTGTATCTTTGCATATGCTAATTTTAAAATTCATATCTCTTCCCCACCTCAGTCTCAGCACTTAAGATCACTTGGATCTGCCTAATGGTTTTAACTATTTTTCTGCTCCCAAATGTTGTTATTGGTCAGTAGTTTTAGTCATTTCCAATTCTTCATGACATATTTGAGGTTTTCTTGGCAAAGATACTGGAGTGGTTTGTTTGTTCCAGCTCATTTTTACAGATGAGGAAACTGAGGGAAACAGGATTAAGCGACTTGCCCAGGGTCACACAGCTAATAAGTGTCTGAAGAAAATACTATAAGCAGTTCTGAATCAATCTTTTTCAGGCTCTGTTCCTGAGACTCTAGACTTCTTTCTCCACATTCTCATGTTTGAATTTCACTTGGGCCCTGGGGCCTTCTTACCTCAGAAGATCATTCCACCCCAGTATCCCCTTCCTTAAATTGGTCAGCTCCTCCTGGGACCTTGATTTTAAAGAAAGTGTCCAGATCAGTCAGGTTGGCTCCTTCATTTCTCTCCAGGTTCCATTTCTGACTCTCTGGACTTCTTTTTTCACTATGCTACCTTAAGAGTACCTTCTCCCATACCTATCTCCTTTTTAGCTTCTTTTTATGTGTTCCTCCATTAAAATGTAAGCCTGTTGAGGGCAGAGACTGCCTTGCTTTTTGCTTGTATTCATATTCCCTGCACTTAGCACAGTTCCTGGTATATAGAAATGATTGTTGGTTTATTGACTTGAAATCTAGTTTTGTAACCTAGTTCTCACAGCCCTAGACCTCAAACACAATATCAAGAAAAACTCATAGATCACAGGACCATAGATTAAGAGCTGGGAGAGACCTTAGAAGCTAACTAGTCCAACCCTTTTCTTTTATAGATGAGGAAACTGAGGCTCAGAGAGGTTAAGTGACTAGCCCAGTGTGATCTAGTAAGTAATAGAGTCAGATTTTGAAAACATATCATCTGACTCCAAATCCAAATCCAAATCCAAATGCAGTACTATTTCTATTGTATCATGCTTCCTCCAAGGAACAATTGTTATAGTTTCCCCTTGCCCTTCACAAGTTTTCCCTCCTGTGTTTCATGTAGGAATCTATTCATATTTTCTCACTTGATCACCCAGACAGTATGTCTTTTGTTTATGTAATACTAGGAACTCAGAGGAGTACCCACTTTATTCTAGATCATACTTCCATTCTTTCTTATCTCTCCCTGGACATGTTGGCAGAATTATTCAAATTACCCAAGGGTTCTTCTAAAAACATCTAGAAGAGGGAAGGAAAAGGAGTTATGAATATTTATCTCTTGGCCTCACCAATAAACCAAGGAGAGGGGATTGTAATTCTTGCTAATAATTAATATTCAAAACTATATCTAGCAAGGGCAAATGGAAATTTGCCTTCAGAATACCAACATCTGGGGAGATGCATTTCCTCTTTAAGGTAATCACTGGCCTTTTGATTGACTGATTCTTGTTAAGTTGAGAGACATGGCAGCTTAGGGTAGCACTCAGCCTAAAAAAGGTGATTTGTGAAACATGGAGGAGAATGTTTGATTACAAGCAATATCATCTCACAAAACAATGAAAAATAGTGCAAGGGAATACAAACTTGCAAAAAGCTTGGCCTGATATCTAATACAACCAGGTCATCCTGCAATAATTTATAGGTGAAACTGAAAGCACTACATATGACCAATGTGAAAGGGAACTATATTATTCTGTACTTATACTGATGACATTGGAACCACCATATTTAGACCCTGATGCATCAAAATCCAATGTAGAAAAGTAGAAATAATGTAAGGTGATGAAACTGGAAAGAATGAGTGGACCTGATCAAATGTGCAAAGAAGAAATTCATGCTCTAGGCTACATAATCTTAAAAGCATTCAGATATTGGTTTTCTACCCCTTTCAAAGAGAAGATTTTTTAAAAAATGCAAAAGATCACAGATTGTATTATTAGCTAAATAAAGGCAATTGTGAAGACATTAGGAACTAATGACCCATATGCCTACTTCCATCTGTAAAATATGGGAGCAGTCTAAGCATACATCAAAGTTAGTCTTAATAAACACATGATAAGAACAGGCAGGTTTTTGTTAAAAAAATTTTTGGTACCCTGCATTTTTTCCCTTTCCCTCTTCATTTTGCTCCATTGCAAAAACAAACAAACAAATGCCAAAATGATAAAACATATGTAACAAATGTGCATAATCAAGTAAAACAAATTCCCACATTGGCCTAATGTCCAAAAAATACATGTCTCATTGTGCATCTTGAGTCTACCATTTGGGTAGACTCCCCTACACCAGAGTCCTTCCTTGGTGCCTTATTACATCAGGGAGCTGAGCCTCAGTACTCAGACTAATGTTCTGGAGTGGTTTCTGCAGCTGGAGAAGCTGTGAGCCAGGGCTGTCAGCTGACCTCAAGGGATACCCTTTTTTTGACCCCAGCAGTTCTCAGAGACAGCTTCCTTTTTTATAGGGTGACTTGATCTGTGTTTGTGGAGGGACTGTGTGCCCCAAGGATGCCAGAGATCTTTGAAGGGCCCCCAGAGACTGACCATCTCATTAAACTAGGAGGAGAATGCCTGCTTGAGCTTCCTGGTCTCTAGAAATAAACATAGCTGCCATTTGGTGCTCATTTTTAAAAACAAGTTATATGTAATATAGATTTGCAGTTTCACTTGTAATCTCTTTATGTTCTTTGTATTTTCAAATGTTTATGATGTTTGTCAAGTTCAGAATAAGTGAAAATAAATTTTTAAAAGACCTGCAATTCCCTGATAGATGGATCCACAGAGACAATTTTGTTGTCATTCTGTTATTATCAATATCAAGCAAGGAATAAAAAAGGGAAATAAATATTCACACATGGTGTTTGCCAGTGTCATGGAAGGAGTGTTATGAAGTGGACAGATTTTGTAGTTGGAGGACCTGTCTCAAATCTCAGCTTTGTTGCTTGCTAATAAGGGAACATAGTAGAATGGAAAGTGTTCTGGGTTTGGAATCAGAGGACATGGATTCAAATCCTAGCCCAGCCATACACTTTCTGTGTGACCTTGGCCAAGTCACTCAATCTCTCTAGGTCTCAGCCTCCTCATCAGTAAAATGAGGGGATTGGACTAGGTAACATCTAAAGTACCTTTCAGCTCTAAATCTGCAACATTCATAAATCATAAAGCTTTTCTTCATCTTTAAAATGAGGGGCAAGGGTTACACTATCATTTCTAAGATGACTTCTAGCTCTAAATCTATGATTCCTTGTGCTGTACGAAGTTATTTCCCATAAATTTCTAGAGTCTTTAGATGCTCCTCCTTGCATTAAATCTGCAGTTTGTGTCAATACTAGAGTACTATAGCACTTCCTCACTTAATTCCATGTGATATTTCAAAAGAGATCAACTGTATAACCATATAGGAAAACCCTAAGTGGATGAAAACTTTATATCATGTTACATCATATAGATGCATAGGCAACCATTTAGTTAATCCACCTATAGATGTATCTTGGGCATTGCAGAAGGACAATTAGTTGGTCTTTGAATTCAATAAGAAGAGGAATGTGAGTTGCTTTGTATTCAGGAAATTGAGAAGCCCTTTCCAAGAATCCCAAGCTACTCACTATAGCAAAAGCTTACTTTTCTTTTTAAGCACTAGCATTCTCCCAGGGAGTCTATAGGACTGTAAATCCAGAAATATCATTGTTTTGAAGCAAATCAAAATTTCATTTCATCCAAAGTTCAAAGAAAAGACTTATAGTAGGTATAAGCAGATTTCATCATCTTATCAGTGACAGCTTAAATGTGAGAAGAGGTATAAAGTATATTATCAAGAACATGATAACTGGAAAAGGATATGGGCTAGTTGTGTGCCGAAAGGAGAGATAACAGACAACCTATTGTTACACTGGCATTCAAAAATATTTTTAAAAACTCAAAAGAATAGTTCCCAGTACATTTAATAGATCCTTTGTAATATTTTTATGGAAGGACATAAACAAAAATCACTGAGGATAAGAAGTTATGGATTGGTTATTATCTAACCAACTCAAAAGTAATTTATTAAACACTTACTGTGTTCATGGCACTATGTTAAATGCTGAGAACACAAAGATGCACTAAGGAAAAATACATTCTATTAGCAGATACATCGCGTATGCAGATAACTAAATATAAGGTAATTAGACAAAAGAGAGAGCTACACTAAACTACATTTACCTAAAATAGATTTTGCTTTAGGAAGATTATGTAGCATAAATTACAAAGGGGAGGGAATGGAAGTTAGGCTTACTATAATAGTTCAAGTGATATGTGGAGAGGAACTTGACTAGAGTGGTGATCACATGAAGATCAAGAAGGGGTTAGACAAAAAAGATGTTGGAAAAATAGAATTGACAATATTTAGCAGCTGATTTGATATAGGGAGAGGGAGAGTAAAAAATTTGAGGATGATTCTGAGGCTGGAGTTTGCAAATGAAGATGGTTAGAAGGACAGAGGAGCCCTTACTAGTAATAGAGAAAGAGGGGCATGGCCAAGATGGCAGAGTGAAGGTAAGGACTCACCTGAGCTCTCCCAAATCCCCCTCCAAACAATGTTAAAATAATGCTTTGAAATGAATTCAAAAGTTGCAGAACCAACAAGAAAAGTAAGATGAAACAATTTTCCAGTCCAAGACAACTTATAAGGTTGTCAGGGAAGGTCTGTCTCATTGGGATGAGAGCGGGGTGCAGGTATACCCAGAAAAGCCAGCAACAGCCCTCAAGGGTGACTAAATTGGCAGCAGCAGTGGCTTCTAGAGCGCTCATTCCATGAACAGTAAGGAGTCTAACAAAAGTGTCAAAATAGGTACATGTAAAGCCTCAAAGAAAAGTGTGGATTAGTCTCAGTCCCTCAGTTCCCAAATTCCTGGAAGGATTTTAAATCCTCAAAATCCTCAAAAAGGATTTTAAAAGTCAGATAAGAGATGTAGAAGAAAAATTGGGGCAAAAAAGAAATGCAAGGCAATCAAGAAAAAGAATCAACAGCTTAGCAAATGAAGCACAAAAAATACTGAAGAAAGTAACATTAAAAAAAAAAAACAGGATAGGCCAAATGGTAAAAGGGGCACAAAAATCCACTGAACAGAAGAACTTTTTAAAATGCAGAATTGACCAAATAGAAAAAGAGGTACAAAAATACACTGAAGAAAAGAATTCCTTAAAGAGTAGAATTTACCAAATGGAAAAGGAGGTACAAAAGCTCACTGAAGGAAAAAACTCCTTAAAAATTAGAATTGGGTGGGGCTGCTAGGTGGTGCAGTGAATAGAGCGCTGGCCCTGGAGTCAGAAGGCGCTGAGTTTGGATCTGGCCTCAGACACACACAAACAAAAACCTAGCCGTGTGACCTTGGGCAAGTTACTTAACCCCAATTGCCTTTCAAAAAGCTAAAAAAAACTAGAATTGGGGAAATGGAAGCTAATGACTCCAGGAGACATCAAGAAACAAGAAAACAAAATCAAAAGAATGAAAAAATAGAAGAAAATGTGAAATATCTCATTGGAAAAACAACTCAGAAAATATATCAAGGAAAGATAATTTAAGAATTATTTGATTACCTGAAAGCCATTTAAAAGAGCCTAGACATCATATTTCAAGAAATTGTCAAGAAAAACTGCCCTGATGTCCTAGAACTAGAGGGAAAAATAAAAATGGAAAGAATTCACTGATTATCTCCTGAAAAGGATCCAAGAATGAAAACTCCTAGGGGTATTATAGTTAAATCCCAGAGCTCCAAGATCAAAAAGAAAATATTGCAAGTGGTGAGAAAAAATACAATTCAAATATCATAGAGCCATAGTTAGGATCACACAAGATCAAGCAGTTTCCATGTTAAATGTTCAGAGGACTTGGAATATGATATTCTGGAGGGCAAAGCATTACAACCAACAATCACCTATCCAACAAAACTGAGTGTAAACCTTCAGAGGAAAAAAAATGAATATTTCATGAAATAGAGAAATTTTAAACATTCCTGATGAAAATTCCAGAACTGAATAGAAAATCTGACTTTCAAATATGAAACTCAAGAGAAGCATAAAAACATAAATAGGAAAGAGAAATCATAATGGATTCAATAGGGTTAAAGTGTTTATATTCCTACACAGGAAGATGATACTTGTAACTCCTAAAAACTTTATCATTATTAGAGCAGTTAGAAGGATTGTACATAGATAGAGGGTATAGGTGTGACTTGACTATGATGGGATGATATCTAAAAAAAATAAAGTTAAAGGGTCAGAAAGGGAGATACCCTGGAAAAAGGGAGAGGCAGAATGGGGTGAATTACCTCACATAAAATGGGCAAAAGAAGTTTTTACAGTGGAGGGGAAGATAGGGGTGGTCATGAACAATATTTGAAGCTTGCTTTCATTGGAATTGGTTCAAAGAGGAAATAACATAAATAATCAGTATAGAAATCTATTTTATCCTACAGGGCAGTAGGAGGGGAGGGGGAAAAGTGAAGGGGACTGAAAGAAGGGAGGAAGGATTGGGGGAGGCAGTGTTCAAAAGTAAAACACTTTGAGGAGAACTAGGGTGAAAGGGGTAAGAGAGAGAGAGAGAGAGAGAGAGAGAGAGAGAGAGAGAGAGAGAGAGAGAGAGAGAGAGAAGGATAAACAGGGGGAAAAGGATGGAGGAAAATACACAATAATCAGAACTGTGAATGTGAATGGAATGAACTCACTCATAAGACAGAAGTGGATAACAGAGTGAATTGCATGATGGAGACATAAAGAGAGCATGGAAAGGGAGCATAAGCAAATTAGGGAGCATAGAGTATCCCTATCAGATCTAGGGATAAGGATAAAATTTATAACCAAATAAGTGATAGAGAGCATTATGGGATATAAAATGGAAAATCTTGATTATATTAAATTAAAAAGGTTTTGCACAAACAAAACCAATGTAGCCAAGATTAGAAGGAAAGCAGTAAACTGGGGGAAAATGTACAGCGAGTTTCTCTCATAAAGGACTCATTTCTCCAATATATAGAGAACTGAATTATATTTATAAGGAAATAAGTCATTTCCCAGTTGATAAATGGTCAAAGGCTATGAACAGGCAGTTTTCAGAAAAAGAAATCAAAACTATCATATAGTCATATGAAAAAATGGTCTAAATCACTATTGATCAGAGAAATGCAAATTATAAGATTCAGAGGCCACCTCACACCTATCAGATTGGCTAATATGACAGAAAAGGAAAATTACAAATGGTGGAGTGGATGTGGGAAAATCGGGACACTAATGCACTGATGATAGATTTGTGAAGGGATCCAACCATTCTGGGGAGCAATTTGGGACTATGCCCAAAGGAATATAAAATTATGACTTTCCTTTGATCCAGTAATATTACTACTAGGTCTGTTTCATGAAGAAATTTTTTAAAAAAAGGAAAAGGACCTATTTGTAACAGTTCTTTTTTGTTGTGGCAAAGAATTGGAAATTTAGAGGACACCCATTAATTGAGGAATGGCTGGACAAACTGTGGTATATGATTGTGATGGATGCTATAAGAAATGATGAGCAGGATGCTTTCAGAAAAACCTTGGATGACTCATAGAAACTGATGCAAAGTGAAGTAAGTAGAACCAGGAGAACATTGTATGCAGTAATAGCAATATTACAAAATGGTTAACTGTTCTCAACAATACAATGATATAACACAGTTCCAAAGGACTTATGATGAAAAATACTATTCACCTCCAGAGAAAGAACTGTTGGAATCTGAATGCAGATGGAATCAATTTTTTAAACTTTATTTTATTAGTTTGTTGTTGTTTTGGCCTGTGTTTTCTTTCACAACATGACTAATACAGAATTGTTTTACATGACTGTACATATATAACCTACATAAAATTGCTTGCCTTAAGAGAGGGGAAAGAGAAAAAGAGGGAGGGGACATGTAAGCCAAAGTGCATGTGTGTGTGTGTGTGTGTGTGTGTGTGTGTGTGTGTGTGTGTGTGTGTGTATGTATACATATACATACATTTATATAATTTTTACATGTAATTGGAAAAAATAAAATATTTTAAAAATAGCAATAGAGAAGTTTAGAGGAGGATTGGGTTGGGTGGGTTGGGGGGGAAAGATAATGAATTCTGTTTTGGATGCTGTTGAGTTTCAGAGGCCCATGGGGATAGATGGGAATTTACAGCAACACTTTGAGGTCTGGGACTACTTATACTTTGTCTTTGTTTGCTCAGGCTCTTTTAAATGGTAGGCACTTAATAAATGTTGATTGAATTAAATTGAATTGGTCAACAGTGTCAAAAGTTAGAGAAGGATTGGGAAAGATGAGGACTGAGACAAGGCCATGAAATTTAGCAATTAAAAGTTTGCTGAGATCCTGGGAAAGAATACTTTCAGTCAAGTGGTGGGTTTAAATGGTATATTGAACAGGGTTAAGACTTGAGTGGGAGGTGAGGAAGCAGAACCAATGAAAGAAGACAGTTTTTTTTAGAATCTGGCTGTGAACAGAAGGGGAACTATAAGATGATAGCTTGAGACACAAGGATTGAATAACTAATGGAGGCAGTGCCACAGATCTATCCAAATATCAAAGTGATTAATTTGAAAAGGTCTAGAAATGTTTTTTTTAGTACTTTCAATTGGCCATTAACACTGAAATTTCTTTCAACCTAAATATGACATTTAACTTTTTGTTCAAGGAGAAGGTATGTGGTAAAGCAGTTCTTAGACTACATTTTTTTCCTACTTGCTTGTCATTGTTGATCTTTTTCTAGGGTAAGTCTGCTCTAGAGATATTTTTAAAAAATATTTCATTTTTCAAAATGTTGCTTCTTTTTGCTGACTATGCATCTTTATCTCTCTATAATAAGGTTCAAAGAATAGCCTAGAGTTAAAGGTATGTGAATTAACTTTCTTTCCATAGTCTTAGGATGAAACAGTTGTCTTCTCAAGGTATTTTGAAATGAGTGTTAGGGAGGAAATAAAATAAAGCTTTTCTATCAATGTGTGTGTGTGTGTGTGTGTGTGTGTGATGTGCGTGAGTGTGTACAAGATATCTCTCTATGTCACTATAGATAGATAAATATCTTGGACAGATACTACAAATGGATAACCATCTAAATTAATTTAATAGGAGGTGGGGAGAGAGAGAGAGAGAGAGAGAGACAGAGAGAGAGAGAGAGAGACAGAGAGAGAGAGAGAGAGAGAGAGAGAGAGAGAGAGAGAGAGAGAGAGATTGCCTTTGGAAAATTGAAAAGCTCTTCTAAAGACCCCAAGCTTTTCCCTAAAACAAAGGCCCATTGTGTTAGTCTCTTCATCTGGCTGCAAATCATGCAACACTAGTATCTAAGGAGAACTTAAAATGAACATCATTTAGAGGACAATGGAGAGACTTGTGATGGATATTTGCAGAATGTCATGTACACACTAAGAAACTATGAAGGATTATTGGGGCGGCTAGGTGGCACAGTGAGTAAGAGCGCCGGCCTCGAAGTTTGGATGACCCGAGATCAGATCCGGCCTCAGAAAATGAGCACCCACACATAAATCAAATGACTAGCTGTGTAACCTTGAGCAAGTTACTTAACCCCAATTGCTTTAAAAAAAAAAAAAAAGAAACTATGAAGGAGATTCATGATCAAAGATGTCACCAAAGAAATATACAATCAAAACACAAGATGGGTTAGTCGTGTGATGAGAATGAAGGATAACTGATAGCCTGTGTGGTCCATTAGCTTTCATGGTCCATAGATGCCTTTTAAAAATGGAGAAATGGGGTATGAAAGTCAACCAATTAGAAAAGGAGATCCAGAATCCTAAGGAAGAAAATGACACCTTGAAAATTAGAATTGGGCGAAGTGAAGCCAGTGAAATTGCAAGAGAACAAGAAATTAGTAAATAAAATATCAATAATGAAAAAATAGAAGAGAAAGTGAAACATTTTATAAGAAAAACAAAAGGAGCGGCTAGGTGGCGCAGTGAATAGAACGCCGGCCCTGGAGTCAGAAGGACCTGAGTTCGGATCTGGCCTCAGACACTTAACGCACACACAAAAACCTAGCCGTGTGACCTTGGGCAAGTTACTTAACCCCAACTGCCCTCCAAAAAGCAAAAAAAAAAAAAAAAAAAAAGAAAAGAAAAACAAACGACTTGAAAATTTTCTCAGTGTGAGGGGGGGTTGGGGAAAGGTGTATGGGTACATATGAGTACATGTGTGAATGTATGTATGTATGTTTTCAGGTATACATGGATGGAGGGCTCAGGTCGAGTTTGGTGGGAGGGGATGATACTTAAGGAGTGGGGTTAAGAGGTGAGAGAGCAATGTGGTGAAGGGGAATGGGGAGAGACAATGGGGTGAACTGTCTCATGCAGAGGAGGCAGGGGAGGGTGGTTGCAGGGGAGGGGAGGAGGTTGCAGGAGGGCAGGAGGGCAAAGCCTTATTCTCATTGAATTTGGACCAGGGAGAGAATGACATGCATACTAAATGGGGTGTCCCACCCTCCAGCGGTGTGGGGGGGAGGGGGAGGGGGAAAGGTGGTGGAGGGGAGGGCAGGCTGGGGGGGAGGGTTGGAGGCACCCACTTTTAGGAGGGGACCGGATCAGGGTGGGAAGTGGACCGAGTGGGGCTGGGATGGGAGGGAGTGAAATGTAGTCAGTCTTTTGCAGTGTATCTACTATGGTGGTGTTTTGCATAGCTACACATGTATAGCATATACTGAGTTGCTTATCTTCCTTTTAAAATCAAATTTGTTTTAAATATATATAAATACTATGATTGATGCTATTTTGCATATAGTTGGGAGATGGGATGTGCAGGCAGTGGGGCTTGGGGATTCACCTGGCCCTACTGGAAGGGTCGAGTGGGGTATGGGAGAGGAGATGGGAGAGAGCAGATTGGTTGAGGAGATATCCTGTATGACTGTTATTCTGGGGTCGTGGGTAGGGGAAAAATGGGGAGGAGATTGTAACTCAAGATCTGATGGAAATGATTGATGTAAACCAGAAGTTAATAAAGCATTTGGGAAAAAAGAAAAAAAAAGAAAAACAAAAGATTTGGAGAATAGATTAAGAAGAGAAAAATAAAATTGGACTAACTGAAAGTTATGATCAAAAAAAGAATCTTGATACAAAAATACAAGAAATAACTAAAGAAAATTGTCCCAAAGCATTAGAACAAGGGGGGGAAATAGAAATAGAAAAAATCCATCAATCTTAAAAGAGATCCTATGAGGAAAACTCATAGGAATATCATAGTCAAATTCCAAAATCCCAAGGTCAGGGAAAAAATATTAAAAGCATCAAGATTAAAACAATTTAAATACGATGGTGCCACAATTAGAATTACACAAGACCTAGCAGCAGACACATTAAAGGACCACAGGTCTTGGAACACAACATATTGAAGAGCAAAAAAATGGGGGCTCTGGTTAAAAATATCATACCCTGAAAAGTTCAGTATTATCTTAAATGAAAAAAATGGACATTTGATAAACACTCAGACTTTCAAGACTTTGTTAAAAAAAATTCTGAGGGGTGGCTAGGTGGCTCAGTGAATAGAGTACCAGCCCTGGAGTCAGGAGAATCTGAGTTCAAATCTGACCGTAGACACTTAACACTTATTAGCTGTATGACCTTGGGCAAGTCACTTAACCCCAATTGCCCTGTTCTCCCCCCTCCAAAAAGCAAAAAAAAAAAAAATCCTGAATTTAATAGAAGATTCAACATACAAGAACCAAGAGAAATATAAGATACATAACAAAGACTGATTTTAAGGGATCCATAAGAACTGTTTCCTTTTTGCAAAATGTAAAATGTATGTCTAAGATTCCTATCAATAATACGGGGGTTCATAAGAAAGACTGGGGTAAACCTGAGTATAATATGAATTTAAATGGTAAAACCATTTAGGAACAGCTTAAAAGACTACTTATTTTATACAAATGAGGTGCAAGAGGAAGAATTGATATAGAGGAATTAGATGGGGGAGGAGGGCTGGTAGTTCTGGTAAGCTACTTTCATTGGGAATGGTTTTAAGAGGGAACAATACATATATATTTAGAAGAGTATAAAAGTCTTCTAAATTCAGGAGAAACAAAATGTGTTGGGTGTAGGGGGAGAGGACAAGGGAAGGACCTTTAGAGGGGAGGGTGAGGGAATAGGTAAAATAAGGGCATAGAAGGGTGTTTAGATTTATGGGAATAGGAGGATAGGGGAGGGATCCTTAGAGGGGTGTAGGCAAGTCACATGAGGGCAAGGTAGTGGGTAGAAGTAGAAGAGGCAGAAGGGATAGGAAACAAGAGACATGCATGTACATAAAAACAAAGATCAGGAGTAGAAAAAAATAAATAATAAAATATAAGAAGAAAAATGGAGAAAAGGTAATAAAAGTTCTCATTATATTGAGTAAGTCTACTGTGGTGAACTTATGGGAGCACATTAACAAGAGTTTCACATGACACAAAGACATGGATAGTTTGTGAATGGCATCATTATAGGCATACTCTATTTTTCAGTTTTTGCCATGGAGTAGAAAGTGTGCTAAGAATATTGCCCTGGCAATAATATGGAGCCAAGAGTAGTCAATTTATGAGAAGAGACTGAGAGACAGAGAAACAAAGAAAAAGTGAAAGTGAAGGAGGGAGAGAGAGGAAGGGTGACAAGGAGGGAAGAGGAGAGAGAGAGGGAGACAGACAGACAGAGAGACAGAGATAGAGAGGCAGAGAGACAGAGAACCTGTCTATATGGTAAAATGACCTCTTCCCTCTACCAATTCTGAATAAAGAGGTTCTAAAAGGAACCTAAAAAGAAAAGTGATAGGCAGAGTCCTGGATCTGAAGTTAAAATAATTGGATTTGAATCCCTGTCTTTTATTACCTAAGTGATCTTAGGCAACTCACTATACCTCTTTAGGCCTCAGTTTTCTGTAAAATGAGGAAGTTGGACAAGACAATCTGTAAGGTCCTTACCAGCTCTAATGTTATATGGTTCTTGGGATGTATCTATCTCTTCCTCTCACTGGGGAAGCCTTGTTGTAAGGACCTTATAAGACCAGAAAAAAAATGGTGATTTGTATTTAGTGATATAAACAGAGGTATAGCTAGGGCAGAACAGCAAGAGATTTGTCCCAGGTGCTGAAATTTAGAGGTAGAAATGACTGAACTTAGCACTTAGCAAGAATAATTAGTTGAAATAGGAAGCTGGTAGATGGTATGTTTCATCCCCCAACTTTGTGTGACAGCTCTCCAGGCTCCCCAGCTCTTCCTTTACCATTCCTTCAGTGATCTTACCAGTAGCAACCTGATGGGAACCCAAGGTCTTTATCCACATGGCTTTTTGTCCCTAGGTCAGAGACCTTTCTAACCCATCTCTCCTCAACTAAATTTGTCTTTAGAAGTTTATTTCTAGGCGGCGGAGCCAAGATGGCGGAGTAGAAACAGCACTTTCAAGGTGCTTTCCCCCCAGATCACCTCCAAACCATGTAAAAGGGGACTCTGAACAACTTCTGGAGCCCCAGCACCCACAGAACTACACAGAGAAGCTAATCTCCTGCTGAGGACAGCCCAGCAGCCCTGCAGGAAGGGCCAGTGCAGCACTCTGGAAGCTGACAGCCCAGCGTGGAGAGCCAAGCGCAGGTCCCTGTAAGCCTCGGTTTTAGCCCCAGGGTGGCCAGGCCAGCAGCCGGCTAGAGGGACCCCAGAACACCAGCAGCTGTGGCAATTCCAGAATTATCAACACAGACATGCCTAGGACAAAGTGAGAGGTTAGTGCCCTATGGACTTTGGGACCAGTATTTGGGGAATGCATCGGCTTCCTCCCCTAGGGGCTAGAAGCCACTGAGGAGACACACCATTTTGCAGTTTCAGTGGCATCTCCAGCTCCTGGCCTGCGAACTGAAGGGAGATCCAGCAATCAGTCTTGTGGGGTAATCACTCTTGCTTTAACCTCCCTGGATCTGGATTGTGGTCTGGGGTGGAGGTTGTGGGGTAGGTATCCAGCTTGCCAGAAACGGAAGTTGTGAAGACCCCAACATTGGGATGGAAGCTCCCCTGTCTGGTGGGAGAGTCCTACTGTGGCAACAAGCCCAAAAGTCAAGTAATTAAGTGGCAACATACCGAGGCAAAGGAAACAAAATAAACAGAAAAATGCAACATTAGACTCCTATTTTGGGGGCAAAGAGGATCGAAGCAGGGAACAGGAGGAGAACTGTGAGACCAGAAATCCTGCTCCAAAAGCCCCAAATGAAAATATGAGCAGGTTACAGGCCATAGAGGACCTTAAGAAGGACTTTAAAAATCAAATAAGAGAAGTGGAGGAAAAATTGGGAAGAGAAATGAGAAGGATGAAGGAAAAGTATGAAATGAGGGTCAACAGCCTGACTGAGGAAAATAACACCTTAAAAAAATAGACTGGCAAAGGAGGACCAAAAGAGCAATGATGAGAAGAATGCCTTAAAAAGTCAAATTTGCCAGATGGAAAAAGAATCTCAAAAGCTCACTGAAAAGATTCATTCCTTCAGTGTTAGACTGGAGCAAATGGAAGCTAATGACTTTATGAGAAATCAAGATGCTGTTAAACAGATCCAAACAAATGAAAGAATAGAAAGCAATGTGAAATATCTCATGGGAAAAACCACTGACCTGGAAAATAGATCCAGGAGAGATAATTTAAAAATTATTGGACTACCTGAAAGCCATGATCAAAGAAAGAACCTAGAAATCACCCTTCAAGAAATTCTCAAAGAAAATTGCCCTGATGTTTTAGACACAGAGGGCAAAATAGAGGGTGAAAGAATCCACCGATCACCTCCTGAAAAAGATCCCAAAAAGAAAACTCCCAGGAATATTATAGCCATGTTCCAGAATTCCCAGATCAAGGAGAAAATACTACAAGCAGCCAGGAAGAAACAATTTCAATATTGTGGAAACACAATCAGAATAGCCCAGGACCTGGCAGCTTCTACACTGAGGGATTGAAGGGCATGGAATATGATATTCCAGAGAGCAAAAGAGCTGGGAATGAACCCAAGGGTCACCTACCCAGCAAAACTGAGTATTTTGTTTCAGGGAAAATATGGTCATTCAGTGGAATAGAGGACTTTCAAGCATTCTTGAGGAAAAAACCAGAATTGAATAGAAAATTTGACATCCAGACACAAGAAGCAAGTGATGCCTGAGAAGGTAATCAGGGAAAAGAAATCAAAAGGAACTTATCAAAGTTGACCTATTTACATTCCTACATGGAAAAACAATAACTGACTGATGAAACCTTTCTCAGTATGAAAATAATGGAAGAAGGGTATATGGACATATGAATACATATTGAATGTGTGTATATATGTTTACAGTTCTACATGGATAGAGGGCATAGGTTGAATTTGTTGGGAAGGGATGATACTTAAGGGGTGAAATTATGAGGTGAGAGAGGAGAGTGGCAAGAGGAGATGGGGAGAGACATGGTAGGGTAAACTATCTCATGTAGGGGAAGTGGCTACAAAGGACGGGAAGAAAAGGAAGGCAAAAAGGCAAAACCACATTCACATTAAATTTGGCTCAGGGAGAAAATGACATACATACTAAATGGGATATCTCAACCTGCAGCAGGATAGGGGGAAGGGGGATGAGAGGAGGGATGATGGATGGGAGGGCATCCTTGGGGTGAGGGGAGGTTGGAAGTACCCACTATAAAAGAGGGACAGGATCATGTAGGGAATGGACCAGGTGGGGGGTGGGATGAGTGAGAGGGAATTATAAGCAGCCTTGTACAATATATCTACTATGGTAATGTTTTGCATAGCTAGACATGTACAACATATACTGAATTACTTATCTTCCCAGAGGGAATGGGTGACAAGGGAGGAAGGAAATGGATCTGAAATGCGAGGTCTTAACATTAAATGTTTCAAACATATATAAATACTATTATTAATACTCTTTTGCATGTAATTGGGAGATAAGATGTGCAGGCATTGGGGCTCAGAGATTCACCTTGCCCTAATGGCAAAGTCGAAGGGGGTATGGGAGAAGATATGGGAGAGAGCAGATTGGATGAGGGGATATCTTGTGGGACTGCTATTCTGGGAGGGTGGGTAGGGGGAAAATGGGGAAAAAATTGTAACTCGAAATCTGGCGGAAATGAATGATGTAAACCAGAAGTTAATAAAGCATTTGTTGAAAAAAAATAAAGAATTTGATGGATTCAAAAAAACCAAGAAGTTTGTTTCTAACTTCTAATCTAGTTCACTCTCCAACAACTTTGACTTTTCTGCTTCCAGCCCAGCAGGCTTCTTACTGATGGCTTGTAATGCATTCACTCCTGTGGCTTCTCTGGTCCTCCATTTGGGGAAGTGCCTATGCAGGCCATGCTCTCTTCTTATCTAATTTAGTCCCAGTCTCAGGACTACTCCTCTTTCCCGCCTGCCTTTCATATGTAGTCTTTCCTCACTAGAATGTGCACTCTTCGAGGGCAGGGACTGTCTTTCTTTTTGCTTGTGTTACCAACAGTTTGCATAGTGCCTAGCTATAGTGTAGTAAATGTTTGAATGGTATATCTAATCTAATCTGAGGCCTTGCTCTATCTTGGCCTGGACTTCAGAATGGTTAAAGAGGGCTCTTGGTGGTTGCATTCATCAAGTTATTATCAGAGGGGAATCACAAGAAGTAAATGAGTAGTGAGAATATGATTCTTTAGCAATGGTCAGCATCTTCCTTCCCATCTCAGAATCAGGAGAATCCTAATGCCCAGTGAGGGATTTGTTTTATTCTACTCAGTCCCTTCATCATCTTTCTGCACAGTCATAAGGGATTGAGCTTATCACTGAAGCCTAGATGCTTGAACTATATTCCCCTGGGGATAAATTCTTGGGCTGGGAGTTTTATTTTTTGTGCACAAACACATGTACATATGAACACACACATATACATATATAACGCACACCTTTCAAGTCTCATGCTCTGAAAATATTGTATAAATACAGTTCTCCTCTAAGAAAAGCAATCGACCTATAACTATGGCCAAACAGAATGTGTATTAAGTATGTATTTGGTGTCAGAGATTGAAACATAGGAAAATATACAGAAAGAAACTACCACCACCAAAGGAAAAAAAATCAGGGTGGGGATTAACTTTTAATAGATACATAAATTATAGTAATTTAATTTAGAAAACTCCAACAGCTGCATTTCTGATCCAACATAGACTTGGTGTCTGTAGACATAATTAAATGAACTTTATAAAAGAATGTAAATTCCTTCTTCTTTCAGCTCTTGAGATTTATTGTTATAATTATCAAGGCCAAACTCCAACACAAACAATTGTAATAAAACATGCTTTGAATATGATAATAATCTTTCCAAAGACTATATCATGCTCTGTAAATACCAAGGAACTTACATTATTTGAAACTCTTGCCTAGTACCTAGATGTTAATGAAATAATGTGTTAATAAAACTAAATTGACAAATCCCTCTTGGATGAAGTCAAACGAATTCTTGGACTGGTAATATTCCATTGTCTGGATTTTGGCTTCCTTCCTGCCTTCTCTTCTTCCTATTCACTTCGAGTATAACTTATCATGTTTGTGTAATTTCTTCCAGTATTTGGGAATTCTGAGTCTATAAACTATTGGAACTGAGCTCCTCCTGAACTGTTAAATTGAATACTCTGCTGAGTTATTGGAACAATCAAAATCCCTAAATTGGCAGTAATATTTTGAATCTGGCTGATGACTCTATTGTTGTCATAACAACTTAAGCACTCAAAACACAACCATGCCCAAATAGTAACATGATTTTCCCTGATTGTTTTTCAGTATAGTGCTTATACCAATCAGTATCTTCACTGTCTATTTAGGACACATTTTATACAGAACTTACCAATCCTGTTTAAGACTGCTGTCATAAACACATAAGCTTTTTGAGACCAGAAACTGTTTTTTTTTTCTTTGTATCCCCAGCACCTAGCACAGGGCCTTAAACATGGTAGGTACTTAAAAATGCTTGTTAAATTGAATTGACATTGCATTCAATCACTTATCAGGATGAATAGCTATTTACTGAGTTAATGGAAGAGAATTCAGTCTCCTTCCTCCCCCTACTCCCCCCCCCCCCATGTGAGTATCCTTTATGTGGAGTTTGTGGATCTTATTATTTTTTTAAGTTATGAAGTATTTTTTTCCTAAATAGAGCAGCTGATGACAATGAAATAAAGAGATTCCAAAGTTTTACTTGGTTTACATGTAACTGAGCCTCCTGGCTTTTCTCCTGGATTCTTACCCCTTTCCCCAAGAATTTTTGGACAGGACCCTATATTTTCTGTTGTTATTTTGCCTAGTAGAGAATTCTTTGGAGGAGAGGCTATATTGGCTTGGCACAGATTCTTCTCTTTTTTACTAAAGCTCTGTATGAATATCCAGTTTAGAATAAAAATAGTTTTCACTTAATGTTTATTGTGATGAGGGCTCAGTCTAATTTCCTGCTGCAAAGGATGGAATTTAGCAAGAAGCAGCAGATGTTTCAGAATACAGTGTCAGAGTTGGAAAAATCCTAGAAGTCTTATAGTTTATATGTGTGTGTGTGTATGAATATATAGACATACATACATATCTGTACATTTCTTTTAGTTATCCAGCCTCTGCATGTTGGCTGCATGGAGAATACACTACCTGTTGAAGCAGGCTATTTCATTTTTGGACAATCCTCATTGTTAGAAAGTTTTTCTTTACCTTGAGATAAAATTTGCCTCCCTAAAACTTCTATTCATCACTCTTAATTTTGTCCTCTGGGACCAAATAAACATGTTTAATTCTTCTTTCAAATGATATCCCTTAAAATACTCAAAGATGACTGTCACTCTTCCCTACCCCCCATAGTTCCATATATTGAAATTAAGCTAAATATCCCTAATTTAACCAACTGATAATTATATGGTTTCAGGTCTCTTTATGGCTGCTTTCCTCTGGATATACACCAGCATAGTATGGTTATAGAATAGTGTGTTTAGGGAGGGTTAGAAGAAACCTTGGAAGTTATCTGGTTCAGTTCTTCCATTTTTCAAATAAGGGAAATAAGGCTCAGATTATTAATGTTTTTCCTAAAATATATCCCACAGAACTGAGTATTGCCTAAGATCTAGTATAACCAGAGCAGAATATAGAGGAAATATAATCTTGCTTATTCTGAACAGTTTAAAGTTGCATCATTTTTTTGTACTGCCATATTATACCATTGACTGCACATTGAGGCTGTAGTTCAAATATTATTCACATGAACTGTAGTCTAGTCACATTTGCCTCATAGCCATTGATTTTTTCATCTCAAATATAGAACTTTACTGTTATGTTTATTAAATGTCATGTTATTAAGTTTAGCCCATCGTTCTAACCTATCAATAACTTTTTTAGTCCTGAATCTATTGTTCAATGTGTTAGTTATCTTTCCAAATTTCGTGTCATTCATAAACTTGGGGAATATATCATCTATTTCTTCATCAAAATTATTGATAAGAATATTGAAGCACCAAGGAGGAATCTCTGAGGCACTCCACTGAAGGCTTGTTTCCAAATAATGCTAATCTGTTCATTACCATTTTTTGGGACCAATCATTCAATGCATTCCAGGCCAATGGTGCTATCATCCAGTCCTCTCTTGAAGGCTACTAGGTGCCCTTTCATTGCCTTCTTATTTACTATAGGCTTTACCTTTGAATTTACCTTGGATTTTTCCTTTTGACTATTTTTTTGTTTTGTTTTTATCTTTTTGGAGGGGGGAAGGCAGGGCAATTGGGGTTAAGTGACTTGCCCAAGGTCACCCAGCTAGTAAGTGTTAAGTGTCTGAGGCCAGATTTGAACTCAGATCCTTCTGACTCCAGGGCCAGTGCTCTATTCACTGTGCCACCTAGATGCCTCTCTTTTCACTATTTTTATTCTAAATTGTACAGTTTGAAGATAATTCTTCTTGGTAGAGAAAACAGATGCAAAATAATAATTGAATAATTCTGCTTTCTCTCCGTCACCTATTATCACCATAACATTTATCCCAAGCAGTGACTTTATCCCTTCTTTTATCTTTCTCTTACCTCCTTTTTTGTTGGGAAAGCAGAAAAATCAGGTATTGTTAAAAAGGAGATCTGGATGCCTATGAAGGAGAATGTAATAAACATAAATGAGGCTAGATCAAGGGATTAGAAGAATCAAAATATGCCTTCTGATTACAGCAGGAGATTTGAAACAGTGCAGCAGAAAAAAGCAAGATCTACCCATGTTCCCATCTCTGAAATTCATCTCCTTATGTCTAGCAAGTCAGAGTGTCTTGCCACCCCATGAGAGAGGCCAGAGTTATAAGATAGAAAGCTGATGGCAATGAGAAGGCTGCTACATGAGTGACTGCTCATATAGTGGGCCTGATGACTATTTTTAGTTTATATACCCTCTATAACTTTGGAAAATGAAAGTAGCAATTTATTACCTGCTGCAAGTATGTTGCTTGACTCTTTGCTTTTATGTTGAGTCCTCACTAAATTTCCCAGCACACCAAACCATCTTTTTTCATTGCTACCTTTTCCCATCCTACACTGATATGACCCAAGTCTTCATTGCTTGCTCTTGACTTAACCATACAAATGGTAGCCATTAATGTGAGAAAAATGACAGCAATTAGCATTCCCATGAAGAAAACCAACAGTTAGAGATTCTTCCTAAAATATATTTATATTTGCTAAACTCTCTGTATAGAACTCTTTGATATCTAACATCTCTCTCTGAGAGCAAACTATAAAAATGTTGATCAGAATTTGGCCACTGCTTACAATATTTAAAACTGCAAGATCATCTTTTAACAATTGTACTACATAACAATTCCCATGCAAAGGATCAGGGGGTTTTGGTAGAATAAGAGCTCCATATTGGTCAATAGTAAAATATGACACTCAATCAAGGCCAAATTAAGAAAAGTATTGCATACAAAAGGAAAAAGGGGTTAGTTCTGTTGTAATCTGCCATGTCAACCTATTTCTGAAATCTTTGGTTGTGTTCTTTGTGGTAGATTTTATAAAGGACATTCACAAACTACTTCAGAAGAGCATTACTATGACTATGAAAAGACTTAAAACTATGCCAAACAAAGACGGGTTAAATGAACTGGAGGTATTTGTCCCAAAGAAGAGATGATTGAGGAGGCATAATAATAGTAGCCTTCAAACATTTAAAGGGCTGTCATATGAAAAAGGGATTACTTTTTTTTTTTGCTTGGCCTCAAAGGGCAAAAAGCAGGGTCAGTGGGTGCAAGTTAATAGGAGACAAATTTTATCTCCACATAAGGAAAACTTGCCCATTATCAGAGCTGTTCAAAAGTAGAATGGGTTAATCTGATGGGTTTTCCATTTTTGAAGGTCTTCAATTGGAGGCTGGATGTCCATTTGTCAAGATATCACAGCAGATATTCATACATCAGATGTGAGTTGTACTAGAAGACCTTTGAAGTCTCTTCCAATTGTGAGATTCTATTGTTTTGTGTGGAATTTGGCAAAGAAAGATCTAAGTGACCTTTTGTACCACTAGAAGACTAAAAGTTGTTTGGATACCTGATCTTCATTGTCATGGGACTACTGTTGGCAGCAAATGCTTTGATTTCACTTTGATTTTTGATTCAATGGATTGTATCATACTCATGCACCTGTGGTATAGTTGCATTTTGTCTAGCACTATAAAAACATGAAAGGCCATGTTTAGAGTCTATTTCTGGTGAACACTGACAGAAGACATGATTTATTTGTAGTGCTTAATGCAAAATTTTTATTTTTATTTTTTTACCAGAACATAAGGGTTGTGTGGGTTAGGTGGGAGGGAAAGTGCTGGATAGGTGTTGACAAATAACATGTTGAGAGATATGTGACCAACTATTTTTGAAATGTGTGCTCTGTTTCCACAATGGCTAATTCTTAAAAAGTACTGAAACCACTAATATCAATGATAGTGTTCACCATAATGATTCAGGGAAACAAACTATGGGTTATAGTTAAGTGAAGTTTTTTAAACAAAATTCTATTATTAATTTAAAAATCAGATCAAATACCTTTTCAAGGGTAAGCTGGTATCATTTTGCCATGTTTTGTTGCCTTTAGGGAATACCGGGCCATTAACCCTTATTGCCTAGAAAAGCTCCAAATTGGTGATTAATTATAAATGGTATTAAACTTTAGGTGTATAACACAAAGATTTGAAAATCTTTTAAATTAACTAACTTTTACCTGACATCTTTCCTACCATTTCCACCCTTTTATGCCTATTAAAGAAATCAATCAGGAGAAGTCAAAATACAAACTTCACAGAAGTCAGTCAGAGAATAGCCTTTAATCAACTGCCTCCACATCAGTGTCTGGCTTAGGCATCAGTGCCACTTTGGAAGCCTGTACTGGACACTGTGAAGTTTGCCTTTGGCCCTCTATTGCAGATGGTGGGGGTTGACTGTTGGGCTCACAAACAGGTAACACAAGTGGACAATGGTCACTTGCTATAGGCTGTAAGGACTGACCATTAGCCTCTTGGGTTGGTAGTGGGGGTGGACCATCAATATTTGTTGCAATTTGTGGGGGCTGGCTTGGAGCCTTTCCAACTGGTAGGAAGGACTGACTGTCTGCTTCTGCTGGTGCTTGGAAGGGTTGACTATCAGTCCTCTCTGTAGGCTTTAAGGACTGACTTTGGGAAACTGCCTTTGGTAAGAGAGACTGATCACCAGTCTTTGGTGGAGGTGTGGCCTCCCCACATTCCTCAGACTTAGATGGAGAATTTGGTTGGGCTAGGGAACTCCCTGAGCTGTAAGCTTGAGGACTACAGATTTCTAGCTCTGTATTTTCACAGGATTGGTCATGAGGAACCTCCACATGATGGGTTACCATGAAAGCTGTTGCCAGATTCTTCAGTGCATTTTCATTAGTACTGGCTACCTGTGCATCAACTATTCCATCAACTGGGGCATTTGTTTCAGGCTCTTCTTCTGAAGTGTTCTCATTTTCTTCATTTTCTGGGATTTTGGCTTCTTTGATTTTTTTGTATAGCTCATTCCTCTCCTCATGCAGAGCTCGACAGAGGTTCTCTAGCCTTCCAATTTTCATCACGAAGCACTCATATTCTTTAGTCCTCACTGCTTTCTGTGATTTTAGAAAGGAGAAGAAAAATGACAACAATAGGATAGAAAGAAAAACAGAGGATTATCTCTTGAAACAAACAAAATCTTACCTTCAGAGAATGTAGATAGAGGCAGCTGGACTAGAAATATGGGCAAGATTACTTTTTTTGGCAACACACATCCAACTGTACTAGAACCCCAATCACTCTGCTGCTTTTTGGGGAAAGAAAGGGATAAGGCAACTCCATGCATCTCATTTAGAAATTCTGAAATCTTGAAGCTGCCGGGGATTGCTATTTTTGAGCATTGGATTGGAAGAGGAAAGCAAGAACTTTGATCAATACTATGGGAGGGATTTTCTTGCAGAAAGGAATAACAGAATAACTCTGTTGGTAGTGAATAAGGTGATATAAGACCCCATAATTGGTGTAGCTATAATAATAATAATAATAATATAACAATAATAATAATAATAGCAGCTAGTAATTAATAATTGCTTTTTAAAGTTTGCAAAGTGCTTTACATTATATTTTCTTATGTGATCCTCATAGCAATCCTATGACTTGGATGTTACTATTATTCCCATTTTACAGATGAGAACACTGAGACTAAAAGAAGGTAAGTGACTTGCCAAGGGTTCCATGCCTACTTTTGAGGCAGGATTTGAAATCAAGTCTTCATGTCTCCAAGTCCAATGCTTTATTCACTTGTGATCCACTATATTACAGAGATAAATTTATACTTTGACAAATGCAGTTTTGTTATTAGAGAAAACTATTACATCTCTATATTGACTGATCACCTCTTCTTCCTCTCCTCAGCAACATGGAATATACTTGGAAGAGGAAAGGGAAAGAGGGGACAAGGGATGGGGAGAGGTCTATAAGACACTTTCCTGGAAGGACCAGCCATGCACATCTTGTCTTCAGGCAGGTGCCTCCTATCAAGGACAGAGCAGTAAGTTAAAATGATGGCATTCCCCTGGGACAGGCTTTTGAATTAAGGAAAACATACAAATAAGGGTCACAAACCTACTTACAATCCCTGGACTAATTCTAGATCATTTTTGTGCTTATTATCTGGCTGTTTTTCTCTGACAATTTTTGCCATTATGTTGCAGGCCTTGCCTTAGCATGGCTGTTTTGGCTGAAAGCTAGAAGAGCCATGACAGAATTTTCTCACCTCTTCAATCATGTCCAGGAGTGCTTTGTTACAGTTTTCAAATCTTGATTTCCATGTGGCTGTATCTTTTTCCAGCTTTTTCATTTTCTTCGTTGTCTATAATAATGATGATGATAGCTAACATTTATATAGTGCTTTACGGTTTGCAATGCACTGTTCCAATATTATCTTAATTTATCCTTACAACAACCTTGGAATTTAGGTGCTATTATAATCTACATTGTAGAAGTGGGGAACCTGAGGCAGAGGTTAAGTTATTTGTCCACAGTCATGCAGCTAAAAACATCTGGGGTAAAATTTGAACAAGTTTTCCTGACTCCAGGTCCCATATTCTATTTATTTGTCTCTAGCTGCCTCCATTAAAATCATAAAAGGAGTATGAGAAATTGATATACCTAAAACTAGTAGCCATCTTCTCCTTCTCCCCTCTAAAAAAGAGATATTTTTATTACCAATTACTAAGACAAATGAATTTTCCATAGCAAAGAGTAAAGCTTTAGGAAAGTTAGGATGCTAGGACTGGAAGAGGCTTAAACATTGTCAAGTCTAATCCTTATTTTATATATAGGGAAACAAGCCTAGAGAGGTTAAGTAACTTGCCTAGGATCACAGAAGTAGTAAATGAAAGAGCCTAGATTGTTGTTAAGGTTTTTTTC
This sequence comes from Gymnobelideus leadbeateri, assembly GCA_011680675.1. Taxonomy (NCBI): domain Eukaryota; kingdom Metazoa; phylum Chordata; class Mammalia; order Diprotodontia; family Petauridae; genus Gymnobelideus; species Gymnobelideus leadbeateri. Next base: position 303,510 of record WOXC01011825.1, read on the forward strand.
CGTTATGTCTAACTCTTTGTGACCCCATTTGGAGTTTTCTTGGCAAAGGTAATGGAGCGGTTTTGCCATTTCTTTCTCTAGTTTATTTTACAGATGATGAAACTGAGACAAACAGGGTTAAATGACTTGCCTTGGGTCACAAAACTAAGTGTCTGAGGCCAGATTTGAACTCAGGAAATGAATCTCCTTGACTTCAGGTTTGGAAGTCCATCCACTGTGCCACCTAGCTGCCCTTCAGATTCTAACATATCCTCAAATCTAGTACTTTTCCTCCTTTGCCTTCTTCACACTTAAGTTCCCAATATAGAATTCTAGACCTAGTCGTTCTTTCTTCTAGTATGGAATAGTGCAACTTTAAGTTTGTATTAGCTTTTTTTGGTTGCTAAATTACATCATTGATTTCTTATGAACTTACAATCTACTGAATCCCTTACATCTTTTCCCAGACTACTATCATCTAGCAATAGATCCCTTCTTTTGTGAGAGAACCTTTGTGTGAGGTTGACTTTTTGAATCCAAGTATAAATTTATCTCTGTTAAATTTCATCTTATTAGGTGTTATTCTTCTTGTTCTTTCCTACATAGGTTCAAAGCGTTCATACAGAGGCTTGTACTCTTTCATTTATCAAAATATCTACCACTGTATTGAGCAGTATTTCAGAAATAGGCAAAGGGTTTTGAGCTCTATGTCCTTAGACCATTCAGTTCAACCCCTTCACTTAAAGGTAAAGAAACTGAAACCCAGTGAAGGGAAATGAATACAAATTCATTTAGAAGTCACATATGAGGGGCGGCTAGGTGAAGCAGTGGGTAGAGCGCCGGCCCTGGAGTCAGAAGGACCTGAGTTCGGATCTGGCCTCAGACACTTAACACACACACACACACAAATAAAAACCTAGCCGTGTGACCTTGGGCAAGTTACTTAACCCCAATTGCCCTCCAAAAAGAAAAAAAAAAGAAGTCACATATGATTGAAATATACTTGATACATCTAGGTAAATTTTTCTCTGGCTTCCAGGGTGAACTCTGGCTACTCTATGCTTTGAATAAACATTTGCTTTGTTTCTCATATATACATATATTTTTACAGCTAGAAAAAGTCATTATTGATGATAACTGTAAATGAAAATCCAACCCTCAGTAGAATAGTCTTCTCTATAGTGTGAGTTCATTTCTCCAATTTAAGACCAAGGATTCTTGCACATACATGGAAGAGAAAATAATTTCTGGAATCAAATTAGCATTGAGGACAGATCAGTCATGATCATGAGCATTATTTTCATTTTAAATCACTTTAGCTACACTCTCATGTGTGATTTAAAGTTCTTTTTGTCTGTACTTTCTAACTTTGTTTCTTTATGGTGAAAAGTGAAGCCTTCTCAAGTCCCTGTCTTTTTTTTTTCTAATTCTGTTTTTGTTATTGTTATTTTAGTTTTAATAGATCAATCACTCTGGAAAAGGGGAACTAATTCCTAATTTGAAATTGGCTTTGGTAAAGCTTCTCAATATTTGCTGTATAATATACATATATATAGGCAGTTCAACTATAAAAATTTCAAAAATGCTAATTTGTTCCAACTTGATTGCTATATTAGAGAATATTATGCTCAGAATTCAAATTTTGAGTTTGTTTTTACATGATTCCTTTGGTGAGAAGCAGGGAGGAAAGTCAGAAAACTGTTTCACTTCACTATAACTCACAAGTCACCACCCTTATGATGACCAGTTCCTTAAGCAAACTTCAGGGCTTTGTCAAGGTAAGGTGGCATATTTATTGCAGGTCTTCTGTGCAGTAGGAGCTATGAGCAGAGAAGAACCACTCCTACCCTTTCTTCCACCATGGCCTTAGACCTGAGGCTGGGAGTTGCCAAGACCTGCCTAGCTTTGCGCAGCTCAGGGTGGAGTCCTGGTCCAGGCCAGTTGTAGACTATGGATGTGGCCATTATGTATTTCTTAACCATTTAACATGTATAAAACTGTGCTGCCACTTTTAAAATTAGGTTCCTCTCTTTTAAAAAATGTATCACTAGTGGAGTTTTTGAGCATAGTGCCCCAGCTCCATTTTCACCATAAGCTCTGTGGTTTTTATTGTGCAATTTTGCTTAGTGTCATGCTTTTTGGGAGGACCTGTGTTGTGTTATGGCAGAATTACTTGTGTGTTTACATATATACTATATGTGTTGTATCGTATATTTGTACTTTATATATTTCATGTTATATTTGTGCTATATATATTGTGATATATATGTATACACACATATATATTTAGATATATATTTAGGTATATATGAATATGTATCTAAATGCATATATGTGTTTATATGTGCATAAAAATAATGTGTGTGCTAAATATATTTCTGTCATATTACATATATATTTTTACGATGACTCATGATATCTATTCTTAAATGCTTCTTATATTTATGAGTTGGCATATGCTATTTTCCAAGCATAGTTCTGATATTGACTATATTATGAAGGGAATGAATGGAAAGGGGACTTTATTCCTTGTGAAAATATAGCAATATGATTATTTTTCTTTGTTACAAGAGAAGATTTTATGTCAGGGGTATATATCAGGAAATAACTATTAAAATTGTTTTTAAAAGTTGACAAAACTCAGGTTTTTGAAAAGAAAATGAAATACATATGTTTAAGCATTTCTGAGAGAGATGCACCTACAAATAAGGACTAGTTTTATGTTGAAGAAGTAAGGGAAATAATATAATGACCTAGAGTAGAAGGATCTAGTGACTAGACTGGGAGGTAGGCAACCTGGGTTACAGTCCAAACTAATTACTAATTAGCTGCAACCTTGAGCACATCGCTCCATCCCTTTGAACCTTAGTTTCCCCACCTGTGAAGTTGTGGGATTAGTTAAATGATTTCCAAGATTTGTTCCCACTCTAAAATTTCACAGTTCTAAAATGGAGAATTAAGGCAATTATTTACATTTTAAAAAAGTAAAATGATAATTAAATTCTAACGGATAGTTTTCAGCTTAGGAGAATAGCTCCTTTTAACTTCAGTGCTTATCAAGTTACCATAGATCACAGGGTTGCCCTTTCTTTAACTCTCAGCAAACAGTAAAGAGAAAGTTTAAAGTTTGCTTTTCCTTTCTATTCCTTACCCATGCCAAGAAAACAACAAATGAGAATGAACCATTTTCTTTTTCTTTGGACAGTTGCTGAGATTATTTTACCACAAACTTACCAATAAAAAATACAGCCACGATCTCTTCCAAATCTATAAACATTTCATGATTCTGTGAGAGGCACTGTAGTGTCATAGCCAGAGATGAATGAGCCCAAAGGAGAATTGGTTGTCAAAATGTAAAATACCAGAACAGTCTGGATGATAAGTGGTACTCACTTTATCCATTTCCTGCTTGAAAGTGGCAAATACCTCATTGCTTTTTGTCAGCGTATTCTGGAACTCTTCAAACCTCTCAGAGTAAAGAGTAAGCTGCAAGCACAGGAAAGAGGGGATCTATTATAGGAGTTGTATTCAGAGTGATTTAAGATCAAAACACTGTGCTATGGCTTATTATTTGGGAAGAAAAATGATTATGGCTACATACAATGTGATTCTAAAAACATGTGGAGCTCTAATAACCCTTATGGACCCAGCCTAGGTCAGTGTTCAATGAAATCTAGTGCAACTCATTTATTGAGTGCTTACTGCATGCATGACACTGGGCTGGGGCTGTGTAGGATTCTCAACTGATATCAGTTAATCAATCAACAAGCATTTATTGAATGCCTATTATGTGATAGGCACTGGGGATACAGACAAAAAAGTAAGACATTCTCTGTCCTCAAGGAGCTTTGGAGGTAGGGAATAAATACAAGATAGCTATATGAAAATAAATATAAACTGTAATGCTTCCTAACTATGTCAACTTAAATTCTAATACAGCCATGGCAATTCAGAGTTGGAAGGGACCTTGGAAAACATCAAGTCCAACCTTTACCTGAACAGGATTTTCCATTACAGTCTCCCTGGTAGACATATCTCTGTGTCAGACTCTGAGATTAACTTTGTTTCAAGGCATTCTTTCATTTAGAAATATCAATGACTGAATCTATTTCATTTTAAAGGATTTTTTAAAACTTTTTTTGACAAGTAAAAGTTTAAAAGCATTCAAAGAATGTATAAAAACCCCCAATTCTGTATTTAGGATCTGTGTCCAAAGACCTATGAGATTAACTTTAGAAACGAGTTCAGTGACCATCAACAAAGGTGATTGCTGTGGGGTGTATGGTCTTCTCTAAGTTCCCTTACTGAGTTGAGAATCATGGTCCATAGAAGCCTGATTTTTATAGGCTAAGTAAGTTACACTGCTTCAATCACTGATTTTCTGAATCTTTCTTCCTCTTTGATAGTGTTGAGTAGGTAGGTGTGTTATTTGGTTGATAATGTTGGCATTCCAAAACTGAATGTTCCTCTCTGTTGAATTGCTGATTGTGACCTTACGAAAATTGTATCTTTAAGTAAGCAATTGTGTTCCACTGATCTTTTTTAGGCCATTGATTCTGTCCTTTCATCCTGAATGATTGAAAAATGAAGGTCTAGGAAAATAACATAGCCATGTAGACTTGAGAAATGAACACCTGCTCAGAGGATCTCTAAGCTCCATTCTAGTGCTAATAGTCTGTTATTTTGACAATCCTTGGTTGTCGGAAGCCCTTAAAATTGGCTTTAAATTGAATCAGGAATTTCCAGTGCTATATAAAATAAGCTTTAAAAAAATCTCCCGAGGCAGCCAGGTGGCAAAATGAATAGAGCACCAGCCCTGGAGTCAGGAGGACCTGGGTTTGGATTCGGCCTCAGACACTTAACACACAACAAAACTAGCCATGTGACCTTGGGCAAGTCAGTTAACCCCAACTGCCCTCCAAAAAAAGCAAAAAATAATCTCCCCTATTTAGCTTTTTTTGTGTGATTAAAACAGACAAACAAACATTATGGTAGCATAGTGTTTGCCATTTTAAAAGGGGAATCCTTTTAAACTTCCTGTTGAATTTAGGGATTTGAGAAGTTCTGTGGACTAGTTACAGCTAATTTCTTGATGTTCAAATTTGGGGATATGGAAAGTCAGAAGAGGAGGAAGGCTGAGATTAAATAGAGGTAGCTGCATGAGAGGCTTTCAGAAATACCCTATAGGGAAGTAGGTTACGAGGAACCATAGGGAGAGCATGAAGTGAAAACAAGTTAGACTATATAAAAAGATTTTAGAACAAGTCTACTTTGATGTGTTTTTTTTAATAATAGAGTATAGAGTAAGTCACACTAGAAGGGAAAAGTTCATGATTGCTTCCCTCCCCCACCCCCAAAAGAACATTATCCATAAAAAGATTTATTCAGCCTCTCATAAATAGGTAGTTCTTGACCAATGGATTTATGCACTTCTTGCATTATCTTGGCTAAATTTGGAAGCCTTCTGACTCTCTCACCTCCTGCTGATTTATTCCCTAAGCATTCCATAATAATTGGGGCATTTCTCCTTGAAACACTAGGGAGTCTACAGCCTCAGCTTGAAAGGATTCTAGGGGAAAGTCTCTTCCATTTGAATGTGTCATTGACTCTTTTCTCATGGAAGAACTGCTAATGCTTCTCTGGTTTCATCATTCACTTTCTCCTGCCCCTGTTCATTCTGGGACATATAAACCATTCTAAGAACTTGCTAGCTCCCAATCTCTGCCTATTGAAAAGCTATTCCTTCAGTGTTCAACAAAGGGACCATCCACTCCACTAAAACTTTCTTGGTCCCATTTTACTCTACCCCCCAGATGAAAGCAAGCTTTGCTTCCTCAATTTTTTCTAGAGTATTTTGCATCAATCTCTACTTAGCTTCTATTCATTCTACCTTGCAAATAATTTATGTATTGTATTGTATTGCATATAACTGTTATCAAAGTGGATAGAGCCTGCTAGGCCTGGAATCAGGAAGATCTAAGTTCATACATGACCTCAGACACTTACTAGCTCTGTGACACTGGAACAATTACTTAACTTCTGATTGTATCAGTTTCCTCAACTGTAAAATGAAGATTAACAATAATACCCACGGGTGGTGGTGGGGCGACTAGGTGGCACAATGAGTAGAGTGCTGGTCCTGGAGTCAGAAGGACCTAAGTTCGGATCCAGCCTCAGACACTTAACACACACAAACAAAAACCTAGCCATGTGAGTTTGGGGAAGTTACTTAACCCCAATTGCCCTCCAAAAAAACCCCCCAAAACCCAATAACACCTACCTCAAAAAAGACTCCAGTGAGACAATATTTGTAAAATGATTTTAGCATAGTGCATAGTACATAGTAGGCGCTATATAAACCCTTATTCCTTTCCCCTCCCTCCCCTTGTAATCCTTCACATCCCCTCCCTATTAGATTACAAACTCTTTAAGATTATGGACTGTTTTTCAGTCTTTTGCTTTTGCTTTTCATCTTTTGCTTTTCATCTATATAGCTCAAGTGCCTACCATAGAGTCTTGTACAAATTAAGATTACAGAGTCATAGATTTGGAGTTGGAAGAGATCTTAGGAGCCATTGAGTACAATTCTTCCTACCATCATTTTATAGATGAGGAAATCAGGTCTAGATGGGTTACATATCATAAGACCATAAACGCAGAGCTCAAAAAGACCTTACAAGCCCTTGAGTCCTGTGCTTCATTTTTTTTTTCTCATGTAGGGACATTGAGACACAGAGTGACTTACCCAAGGACATAAATTAGTAGCAAAATTGGGATTGAAACTCAGGTACTAAGATTCCAGTTCCAATGTACCTAATGCATTTTTGTCTAATTGAATCAAAATGAAGATGCCAACAAGAGTGACAGTGAGATGGGATAATAAAGGTCACTAATATATCTTATCAGTATTAAACCTCACCTCTCCAGTTTGGAGTAAGGAATAGAGCCTTTGAGCATGGAGGGAGATGAGGAAGCTGTCTAGCTTCCTAGATCTTTGTCATACCATCACATTGGGGCACCATGGCTTGTTCTGAAGTATGACTTTGCAGACTGTGAGACATGTTCTCATTCCAGTCTAAGTATTAAGATGCACCATAGCCAAACACAAACTGATTATCGAATGTTTTGAACTCATTGACTTTGCTCCCTTTCAATAGGATAAATATTTGAGAGTTGACTAAACTCTTATTTTTTCCTTCTCTTTTAAATAAAATGGGGTCAGAAGCACCTGAATTCAAATCTGCCTCTAGCCCTTACTAGCTGTGTGATGTTGGGCAAGTTATTTAAGTTTTCTGAGCCTCAGAACTCTCAAAGACATGTACTGCGTTATTTTCAGGATCTTATAGGTAGAGAAAACTTTCACAATAACACAATGATAGATTCTTGCTTGATATATTGACATTTAAAATAAAGGAAAGAAAACATATGTGGAAGAGATTTTAAATATTTATGTTTTTAAATGGCAAATCTAAACTTAGGCTGTGTTTTATTCTTACCTTCAAAGATTAATAAAGGAGGAGACAGAGAGGAAGACATGAGCTCAGGAATGTCTGTTTGGATACTGGTTTTATCCCAACTGACACTTGTGGTTCCTTAATTTATAATTTATACAGAATGAGTCACATAGTTGGGTAGAATTGTCCTACTTAAAGACAATGCTCTAGATCTTCCTTTACTAGGCTTTTACAATTGTGAATTTACTCTTCTTTCCCCCTTATTCCTGTCCAATATAAAGACTTTAGTATTCCATGCATTGGATCTTAGGACCATGACTTGGAAACAAATAAAGAAAGACACATATCATGCTTTTAATTCTTCATGCTTTACCTGGGCCTGCAGGACTGTCTCTTGTTCTTTCAGCATCTTAGTCTGAAGCTTCCACTCAGCTGCTTGGTTCAGTAACTATGTGAAAAGAGTATCCAAAAGATGAGAACATATTACATTAAAAATCTTTTGAATGACATTAAATGCAATAATAAATTGCATTTAAATATAAATCTTAGTATTTTTCCTGCCTATTAGATCTCTTTAAAAGTTTCAGGCTTTTAAAAGAATATAAGATATATGAAATAGTAATTTATAAAAGCTGGAATGTGTATTGTGGTTTTGATGGTGACTTGGTTAGATTTCATGGAAGAAAAAAATAGAAATACAACTTGCCTGATTATAAAATATCAAATCCAGTAGAATATAAATTTCTTGAAGGCAGGCTAAAATTTTTCATATTTGTATCCTAAATGCCTTACATGATGTTTGGCACATAGCAAGTATTAAATAAATGCTTGGATTGAATTAAATCCCCCTGTAGTTCAGTCTTTTACACAATGATTCTCCTTCCTAATATCCCTAATTGATGATTCTCCATTCTCTGCTTGAAGACTCCTAATACTAAAGAGAAGACTCAATATTTGACTCCCGTTCTCTAAATAAATAGTAGACTGTGGAGTATCCCAGTGCAGAATACATGGCCTTTGCTCTACTCTAATAGTGACAAGTTGCATGGTGGCTTTGCTCTCCTGATTTCTGGGTTTTATTGGAGAGCAAAATGTAAGGCAAGAAGTAGGAAATGTATAGAGACAAGGGGAGAACATACTGTGTCTGTTGTTCCCCTCCATCACCCTCAAATTAATATAGGAAGCATACCAGTTGGGTCAGTGGCTACCCTGGGAAAGGACTGCAGAGAAAAAAATGAGGTGTATTATTATTATGATTTACAAAGCCAACAGAAGAGAAGTTAAGTAACTTATGACTTTCTAATGCTATTCTAGTTTATATAGAAGATTTTCCCACTACTATTCCTCAGTGTTGTTGAGGTGATCTAGAATACTTGAGTTAACTTTGCCTCATGTAGTAATTTTAGTTGATAATAGAGAGATAGTTATACCAGTAACAGTGGGTCTGGTTTCTTGATCTTTTGACAATTATCAGCATGAGAAATATTGACCTCTGTAAGAGTGGCATTGGTATGTGAGTATACTGCTCTATCCACCATGCAGAACAAAGGCAGAAGCTGAGACATCCCTGTGGCTCAAAAAGAACTAGAGGGGCAGGCTATTTCTTGCTAGTTATAGTATGTGTGCATCTGGCCCCCTGTATTATTGGGTTATCCTCCTAGTGAAATGTGTAGCCTGTGGGACTGCCAGTTTCCTTACTAATACGTAGGCCATCCAAATTCTTTCCTTTATTTTTTTACTTATGGTTGTCTCCCACATTTTTGAGAAAGTCCTTACTCTTTGTCTCTACCAATCCTAATTCTAAACCTCTCCTTCAAAGCTTATCTCAAGCCTAACCTTTACCAATGCTTCCCTGATTAAATTAACCTACACTGATAATTCCCTTCTCCAAATTCCTACAGCATTTTGGGGGGTATCAAACCATCTAGCATTTAAGTATATAGATGTCTTATACTGCTCCCAGGTTATTTCATCTATACAGATGATTAGGCTTCTGGAACCAGATTATAAATTTTTAAAAGTCAGAGACACTCTTCCTTTTGACTTCTCCATAGTAGCCCACACAATGATGGATAAATAAGGTTCTTAATAAATTATACTGACTTGACTTCTTAGTTCAACAAATTGTTAATAGGTGACTGCTATGTGCAAGGTGCTATGTTAGGAGTTAGGGGTACAAAGATTAAACACAACATAATCTGATAGAATATGAAAAAATTAAAGAATGCTGTCCTCCCTTTCTCTGCCTTTCTCTCTCTCCATCTATGTCCTAATATACTTTATATAAGAATATAGTATATGAGGATGCTAGTACTTTCCCTAGAACAAACAGTAGGAATGTTTGTTTCTAAAAGTCATCTGAACTTAAATGAAAGATAAAGACCAATATTGGTTCTAGAGGCCAAATCAGGAAAGGTGTCTTTTTCTTGGTAAAGACTATAGATATTGAATGTTGGCATATCAGAAATGTCCTAGTTGAAGGCAACTACTGGGCAAGTTAATTTAACTTAAATATTTCTCTTTGTTGTACAGTAGAGCTTGGTAGTGTTTCCAGGTAATACTACCAGGAAATAACTGGTATAAAAAACAAAGGACATCAATTAAAATTTAGGGAAAATAGTAGTATAGATTACAGATACTCCTTAGACTCTTGATCATATACCAAAATGTTTCTTAAGATAAAATTTAGACTTTCCTGCAGTTGGGGGTGGGTAGGGTGAGGAAGCTATTGTTTCTATTTGCATTTAATAACACAACCTTCTCCCTCTGTGTTTATTCATAAACACAAGAGTTTTTCTGTGACATGGTATTAAAGTATAGGAGACAGATGTTTAGACTGATAAGTACATATTCCTTTTCTCTCTGGTGTCGCTCTTCTGCTTCCTTCATCATTTCTTGGGCTTGTTCAAGTTTTGCATCCACCAGCTTCTGCTGGAGTTCCCGGTGTTTAAATATTTTATCCAGATGCTGGAAAACAAAGCACATATGTGAAAGAAAGAAAAAAAAAAGATTTATTTATGACAGCCTGAGAATTGTCAGACAATATTCCTTTCAACACAAAATCCATTTGCCTTCTCTTTGAGGTTACATGACAAAAAAGAACCCAATGTCAAAAGAAAAGAAGTTCAGAGAGCAAGAAAAGTGTATGTAGCTCCCTCTTCTGGAGAAGGAAAGGAAAAGCCATTGGTGGTATCAAAAATTCCCTGTGTTGGGAATTCCCCTTGTCTTCTTGGGGCTACAATCATAGATCTAGAATTGGAAGGAACTACAGAAGCCATATAATCCAACCCCTCATTTTACAAATGAGTAAGCTGAAACTCTAGAAAGTGAAGTCAATTGCTCTAGACCAGAAAGATGATAAGTCCTGGGGAGCAGGATTCAAATCCAGGTCTTCTAATTCCAGAGTCAGTGCTATTTCCACTATACCAGTGACCTCCTTGTACCCTATTTGCTTGAAACTTTCAAGTTCCATTGTAGGTAAATTCTTCTCAATTTTCTTCCCAGAATTGCTTAACATTATATTTTGGTCCCTTTGTAATTTTCCTGCATTTTAAATAATTATTTATGTAATCCCTGCATTTAAAAATAGTGCGTCTATTAAGTAGAGGTGTCCAATAGCTTTGGAGGAACTTAAAGTAGGAATCCACTTTTGTTTTCTATTATTTTCCTTAATGTTATTAAATCATCTACTATATTAAAGAGAACAGGTATCTGAAAAGCAGAGAATTGTTATAACTGGAAAAGATCTTTGAGTTTATCTACTACAATCCCCTCTTTTCATAGCTGAGGAAATTGAGACCTATACTAAGTAACTTTCCCCAGATCATACAGCTAGTTAGGGACAGATATATACCTCCTGACTCTTAATCTGTCTGACCCAGAGAAGAGGCCAGAATTCTGCAAGGTGATTGATGAAGATTTACAATGGTGATTTTTCAAAATTGTAGTACTTATGTCATTTAGTATACTGACCAATGTTTACAATGAAGCACTAGGATGTCTGTATTGTAGAATTAATGTTATTACTTTTAGTCTTAGCATCAGGATACATTGTAATGGGGACTTTTTTCACATAATCACCAAATTTCAGAGTTGAAAAGGACCTCAGAGGTTATGCAATCCAACCCATAGTTGAAAAAGAATTCCTTTGCTAACACCTCTGACAGTGATTAATAATTATTATTGCTAGCATTTATGTAATGCCAATATATACCACATACTATGCTAAGTACTTTACAAATATCATCTCACTTGATGTTCACAACAGCCCTGGAATTAGGTAGGTGCTATTATTATCTTTATTTTACAGTGGAGGAAATGGAGGCAAACAGAAGTTCAGTGACTTGCCCAAGGTCACACAGTTAGTAGGTGCTGCAGGCTGGATTTGAAATCAGGTCTCTTGATTCCAGAATCAGTACCACCTAGCTGTTTAATAACCATTGGTATTCCAATCTTTGCTTAAAAAATTCTGGTGATTTAGAACTTACCAAGTCTTACCAAGTCTGGCTTCAAGGAATGTACATAAATCAATGAAGAGCTGTTTGTGGCCCTGTAGGCACAAGATGACCAATCCCAGTACTAGACTTAACTGCATCCCAATGACTTGATGCTGAATAGCTAAGGACTAATGAACAGGATGAAAATGCAGAGAAAAATTTTCTTCTATCTCATCACATTAAGAGGTTGGTTTAATTTTAACTTGACCTTGGAAGCAGAGGACGGTTCTATAATGCAGAGTGCCTCAGATAGATACAAGTAGCCCCATATTATTGCTAGTTTGGAATATTTCTGGGTAACTGGCTTTAAATCCCACCTCTGTCACATTAACTCTTTGACCTCGAACAAGACATTTTGGGACCCCAGGTTCCTTTCAGTTTTAATTTTTTGATCACATGATTATTCTTCTTTTCACTTATCATTTTTCTATATATCAGTCTATACAGACACTCCTGAAGATAGATTGAAATTTGTAGGCTAGAAAGTAGAATAATAAAATTGTCATGTTTATCTTACTGTATGATTGCTTTCTCTCAACAACATTATTACAGAACTCAGTTCTGTACATGTTTCTATTGAGAGATGACAACATTCTAATTGCCATCCTTGTGTCTCAGAATGCTGCAAACCTCCTTTAGTGAAATCCATAATAGTACTGAAAAGATTGGCTTAACCATTCACAGTTGAAAAACAAAATGGATGAAAAATTCTTAATGCTTCAACTGTGATACAATTACACGTTGAATTAGTCTGTCTGTCTGTCTATCTATCTATCTATCCATCCATCCATCCATCATCTATTTCTTGGATAAGTAGTGCAGATAGAAAAGTTGAACCCAAAGGAAGTCATAGGATTAGATTCTCCTTGTAAAATGGCCATCACTTTCAATGCTTCTAAACTATTTGCCATTACATTTCTTAATACCACTGTTCTTCTAATAGAGAGGTAGCATAGTGTAGTGGATAGAGATCCTGCCTTAAAGTAAGAGAGACTTAGATTTAAGACCTGCCTTGGGCACACATTGACTGTGTGGTACATAGACATGTCACTTCAATTTTAAGTCTACCATGCAATTCTCCAAGACAAGCTGTCTGTTAGTGGAGGGAATTTCCACTCAAGGTGTTTTCTTCACTGATGAAAGTCAGATATAGACCAAAGAACAAATAAAGAAAGCCTTTCCTCCTCCGCTCCACCCACCTATCTCCTAGGAATATACTATATGTCTATGAGTCATTGAATATCATAATTTCAAAAGACTTAAAATTACAAAAAAAAATAAAGGCAATGAAAAGATACAAGACAGGCATAAGATTATTGTAATAGATCACCACCAGCAACCTGCATTCAAAAAGTGATGCAAAAGATATTACTGTGGAACCATATGACAAGAAAAAGAATTGGGTCACTTATGGAATGAGAATGAAACGTTATGGAAGGATAGTCTGAGTGGTGTGGATTGGTACTTTGATGATACTTAAAAAAAACAGAGGGTAGCTTTCATTCCACTAGGGAGGTATGGAAAAATATAGGATAGGAATTGTACAGGATGGCATGGGCTGTATTCTACATCAGTGAAGGGAGAAGACACACTGATGGAACTCTGCATCTATAAAAGAAGAAAGAGGAGGTTGCTAAGATCACCCCCTCCCTTTTTCCAGCAATATTAGGCTACTTTCCAAAGGGAAAGCTGTGGTTTAGATCATATAACTTTAGTTTTTATTTCTTTCTAGCTACTGTGAGGATACAAATTCAGATTAACTTCTTAAACCCTTTCAAATGAGTGATTTAGTAACATTATCTGTGATCTTCTTGTTTTATAAAGAAAGCTGCTCCTAAATATTAGCCCATTAAATAGTGGGTCAAAAACCTTATTCCCCCAATTTCCTTAGCTACTTATAGTAGCTAGCATTTACAGAATACTTGAAGGTTTGCAAAGTACTTTGCATATGTTATCTCATTTGATCCTCACAACAACTTTGTGGAGGTAGGTGCTATTATTATCCCCATTTTACAGATGAGGAAACTGAGGCCAAAGAGGTTAAGTGACTTGCCTAGGGTCACACAAATTAGTATGTGTCTAAGGCAGGTTTTGAACTCAGGTTTTCCTGAGTACAAGTCCAGCAATCTATCCATCATGCCATCCATTTACCCCAGTAGCTCAGTGCCCCAATTTCTGTGTGGCTTGATATGGTTCTCACCTCTTCTCTGAGTTCATACTGATCAATGATGCTTTTCAGTTTCTCAGCTAGCTCTGTGTTTTCTTGGCATAGCGTCATGTTTCTTTCACTCTGTTGTTCAATCTGAGCCTGGATGTCACTCAGTGTGCCCTGAAAATGACTTGTGATCTCTTTCCTTTTCTCATCTTCCTCACGTGCCCTCTGGAGAGTTTCCTCCTGTTGAAAAGAACAATATTTGAGTTTATGAGTTTCAGTAACTTCCCTGCCCCCAGATTTAAAAACCTTTTCAGGCCAAAGATCCAGTAACAAGGTGAAGAAAAAGAATAATTAAACATGTGTATAAGAGGTTTTGAGTTCTTTTCTAAATCATACTGCTTAACCTTAAAGTAAATATATAAAGGATATATAGGCCAACACACAAATATCAATGATGGGTGAATAGTTCCTGGAAACGGGTGCTGTGAACACCTTATATCTAATAGTTACTTATGAATAGGCCTATCTCAAAGATGATGAGGCTCCAGCTGAGTGTTTGAATGAGCTGCAGTGATTTCTACCAAGCCCACAATACCCAGTTCTGATCTGACTGTGTTTAGCTGAAAACAAAGGTCACTTCCTTGCCAGGAGTTAAAAGTGATGGTTCAAATCAGCCACTCTTGTGGCTTGCTATAAGAAGGAGGAAAATTGACCTTGTAACCCTATATAGCCACCAAGACACATCAACTACCTACTAATATTATTGAAGTGTCATAAGTACACCCTGATAAATAGTACATTCTCTTTATTAAGAAAAAGGTTCCCTAAAAGATCAGTAACAAGGTGAACTAAAATAGTTACTGAGAAGTTGCACTAGTCTTGGCAAACCTGCTGGATAGTGAGCTTTTGTAAGAAAGAACAGTCATGTGTCACACAGGGTAATTGAGACGTTCACTGGAAAATTCTGATTCTGGGTGCAATGGTAAGTTTCGAAGCCTTCTAAAACTCTAAAAGAAACATCTAATTTTCCCTTCTTTCACTTTGTTAGCATGGTAGAATTGGAAATTAACTTTCATAATGTCGTTTCTTTTCCCTTTTTCCTTCTAAATCAAAACTCTCCATTCACTCAGACCCACTGACAATATACCAAAATTTCCCACACATCTATATTGAGTGCTGTTTGCTTTGTAAGTCTTATTCTCATTCTTTTAGAGTAAAAGGATTTAATATTTCCATGTAAAAATAAAGATAGAGACATTTACACAGCTGGCAAATCACATATAGACATTGAAGGGTTCCTTTATAGTCTGTTTGATTAATTTATAATATACAAGGACATTTTATGCATTCATCATTGGAAAGTAAAAACTGTATAGTACAGAACTTTCTAACGAAAGTGCCTAACAAGTTCAAATTAAGTTCTGAAGAACTTTTTTGTTTTGCAATGTTTCTGTTTGTGTGTGTGTGTGTGTGTGTGTGTGTGTGTGTGTGTGGAGTGGGGGGTAGATGGCATGGGGAGGGCAGGAGAATGCTGTAAACAACAGTAGTTATGTCGCATCTTTATCATGGATAAGACTCATATAGGATGGGCAGGCATGGATAAGTTGCAATTAACAAATAACTCTCAAATTGATGACATCACAGTTTGAGCATTTGAATATTTTATAGTTCACATTATATTCACAACAACCCTGTGAAGTACATAGTGCAAGCTCTCTTATCCTATGGTTTCACATCTGAGTTCACCATACACATTTCCAACTTACTGCTGGGCATTTAGTTTCATTTCATAAGCATTGATTAAGCACTTAATATTTGTAAGCCACTGTGGAGGTGCTGGAGATATAAAGAAAAAAAAATCTCAAACCCATCCTTGCCTTCAAGGAACTTACATTCTATTCTTAGTCATAGCACATACGAAAGTAAGTATAATACAAAGGAAATTGTGGAGGAGGAGATCATGAGGAACTCAGGAGGAATAGGGGATACTTCACTGAGAAGACTGTGGCACCTGCATTGAGCCTGAAAGTAAGATGATGATTCTGACTGATGGAGATTTGGAGAGAGTTCATTCCAGACATGGAGGAATGGCTTTTGAGGAGGCAAGAGATAGAATATCAAGTCCAGGAAATGGCTAGGAATCTCATTTGTCTGGGAAGGGAAATGGTAGTCAGTAAGTCTGGAAATGTAGGTGGAAGCCAGACTGTGAATGGGGTTTAAATACCAGGGAAGCATTTGAATTTTATCTTATAGGCAACAGGAAACCACTAAAAGCTTTTGAGCATGGGAGTAACAGTTGTGTCTTAGGAAATTACTTTGGCAGCTGTGGGGAAAGGGATTAGAGAGGGAAAGAGACTGGCAACAGGGAGGCAGATGAGAAGGTTCTTATGCTTGTTCATGTGAGAATAATGAGAATTTGAACTAAGTGGTGACTATGTGAGTTGAGAAGGGAAGGGAATAGATTAGAGAGATATGGTGGGAATAGAAGTGACAGATCTTGGTGACTGATTGGCTCAGAGTGAGGTGAGGAAGAGAGAAGAGTCCAGGAGGGCTCTGAGGCTTTGAACTTGGATCATTGAAAAGATTGCCCTTAATGGAAATGGGGAAGTATGGTGAAGGTGTGTAGATTTTTTGGAAGGAAAATAATTCAATTTTGGATGTGTTAAATTTGAGGTGCTAATGGGACATCCAAGTGGAATCCAGCAGGCAATTAGCAGTGCTGGAGAATAAGGATGGTTAAATGTAAATATAATAATTATCTGTAGAGAGATAATACTCGAACTCATGGAAGCTGATGAGATCACTGAAAGAACATGTATATATAGAGAAGAGAACCCTAGATAGAGCTCTGGGGAACCCCACAGATTAAGAGAGGGCAGAAGATTGATGTTGAACCAGCAAAGAGAATAAAAGAATGCTTGGACAGGTATGAAGAGAAATAATGAAGAGAAGCATCATAAAAAATGAACTTTCAGTACCTAAAAAGAAACATATTCCAAATCATAATTTTCCATTTTCTTCCAAAACTTGCTCCTCTTTCTGACTTTACTATTTATTCTAGGAGTACTACATTCTCCTAGTCTCCTGTATTCAAAGTTTTGGTGTTGTCTTTGAAACTTCATTTTCTTTCAACTCTCATGTCCAATTGGTTACCAGGTCTTGTTGATTCTACCTTCGTAACAGCTCTCATCCATCCCTTCCTCTATTCTCACTGCTACCATCCTAGGACAGGCTCTCAATTTAACCTACCTGGACTATAGCAATGATCTCCTAATAGGTTTCCCCACCTCCATTTTCTCCCTTCCATACACACACACACACACACACACACACACACACACACACACACACACACACTCACACACACACATACATACACGGTGAAATATTATACATATATATGTAGATCTGGTCATATCACTTTTCTGCTTAAAAATCTTTAGCGGCTCCCTATTGCCCACAAAATAAAGTTCTAACTTTTTTTGTTTGACATTCAAGGCCCTCTACAACCTGGCATGAATCAGTCAATTAACAAGCATTTACCTTTCTAGTCTTATCTTGAATTTCTCCTCTATATATACTCTATGCTCCAGCTAAACTGGATTTCCTATCTCCAAAAGATGCTTTGATTTGCCTCTACAGAGTTGCTCACACTATTTCCTATACCTATGGTTTCTTCCTACTCCCTCTACCTTTTGAATTCCTACTCATGCTTTAAAGTCCAACTCATAGGCCATCTTCTCTGTAAAACCTTCCTTTGTACTCTTTGTGGGAAGCTATCTTCTATCTCAGATACTGTCTTGTGTAGCTAATGCCCTTATAATATGTTAATAAGTGCGGCATGGCTAGGTGTCTCAGTGAGTAGAGCACTGGCCCAGATGCTTAGCACAAAAAAAATAGCCATGTGACCTTGGGCAAGTTACTTAACCCCAATTGCCCTCCAAAAAGAAAAAAATGTTATTGCGTGCTTTAGTAATAAGTATGTAACATCTTATGTATTATTACATGTAAGGGAAAGGGAACACATCTTATCTAAACTTGGAATCTCCACAATGTGTAGCGTAGCCCTCTGTATATAGTATTTAATAAATGTTTGTTGAACTGAATTGCACCCCCATTTACAAATAAGACAATTGAAGCCCAGAGAAGTTGTGATTTGAGTAATGTCACATAGCTAGTATGTAGTTTTAGATAAATCCACTGAAGTTTTAAAAAATATAGCATTTTTTCATTTTAAATCAAAAGTTATTGTTTTATTTTGAATATTGATACACCCGAAAAATAGTTCTTTTATGTTATGAAATATGCACTTGAAAATGGTAACAATCCTAACATTGCTCTGGTTCTATTAGGCCTACATGGATGGCTGAGCACAGATTACAGATTTCCTAAAGGCCTATGTTTTCCAGTGGTTTTCAAGAAAAGCAACTGCAAGTATCCTGTGATAGCCTGGCCCATGTGAAGCAAACAGAGCCTAAGAAAAGAGTTGGACCCCTTGCTAAGGTCCCTCAGCCTTTCATTAGGAGTTACTCCACTTTTTATCTACTAGGGAAAGACCAAAGTGAAACAAAGAAGAAATAATTTGTTATAGGTATCAGTCTGTTAATGAGGACACACTCCCTAGCCCTAGTCAGCTTAGCCTGCTATCACAAAAAATAGAGCATTTTGCAAAAGATACTGTTAGTAGGCATAGTAATGCTTCTGTCTCTCTGAAATTTTCTTTTAATGTCTCCTATCATCCTAATATTACTTATTCATAAAAGTCACTAAGGAAAGCTATTCTAGTGGAGCTATGTACAAGAATCAGAGTAGCTGATTTGGTGAGACTTCTAATTGAGTTGGTCACGGGATTTTCTAGTCACAGCAGTTCTCAAGGCTGCTCAGGTGTAGAGGGGTCACCATCTATGCTGGTAGAAGGATGGGATTTGACACTGACAAAACTATAGATCTCTTAAGTATGCAAAAGCAATATGAATTATAATTTAAGAATTTAAAAAGTATATATGTATGTGTATATCTAAAATAAATGAATGTATGTGTTAAATGACATTTGTTTGCACAGTCCTATTTCTGAGGTATTATGAAGGGTTAGGAGAGACTATACTGACTGACCTTGAGGAATCAACTCTACAAAAGAAGTAGGAATACACCAGTCTCTGTGATGTACATTTGATTTTTAAGAGCCCATTATTTAAAAACAAGTGGTAATATTAACTCTGTATAGGTTAATACAGAACTGAATAGGAATGGATACAGGGGAAATTCTGATCAACTTAGAATCAGGACTACGTTGACAAGGCACAGTGGAAAGTGAATCAATATCTGGGGTCAAATGATCTGGGTTTACATCCCCAAGTTCTGACATGTTACTGAAAATCCCTGGACCCCAGTATCTGTTAATGTAAAATGAGAGGTTTGAATTAGGGCAGCCTTTGAGATCCCTTCTATTTCTAATGTGATGATCCTGTGATCATGAAGTGCTGTTATCATAGGATGTTACTTAGTCAACAACCATTTATGGAGCTGCTATGTGCCAGGCACTATGCTAAGCAGTGGGGATGCAAAAAAAGATCAAAGAATTTCAGAGATCATTTAGCCCAACCCCTTTATTTTATTCATGATGAAATGGAGACCAAAAAGGGTTTAAATGATTTCCTCAAGGTCCCACAAATGCTTACTATCCAAGCTGGGGGTAAAACCGTGTGCATCTCCTGACTTCAGATCCAATGTGGTTTTCATTATTCTATATTCTCTCTCTGAGAGGGATGTAAAAACCCACAAATGAGAGTCTTTTATTGCTTTGCTAGCCAACAGTAGGAAGGGAAAGGGAAATCTTCACAGCATGAAGCAAATCCAGATTCAAAGAATGTTAGAGATGGAAGAGACATTAACAATTTCTTTTAAAGATGAGAAGACAGAGACCCAGAAAGCTTAACTGATTGGCTCATGGACACACAAACTGGGGAGGAGACAGCACTAGAATCCATGACTCATGATTCCTTTTTTATCCATTTTACAGACACAATGTTAGTCTTGAACTACAATATGACAATGCTAGAATTTTGCAAAAGATACTTTGCCAACAGGTAAAGAAAAGCAGGTAAAATAAAGCTTAACTTTTGACTCCACTGCCTTGGAAATTGCTATCATTTCACTACTAGTTGAGCTGAAGTATTTTGTTGTTATCATTAAGCAAAGTCTTCTTAGAACATGAAGATGAAAAATATAACCAAAATTGAAAGAGAAAATACCTAAAATGCTTATAGGAACAGACTTTCTCTAGCACCTTCAAATATCTTAGATCAGGTATTCTTTTTTTTTTTTTAAGCAATTGGGGTTAAGTAACTTGCTCAAGGTTACATGGCTAGTCATTATTTATGTGTGGGTGCTCATTTTCTGAGGCCGGATTCGATCCTAAGTCATCCCAACTCCGAGGCTGGCACTCTTACTCACTGCACCACCTAGCCGCCCCTAGATTAGGTATTCTTAACCTATTTTGTGCCATGTAATCCTGAGGAGGCTGGTAAAGTCTATGGACTTTTTCTCAGAATCATGTTTATAAATAATTGGAGAAAAGTTAAATTTCAGTTAGAAGTCAATAAAAATAAAGATTTAAAAATAAAAACCCTCCACCATGAAGGAGCCTGTAGACCCCAGGTTAAGAACCTTTGCTTCAGAATCACCAGTTTGAATTAATGAGGTGGTACACTAGATGATTCTTAGATTCCTTTGAAGCTCTAAAACTCTATGACCTATAATTATAAAAGTCAATTTTTCATCAAAGCAGATATCCTAGAAGTGCTTCTATTAGTCAACTCTTGACTAATCTCAGTTGCAGTTCTATTCCTTACAAAAATATTATGATATTTCTTGAAAACTATTCCATATCAAATATATGCATATATGTGTGTATATACATATACATACACGTACATAATACACATATACATACACACATATGAAAGTAAGGGCTCTTTGATCTGTTGAAGAAAGAAGGGTATATTTCCATCAGGAGTGGTGGAAACAACTTTGGATGGTTATAACAATACATGTTGGCATTCCCCACCTCTACCTTCACCAGCCTCCTAGTATAAGTGTATGGTAACAGCTAGAGTGTGGTCATGGCAAATAGTGTTCCTTCTTCTTTATATCAATCCATATAACTTCTCTGCCATATCTTCAAATTTCTTTATTCTTTATTTTCAAGTCAAAATTTCATTTTATTCCAGCTCCTGCTTTGTTAAAACAATGAAATAGTCAGGAATTCTGCAAAGGGGCCTAGGTTTGGTATCAGAAGACCTGGGTTGGCCTCTGCTACTAATTACTTTTGGAAATTTAGGCAAAACATTTCTCCTTCCTGGGTCTGTTTCATCATCTGTAAAAAGAGAGGTTGGGATAGATGATCTCTTAGGTCCCTCTTAGCTCTAAAAACCTAGGTCCTTAAATGTTAAATTAAAAATTAAACAGGAGAATATAGATAAACACATCAAGCTACTGCTAGTGAATTCAATTCTCAAGTTACGAAGACTTCCCACACTCGCTCCCTCTCCCCGGTCCATGTTTATTATTTTCCTCAACAGAGCCTTTGCAGTGATACCAGGTTTGAATGTTACTAAAACCATCGCTCCTGGCAACGAGGTAACCTGAGAATTAGCGATGCCCATCACACTGGATTCCCCATTTCCCAGAGAACAAATGTGATCTCTTGATTAAAGAAGAGGTCAAGGTATTAGGGCCCTTAGTTTGCTTCTGGTTTTGTGTCTAAGGCTTGAACATTTAGGAAAGTCTTTTAATCTCCCCCTGTCTCAGTTTATCCCCTTGTGAGCATGGGTAATAATGCATACCTCATAGGAACATTGGCGTTTAATTAATTAATGTTTGTCAAATGCTTCAGGATCCTTAGCTGAAAAGGAGTATTGTAGAAGTGGGAAGTATTATCTATTAGAGAGCAGTATCTTGCCAGTGCTGAACAGAGCCAGGGTAATCAAATTAACCACACTGCTGAAGGCTTATGCCATAATTAGTGAAAACACATACAGACAAGTGAAGTGATCACTCCATTATTTTTAGTAGGAATTATTGTCTGAAGAGCTCCCATGTTTTCCCAATTCTTTCTATATGCCTATTTACAGAATGACTATTCTAATGCTTACTGTAAACATTACCTTGTCAATTACCTTGTCTATAATTTTTCATGTAATTTAAACCTTTTGGGGGATTCCCACTGTAAATGCTGAAAGTTTTTGGTTCTTTGAACTTTTGTGCATGGATAGGACCAAAGGCTGCCACTTTAAAATAACTGAGAAGCAACATGATGCATATATTGGTAATAGTACTAGAGTTGAGTCAGGTGATGTGCAGTGAGGTGGAGTAGTAGATAGAATGCTGGACTGGGAGTCAGGAAGGCTTGAGTTCAAATCTTTGCACACTAGCTATGCAACCTTGGACAAGTCACTGTACCTATCTGCCTCAGTTTCCTCATCTGTAAAATGGGGATAGTAACAGCACTTCACAGGGTTCTTATGAGGAACAAATGAAATAATATATGTTAAGTAACCTTAAAACATTATAAAAATGCTAGTTGTTATAGCAATAATAATAATAATAATAACTAGCATTATTATTGCTTAAGTTCGAGTCGTAGCTTGGTTAATTCCTTGCTCTTTGACCCTGGACAAGTCATTTAACTTTTCTAGGCCTCCATTTTCTGCATTGTATAACAGGGATAATAATAGCTACTCCATCAACCTCATAGGGTTGCTGTGGGGAATCCAATAAGATATGTATCTTATTGTATTGTATCTTATATATCTATAAGTTCATGGGACCATAGTTTTAGGGTTAAAAGGAATCTTAGAAGCTACTAAATTCAACCCCCTTATCCTCGAGATTAGCAAACTGAAATCCAAATAATCTTGACCAAAACTAGAAAATGATTAATATGGAGGCTGCCATATTAATAGTTCTGGAAGACCCTCTGAGATAAAAAGGAATTCTGTTTAGGTTCAGATGGGTCTAATTTATACCTTTTGCCCCCTCTACCTGCCCTGCATCTAGAATGTTACCTATAGGTCTATGTGAGGATGTGAGAGGCTAAGAAGATAAGGGAGGACAAAGCAACCATTTATTAAATGTGCTAGGCACTGCTTTAGGCCCCAAAGATATAAAGAAAACAAATGAAACAGTCTCTTCTCTCTAGGAGCTCACATTATATTGGGGAGAGTGGGGAATTTGAATTCTGTTTTCTTTTTCAAGAGAAGCAATAAATTCTAGGAGAGCAATACTCCAAGAACAAAATTAAAAACAAACAAACAAACACCTCCTCCTAAGTGCTTAACTCCTGAAACATACATTTAGGACTAGGATAGGACCTCTTTAATCTTATAATATTCCCTGAGTCATCATTTTCATCCCCGGTAGCTTCCTTTTACAGTTAAGTAGTACTTTAATACTTGAGTGCTAACTAGTGAACCCTCCCCCCCCTTTTTTGCTTGAGGCTAGTTTTTCAGGAGCAGGGAAAAAGAGAAAAGACCATCTGTGTTCTCTCCTGCAGGGAGGAGCTCAGAAAGCCAGATTTGGGGAGGAGAGCTGGTAACAGCTAGTTACCAGTAGGGGTCACTAGTACCCCAGTCCTGGGACTTGCCAGAAAAAAAGCAGGCTCAAAGCAGTGGCAGAAAGTCCAGGGAGCTCCAGAATGTATGCACTGTACACTTGGCTGGTCCTCATTCAAGGGAACTGAAAGAGGGGGTGGCATGGATGGTGGAGTGAATTTGCCCCTAGAAGAGCCTGCTTACCTTGAGGGTTTTGTTGTGTCTCTGAAGCTCACGACACAGACTTTCTAGCTTACTCCTGGCCAGGATGGCTTTGCTGTGCTCACTCTGCAACTGGTCTTTCTCCTTGATGATCTGGGCCTGTCTCTTCTGCACGTGTTTCAGCTGCTTTTGCTCTGCCCGGTGCTCTTCCAGCTGCATGTGCATGAGGGAGGGAGGAAAGAGCATGAATTCTCTTGTGGGGGAGATAAGCAATGCAGAAGATGAAAGATTAAAAAAAAATCCCTTGGAATTGGCTTCTTGGAAATGCTTATGGCCCATCTATGCCTATCTCCAATCTCCTCACCTTTTCAGTAGCCTCAGGAATAATTACAGGAACACACAAGCTTATAAATCCTCTTCCTTAATTTCTCACCCCTTCCTGCTTTGACTTGCTATTTGAATGCTTTATCTTTATTGGGCTTTTGTATCATGACCCCAGTCTTAAAACAGGGGGACTTTCTTAGAGTTTATAGATGGTGCCAGATGTCAGAGATCAGATGGTGACATCATTGTTAGAAGGTCCCCTCCTCAGAGCATATTTACTTTTTTTTGAAAAGCAGCAGAGCATAGTGGCCAGAATGAGGAAGTCGTGGGTTCAGATCCCATCTCAGATATCTGTTCAATGTGGGACCCTGGGCTAATTGAGGTTTCTTTGAGCCCCAATTTCCTCATCTGTAAAGTGAGTATAGTAGCATCCACGTTATAGGGTAGTTGATGCCCATTTGTGATGATCAAATGAGGTGATGTATGTAGAGTTCTTGGTGAACCTTCCAGTGATGTATCAATAAAAGTTGTTACTTTTAATGTTTTATTAAAAGACTAGTAGTGATTCAATACAACCAATAAAACTTGATTGGTATCTCTCTAATCAACATTTCAATGTACAACATAACAATTTTTCAGGAACTCCCATTAAGTCCTTATCAGGATAATTTTTCCATTCATCTGAGTTCATTTTTCTTTTCATATATATGTAGTTTATACGTACTCCATTCTTCTGGTTCTCCTTTCTTTTTTGTTTTGCTTTTGAGTTATTATTATTTTTGTCTTATTCCTCAAAATGACCCTTTTGTGCAACTGTGGAAAAAAGGGGTGGAAACCTCATAGCAACTGAAGCATAAAATTTTTCTTGTGCTGCTTTCTCTTTTTCTTGGCTAGAGGCCAGAGGAAGAGATGGTGCAGTACACATGGAATCAATACATACCAAATCACCTGAACATTGTCAGGTTTTCCCCAAAGCTACCAAGATAACCATTGGGTGGCAGTGTGGTTTCTATTTTGCTGTGCTTTGGCTCAGATCTGCCTCTCCAGAGACAGGGAGAATGGGGACCCAACCTCTTCTAGAAACGAAAGGACTACATGTGCTCAGCTGCCTAGGTTAGCACAGCTGCTAGAAAGGAACAGTCAAGCTAATGTTTTGGGTTTGTTTTGTTTTTGTGGAGCTATTTCTATCCCTCTACTTGAACTAGAGTCCCTTCAGAATAAACTGCAATGCCCTGTAGGCAATCTTCCAGGTAGTAACATCCCTGGACACCATAGTGGAAGACTAGCTAACAGAGGCACAACTGGGAATTTTTCCACCCAGGGCAAAACAATTAAGGGGGAGCGATTGTAGCAGTCTGATTAGGGGGTAACTCTTCTCATTACCTCTCCTTACTCCAAATCCCAGGATCACACTGGGATGGGATATACAGTCTTGGTGGCATTCCCCAGCTCTACTTTCTCCAGCCTCTTAGAATTATAAGTATGTGGTAACAGCTAGAGTATGGTCATGGCTTGGACTTCCTTTCCCTCCAGGGGCCATCTCATCTCCTGTCTTTGCTAACCTTTTCTAGTCCCTCACTTTTTTGTTTTGTTTTGTTTTTGCTTTTTGCAGGGGGCAAGGGCAGGGCAATTGGGGTTAAGTAACTTGCCCAATGTCACACGGCTAGTAAATGTTAAGTGTCTGAGGCTACATTTGAACTCAGGTCCTCCTGACTCCAGGGCCTGTGCTCTGTTCACTGTACCACCTAGCTGCCCCTAATCCCTCACTCTTGAAGTCTGTCTTCCTCTGCCCTTCCCCACTGTGTAAGAGTACAAGGCAGTTCAGTCATAACTTGTATGAGTAACCTGTACCTTTAACCTCCACCCCCACATCCAGTAGCTTGTGACTCTCATCCCTTAACCCTTCCTGGGGATTGTCTCCCTTCAAAGGGGAGAAGGTTGTGAGGTACATAGATGGTTGTAATTGGTGGGATGGTGTGGGGTGGGAAGAAGAAGGCTCTTTCTAACTTTGCCCCCAGAACAAAGTTCTTGCTGACCTGCCCTAGTTTTGGCTCTGATAGCTAATAACTCCTCCTTCTGTGAGTAGCTTTTATGGATAATCAAAGCCTAGACTGATCCCTTTGGCTTAACGTTGTACTCTGACAAATGACATAGTGTTCATCATGTGAAAAATATTGGCTTTTGTTTTATTGAACTGAATGTGTCACAGTAACTCTTCTGAGGTTCTGACCATTAAAATGACAAAGCAAAATAAAACAAAAAACCAAAACAAAAGCAAAGTCAGTCATCCGTACAGAATAATCTAGGGAGACACATACTGTCATATTCTACACTCATACTTTTGAACAATTTCCACTCAAGTTAAATCAGGGGGAGTTAGCCTAGAGAAAAATTAGACACATACACATAAGGAATTGCTACTGAAATTGCTATCTTAATAGAGGTGCAATTAGAAAATGAGCGACATTTTGTTATATGGCTTTTGTGCAAAATTCTCATTTATGGGAGTAGATGAGGCTCTTTCATTGTGTAATCCAGTTATTAGAAAGATGTAATTTGATTACACTTGAGCTAAAATTTCTTGTGCTTATTCTTAGCTTTTGGTGAATTCTTTTTAATTTATGAAAGTTTGTTTTTAATCTTTAGAGAAATATTTCCTTTAGAGGACTAAAAACTTAGACACTCTTCATTTATTTTAGTGACAATATAGAATATCCTTATATGAACTGGAGGAAAGAGTTCAGAGCTTACCCTCTGACCTATATTATAGGATTCCAACTCTAAATTGAAATTCACTATGAAGACTATCTTGATTGGTCTGAGAATGGAAACTCTTTTCTCTGTTACTGAATAGATACACTGGTTCTTTTAGTTCAAATTGATTTTTAAAAAGTAATTATTTTACTTTTATTGCTACTTTTTGTTTTTATATCACCCTTATTTTTTAAGATATTAATCTCTTCTATACCTAGGAAGTTGTCCCTTGCAGTAAAGAATTTAAAAGAGGGAAAATAAAGTAACTAAGGCATCAATCATGACTAACACTGTATGAAGTATTCCACATATATAGTCCTCCACCTCAGTAATAAAAGGAGGGAGGTAAAAACTACTTTGTTTTTAATACTCCATCCCTGTGCTTAGAGTCCTTAATGATGGTAAATATATTTTTTATTAAATTAGATGTGTTTTACAATAGTCATGGACTTTTAGAAATGTTTTAAATTTCCTTGGGTCTAGCACTCTAGAGTACAGGGTATCCTAAAAGTCTTAATGCAGTTTATTGCCTGGACTGAGTTTCTTTTTACCCCCCTTATGCTTTCAGTATGTACAATAGTTTGAACTTTTTTGGTATTTGAATACCAAAACTATTTAAATGTGAATACAATCTTATTGTTAAAATCTAGTAAACTGCACGAAGACTTTTGGGATATCCTGTATATATACATGATCAAGGGAGGTATATTGATTTTTCATCTGTAAAACCTTTTTTCTTTTTTTCCTTTTGAGAAAGAAACTAAATGCTTTAAAATAGAATCATATAATAATAGAATGTTAATACTGGAAAGGGCATTGAGAGCTCCAATCTCTGATTATATTGATGAGGAAACAATGCCCTAGGGTCTAAACTTAATAGATGTAAGGAGACAGAGCAAGAGTGGAATTGTCATCACCTGACAAGTGACTGCAGATGCCCCAGTCCCAATTCCACTCAGGTACTAGGTCTGGGCCACTGCCTGCCTTGGAATCCATAGCCCAGTAGGGCTTGTTAACCACTATATTATTTGTCACCACCACAGTATTGCTGCAACCCTCTCAGGGATTTGGAAACCTCCTCTCTTGGATATTACTGCCAATTGTGGAGGGAATATTTGCTTGGCACTGTATCACAAGCATTTGAAGGAACCATCTAAAAGTGACATTTTTTCAGTACTCCATTACCATTGAGTATTCTGGGAATTAGGACCAGATGGGTGGAGCCAGCTGCCACATTGGGAGCAGGGATCTAGTCTGCCCACCACTACTGAGAAAACAATTGTATTTTAGCTTTGTGTGGTCACTGAGCACTCAGGTGAAAGTAGGCCATCACTGATCCTTAAGTCCCTGTTCTAGCACTTCCTCATTCCTTCTCCATCACTGAACCAGTGAGAGAAAGGGCTTCTAATTCCAAACTCTCTCAGGATCTGCATTTGGAATCCCTTCATTCAAGAATCTATTGCACCATGGGTAAGCATGGTCAAGTCTCCCCTTCTTCATCAAACTATAGGAGAAAAACAATAGTGTTTAAGTCCATAACCATCAAACCCTGAGACCCTTTGGCCATCAGCACCCTGTCTAGGAACAGTGCCTCAGACACTCCTTCTTTGTGTAGGATATCTCTGGGTGTGCATAATTTCCCTGCCAATTTGAACTGAGGCAAATGAATTATAGTATGCTGATAAATATTTGGTCTTACAGACCCATGAAATATGGGGTTTTTTGAAAGTTTTTTTTAATGAACTTATCAAACATCAATAAACATGAACAATTAAATGTACAAAGAACAGAAAAAATGATAAAACCATGAACTTTCATTACATGTAGTTTGTTTTATAAACATATTAAATTTAATGCAGTAGTAACAACACTACTTTGATATTTTATCTCCTTTCAAATTCCCCCCTGCCCCATTCTTTTCTGTTTTTTTTATTTTAAAATGCCTTTAATGTTCTTTTAAAAAAATTACATCATTATCTCTATTCATCAACCCTCTTATGTCACAACTTCTTTCTCCTCTCCCTTGCTTCCCCTGCCCCCCAATCTTCATTTATAAGAAATAAGTATAGTCAAGCAAAACAAATGCAACCATTAGCATTATTTGATAAGGTAAATCTCATTTTGCATCTCAAGTCTATCACATCTTTGACAAGAAGTAGGAAACATTTTTCATTAGTTTTTTGAAGTCACATTGATTAATATTCTTAAGTCTTTCAAAGATCTCTTTCTTTACATGACTATAGTCACTGGTTTTGCAAGTGGTTTTGCAAATCCTCCAAGGTTTTCCTTTCATCATTTCTAATAGTATAATAATATTCCAACATATCCCTATAGCATAACTTATCCAGGCACTCCCCAGTTGATGGACCCCTACTTTATTTCTTATTCCTTGTTACCACAAAGAGTGCTGCTCTGAATACCTATGGGTCCTTTCCTTCTGTCTTTGAGTTCTTTTGGGGTATATGCCTACGTAATGGTGCTATTGTTAAGTTAAAGAATATAAACAGTTTAATGACTCTTTGAGTATAGCTCCAAATTGCTTTCTAGAATTGTTGGACCAATTCACGGCTCTCCAAAAAGTGCATTAGTGTGCCTATCTTCCCTCAGCCTCTCTAACAATTGTTTTTTTCTCTTTTTGTCATCTTTGCCCATCTGATGGTTGCGAGGCAGAATTTCAGAGTAAACAGATGGTGTTTTAACCTCATTCAAATTCAAGAAATTTGAAATTGTCTCCTGAATAATTTCTTAATTCAGCTGTGTGCTGTATGTTATTTATCTCTAATTATGAATGAACAAAACCAGAAATGTTAGAGGATTCAAACTGTGCAAAAGGGAACACACTTCTGAGTTATATGATTCATAACTCTGAATTGGGGAAATTTGTCTATGTTTTGTTAGATTCATGATTCATTGGTATGGATACTTCCTCAAACAAGGTAGATTACAACTCATTTATACCTTCTCATTCTAGCTTTTTCTTGTCCATGATTTCCTATCAAACATCCATAAGATCAAAACAATGTGTGTATTTCTTTAGTATCTCAAGGATATCAGTGTACTACTTATGCTGTCCCTCGTTAATGCTGTGTGATTGACCGACTTCCTTGTCTGGTCATAAATTTCTTCAATAATGTATTTTACTTGGCTTCTCTATATGCCCTCGATGGTAACATGTTATAGCCTGCTTATACATACCATATATTTTTAATTGCCCTTTGATTCATGTGTGATTTAAATTCTTCCGAGTTCATGGTATTCTATAATTCACAGATATATAACATCATTGGGAGAATATTAGTATTAAAAAGATAAACTTTTGCTGCAATGGGTAGTTTGGGATTGAAAACACCACACAATTTATCATACCATTTGGATTTTTTCTATTATTCTAGCCAAGCTCATTGTCCATCTACAATCTTTGTCTGACTGATATTAGCTCACTCATTCATCTGAATGACTAGGTGTTTGTCATAATGGAAGAAAAAAAAGCGACTTTGTTTTTTTCCTATGCATTTGGTTAGACCAATCTCTTTGATATCATAGCATACTTCTCTGATGGAGTTTTGTAGTGTTCCAAGAACTGGAATAAATTAGTATTACATCATCTAGGAACAGGAATATTCAGAGTACCTCATTATAAATAGGAAATCACTGGTTTATTTGGCTCTTATGCAAAGCATCTGCTTTGGTGAACACCTTTTAACATTTCACTTGTCAAAATTCAGCATATCGCTGAACAAAGTTATTTATGTTATCATGTCTGTCATGAATTCATATATGATTTTGATCAAATAACTTGTATGAGGGAAGCCTTTAAGGCTGCATTTTGCTTTCTTGAGTCAAATGCTTTCCTGAAACCAATAAACACTAAATATATCAAGATATCACATTCTTTACTTATTTTATTTTATTTACTTATTTACTTATTATTCTCAGTAATATAAATATGGGATCTGCTATAGAAAATTGTTTGTTCCCTTTTTAAATGTGCAGTAAGAATTTCTCCAATGTATACTATACATAGACCATTCTCATGAAGAATCTCATAGATATCTGAAAACAGGCATAAAAGACAATAGTTGTTGATGTCTTCTCAGTTGATTTTTTTTTGGTAATATCATGACCTTTTCATCTTTTTATTCTTTTGATATCTTCCCCCCTTGAGAAATCTTGAAAACTGACCCCAAGGGCCTTTCAAATTGTGTTACTTCTGGCATAGATTTCTTCTGTAAGATTTCTTCAAGAAGTTCACAGTGCAGGGTCAAAACCAAGCATTCTTCTTGATTTTAGCTTCCTAAGTTCTAAAGCTGCTTTATATTGTAGAATGGGAAGAGGTAGAAGTCCAACTACAGTGGTCCTGCTTTTGCTTCTGATGAAAATATATCATTTTGGTAAGTGTCAGCAAATCTTCCATTTTGTATCTCTATTGTATTCCCACTGATTTATCTGTAAATGCTCTTTGGATAATTTGGCAATAATGGAACAAATGCCAATTTCTTTGAGGGCTCTTTGAGTCCCCCTCCCATATTTTGAAATGGTACAGTTCATAATCTTCCACCATTTTTTTGGGTAGCTTTTTGCATGTCAGCATGTACTCCAAATTTGTGTTTCTCTTGGCTGCCATATTTCTTTGATTGATTAAAAAAAAATTTAAATGTTTTCTGGCTCACATGGTTTCTGGGCTCTTTAGACTTCCTACTTCCTCATCATGGTGATTGTTTACATTTGTTAAATTTCTCTTGGAAATGACAATAAAGTCAGCCTCTTTACTTTTATGTATTCCCCTGTCCCCTCTTTCACTTCTTTTTTCCCTTCAGAATCAGCACCTTATTTAAACTGGTCAGGTTGGAACTGCTCTAATTATCCACAGAAACTTTTTATCTTTATCATAATTTGTCATCATTATAGAATCAGCCTTAAAGTTGGTTCTAACCAGCTAGTGGTCTGACTGCAAACAAACAGGTAATTCTGAGAAAATTGCTATGTCTTCAAATGGTTGCTTCTCACCTATTAAGATGTCAATTTTGTTTCTAGTGATATTGTCCTATATGTATGATGTTCAGTATATTCTTCCAATTCGATTTTTTGTTTTAAAAAAAAAGTATTCACAATTAATGGGTGTGAAGCTTTTGAACAGTCTACAAGCACTTAATCTCTTTAATAATTTTATACTGAACCATATTTTTCCTGTTCCTTTTTTAATATTTAGTGACTTTGAAGTCACTAAATATTAAAATATATATTAAGCTAGACTGAATGATCTTGTCAAGTCCCTCATAGAACTTCTCTACTTTATCCTCTGCAATGGATGTTTGTGTAAGATATAATTATCTTTATTGTGATTGCTTTGTTTCTATGTGGAGACATAGCTCTTGTCAGGTGACTAGAGCTTTGTCTCCAGGGTGCTAAGTGTAGCTGATATCTAGACAGCATTCTTGTTGCCTTGCAGTGGTCCTCTTGTGCACTGTCCTTGTCAGGCCTATACTATTTGGCAATACCACCTCCACAGCTTTGCCTGGTCTAAGCTCACTAGGCCCAATGGTCCTATTGCTATAGGAAGCAGGCCCTGGTCCTGCTTCCATATTCCCTGCATGCTGCCACCTCTGGTGGATTAAGAGCATCAAGGGGACTATGCCAAGGAGGTCTGGGTCAGGCTGTCTGTGGGGTAGGCTGTCCCTTCTTTTGGTACAACTTCACTTGGTTGGGCAGGACTCTTCTGCCCAGCCCAACAAATGGAATTTCCTTAGATACCAGAATTTCAGTTTATGACTCTCTTATATACATCATAATCTTAAGAAGACAAAACTATGAAATTTAACTAAATCATATTTTTTATTGCATTTGAGGCTATGAGGAAACTGATTCACTGCCTATTCTTTATTTGTATCTCCAAGGAGAACATGCAGGCCAAATTTCTTTATAGCCATAATTTTTTGTTTTCTGCTTTTGTTGATAATAAGAATGTCAATATGACTATGATTCAGTTCGTCTAGTAGTAGATCAATTTTTTCATTGGGCAGAGATTAAAATAAAAAGTACTAACAGCTGAATTAGTTTTTGTCATGGATTTAAAAACATATTTTTAGCCCCCTCTGCTTGATTTCTTCCTGGTCAGGCACCATCACTGAAGGTGTAAAAGGGGCTGCAAAAAACTAAAGGTTCTTCTATATTCCTTCCTGTTTGATTCCTCACTTGGGGGAAAAAATGTCAGCTAGTGGCCAGCCTTCTAGTGATGAGTTGATAATTTAGCCCAGCATGTCAATCCTTAGACAAGTCTTCGAGATCTCAAAATTATCTTTGTATCAAGAATAAGACTTTATTGAAAATGTTTTATGTTAACCTCATAATTTCTGATATCTGTTACGTTGTTGTTTGGTCATTTTTTGGTCATGACTCTTTGTGACCCTATTTGAGGTTTTCTTGACAAAGATACTATAGTGATTTGCTATTTCCTTCTCCAGCTCATTTTACAGATGAGGAAACTGAGGCAAACAGGGTTAAGTGATATATCCAGGGTCAAACAGCTAGTAGGTGTCTAAGGTCAGATTTGAACTCAGGAATTTGTGTCTTCTTGTTTCCAGGCCTGGCACTCTATTCACTGTGCCAGGGATCACAAAGACTTAGGCATGAACAGAATGACTGGACATTTGTTATATTGTCATCTAAATTAGGGAGTAGAGGCTTCACTATGAGTAAGTAAGACAGTGATATAGTACAGTTTTTCAATTCTGGATCATCTATTTAGCCAGTTTTCTAATGTGCTTTTTTGTAAGTAGTGACTGAAATACCAACAGTCTGTGATCAAAGCCTCATTTGGGTTGGATCTTGTTAAAAATGGCAACTACTGAACAATATTTTTTTTGAGCCTCCCTTTTGCTTTGAAATCACTGAGTATCAAAAGATATATTGAGTTAATTTGAAAAATCTTATCAAGATCTGACTGCTTTCAGGTTATTGCACAAATACAAAGGACTCTGGGAGGTTTTGGCCCCATGGGCAAGATTTTAGGCAAGCTGGACAAGTGCTCCAGTGGTCAGTATAGCACAATAGAAGGGCACTGGTTTTAGAATCAGAAGAACTAGTTTTGAATCTTGACTTGCCTGTATGACCCTGGGCAGATCACTTTTCCTCTATGAGTCTCAGTTTCATTTGTCCATTTTAAAATGCTAGCATGACCTCTAGGTGACCTCTGAGATCCCTTTTGGCTCTTAAGTCTTAGCTCCCTTAAATAAATTAAATTCAAAAGGTTACATATCTCTAGCTGCATGGGACAGTTAGACCATAAACTGAACCATAGGTCTCCTATATTCTTTCATCTAATGATAATATTTCAGTGAATGGGTGGATATTAATTAGTAGATTTTTGCTAGATGTAAAGAACTTCCTAACAATTAGAGCTGCTTAAAATAAAGCTGTCTTAGGAGGAACTGAGTTCACTGTCATTGGAGATGCATGAATAGAGTTTGGATGGACACTTTTCAGTGATTTTGTAGAGGGCATTTATTAATCTGTTAGAGGTAATGTAACATAGTAGATAGAAACCCAGTTTTGAAGTCAGGAAAACCTGGTGTTAAATCCTGCTTCTGATGAAAACTGGTTATGTGACCCTGGGCAAATCACTTAACTTCTTAGTCACCAGGTTCTCTCTAAGAACATAATTTGCAGAGCAGCTGCAGAATTGCATTGGCAGAGGAAGTTTCTTTACTATAAGTTCGTTTCCCATCTTCCCTGCTCCCCCATTAATTTATTCATCCATCAAAAAGGCAGCTGTGCTAGATCAAAGGTGTTTAACCTTTTTTGTGTGTCATGAATCCCTTTGACAGCCTGGTAAAGCCCATAGCCTCTTCCCCAGAACAATGTTTTTGAGTGTATAATTACATTAGAGCAAAAAATCCAGAACAGTAGCAAATGGCTGCAGCCAGCAAATGGTGGCAGGTTGTTAGCCTGCCTGGTCACTGAAGGCAGTTTTGGTATTCTGCAGACATGTAGGCCTTACTCTCATGTCTTTGCCTCTCCAACACAAATGAGTAGGAAGAATTAAACAAACAAAAAACCACACACAGAAATGAAACTGAAAATGAGTTGTCTGCCTATGGTAGAGTGATAGCTGTTTTGGGATCGCAGCTGTGATCTGAGTCATAAATTTGAGAAAAATACACGTGGCCTTTGGCTATAGGTGGCTGATTTCAGCTGACTGACTGGAAGGGTACAGGTTGTTTAAAACAAGTTAGAAGGTTTGAGAGTTGGAATGGTCCTTAAAGTTTATGTAGGAAATGGATAAAACCTGTGTGCTGTGAGTTTGGGAGAAATAGCTTCTTCCTAGAAAAAGTAAGTGTGGAGGTCAAAGAAAGGGAACTACAAGGGTGCATAAAGAGACAGAGCCTCAGTCAGTATTTTATTCAATAAATCTACAGTTTTCTATCTTGAAGGAGGTTTCCACACACCTTGGAGACCTCTTACCCCACCTGGATATTCTGATGAGATTGACTAAAGATTGGCTTCCTTGTACCCTTTGCCCTACCAAGATGGTCTGTAAAGATTAATTACAGGGAAACAAACCCAAAGGAGCAGCCAGATCTTTGGTAACACCAGAGACAACAAAGGTAGGAATCAATCAAATTAAAGTTATGAATACAATCCCAAGGTTAAGACATTCTCCCCATTCCAAATCACCTGATATCCTGTCCCTGTTTTTCTACTTCCCAAATAAGGAAAGTGGCTAAGCAGTCTCATGACAGGATACTTTTACCTACTATGATATTGTCCCAGCTATGTAAAATCACACACATTATCTATGTATCTATATATCTGTGTATCTATGTATCTATCTGTCTATCTATCTTTTCTATTTTTTATCTTTGCCTCTTGATTTATTGACCTCCAGCCAAATGGACCAAGGTAGGAGGAATAGCTCTCCAGGAGGCTCTTAGGACCTTTGGGTTGAGGAATTTCCCCAAGATTACCTAGTCCATTTTACTGATGAGAAAACTGAGGCCCAGAGAAGTGATATGACTTGCCCAAGATCACACAGATAACAAGTAGAAGAGCTAGAATTTGAATGCTGGTCCTCTGAATCTAAAACCATAGTGTTCTTCCCACCAGGCACACAAGGTCCTTATGTTGCCCTGGCTCTCCTTTTCCCAACTATAACAATTAAAGAGAGAAGGATTGCAGAGTAATAGATGGAAAGACCTGCCTTAGAGTAGGGAAGACCTGGATTCAAGTCTTGACTCTGACACTTACATGTGTACATGGGTCAGTCCCTTAACCCCTTAGTGACCTAAGCAACTAAGACCTTAAGTTTCCATACCAAGAATTCTCCACACAGATGAAATCACAGGCATATATAAAAACAAAAAAGTAAAATTAAATGGATTATTAAACTAAATAATTATTATACTCATAATTATTAGACTAATTTTAAAATATTAAATTGATTAATAATTATTACATTAAATAACCTTTGTTCCACAAAAAGACTAGCAAAGGGCATACTGACCAATTCTGCATACTTCTTGAATAAAACTTCAAGTTTTTCCTCAGCTGTTGGCAGTCTGTTCAGACTTTGCATCAGCAGGGTAGCTTCTTTGCCTTAGAAAGTGCAAAAAGATATGTTTTAGAAATCAAACTATAATAAATCAACACTAAGCACTGGCTTCTCTATACCCAGGAGAGTCTAACTGCTTTCCCCCCGCCCTCCTTAATGAATGAACAAATAAGGACTAGTGAACAAGAAACCATGTCGCTCCTATGTAACTATGAACATTTCATATTAAATTTCTTTAACTATAGTGCTGTGAGAGTAGTCGATATTCATTATATATTTGTTATGATTTCTTTAATGCCTGGAATCAGACTCACAGTTAATTGTTCACTTCCAATTTAAAGTTTAATCCTAATCTCCAGTCACCTCTAGAATTATCATTGATCTAAAATCAGAAGGGACTTCAGAGGCCATCTAGTCAAATCCTATCATTTTATAGTTGAGAAAACTGAGGCCAATGGAGTTAAGTGACTTGATCAAGGTCACATAGTGAGTCTCAGACACAGAATTTAAACCTATGTTCTCTAACTCCATAGCCAATGTTCTTTTGACTCTCCCTTGTATTCTAGCAATCATCTTTTATGTGATTATCATAGGAATTGGGTAAAATTCTGGGCTACTTTCAATGGAGATGGATTGAATTGGTCGGAATACCACTGCTTCTGAATATAAATTGAACCCCTAAAAAAGAAATCATAAAAGTATTTCATTTTTTAAAGGAGAAGTGGCATAAGGATACAATGGATTATTTCTAGATAACTTGTTTCCATGTTGTCTCTCCCTAAAAACTGTGAGTGTCTTGAGAGCAGGGACTATTTGCCTTTCTTTAAATCCCCAGTGCTGTTGTTTGTCCTTCCTTCTCAAAGAGGACCATGACATCAGGAAGGTGATGCCATGACATGCAAGTGAATTGGATTTAAGTGAGGGAGGGCTGTGCAAAGTCACCAGCCTCACTTTCTCCTCCAGAGTCATTTGGGTCCAGTGGCAAGATATAGATCAGGATGACTGGAGATTCCCCTTACCTCTTCCCTCTCCCCCTCGCAGTGCTAAGCAGAGTGCCTGGCACATAGAGTCCTTAATGAATGATTGTTGATTTGACTTGATTAATGTATACAAAAACGGAATTGAAAATTACAGAATCAGGATGTAAGACCTCAACAAGATACAACCTATAATTAGATGAAATTTATGACTAAATTCCATGAAGTATATTAATTTGGGTAAAAAAATATCAACTCACAAGGAAAAACTCAAAGCTTTTTGCAAGTGATATATATGATAAAAGAAGGAATCTAAAACAAATTATTGAGGGCAGAGTTACTTAGAATTTTTTTCCTTTGATTCTCCCAATTCTCATTTGTTTTCATGGGAGACAAAAAACGATCTTATAGTTGAGAATGGTGAAAGAAAAGTTCAAACCTAGACAGCCCTTGACTGTTTGTTGAAAGTGTAATCCTAGAAAATTATTCTGAATGGGTTTCGTTGGGCAATCAAAACTTAAAACAGATTGAAAAGGACTTTCTAATCCTAAATCAGACAGAAGCTTAAGAGAAAGAAAGACTTTGACCTTGTTGGGAAGGGAGTAGATTCTAACTCACTAATCACCACTGGCAGGCCTTTCAGTAACTGGGACTATGGTTAATATGGGTCTAGTGATGTGAACTTGAAAATGGCAGCTATGTGCTCTCTAATAATATTTTGCTTGTGTTTTTAGTTCTTCCCTCTGGAGCCGAACATATTTAGATTTCTCTACTTATATCTTAGGTTTTGCCCTACTAATAGTCATATTTAAAATATACTTTAGGGGCAGTTAGGTGGTACAGTTAATAGAGTACAGGCCCTGGAGTCAGGAGGACATGAGTTCAAATCCAGCCTAAAACATTTGACACCTACTAGCTGTGTGACCTTGGGCAAGTCACTTACCCCCAATTGCCTTGCCTTCCTCCTTCCAAATCCCCCCAAAACCCAAATGTCCTTTAAAATTGAAAGACTATTCCCTTTGAAAGAGAATTTAAAAGAATAAAAAAATTGGGAAGTTGCATCTTCTCTTTTTCTATTATCATCTATTTCAAGTGGTCCTAATCATTCTGTGAGCTTCAGTTTTTACTCCCTGATCTCTCTTTGTTGCCCTTAGTATATCCCATCTTTGGGTTCTCCTGCATTTTAGTGTTCTTGGTGGTATTGTTACATGATGGCGTTCTTACAGTACTCTTACATGCTTCTATATTCACCTCTAGCTACCAGCTCTCTTATCGCCATTTTTAGTGTTATCATCTTTAAAAAATCAAAGTTGGTCTGTGAGTTCCTTGTGTATCCACACCACTCTTTTGAGACATTTCATTATATGTGTTAATATATGATTTATTTTACTATACACAATTAAAATAATTTTGAAATATTAAAAACTCTAGGTTGTAATATCTAGAAACAGTTACTTTTAGTGTCCTATGTGCACAATAGATATGGGGCTGACTGGCACAGTCAGCATTGCCAGGTGTGGAATCAGGTTTAATAAATATTTGTTGATTGGTTGATTTTGTTAGGAGATACCTAACTTAACCAGGGCAAGGATCTGGGTCTATGAAATCAGTCCCTGAAATTTAACTATTGGAATTCTTCACCCTCTGCGCTCCGATAAACATATCTTATTTCTGAAACACAAAGCAAAGTTACTAACATAGATTAGATTCCTTAGGTCCCTATGACCCTTACTCTACTAGTGAATTGGACTGGACCATCATTCCAGAAGGAAACCTGGAGCTCTCTTTTACCTCATTCCATAGAGGCTAGATACCTTGAGCAAGCTGCCAAATTTCTCTTTTTTGGGTCCTAAACTGGTCCCTCTAGTTCTGCATATATAAACCTAGTGATGCACTGGAGCCAGCTTTTATTACTGGCAAGAGCAATGGTTAAGTCAGAGCTTAATTTATTGTTTTGTTGTCTTGAGAAAGGGGTGGAGGGAATGTTAACAATGCAGATTAGGCTCAAAAGTATGTCCTGCATTTTGGAGAGTGGGTTAAATTTAACAACATATTGTTGTAGAAATCCATTAATACCAGAGTCTTCTGTCTCCCTGTACCCTTTCTGGGCTCAGTTTATGACTTCTCTAGGGTCATAGATGACAATCCTTTTTCTCTTGTCAAATGTTCCACCTCTCTTCCATTCAGTGATCACTGACCTGTTTCTTGTTCTATAGTAGAATATCAGTGGAGTACATTGTCTGCTGAGTCTCATAGGACAGAACTAAGAATGGTGAGTAGATGATGCAGAGAGGAAGGTTTGAGTTAGCTTTCTGCATGGAAAACCTTTCTAACAAGTAGACTGGCACAAAAACAAAATGGAATTTCTGGGGAGATGATGGGATTCAGAGACTAGATGTTGACTTGCCAGTAGATGAGTCAGCTGATCAATTGTGTGTCCATTACTGTGCTAATAAGCCATGGGGATATATATAAAGAGAAAAGACTGCCTTCAAGGAGTTCCCCTTCTAACAGGGAGACTACATGCAAAAAATTATACATGTAAGCTATACACAGTGTAAATAGAAGGTAATCTCAGAGAGAAAGCTCTTGTTGTGGGTTTAGGGGGTGAGGAGATCAGGAAAGGTCTCCTACAAAGGTAGGATTTGAACTATAGATTGAAGAAAGCTAGAGAAGTCAATCAGTAATGTTGTAGCAGGGATTCTTGGTCAGATAAGGACTGAACTACAAGGCCTCTGAGGTCTATTCCAACTCTTTCATTCTATGATTCTAATTTTTTATTATGAGGAATAAAAGAATATTCCTTCTTCCTCCTCTTTTATTCTTAAGACTTCACCTCAAGTCCTACTGCCTTTCAGCATTCAGCTTTTGTCTTAGATTGTCAACCATCATGAACAACATTGCTTTTGACTATGTATGGTGATTGTTACCTTATCTTTCAGCATACCTCCAGGTAAGGCTCAATGAAGCAGAATAGGAAACCTATGTATTTCTTTTTTTTTCTTTTTTGCAGGGAGGAAGGTAGGGCAATTGGGTTAAGTGACTTGCACAGTTAGTTTTGTGTTAAGTGTCTGAGGCTGGATTTGAACTCAGGTCCTCCTTATTCCAGGGCCAGTGCTCTATTCACCAAGCCACCTAGCCACCCCCCTATATATTTCTTTAAGAATCAGGGGGTAGTTGGTGGTGATACTGGTTCATTAAGAATCTTCCCCCCAAAAGGAACATTCATTAGTTGAATAGTGAGGTCCAGATAATAGCTATTGGGTGTCAAGATATATTCCTTGATAACCATAAAGTCTGAGCTAGAAGGGAACTTAGATTTAAATTAAAACCTTCCATTTTTACAGATAAGGAAACTAAAGCAAAGGGAGGTGACATGTGCCCATGGTCACAAAGCTAGTAGATATTAAAGGTGGAACTTGAACTCAGTGCCTCTGGCTCCAAAACTAGCATTCTTTCCACTACATCTCTGCCTCCACCTGTACCATGTTGTCTCATAGGATATTCTTTCCTTAGGAGAATTTGCTTTAAAACATTAGAGTCTTTGTCATACCCTGTTTGTCCTTATCTGTACCTAGCCTTTCCATTTTGCTTTCCTGCAAAGACAGATAAGTCACAGAATTATAGAAAGCTACAGATGGCAAGACTTCAGAGATTATCTTCTTCAACCTTCTTCTTTTACAGATGAAGAAATTGAAAAATTTAGTGAACTATTCATATCATTTGACCCAGTGATAACCCCACTAGGGCTATATCCCAAAGAGATAAGAGAAAGAGGAAAAATACCCATATGTACAAAAATATTTATAATAGCCCCTTCTTTTTTGTAGTGGCACAAAACTGAAAACTATGGGAATTCCAATCAATTAAAGAATTAATGAACAAACAATGATATATAAATTATGGAATACTGGTATCACATCCAGCTTCAGACACTTATTAGTCATGTGACCCTAGGCAAGTTAGGCAAGTCACCTAACCCTGTTTGCCTCAGTTTCAACTGTAAAATGAGCTGGAGAAAGAAATGTCAAACCACTCCACTATTTTTACCAAGATAACACCAAATGGGGTCATGAAGAGTCTGACACAACTGAAAAATGACTGAACAACAGCAAACAATATGTGTGCTCATGATGAAAAGGACAGTTTCAGAGAAACTTGGGAAGATTCTTATGAACTGCAACAGAGCGAAGTAACCAGAACCAAAAAAAATAATTTATATAATAACAAAAATATTGTAAAGAGAAACAATTTTGGAAGACATAAGCACTCTGACCAACCAGGATTCCAGGGAATTAATGATGAAACATGTCACCCATGATCTGAGAGGTGTGAAGGATTGGAGACACACAATGAGACATACATTTTTGGACATGGCCAATGCAAGAATTTGTTTTGCTTTACTATACATATTTGTTACAAGGGTTTGATTTTTCTGAAAGGGAGAGAAAATATGCTTTCTAATTAAAAAACAAAACAAAATAAAATAAGCTATATTTTTAAGAAAGGTCTAATGACTACTCAAAGGTATATAATTAATTAGTGGCAGGACCACTAGATTTATCTGAATTTTCCTAGACCATTCTAGTCCTGTATTATAAAAGTAAAAAACAAAACAAAACAAAACTTGAATGCCTTAAAAAAAAGGTTGCTTAAATTTTGTCAATCCATAGAATTATAGAATGCAGAGCTAGAAGGGGCATTAGAAATCACTTAATACAGGCCCTTCATTTTACAAATGAGGAAACAGAGCCTCAGAGAAGTGAAGTCATTTGCCAAGATTACATAGATATGGAAACCATGTTTTTTGACCCCTTCCAATACATTATTGGCTCATCATTTGTAGATCCTGTACTTGGAGTATTTTTTTTTTCTGATAATGAGGATAGATTTGTTCAAGTCATGTACTTTGTTTTATTTTGCTCCCATTTACAAGACATCTGAAGCACTTTGTAAGCCATAAAGATGTTCTATAAATACAAATTATTAGTACTTGGTGCTACTGCTACAGCTGCTAAGAACAGCAATGATAATAATCTCATGATTGTAAAAACACAGTTGTAGTAGATAGATATCTGACCGTAGAGGCAAAAAGACCTGGGTTCAAGTCTTGTCTCAGACACCTATTAGCTGTGTGACATTAGGCATGTTACTTAACCTTTGTTTGCCTCATTTTCCTTAACTGTAAAATGGGAATAATACAAGCACTTGTCTTCCAGGGTTGTTATGAGAATCAAATGAGATAGTATTAGTAAAGTACTTAGCACAGTATCTAATTTAGCACATGCTTAGTAAATATGTATTTCCTTCCTTTCTACTTGCTGTGACCCAGGGCAAGTTACTTAATTTCTCAGTACTTTAGGCAAATCACCAAGACTATAAATTATAGAATTCCTCAGAGGGATTTCCCTCTACTATGATACCACAGATCTAGAATGAAAAACAAATGAACAAAAAAATTTCTTTTGAGCTTATTGTTGTTGGGTCATTTAGTTGTGTCTGACTCTTCATGATCCCATGAACTATCCATGGGTTTTTCTTGGCAAAGACACTGGAGTGTTTTGCCATTTCCTTCTCCAGCTCATTTGACAGATGAGGAAACTGAGGCAAACAAGGTTAAGTGACTTTCTCAGGGTCACACAGCTAGTAAGTGTCTGAGAACAAATTTGAACTCAGATCTTCCTGATGCTAGGTGAAGCACTCTATCCACTGAGCCACCTAGTTGCCTTTATGGTCATGAAGAACAGGCTAATCAAGAAAGTAACACAGCATAGTGGAAAGCATATAAGATTTCAACTTAGAAGACCTGAATTCAAATTCTACCTTATCAAATTGAGCCACATTAGACTCAATTCCCTCATGTATAAAATGAAGGGGTGGGACAAGATAACACCTGAGGTCCTTTCTTGCTCAAACCTATAACTTCATTAATACAGTATTCGAACTCAGTGCTTACCCAATAGCTCCATAGAAAATGTTTACCAGGCTGAAAAACAGGTATATTCTATGAAAAATCATATATTCTTCTTTCTTAAAACCTACAAATAGATCCCTCCTCCCACTATATTCCTATATTTTTACTACTGTACTCCTGTGCTTTACTACCATACTCATATATATATATAATTGTTATAATCAAATGAGATAAGCAGTCATGGTGACAGACTGGCTTTTAGCTTCCCTAGTGATGGCTAGGTAGTTCAATGTATTGAGTACTGACTGACCTTGAGGTCAGGAAGAAATTAATTCAAAAATGGCTTCAAACACTTAATAACTGTGTAACCCTGAGCAAGTCACTTAACTTCTGCCTGATTCAGTTTTCTCAACTATAAAATGGGAATAATAATTGCACCTACCTTGCAGGGTAATTGTGAAGATCAAATGAGATGACACTTATAAAGGGCTTGTAGGTGCTTCATAAATTCTTGTTTCCTTATTTCCTACCTTTTTTTTTTTTTTTTTTGCT
The DNA here is from genome assembly GCA_011680675.1 of Gymnobelideus leadbeateri. Taxonomy (NCBI): domain Eukaryota; kingdom Metazoa; phylum Chordata; class Mammalia; order Diprotodontia; family Petauridae; genus Gymnobelideus; species Gymnobelideus leadbeateri. The sequence continues at coordinate 347,414 of WOXC01011825.1, forward strand.
TTTTGGAGGGCAATTGGGGCTAAGTAACTTGCCCAAGGTCACACGGCTAGGTTTTTTTTTTTTTTGTGTGTGTGTGTTAAGTGTCTGAGGCCAGATCTGAACTCAGGTCCTTCTGACTCCAGGGCCGGCACTCTACTCAGTGCGCCACTTAGCTGCCCCATACTTCCTACCTTTCTAGGCTTATTACACATTACTTTATTCTCCCCCTCAATTGTCCCATTTTTATTCCCCAAAATCAATGTGTCAGTTCCAGCCTCCTTGACAATGCACAGGCCATCCCCTGTACGTGGAAAGTATTCCTTCTTTTATCTATCTCTTAGAATCTCTAGCATCTTTCAAGGCTCAGCTTTTGTGTCTTCTCCTACAGGAAGCCTTCTCTGATTCTCTTGGTTGTTAGTGTTCTCTCCCTCTTTCCCACAAATGATGATTTTTATACTGATTTATTTACTTTCACATCCTCTTGGTAAAATGTATGGTCCTTGAGAACAGAAACTAAGCTGTTTTTCTCCTTCTCTTTCCAGTGACTTGTTTGGCACTTAATAGATAAATTATTGCTTGTTGGAATGCATTGGATTGAATTGAATTGAATGACAGCATAACCTCCCAGAAGGTGACAGTTATCAAAAATCAGTAATTTCCCTCTCGGTGCATTGGAAACGATAAAGTGATTATAATATTTTTTTCCTTCTTATATATCAACCACATTCTTTCCTTAGTTTTGAAGCCCAGTATTTAGATGCATTTACCCACCCTTTAAAAATAAAGTCTTCTTTGGGGCTGATTTTTCTGAGCAGCAACAACAAAAAACTATGAAGGTTCAGCCAGACAGAGGGTGGGTGTAGAGGATATGACTTTGCTGAGGGAAAGAGTTTGTGTTGTTTCTGCTGCTTCAGGTTTCCCTGGCACTGGGATGTTATGTGGGATTATTGTGACCTAGGGTGATCAGACAAAGGGACTTGTCTGTCTTTCCCGAAAGGCTATAATTACAGCAAAGGGGAAGTGAGGGTAGTTTAGGAAACAGAGGAATGGACACAAAAGGGAAAACCTACTTTTATGCAGGGAATTGCTTAAAAGGAGAGTACTAACTGAATTCTCCCCAAAGTGTCATTCAAAAGAAATCTGCGTCTCTTTTGTGTTCAGTCTTGGTAAGGCATGTGGTGGGCATATGGTCCCCATACTGTGAAATGTTCAGTTTATGTAGTGAGTATAAAAGGGAGCGCAACCACCTGCGCGGCTAGAATAACAACGGCCCACATATGGCTGTGGGGACTGCGCAGATGTAGTCTGAGGGAGCTGTGGAATATTAAGAGATTATTTTTACATCAAAGAAAAAAAAATCTGAAATTAAGATGAGCAAACCAGCTGTACACAAGTGGTCTGGGAGCTGTTTAAAACTTCTAGCCTGAGAACGATTATTCATAACAAGTTCAGGGATCCTTTATTTAGCTTTACCAAATCTTATAAATTTGCTTTTCTCTTCTTTCCTTCCCTTCTCATCTCCTTGTCCCACCTCAGTCCCCACCTCTTTGGAAATTAGTTTTCTCACCTGGAAAGTTAGGGGATTGAATAAGATTGGTCTAGGACTCTTGTAACTTTTTATGGTTCTTACTGTGAATACTTTTAACCCCCTTAAGAATAGTTGAGAAAAAAATTTAGAGGATATTTTATACTTTTAAACATTTTTGGTGTTGATCTTTACTTGATTTTTAAAAGCTATTTATTTTATGTTTAGATTTTATTTATTTTATTAGATTTGTTTATTTTATTAGATTATTATTTATTTATTTTACAGGATATTATGTTTAGAGTTAACTTAAAATTTTTCTACCAAACTTGAATTTACAAACTTATGCTTTTAACCTTTGCTAATTATAGTCTGCATTTGAGCAACTTTGTGTTTCCCTTAGCTTAATGTTTTTTATTTTTTGAAAATAAGCTTTTTTTTTATTGGTTTGATGATCTTTATATTGGATGTTGAACCATACTTGTGATTTTCCTGGGGTAGGAAAGTCTCACTGAGTAAACTCTATCAATGAAGATTATTAATCCTTGCTCTGCAATTAATAATCTTAGAGGAGGAGTTCTTATCATTTTTTTTTGTCTTGGACTCCTTTGCCAATATTGTGAAGCCCGTGGATCTCTTCTTGGAATGTTTGTAAATGAATAAAATAAAACACATTGGATTTTAAAGGTAATCAATTATATTGAAAGTCACCAAAATATTTTTTAAAAAGTTCATATCACAGGTTAAGAAACCCAGTGAGTGGGGCACTAAGAAATTAAATGAGGGGGTCACACCCCAATGGATGTGAAAGGAAAACCCAGATCTTCTTGAGTCTGAAGCCAATTCTCTATCCACTATCCCACAATGCCTGTATAATATTCTTTATTCTATTATCCAATTAATTTTTTGAGAGGATTTTGGAGACAATTTTCTCTAACTAGCCCCATGTTATGGATGAGGAAACTGAGGTCCAAAAAGAATTGACTTGTTCAAGATCACACAGCTAAATAGTTACAGAGCCAGGACTAAAATTTGGTCTTCTTACTTTTAGTTCTAGGATTCTTCTCATTTCACCAAACTTCATTCTTTGGCACTAAATTTAGCTAAAGAAGCAACTTCAGGATTCCTTGCTAGGTTAGCTGCTTAGGAAAAGAGTGGTTGTGGAGATGGTTCTTGTGTTTAAAACTGCAAAGAAAAAATTAAAAAATATTAAAAAGTCTAGTTTTGAGAAAGGAGAGGGGAGAGAAGAGACAACCAAAAATGCCCCTTTTATTAAAAAAAAAAAAAGAAATAGGAATAAAAGAAGCACTCTGTTGCCAAAACAGAGGAGAGAATAAATATAATTTGTTGAGGGGGTGGGGAGAAACCTCAAGACTTTTCCAGATGGCTCAAGACCTGACTCCCTCATTTCTTGACTTGTTGCAACCCAGGCTTTCTCTCTCTCTCTCTCTCTCTCTCTCTCTCTCTCTCTCTCTCTCTCTCTCATCACCTAGAGGGTGTATAGGTTGTATCATGAAATTTATCTATTGCTTATATTTGTATGTATCAGTTTAGTTTTTCCAGGAAAACTCAAAGCTTCTTGAGGGCAGGGACTTTTGTCTTAGGCTCAGCATCTAGGGAAACCGAGGTTCTAATACTGGCTCAGCCATTTCCTTTTGTGACTTCAGGCTAGTGTCTTTACCACTCCAAGTCTTTCAGATGGAGATAAAGACACTTGTCTTGTCAGCCTCCTGGGATTGCTGTGAGGAAAGTGCTTTGTAAACCTTAACAGCTTTTTGCAAATGTGAACTTTTATTTTTATTATTATGCTTCTTGGTCCCCCAAGGTGTCTGTCTGCCACCACTTGGAACAAGAAAGGTAGGTATAGAAAGTAGTAGATAAATAAGTAAATAAATACTTATTTACAAGTCTAAAGAGAGTTTTGGGGTGGAAGAAGTGTACTTATACTATTTGTTTTAAAACTTACAAAGTACTTTACATATATTAATGGTGTTGAGTCACAACTACTTGTGATGCTGAAGATGAAACTGATGTTTAGAACTTTAGTAACTCACTTGCTGTGATCCCAAATACTAAGTATCAGGAGGTGGATTTGAGCCCAGGTTTTCCCCACTCACAATACCTTTCTTAAAAGATCACATATAACTAAATTCACTTGCCTTGCAACTTGTGGCAAAATAACAATAGATGGGTTTTCCTCTTATAAATCAGTCTGACAATTTGGAAATTGGAAGGTTTTGGTAAAGATGAGCAATGAAAATGAACAGAAAGAAGAAATAACCACACTAAGAACCAGTCATTGTTCCTTCCCTTTCAGTTCCTCCTCCCTTTTCTCCACTCCCACTATATATTTTTCTAACTTCCCTATGCAAAAGTAAAATTAATCATATTTGAAGACCTAAATTTTGAAGATCTAACACCCAAATTCTAGTTTCTGAAGTCAGGGATTGCTGAAGTTATTCCTCTAGGCTAAAGTTTTGTTAATGGTCTATGCCATTAAATTTTAAAATGCCAGGCATAAATAGGAAAACCCTTACTATTCTGGTTTGCATAGAGAGTGGGGGAGAAAGGAGAAAGCAGCTGTGAAGTCTTTCTTGGGATGACCAAATGCTAGAGTGATTTTTGAGTCTTTGCCAGTTACACCAAAAGGATCTTGAATTTAACCTTGAACTTTTGAACCTGTTGGATTTTTTTTTAGGTTTTTATCTCAGTTATTTTAATCCTAATCTCTTACGTGAGATGGATCAACTGTGCTGAGGCACAGTTACTTTAATAAGTTATTTAGCTGTTCTTAAATTGTCAGCTGGTTGTTTAGTGTCTCATGGTGATGTTCCATGACAGTATAGAATTACTTTTCAACTTATCTAAAGTGTTCTGCTCTTGGATCCCAATGGATCAATAAACAAATTGAAACCGTCAGATTAAAGGGGTTTGCCTGGGGTGTCACTATTGTTTGGTTGAAAAGTTAAAAGATAATAGATTCTGGGCATTCCAACCTCCTATTTCTTCTTTGTGATTTCATTCTGATCCTAAAGTTTTTCTGCTTGGTTTACCTATATAGTAATATATCCATACATATTATATATATATATATCATATATATATATGATATATATTATATATAATATTCTAATTGATGGAAAGCTAACTTTTAGTATGCTTTGGGGCTGATGTTGAATAACAGGATTTGTCACCTCACAAAATAAAAATTATATTCTGTCATCCAATTGTTTTCTGTTGTATCTATGTTCCATTTTTAAAAATGCCAAAATCAATTACAAGATACTTATGTTTGAAATGCACACGTTAAAAATGAATAATTGTGTGATTAAGCTCTCTTTCTCCATCAGTATTATTATAAATGAATGCATGGGGAAAACAATTTTTTCCTACAAATGATCAATTTTGCTTTTCTTCCCTATATTTACCACATGTCTAGATTATTGCAATAGTCTTCAAACTGATTTTATAGAAGAAGCCTCATAGTCAAGTGAAGGCTTATTTTATGTGTTGGAGAGAACTAGGGACCTTTATAGGTGGCATTTCTCCCTTAGCAACTCCATTATAATCATTTTGTTAGGTAGTCATTCATTCAACAATCTTTGATTAAGCAAGACACCACAATCAGTTCCTGACCTCAAGGAACTTATAGACTACTTATCTATCCTACATTACTGCCAAATTAATCTTCTTAAAACATTATTATTATCAGGTTATTTCCCTGTTCAGAAACTCCAAACGCAAACCATTGCCTCTGAAATTCAAACTCCTTTGCCAGGTCCTCCACATGGATAAAAGTTTATCACCTCCATCCTCATTATGAACCCTTTCATGTAGCCAGACTGTTTCCTCACTGTTCCTCAAATATACCCTGCTTCTGGGCCTTTAGTGAATCTTGCCTAGAATGCCACCCCTTCCCTGCCCCATCCTAGTCACCTAATTCAATCCTGTTCCCTTTTTAGGACCTAGTTAAAAGTCTTAACTCATCTATAAATCTTCTCCAAACTGGGTCATGGGGTTCAGAGCTGAAAGAATACTTCAGAACATAGTTCAACTCATTTACTTGACTGATGAGAAAAATAAGACCTAGAGAGGGCAAATGAATTATCTAAGTTTATGTAAGTTATAGTGAGCAGTACAACCAGGATTTGAACTCACATTCTAACTCCAAATATAGTATTCTTTCCACCAGAACATACTGACTCCTCACATTGATCTTTCTCTGTTTCTGCTGAGAGCATTGTCCTACTTCCAAATCATTCAGGTTTCAGAATTCAGGTTTATTCTTGACTCTTCCCTTATTCCACATATCTAATCCTATCTCTATGACATGTCTTGTATCCACCCTCTGCTCTTTGCTCACGTAGTCTCTCCTTTCTCTAGTTTCAGGCCTTTATCAATTCCCACCTGAACTTCTACGATGGTTTCCTCCTTGTTCTTTCTACCTCCAAACTCTTCTCTGTCCAATATATCTCCTAATATCTGTCAAATTGACATTCCTAAAACACAGGCTTGACCATGCCACTATCCTCCATACTGAAAAACCCTTACTGGTTCTTGATTGCCTCTAGAATAAAATACAAACTCCTTAGCTTGACATTCAAAGTCCTTTATATTATGTGTTCTTTCTACCTTTTCAGTCCTGTTTCATATCACTTTCCTTTCCTCAACCTCTGTTCTGGTCAGACTGGCCTTTTAGTTGTTTCCTGTACATACCATTCCTGCCCCTTGAATCCTCACCTCCATGGCATATCTCGAATGTCTTGAATGAAATCCCTCTTTACTTCTTATAGGATAGGCCATGGTCTCCTTTGTGAAGCCTTTTCTGATATCTCTATTCATCAGCACTCTCTACTTCCTAAAGTTACTTTACACAATTAATTTTCTACACTTTGTATTTACTTATTTCTTTTCATATTGTATCTTCTCTGTCCCCTTCCTCCCAGTAGTATGTAAACACCTTGAGGGTAGCAACTATCTTGCTTTTTGCCTTTCTATCTCCAGGACCCAGCATAAGGCATTGCCCATTCATGGTAGATGCTAATGTTTGTTGAAATGGATTGAATTTTTGGTGTAGAAACAAATTTTCACACAGTGGCAGTACCTAGGGTGAGTCATGTTTATAACTGATTGTGGGACTTTGCGAAGACCCAAAGAAGAAATGGTATAGTGGAAAGAACACTGGACTTGGAATCAACAAAAACTGAGTTAGATTTCTGTCTTGAACATTTACTAGCTGTGTGACCCTGGGCAAGTCACTTAACCTCTCTTGGACTTACGTTCTTCATTGTGATATTAGTAATACCTACCTTTCAAGGATTTTATGTGGATCCAATGAGATAATATATATAAAGTGCTTTGCAAAACCTTAAAGTGCTATATAGATGTTAGTTGTGATGAACAGAAATCATGATAAGAAATCCATTAAAGAAAGGCCCCATGTTAGTTGTATCATTACTTGCCTAGTCCTTTTAGGATTTTCTTTTCCAGTTTTTGTTCCTTGTTGTTGAAAGACTCCCTGACTGCAGATGTGGGGGCGTCTATAGCTGCTACTGGTTCTTTTTCATTGTCATCATTTGCATCTTCATATTCCCCTTCCTCATGGTTGAAAGGGTCTGCCTTCTCAGATTTCTCCTTATCTCTCACACTGCTCTCTTTCTCCACTAGGCTGGAGGCAGACCCATAGGTCTTTATAATGTCTTCCAGCTGCCGATTGAGCTCTTCTGAAATATCACTCCCCAGGTTTTCAGGGACAGCATTTGCTTCTTTCTCAGGTACCTGAGATGTGGACTCTGGGTTCTGCTCTGCTTGTTTGTCTAGGCCATTCTGATGAGATAACGATGGAGTGCTGCTTTCTGCAGAAGGAGGTAGCTGCTGTTCAGCAGACAGATCTGTGTGCTGGTTACTCTCCATGCTTGGTCTAGTATCTGGTATCAAACATAATGAGGTTTAATGTCATTCTCCAAATTGTACATGAATGGGATACAGCAATGCTGATTTTGAATGGATTTATCACACATATCCAAAACAGATGGCTATTACAGGCCTATTGTCTAAACAGGCTTCACATTCATAAACTTCTGTTACTAGAATTGGAATGGAAAGAATGTTTTTCAAAGTCATTTTTCATTTTAAAAGCATTCTATCAACACAGGATTTCCACCCTCCCTTCTCTTTCTCCATCTTCCCTTAACTTCTTCCTCCGCACACTTTGGAGAGGGTAGGGAGGGGTGTGAAGAAAGGTAAGTACTATTCTCTATTATGGAGACTGAAAGCATAATTACAATGTATTTTTTCCTATGTTCATATTGACACTTGACTCAGGGAGGATAAGTCTGAGCAGTTTTACTTTAGGGTTCCCATTTTCTTATCTAGTATAGCTTAGGGTCATAATCTGGGAGAAGAATAGCTCTGTAAATATTCCCCCCCAATTATATGTTTTTTTCATATTGTACAAATTTTATTAATATCACAGTTATAATTGGGGATTATCAATTCTCAATTGTAATATTAAACATAAAAACTTTGGAACTAAAATCGTAACTTATATGAGGCAGCCTTCTGCTTGCCTACAATTTGAAAATGTTCACTATTTGGAAAATATAATATTTAGAAATAGAATCATAAAATCTCAGAGTTGAGCAGAAATACCAATCAAAGTGGCCATCTATAGTGTAGCAGAAAGAGATCTAGGTGGGGCAGAGAACCCAAGTCCTAGTCTCAGCTCTAATACTAGCTATATGACCTTGGGCAAGGCACTAATCAGTCCTCTTTTCAGCCTCAATTTCCATATATAAATTGATGGGGTTGAACTAGACAATAATAGCAGCTTACATAAAGAGTATTTTATCTGTAGTAAACCCTTTCACAGAGAGTATTTCCTTTGTTTAAGATTACTTCTGACTCTAAAATTCTTTGACTTAAATGTTCTAACTACCATGAAAATAAATAATAAAAATAATGATAGACTTTGCCATATTTTGTTCCAACACAAGAGCTGAAAGAAGAGATGAAGCAAAAAATTTTATATGAAAATATTGCAGCTTTGATCACTCAAGGGTGTGTTGGAGCCAACTTGCACAGTTTGCCAGAGCCAATTGTTCAATTTTCAGTGTGAATTTTTACACCTGGGAAACATATACATGCTACAAATCAGGGATTGATTTGTTGTTTGTTGTTTTCTATACTAAGAAATTGATGGGGAACATGTTGATAATACAAATTAAACTGAGAAAAGTGTTCATACCTTTTTTTTTTTTTCCGGAGCCAATTGTTAAACATTTACCAGCAAATGTGAACACTATAGTTTGGTCATTTTCAAACAGTAGCATTGTTTCGAAATGTAAAAGCAAATGTTGCAAGGACAATTGTTTTTGTTTTAAATGTATCAAATAGGTATTAGTCCTGAGTTTAGGGGTTTTTTGGAGATAGGGCAGTAGTTTCCTTTCCTACTTTCTTTCTCCACCATATACACACATTCTGAGTAGCAGTCTTAGAGAAGGGAGGGTTTAAGGTGAATATGAAATGAGGGCAAGGAGGAAAGTTAGGGATCAAAATTCTAGTATAGAGTAAAATCCAAAGGTCACAAAAATATGGGAAGATGTTTAATATGAAGTAGTCTTTTGGAGAAAAGGTGTGATAAACATTAGTGGAAGTATGGGGACATACTTTGAACACACCTGTCCCCAAAGGAGACAGTAAATTTAGGATCAATAGATCAATTTAGTTAAGTATCTAATGTAAGCCAGACACCATGTTAAAATCTGGGATACAAAAAGTCAAGACTCCTGCCCTCAAGGAGCACACAATCTAATGAGGGAGACAACATGCAAACAAACATATATACACAAGCTATACACAAGGTAAATAAGAAATAATTAACAGAGAGAAGGCATTAGAATTAAAAAGCACTGGGAAAAGCTTCCTGTAAAAGATGGGATTTTAGTTGATCCTAAAAGGAAGCCTGGGAAACCAGTAGACAGAGTGGAAGAGCGGGAGCATTCTAGGTATGGGGGACAACCAGAGAAAATGTCCAGAGCTAAGAAGTGAAGTGTCTTGTTCATGGTACAGCCAGGACAGTCAGTGTTACTGGGTCAAAGAGTATGTGTGGGGAGTAAGGTGTAAGAAGAATGGAAAGGTGAGCGGGCTAGGTTTTGAAGGACTTTGAATGGCAAACAGAGGATTTTGTATTTGATCCTGGCCACTGGAGTTTACTGAGTTTTTGGAGATGAAGGGAATGTGACATGGTCTGGCTTGAACTTTAGGAAAATCACTTTACTCACTGAAGGGAGGTTGACTTGGAGTGAAGAGACTTCTAAGGCAGACCCACAGCGTGGTGGTAGTGTTAGAGGAGAGAAGGGGGTTTATTCAGGAGATGTTGCAAAGGTAAAATCAACAGGTTTTGGCAACAGATTGGATTGGGGGGGTTGGTGGTGGTGGAGTAAGACAGTAAGGAGTGGAGAATGACTTCTAGTGGTCAGCCTGAGAGACTGGGAAGATAGTGTTGCTCTCTACAGCAATAGGGAAAGTAGGAATGAGGCAGGGTTTAGTGGGAAAGCTAATGAGTTCAGTTTTAGATATGTTTTAGATGTCTACTGAACATCCGGTTTGAGATATCTGAAAGGCATCTGAAGATGTGAGATTGAAGTTCACCTGAGGGTTGGAGGAAGATTGGCATCGTTAGCATGGAGGTGGTAATTAAATTTGAGGGAACTGAAGAGATCATCGAATGAGGTAATATAGATAGAGAAGAGAAGAGGACAGAACCCTGAGGGACATCTATGGTTTGAAGGCATGACCTGAATGAGGAGCCAGCAAAAGAGACTGAGAAGTAATTCTCTGTCTTCAATTTAAGAGTAATTCTCTTGCATAAGACAATCTTTATGTATTAAAATTAAAATGTAGAACCTTAGGTGCTTTCAAAGTTATTACCAAACTTAGTAGGGGAAGAAAACTTTTATTGAGTTGGTTGGAAGGTCATGTGGTATGATGAATACACTAGACATAGAGTCAGAAGTCCTGGGTTCAAGTTCCACCTTTGTCAATCAGTAACAGTGTAACTTCGACCAAATTGCTTTAATCTCTGTGAGCTCCAGTTTCCTCATCTATAAAATGAGGGATTTGAATCTACAAGGTTCCTTACAATTCTTTCAGTCTCTAAATTTATGAATGGGTAATAGGACAGGATAGAGTTATAATCCTAGAAAATCAAGGGCAGCTACATGTTTTTGGACATTCTCCTTCAATGCCTCATTAGTTCACGGAGGTACTGGCCCTGGGTACTTGAAGGGAATGTTAATGGAGTGAAAACTCTGGCAGTTCCTGTGAATGTAGAAGGGCTTTCATTTTATAATAAACTTTATACATAAAATAATAAATTTTATGTCATCTAAGGAGAGGCTTATCAACAGGATGGACAAAGGATGAGACTGCTCTTTTGTTTCTGGATGGATTACCCTCTAATCAGATTTTTACTTTTGACAAATGTAGTGGAGGAGCAGAGTGGGAAGTGGGGGGAGGGTAGTGCTTGTGGCAGATTGGGATGCAAAGGACAGTCCTACTACCTGTACAGTCACACTAAGAGAGGAAGATCTCTAACCCTCATACTTAAGGGTTTTGTTTTTTGTGTTTAGGGAAATGGGGAGGGGGACATGGGATTCCTGTGACTGGTGCTATGCAGACTGGATCCTAGGTCTCTGCTTTGTATTTGATGATTATTGCTTGGGGAAAGAAGTAGGACTCAAAAGATGAGGAGGATTTTCCCCATGTTAGTGCCCTGGGACAAAACCTTATTTTTCTGTTAGTTATGATTATACAACCAATGATATAATTGATCCTTGCATAATGAAGAAAGGCACAAATGACTCCCTCCCTTCACTGAAAATGTAGTGGTTTAGAGGTAGGCAAATTGCATATACTGTCAAACTTTGATAATGTGTGATTAATTTGGCTGACCTGCTTTCCATCTCTTTTCTTAATACCTGTTACAAAGAATGGCTCTCTGAGTAAGAGGTATGAGTAGGGGACAGGGAGGAGGGATATATGCAGGGGCCAGTCCTCTCCTCCTTAGACAGCTTGATGCCGCACATGCCATACCCCTTTCAACATGCCCCCAAGGGGTCACCATATGGGTTCCAAAGTGTAGACATCTGATGGGCTTTAGCCCGTTGTAGCGAAGAATTCCTGAACTCAAGCAGTCCATTGGCCTCTGTCTCCTTAGCATCAGGGATTATTGATTCATGTTAACACAACCAATTTAGATTTTAAAAGACATGCACTTTGGGCAGGCAACAGAGGATGAATAGAGAAGCCCATGGCATGTTACCATAAATATAGTGTCTGGAATACTAAGACTACCAATGAATTCAGGCCTACAAAAAGGACTTCTTTCAGCAGTATTAGAGGAAAATGGATGGTCAAAAAAGGGAGAGGACCAGCAGTAGATAGGGAGTAGATAACTGTAGATAACAGTAGATAACTGGCAACAGAGAGAGAAAGCAGAGAAGCTTTACTTCTATGTTCTTTGCCAAGAAGAAGGACCTTTGGAATGGAAAGGACAGAACAAAAAAGACTAATAGAGAGTTGATAGCTAAGATCAACAAGGAATTAATAAGAGAACACCTAGCTACCCTTGATGAACTTAAAGTCAATTGTTCCAAGTAAACATTGAATAATAAAATAACTAATGATAATAATAATAAATGGAGTAGTAAATGAGCTAATGCCCCCCCCCCCCACCGTAAGTAACATTTGACAGATTGAGGAGAATGGGACTAGTAGTACAGGAGTAGAGAAGATTAAATGTTGCCTCCATTTTCAAAAAAGAGAAGAGAATAGATTCTGCTCACTATAGGCCAATGAGCTTGATGTTGATGCCTAGAAAATCCCAGAAAAGATCGTTAAAGAAATAATTAGTAAAGAACTATAAAGGAAGGAGTAATTGCACAGAAACAACACTTCATGATTCTCCAAAGAATTACAAACTATTAACAACCATATGAAAGAATTCTCCAAATCACTCATAAGAGAAATAAAAAATTAAAATAACCCTGAGGTTTAACTCCATCACACTCAACAGATTGGCAAAGATGACTATGAACCAGTGAAAACCAGTTTGATTGGCATCATTCTAGCCCCCAGGATGCAAGTATGGTAGGGATAATAAATCTTGAGATTGGGCATTACCTCCTCATTACCTCTTGCTGAATGGCACAATTAGAGTTACCTGTCCTTTTCTCTCACTCCTCACTCCTTATTAGGCAATTTAGAAAAACCTTCATTTCACTGGTCCCAATTGACTGTTTTCTTCCTCTATGGATAACCTGGCAGTCTTCTCTTGGTGCAGGCTAACTCTATATAACAGTCTATATAAGTTTGAGCCCAGTGGGTCTATGTACTTTTGACATGAGTATGAAAACTAATGCAAGGCTCTATGTCAGGAAGCTATTCTATGTGTTACTCTTGGCAGAAGGCAATGGGAGCCATAGGCTTAGGCTGTTTCCTATTCCCATTTAGTCTTTTCCTCCTCTTGGGAGTAATAGTTTTATAAAATGCTATCCCTGTGTGGCTCTGCTGTTCTTTTTCTGAACCCTTATGTACTATAATGACAAAAGATGGAAAGAGTAAATGTTGGAAGAGTTGTGGAAAGTCAAGCACATTAATGACTTGGTGGATCAGTGAATTAGTATTATGGTTCTGGAAAGCAACTTGAAATTATACAAATAAAGTGGCTAATATGTTTGTAACTGATGACCCAGATATTCCATTGCTAGATATATTCACTATTCCATTGCTACATATGTATTGCTAGATGAATTCACAAGAAATTCACTTACAAGAAGAAAAGTTTCATATCTACTAAAATATTTATAGTGGTACCTTTTGTGGGAGAGACATAGTTTAAGGGTATTTAAAAATATTTGGGGGTTTCAGTGTGCTATAAACCCAATAAGAGTTAACATGTTATACAGTAACCAAAAAACCAAAATTTACTCTTGGACTGATTTAAGAAAAATATAAATTCCAAGAATATGGAACTGATAGTCTCGCTGTATTTTGCCTTGGCCATCTGAAATTCTGTGTTTGCTTCTAGGCACCAGGATACTGAAGGGATTAAAATCTATTCCATGAAAGAATTAGTTGAAGCAACCAAGAAATGCCCATCAGTCATGGAATAACTGAATAAGTTTTCCTGCATAATAATAGAATGTTATTATGCTGTAAGAAATTAATAATATGATGAATATAGAGAAGTAAAGAAAGACTTAGATGAGCTGATAGAGAGTGAAATAGGCAGAACCAAGGAAACAATATACACAAATATGGACTCAAAACTGGTTGAATGACCAAACTCAAAATGTGGTCATTAATGGTTCAATATCAAAATGGCAGGTCTCTAGTAGTATATCTGGGGATCTGTTTTTCATCCTGTGCTGTTTGACATTTTTATTAGTGGCTTGGATAAAGGCATAGATGGCATGTTTATCAAATTTGTACATGACACAAATCTGGGAAGAATGGTTAATATATTGGTTGACAGAGTCAAAAGATTATGACAGGCTAGAACACTGATATCAGTCCATTAAGATAAAATGTAATGGGGATAAATATAAAGTCTTATGTTTGGACTCAGAAAAGCAATTTCACATGTATAAAATGGGAGTGGCATGGTCATAGGCCAATGTTGAACAATGGTTTAATGTTTAACAACTGCCTCTATATGAAAAAAGTACACATGACACATTTTAAGTTTAATTTGCATTAATAACATTTTTCTATTACTTCCTTAATTCTAGACAATCAGCAAATTCTATAAATCAAGTCCTGATTTATAATGTTTGCTGATTTCTAAGATGTACTGCTCACATTGAAAATTTACTAATTAACTCATATGAACTGATTCAAGTTGACTCCTACCTGTCCTTTCAAGGAAAACTAGCCATTTGAAAAACATTTGGATAAAACGATAAATTATTTTAGTGTATTACATGCTCAATATGAACCAATATATGATATGGCAACTAAAAAAAAACTTTAAAAAGCATGACTTCCAATGATAGTCTCATTGTCCTCTGCCTTGGTCATCTGAAATATTGTGTTTAATCCTGGGCTACAAGATAGTAAAGGGACTCAAGTCCATTCCTTGAAAGGATTGGTTGTAGAAACTGGGGATATTTAGCTTAAAGGAGAGGAAACTCAAAAAGGACATGACCAGACAGTCTTCACATATTTGAAAGGCTGTCATGAAAAAGAGGAATTATACCTGTACTGTGTGGACCCCGAATCAAGAACAATGGATGGAAGTTGTAAAGACGGAAGTTTAGGCTTGATCTCAGGGAAAAATTCTAACAATTCAAGGTATCCCAAAGAGAAATGGATTGCCTTCAGAAATGGTGGGTTTCCCCACAATTGGAATCCTTCAAGGACATGCTAGATAGTGACTTTTCAGGTATGTTGTAATAGGGATTCTTTTTTCAGATGTAGGTTGGACTAGAGAGCTGATGAAGTTCCTTTGAACTCTGAGCTCTTTCTAAGGTTCCTTATTTCTTTATTGTAAGGAGAATGGAAGAAAGTAGGAACTAGATGATTGAAGGCATTAAGCTTCATGGTGTAACTGGGCAATACTCATTCAATCTTTTAGTATAAAACCTAAGCTTTGGTATGTTGAGACAACAATCCATCTTGATTTTTAGAGGTTTTTTTTTTTAATTTTAAGACTGCTTATAATCATAGGATCACATATTTAAAACTAGAAGGAGCCTTAAAACTCATCAAATCCACTGTCTCATTTTACAGTAAAGAAAGTGAGGCTCAGAGAAATTAATTGGGCTCAGGGTTTGTTGACTCCAGGTCTATCACTGTAGCTTTTCATTGGATTATGTAGCAATATTTTAAAACCTAATCAAACTTGAACTAGCTGTACCACATAACATGATCCCAAAATTACTGAATTGAAAGGGACTTGTTCTGGGCTCTATATACCATTTCACTTAGGGATCTCATCAGTTATCATGGAATTAATTATCTTTATGCTGATGATTCAATGATGTACTTATCCAGTCCTAACCTGTTTCCTATCTTCCAGTCTTGTATATCACCAACTGCATACTGGACATCTTGAACTGAACTTGAACTTGAACATATTAAATTCAATATGTATAAAACCAAACTCATCATCTTTCCCCCTCAACCTTCCCTCCCTCCCTCTCTAGCTTTCTTGTTACTATGGAAGTCACCATCATCTTTCCAGTCTCCCAGGCTCAAAACCAAGGTGTCATCCTCAACTTCCCTATCATTCTCTTTCTGTTTCTGTTTCTCTCCTTCCTTCCCCATGTCCAATCTATTTTGAAGTCCTTTCAATTCTACCTTTGTAACTTTTCTCTCTCTTCTAATACTGCTACTACACCAGGATCTCATCACCTCTTTCCTGGATTTCTGAATAAACTGTACTCAATTCAGTTCATTCTCCACTCAGCTGCCAAACTGATCATCTTAAAGTTCTGGACTGACCATATCAGCTACCTATTCAATAAACAACAATGGTTCCTTATCACCTCTAAGTGATCCTCTGTTTGGCCTTCAGAGTCCTCCTTAGCCTGTCTCCTCACCCCTTTCCAGTCTTCTTATGCCTTTCACCCTATCATACATTCTCCTATTCAGTGACATCGTCCTCCTTGTTGTTCCTTGAACAATTCGCTTCATCTCCTGACTCTGCATTTTCACTGGCAAAATTCTCTCTCTCGGGGCGGCTAGGTGGCGCAATGAGTAGAGCGTTGGCCCTGGAGTCAGAAGGACCTGAGTTTGGATCCAACCTCAGACACTTAATGCACACACAAACAAAAACCTAACCGTGTGACCTTGGGCAAGTTACTTAATCCGTTGCCCTCAAAAAAAAAAAAAATTCTCTCTCTCTCTTAGTCTTAAACTCTTTGCTTTCTCCAAGTCTCAACAAACATATTTTCTTCAAGAGGCCTTTCCAGATCCTTATTAATGCTAGTGCATTTCCCCTGTTGATCTCCAATTTATCCTATATATAACTTGTTGTACATAGATATTTGCATTTATCTCCCCCATGATACATGTGCATCTTGAGAGGAGTAACTGCTCTTTTGCTTTCTATGGGTCCCCAACAATTAGCACAGTGCCTGGAATATAATAGAGCCTTAATAAATGCTTGTTGACTGACTGACTTCAAAGATCAACCAGATTGACTTATATCTGAACAAGGATCACCTCTATAAAATACCCCATGGTCAAGAATTTTCTTGAAGATTTCAAGTGACAAGGATTTCACTCCCTCCCAACTGGATTCAATTGATCCTGAACTCCTATAGCCTATATGTTTTATCAGGTCACAGTTTATCTTGGGGTCTAGAGACAAAAGTGATCATTAAGAGCATCTGGCCCAACACCTTCATTCTATAGGTTGAGAAAATGATCTCCATAGGGATGAAGTTAACCTAGGATCTCATAGGTAAATAAACAACAGGACTGCAGCTTTATCACAAGTCCTTTGACTTTATATCTAGTCTCTTTCAACTATACTATGATTCCTGTGCTTCAGATACTACAATAAAGTTGCCAGATAGTCTCTGAATCTAACAGAAAACATGGAATTTGGGTTAGTGCAAGACCATTCATATGTAAGAAAGGCCATTTGCCAAATTACAATATGGATCTTAGCTGTAGCAATGATTCTTAGGTAATAAAAATTCATTTCTGTACTGAATAGTCTTCCCAAAATCCTATTGTAATGACTCATTGTGGTGTGGAAATGATCCTGGTTTCTGAAGTCTATGCCAGCAGAACTCAAGCTCTAGCAAGTTTATCCAGGCTGGAAAGGCTTGAAGTATAATTCTGGCAATGGACAGAACTGATTTCCAGAGGACTATCCTAGCTATGTATGGAGATGTACAGGACCAGTAAGCAGATTTTACTCCCTGACCATGGCAACCCGTGAAACAGAGACAAATACAAAATAGCTTCAGGCTTATGTGGTCCCTTTCTGTTTTTGCAGAGAGGGTAGTAGAGTGGTACAAAAGGGAAAAGAGGGTACTGAGAATCACACAGTTTTAGACTATATAAACTTTAACTTAGCTGTTGATATGCTAAATGTGAGATCTTTTTCCAATGACCAGGTGAACATGCATTCATGTCAATCCTGATATTCTTGCTATAAATTAAACCAAACAAGGAAGGGAATTTCAGCCAATAGAAGGATGATCCACAGGTTCTCCTTAGAGAGCCAAATAGAGGATTTAGTTAAATTGCTTTTATTGTGAACTAAGGACAATAAGAAATAATTTCAGGAAACATTTGTTCAGCTTATATTGAAGAAGTTTTTACCAAAAGACCATCAAGAAACTATTTTCAGCTTATGAACTAACATCTGTTGCCAAGGATGAAGTGATAGAGAAATTCTATGAACAATTTGATGAGGATCCTCTGACTTAAATCTACATATACCTTGATGAGGAAATGTGACTTTTAGTATCTAGATAACTGGTCTCAGAGACTGGAAGATTTGCCTTTGATATATACTAGATCTGTGATTCTGGTAAAGTCACTTACACTTTTACTGATACAGTAACCCCCTAAGACTCTAAGTTGCAAAGGGGGTACTACTGATCTGCATTGATAGGAGTTTCCTCTTTGGAAGTTCTCTACACTAATATAATCACAGGTCCAGTCAAACAAACAAATAAACAAACTGTAATGCTTAGTGACTTCAATACAAAGGTAAGAATAGATGAGGAGAAGCAGAAACGTATTTCAAGACATGTAGCAGGAATAAATATGAGAATCCAGAAATTTTTATGCTACACAGAAGTCTAATGCCTATTATCATGAATATTTTAAGAAATTTTTTGGAATGTTCTAGATGTGGTAAATACTGAATAACTTCACAAAAATGAAATTTACTATATTGTAACAGAAAAAAATGGCATTATTGTTGCAAAGTTATTTTTTTTTAAGATTGGATATTCCTCTCTCAGGCTGAAAATGTAGTATCTATTCACAGGGCTGTTTGATATAGAAGCTTTAACCTTCTTAGAAAGTCTGGTAGCCCACTCTTCCTTGGGACTCACCATATTGTTGCCAGTCCTAGTGAGGATACTTGACTACCTTTAGCCCTGCAGCAGTTTGTAACTCTTGAACTCAAGCAACCCACCAGCCTCAGCCTCCCAAGATTGTGTTTGGCTATGGGATTCATTTTTTAAGAAACTGGCTATATATAATCAGAACACTTTATTTGTTAGATTAAATATTAAAAGTAATATATAGGTAGATGAAAGAATAAAAATAAGGAAAAAATATGTTGTATGCAATTAAACAACAAAAACCTCAACCCATTTAAGCAAGATATTGATCATGAAAATGGAGTATGATTGGAGGAAATAAGATTATCAGGTCCTTGAAGTCAGGGACCATCTTTTGCCTCTTTTTCTATCTCCAATATTTAGCACATAGTAGGTACTTCATAAATGTTTAATTGATTGAAATGGTATAGACAGATTACAATGATTTCACACAGAAGTTTATGCAAGTCAGTTGCTAGAACAAGAAGGTCAAAGGTGCCTAAAAGCATCTTAGAAACACTTGACTTATTTACTAAGTGGAGATCAATGACAGTCATAAATGTATGTATTTTAGAATACAATTTATTTGTAAGATCTTATATAACAGGATAATGTAAGATAGGGAATAGCATCATCTCATAACACAGAAAGAAGCAGTGGAGGGTAAAATTAGTTTAAAGAAACTTCATGAGGAACATAATTAAAAAAAATCCTCCCAAGAGAGGAAATTGGATGGAGGACAACAAATATTTTTAAAAATGGAAAAGATCTGCAAGGATTTATACACTGTGTATAGAACTTTTTTCATCACCAAAGACAAAAGAGCCACTGCATCTGGACTTTAATGTCACAGTCCTGGATATGCTAATAAAGGAGACAGAAGCGGCATTAGAGAGAACAAAGACAGAAAAAGCAGGTAGGTTAGACCAACTGTACAAGGAGAAGATCTTCATTGGAGGGGTAAAGTTGTGGGAATATGATTGAGTCACAAAATATCTGAGGGAGGAGAAAGTACTGAAGGTAAGGGAGAAAATCCTCTGAAATTATCAATACCCTCACCAACATGAGCAAGTAAACATCAACTACTGCCCTATCTGGTTATTTTCCCATCTATATAAAAACATTTTGAAAATCATCTGCAAGGGCATTCTTAATGAGAGAGAGAGAAAAAACAACTAGGCTATTATAGGAAACATTCTACAGTAGAACACATCTACAAGAATAACGAACATCAGTTGAGTCATAAAACAAGGAACTATATGCTTTCTAACCCTGTGATGGCAGAGATTGGGCACAGAGCTCTGGGAAAAGAGATCCCCTTTGGATGATGTGGTCTTCCAGATACTCCTTTTTGCAGATGACATTGTGATGATTTCATCAAGTCCCATAACATTGTAGAGACTCCTGGAAGAAATCTGTAATCACTCAAAAGAATTTGGCCTATTCATCAGTGTAGGAAAGGGCAAATGAATAAAGAAAATTTATTGCATAGATTTCAACATTCATTTGGATGAATACCATATAGAATTTATCCAGCAGTTTATGTATATGTATCTATATACACATGTATACATATATGTACATATGTACATGAGTATACACACATATGTGTATATATGTATTGCTATTTATATCTGGGATAGAGAGTGTAAATGGACAAACTAGGTCCAGAATGTCAAAGTGGGGAAGGAGAAAAACTGAATTGCTTTTGGAAACTATAGAGCTCTTTTACTGACTTCAAGCCTCCCATGAAAATAAAGCTTCATTTTTTCAATACTAACATTTTCCTGGATATAGTAGTAAGACATGAAACACCATTGCCTACAAAGAACTAAAGATGGGACTCATGTAGAGAGTAATGGAGAAGCCCATGGTAGCTATGGGCAGGCTACAACGTATATCCAATAGGAAGCTCTGACAAAGAACAGGAGTGAAGGAAGTCATGAAGGAATTGTATGATAGGAATAGAAGGTGGGTTGGCCACTTGATAAGATTGAGATAGGACAAGTGGACAGCCAAAGCATTCCATGGGTACTTTGAAATGTTGGGAGGAAGTGAAGAAGGCCTGCAGAATGTTGGATGGATCCCCTATGGTAAACTTTTGGGAGAACGTAGTTAGGAGTCACACATGGGTTGGGATGGCATGTTTAGATCAAGATCTATATTACTGGAGGGAATTTCAAATTGATGAGACCACTCGTCTATGTGAATTTTTGAGTGTGACATAGATGGAGAAATTATAGAACTCATTCACCAGTGTCTCTGTCTTTACATTTATGTGTACACACACACACACACACACACACACACACGCACATCTTAGATAACCAGAATAAATGAACAAGAAGTTGGGATTAGATTAAACAGGAGAGGGAGAATTGGCTGAGTCTTCGTTAGGAAATTGTGATGCTCCATTAAGTACCCTAAAACTTTTCCCAGAAACTTAATATTATTTTTTCAATACCAATATTCTACCCTGGTCACATGGTAGCAAGCCATAGAACACTACAGTCTCTGAAAAAATGAGTGTCAGTAAAAATAGTGGAGGGACAGATGAGTATGTATGTATGTATGTTTAAATGAATATGTGAGTGTATGTCAAGTTGTAATACATAGGACATAAAGAACTATAAAGAAAAACTGGAGTAAAGGATGACAAAAATATATGACAGAAAGAAGAGAGATATGCTGGTCATGTGGTGAGATCAAGAGATAACTGGCACCTTGTGTGCTTCACTGATATTTTTATAATATGAGGAGAAATTAAAGGGGTTTTTTTGTTGTTTGTTTTTTTAGCACAGTGGAAACACTCACCTGGGGAAAACATGGTCAAGTATTACATATGATGAGCAGACATATTTGATTTGTCATTTGCATCATTGGAATGAACATCCACACTGATGTTACTATGGATGCATTTGAGTGAATATCGAGTAAGGTGATTGATTCCATAATACTAATAGGGTGCTTTAAATATTGTTTTAAAGAACTTGATTTACTATAAAGAACAAAAAGAATTACCTATCATGCTCTTTTGGAAACAAATTGGAATCCTCAATTGAAATAGATTTTAGAAACAAAGATATTTGTTGTTTTACATTCTATCCAAAAGCTAGAAACCTGAGAGCACAATGGTTTAAAGGAAAAAACACTCTGAATTTTCAGTCAGAAGTGACTTAAGTTCTATTCCGGACGAAGACCCAAGTCCTGGCTTTCTGCCTTTGATATTTACTAACTATGTAACCACAGAAAAGTCATTTAACCTTTTCGAGTCTCAATTTCTGAACCTGCAAAAAGGGATTAATAATAATTCATAATGCGGTGGCTAGGTGGCGCAGTGAGTAGAGCGTCGGTCCTGGAGTCAGAAGGACCTGAGTTCGGATCTGGCCTCAGACACTTAACACATACAAACAAAAACCTAGCCGTGTGACCTTGGGCAAGTTACTTAACCCCAATTGCCCTAAAAAAAATAATAATAACTTATAATAATCTTTATAATAAGAGTGATAATTATTAATAATAAGTACTGACCTTATAAAGTTGCTATGGGGATCAAATGATATAAGAGAATTTTATAACTCATAAAGTTTTATATAAATATTGGCTCTTACTATTATTCAAATCATTAGGCAAAGATCAGTCCGAGTGAGCCTTGGAGGGTATGATTTTCTCTGCCTGTGTCCTGTCAAGTACTGCAGATTAAATAGGGTTGGCACCTGTTACATATACTTCATTACATTGTAGTAACTTTAACGTAAGCCAGAATTTAGGCTCCCGTTGACATCAGTTCTATCAATACCTAGCGATCCATTTATCTTTAATGATAAAGTCAGGTACTCTCACAAAAAGAGGCCCCAGTTTAGACTCTTAGTGTTTTGCTGATGATAATATGTTGAATACAATAATATAAATATAGATGCTGTATGAGATAGATGCAGGATCCCTTTCTCTTTGTCTCACCAGTGATTGAATGCCAAGATCTTAACAAGAAGCAGAAAATGTTCTTTGGTTTAGACAGGTTGCTCTCTCTTCCTCCCTCCAAGGTAAAGTTTAACATGCAACCTGCCAACATCAACTAAATACTGACGAAAAGTAAATTCTCCTTTCTTCACACCATTTCTGTCAAGCCAGCTTCCTCTCAATCAATTTTATAAAGCATCTCTTCACCTTCATAATCACAGGCATTTTAAATTTGATCCCTGGAGGGCACACACATCAGTCTATATATAGCTTCTGCCTCTCCCCACACCACCAAGCAGAAAGACACATGGCACGCTCTGTCCAGCCAGAAGTTATTTTAAGCTCTTCTAAAAGGAGGTTTGGTATTTAGTTAACACTTCATCCTTGAAAACCTTGGAAGGAGAACATTATTTTTAAAAATTAAATTCTGAATAGGAAGAATTAACAAGTTGAAATATGTACATTAAAAATGATTAGGTAACATACTCATATAAATATCTGTGTACTTTAAAGAGGTCCTCTTTGTTAGAAATCAGACCCAAATTTACTTAGAATCTACAAATAATAAATATAAATAGTAGCCTGTGCACACAGGGTCTGGGTTTGAGCCAATGGAACTTGTTTGTATATGAATTTGCCCTGTACTTTTCAGGTGTAAAGATTGCTCTAATTTCATATAGTAATTCTATTGTAAGCCCTCTGGATTTTCACATTATATTTGCTTTTAAATAGGAATAATGAGTCTTTGAACACTCAGGAATCCTCATTCCCTAAAAGTGGTCTAATTACAGCAGGGAGAAGCCTAGTTTAGGGAAATTTGTGTTCCTTTTTAATTGTCCCTTTCTTAGCAAATATTGATCTTCTAACTAATTTCTTGTAGCAAAAAAAAGGAGCATTATAAAACTTTCTCTTGTATAAACTCTATTATCTTGACTATATTTTTTTCATTCTTCAGACTGAAAATTTTTTACTGCCAATTTTGGCAGAAGATTAAAGGCCCCCTGTGCATTACTGAGGAGTATATTATTAAAACACAAATAAAACAATGGAAAGGGCTTCAGCAGTTCACTGTCAATCTCCAAGTTGAGCTGTTTGGGCAATGCAAACCACCCTTGCCACCCCAACCCCAAGCTCACAACTTTTAAGGTTACTTGAAAAAGTGTTTGTTGAACTTACCAGTAGGCGAGGAACAAAGCAAAGAGAGGAAGAGAGAGCCAGAGGAAGGAGGTAGTTATAAAACAAAACAAAGCAAAAAAAACCCCAAACGAACCAACAGCAGGGCAGGGCAGGGCAGGAACCAGAGCAGGACACTCACCCCTGGTGTTCCTGCTAGAGAGGGAGAGAGAGACACATATGGACACACACACACACACACACACACACAGACTCAGTGAGAGATGAGGAAGGGGGTGGGGGGATGGGGGTGAACTAAGGGACTGAATAATTACATATATATGTATATATATATATACATATATATGTATATATACATATATATGTATATATATACATATATATGTATATATACATATATATACATATATATGTATATATATACATATATATGTATATATACATATATATATGTATATATATACATATATATGTATATATATGCAAAATATTAAGTGTGATACCTTGGTGGGGGAGTGGAAGGGAGGAAAGGGGTGACTCAGAGATAATTGGCAGCTTCTAGGGCTTAACATTTTCTTAAACTTTATTTTTTTTTCTATGAAAAATGGAGACAACCAGAGAGACCCTTCCCCCCCACCCCCGACTGTATTGAAGGCTAGAAATACTGACATCTAGAGTAGCTTTATTTTGAGGCGGTTAATTTTTTCACCCTGGAGGGCTTTTCATTTGGGTGTTCAGGTTTCTCAGTTCTCGATGTGTTTCTGGTATGGTTTGTGATTTCCCTTCCTTTTCTTTCTCATGTTAGTTTAATTATTTAGTCTTATTTTGTCCCTTAGTATTTGATATCAAGTTGCTTATGCAGAAAATGGGTGGGGAGGGGAGGGAAAGATATATATGGCTTGAAAAAAATGTAAGAATTGAAACACTTTATTTGTGATGTAATTGATATTTACTTGTAAGGCTTGAAACATCCAAAACAAAGCAAACAAATAAACAAAAAAACCCCAGCACCATGGAATAGCAAAGTTTCTTGTCCTGGTTTGTAATTTTATCTATTGTGTGCCCTCCATGATGTGCTAACCCAGGGGTGGGGAACTTGCAGCCTTGAAGCCACAGGTGACCTTCTAGGTCCTTGGGTGTGGCCTTTTGACTGAGTCCAAGTTTTACAGAACAAATCCTTTTATTAAAGGGATTTGTTCTATGAAGTTTTAATTCAATCAAGGGACTGCACTTGAGGACCTAGAGGGGCCACTTGTGGCATTGACACTGAAAGTTCCCCACCCCTGGTAACCTCTTCTTTCCCTTATTATTGGTATTCTAATATGCCCTCAGAGAAAATGCCTGTAGTGGTGGTGATTGAAAATATTGCTAATAATTTGACAGTATGGTAAGGTGTCACAGAATTCCAACATTACAGCTTTCCTTCATGATTCTGCAGTAGTATGTAAGAAAGGATGCCAATTTCTAATGGATCATTGTTACAGCACAGTGCTGAATGACATAGGAAATACTGTAGTGTCCTAAGCATGGAAATATTTTTATTAGACTTGGAATAGACTTTCTATCATGAGACTTTTAGGAATTGCTTACATAATTAATAATTAGTCATTATAGCATGTGGAAAAGAGCAGCATATGGGGAATAAAAAGTTGCTGTTCTTTTTGAAGTCAGAAGACCTGGATTTGGGTTCCAGCTCTAACCTAGAATTTGTTCTGACTTTACACAACTTTTAGGGATCTCAGTTTCCTCCAAAGTAAAATGAGATCAATAATACTTAACCTAACTGGGTTGTTATGAGGGAAACACTTTTACTATCTTAAAGTATTATACAATCCTGAGTGATTGTTATTTCTCCAAATTATATCATCTGCAAAAATGTACATGCATTTGCTTAGATGACTTCTAGTGTTAAACTGTTTAGTAATTGCTGATATTGGTTAGTAGCTAGTCTTGGATTACGTACCTCTCTAATCCATTCTCCACATCACTGCATGATTGATATTCCTAGAGTGCAGGTCTGACCATGTCACTTCCTTTTTCAAGAGGCTTTAGTGACTCCATATGTCTCTAGGATAAAATACAAATCCCTGTCTCTGGCATTTAAAGTTCTTTCCTCAGTCTGATTTTAGCCTGTCTTTTGTGACTGACTTCTTGTCACTTCTCCTCATGTGCTCTATGGTCCAGTCAAACCAATACTATATATTGAAAGTCTCCCATTTCTGTGTCTTTGCAAAAGCTCTCCCCATGCCTGCAATGGGCTTCCTTTTCACCTCCATCTCATACAATCTCTTTGGTGTTGTTCATTCACTTCTGACTCTTCATGACCCCATTTGGGGTTTTCTTGGCCATGATAGCTGGAGTGGTTTGCCATTTCCTTCTCCAGTTCATTTTACAGATGAGGAAACTGAGACAAATGGGACCTAGGCTCAAGCAGTTACTAAGTGTCTGAGACTATATTTGAACCTAGACACAGACCTTTTGTAAGACCTGACAGACCTGAGTCCTGTGTTTCCTAAGAAATTACACAACTCGGGACCCTTCCCCCTTCCTTGCTGCCACATTAGCATTAAGCTCCTTTAGAAGTCTTTCAGGACCCTTCCCCCAATAGCAGCAAACACCCTGGCATACCCAGGGTGACTGCCAACACAGGTTCTTAGATCTGCTTTTCTAAAGGAAAGCAACTCAAAATGGGTTAACAATCTTGCTTTAATCAAACATATGTATTTACCTAGTCCAGGGGGAAAAGGTCAGCACCCTGAACTTCAAAGAATACAGAAGTTACAAGCAGACAAAAAATACAGACAGAGAAACAGATCAACAGACAGACTTCCAACTGTCTGATCATTACATCCATACCTTGTCAGTTAGCAGAGAAGGAAGCATCAACATCTGGGTTTTCAAAGCCGGGGTGGGGCTGCCTAGAGTCTCATCTGGTCAAATCACACAACTCTTCTCAAAGTGAAGCCCAAAGCAAAACCTCACATCAGGGTATATATAGCCTTCTGGCTCAGAGAATGTAGCAACCTTCTTGACCCACTGCCCAATCACAAAGTAACAAGGTGTGGGCATTCCTGAAAACTAAGCCTCCCACCACAGGGTCCAGGTGAGCACATTCGGCCTTTTAGGGGGTAGAGTATTTTTTTTTCTTTTTGGAGGGCAATTGGGATTAAGTAACTTGCCCAAGGTCACAGGGCTAGGTTTTATTTGTGTGTATGTTAAGTGTCTGAGGCAGGATCTGAACTCAGGTCCTTCTGACTCCAGGGCTGATGCTCTACTCACTGTGCCACCTAGCCACCCTGGTAGAGTATATTTTCAAATCAGGGAAGGTTCTTGGAGTCACTTAAGCCTATCAAAGGGCCTATGGGCAGGGAAGATCTTAAATTCCCATTCCCATAAAACCCCCTTCCTTGCTTTAGCATTTGCCAAATAGGAATATGTACATTTGGGTTGGCTATACTCTGTTTCCCTATTCTTTGTCTTTTTCACATCTAGACTGTAAACCTGCCTCCCAGCCAATGGGAGCAAGCGATAGTGGTGGGAGGTGGCTTGACTTCATTAGGGTATAAAGCCTTGCTTTATCTTCTGTAACATGCCTCATTCCACTGGTTCATTCTGGTGCCAGTGATACCCTCTTCTTGTGAGAACTGAATAAAAGCTTCCTGTTCTTATCTTGAGACACCTCTGACTTTTCAATTTTGGGTAGGGGATTATTGGTGTCCCTGTACCCCACACAGAGCTTTCCCCTCACAAGCATTGCTTTGTGTTTAATCTGTTTATCTTTTCTATATACTTATTTGCATTCATGTTGCTTTCCCAAGTAGAATATAAAGTCCTGAAGGAGATATTTTTTTTTGTTTTTTATCCCCAGCACCTAGCACAGTATCTAGCAAAAGTATGTGCTTAATAAATGATTGGTGAATGGATACCCTGACTTAGTTTTCATCACATTTAACACTGGATATTACACATATAAGTCTCTTGTGGCAAATATGTGAATACACTGTTATAGCAGAAAGATTCTAAAACAGGATCACAGAACTTAAGAGGTAAAAACATGACTTTTAATAGCATCTTGCCCAATCAATGACTTTCCGGAGGATGGGGGGCAGGGAAGGAGGAGACTTACCCAAAGACCACTATCTCCAAGGACTGGGGTGGCATAGAGAAGAGTATATCCTTAGTTCTGGGGGAATGGTTTATATCTCTGTTCATATGTCTTCTCAGTAAATATCTCTTTGAAAAAATTTAATTTAATTTAATTTATTTGGCTAGATGAATATAAGGTGCTAATCTTCAGTGCTTAATACTTGGATCACCCATCACAATGAGGTCTCAAGCTGATAGTGCTGAAGACAGAATTTCCCAATCCCTCAAGGATATCTCTGGAACTTAGAAGGGGAGATACCATGGTGAGTCTAGGTCTGGAGATCTGGTTCATCAGTGAAAACGGGAGGGCAAAGAAGGACTCCTAGAATTTTAAGGGCTACACAAATCTGTGGGGCAATATTTCAAAGGACTGTCTAACAATTGGAAGAATCCAATAATGAAACAAGGTACCTTACAATGGATAAATGAGAAAGTATTCATTAAGTTCTCACTCTGTGACTAGCACTGTGCTAAGCTCTAAGGATACAAATACAAGACTGTGCCTGCCCTGAAGGAACTTACATTTTAACAGGGACAGACATGAAACACAGCAGAACAGATGGTCAGGGAAAGGAACTTTGGTTAAGGTTATTATAAAAATGGACAGTAGGCCATGGGAAACTAAATTGAAATATTCCTGTGAGGAAAAATAGCAGAGTTGTTTTAATCATGGCTTCAGAACTTGGGATACTCTCAGTATATCTGCCTGACAGAGTGGGTCAGAAGAGACAGTTGAAAGTAAAGATAGACATGCCCTAGGGCAGAAATTCTACAGATGAAAGCATTATGGTAAAACCTTTGGCAAAGCAGTAAGATCTCCATCACTGAAATTCTTCAAACCAAATCTGGGTGATTTTGTATTAGACATACCATAGAAAAAGGTCTCTATTTATTTTGAAAGGAATATTGGACTTGACCTGTGAAGTTGCTTCTAACTTGAGGATTCTATAGTTAAATCTAAGTGAAGGATTTATAGCTCATTAACACCAAGTAGTTAACGGTGTTTAGCATGAAAAGCTAGACAGAAAAAGGGAATGAATGGGATTTATAGTAAACAGATTTTGAAACTGTGCTCTCTTGGAATTTAGTTTCTAGAATCAAAGCCAAGTTTTTGTGCTATTACAAGTTGATTGGAAAACTCCAGAGTAGGGGGAAGAGAAGAAGCATGATTAGAACAGACTGAACTTGAGTCAACATAGTCTTCATGTTCAGCAAGGATTGTAGCTTCATTTTATTCCTGTGGACAGGGTAGGATTGTAATCAAATTGACTTTGTTTTTCATTAATCTAGGTATCTAGAAAATATAGCAAAACCTCACTAATTTGAGCTCAGAGGGATAGTCAATCCAGATTAGTGAAAGTTAAGCCACATTTAACTCAATGAAAACTTATTTAATGCCTACTATGTGCAAAGCTGAGAGATATAATGGTAAATGAAATACTTTTCTTGAATTAAAATGTGAATTTTTGAATATTCAAAAAAGGATAGAAAGTACAGAAATATTCCAAGGATTAGGTTGCCTAGTAAAAATTTGGGGGCAGCTAGGTGGTGCAGTGAATAGAGCACTGGCTCTGGAGTCAGGAGGACCTGAGTTCAAATCCGGCCTCAGACACAACACAAAAACTAGCCGTGTGACCTTGGGTAAATCACTTAATCCCAATTGCCCTACCTTCCCCCCCTCCAAAAAAAAAGCAAGAAAAAAATTCTTAATAGACTTGTCTTGTCATTAAAGTGCTAAGAATAAATAATGCATTTAAATTAGATGGTTCTTTGCAAGTCCTTGAAGTACTTTGTTTTTCACAAAGGTATATCTTAGCCCCTCTTAATGATTCCAAATTCCAAATTAATGGAGTCTGAATTGATCAGGTTTTATTATCATGAATTCCTGAGAGTTCATTTTAGTAGTGAGAGAGACTTCAAGGATAAAATCTGTTTCAATGAGAGTGATTGATTTTCCATTATTATGAAAGGTTTTTGCATAACTGTTACAGTTTGTGATGTGTTGGCAGGGTTGGGGTTTTTTTTGGGGGGAAAGGTGGGGTTTATTCCAGCTGGCCTATAGATGGAAAATTTTTATTTCCATCTACCACTGATCCTAGCTACTCCAGTTCTGTGGCAGGTGACATCCCCTGCTGGGAAAATTTATTGTATATAAGTATGGAAGCTAACAACTGTTTTACATTTATTTGAATTCCCCATGGCTAAGGTATGAAGACATTTTTATTCTCAAAGCATCAGTTGTTAGCCACTTGCCCAAGAGAATTCCAGGCTGACTGTTAAAACCAATAATTTTCTGGTTGCTGTATAGACCAGCATCCCCTAATTTCTACCTCCAAAGCTGTAGCATAGTTTTCTGTATTCTTTAAGGCCATATGAGTGAAATTCAAGTTTTTGTCATATCCTAACAAGCTCAAAAGGCTTTGAGTGCATGTCCAGAGATTTATATTTGTTGCCAAATGACCAGTGGAAGTTTATCAACACTGTGCATTAGAAATTCCTTTGGGATGGTTCCACTATGCTGAAGCTTCTCAATATAGATGGGATGAGGTAATGGGATAGGAGGTGTAGCCAAGATGGTGGAATAAAGGCAGGGACTCACCTGAGCTCTTTCCCCAAACCGTCCAAATACTTTAAAAATTACTCCAAACACATTCTAGAGTAGCAGAACACACAAAAAGCTTAAGTGAAACAATTTTCCAGGTGGGATGATTGCAGAAATACTTATAGACAGTATTGCACTTAACCCAAGCATTTTAGCATTTAAGTTGAACTGAACATAGAAGGGAGCTGGGGTATTTTTTTTAGAGACTAGCCATGTTGTCTGTGTGTGTCAAGTAGTTTGGAGATGAGGAAAGAGTGAAGGAAAAAGCAGTTCAAGTCAGAAACACTGGGTGTGTGTCCTTTATATGCAGCATTTATATATGTGCCCCAATTTGTCCTCCCCTTAGTGGTGAAGGTGCTTTTTCAGTGAAACATAAAGGAATTTGTAAATGTAAGCATCTTGAAGGCAAAAATTGTTCCATTTTTGTCTTTGTTTCTTTAGTGCCAGAGAGTGCCTTTGTCAGAGGAGACACTTTTGTGCATATTGATTGGAATTGAATTGTGTTGATTATGCCCTTGAAGTGCAACTTACTACCTGGGAGCTGGTGTATTTATACCAAGGGGCAGGCTGTGATGACTAGAAGTGTTGAGGTCAGAGTGCTGCCTTCCTGAAAATACTCCCTGAAGATACTGTGAGCCATTCCCTTGCTCTAGGGATCTATGAATGTCAGGGGTCCCAGGATCCTGGCTGCCAGAAATCAAGCAAGCTAGGATTTTACCTGACATTGTTGCAAAGGTGGGAATGTACTTCCTGAATGCTTTGTTGTGATAGAAATACATTTTAGTTGGGAAAATTCCCAAAGTGGGATCTGTTTTGCTCTCTCTGGAATCTATAAATGAACTGTTATAAATTCCCCCTTCATTTTCAAATTTAAAGCTCTCTTGATAATATCTGCAAGTCTGTCAGCTAATATATTTTACTATGTCTCATTATGTGTATTCCACCCTTGGTCAAAAGCCATTCCTAAATTTCTGGAGTCCAGGGATACCAATTTCATATTTTAATTTCTAGCTCCTATTCATGTCCTGAATCCACTCTTCTCTCTTCTTTGGTTCCAAACAGTGACTCTGTGTGTGTGTGTGCGTGTGTTTGTGTGGGTGGAGAGTGAGTTCTGGACTTACCACAGTGGTATTATGAGGCTCAGAGATAATGGATGTAAAGGATTTAGCAAAACTAAAAGCAGTGTATAAATGCGGATTGTTATTATTATTATTATTAATTGGCCTTCAATAATCAGGCCTTCATTCCAGCGATGACATTCCCTGAGCCACCTACTGCACTCAGACTAAACTCCAGTGCCAGTGAATATTTAACAACTGCGATGTGTGTGTGTGGTGCGGGGGAGGCGGGGGTGGGTGGGGGGTGGGGCAGAATGCAAAAACAATTTGAAGTTTTATCTGCATTATTTGCACTTTCTTAAGTCTAGACAATCACCAAGTCACCAAATCAAGCCTGGCTTTGTAATAATTACTGATTTCTAAGGTAAAAATGCTCACACTGAAAATTTACCAATGAACTCTCCTAGAGCTTGTTCTTATGGACTCCAACACACCATTGACCTATTAGCTGGGATTTTTATGTCATCTGAGTGGTACTCTTCCTTCTACATTTCCCAGGTAATAGAGGATCATCATACATATTAACTCAACCAATGTATTGAATTTGATCTGATTTGGAAAAGCAGGCTAGAGATGCACCTAACTCTACTAATGCTCACTAAGTGACTACCCTAACCTCAACTGCCCTCCAAATGCAGAGTGACTGACTAGTCCAGTACCATGACCCATACTTCCTGAATGAAAACAGTGATCCAAGATAAACCACTTAAGAAAAGTTGTAACTTATGGGGTGGCTAGGTGGTGCAGTGAATAGAGCACTGGCCCTGGAGTCAGGAGGACCTGAGTTCAAATCTGACCTCAGACACTTAACACTTACTAGCTGTGTGACCTTGGGCAAGTGACTTAACCCCATTGCCCTGCCTTCCCTCTCCAAAAAAAGAAAATAGAACTAAGTTTATACTTACTGGCATTGGGGTATAGAAATCCATCTTGCCTTACTAGAAAGTTAGAGAGAGGGTGGGAGAGGATATAAGAGACAATAGATTGGGGGAAGGGGCATTCAGTAGGCTAGCTATTTTGGGGTGGGAGTAGAGGAAAGATGGGGAGAAAAATTTGTAACTCAAAATCTTGTGGAAATGAATGTTGAAAACTAAAAATAAATAAATGAATTGGAAAATTATTAATCATCCAGAAAAGTAGTAACTTGCATGTTGGAAATCTTTCCTTTCATACAACCGAGGAACAGATCAATGTACTGTGGCAAAAATTGTGACCTAAAGAAGATCACTGTCAACCTGAATAAAGTGAAGAAAATAGGTATGTGGTTGCTGTTATGCTGAATGCTACTCCAGAGTTAGTGCTGAAATGTCACTTGGTATATTGGTAGAACTTGCCTGGATGGTTAAATCATCTGTACAGATTGGGATGCAAGTTAGAAGCAGGCAGAACATATTGATATGGGCATTCTGGAAACCAAGAATGAGATGAGTATTGATAAAATGATGATGTTATGAGAGAATGCTATGGAAGCAGAGTACAAAGACAAAGAATGATGAAAGCTCATCACTTAAAAAGCAGACAACTCTGGCATGTTAATTGATCTTGTAATTAAAACAACAACAGTATAACAGATAAACAGGGAACTAATTTGATTTTTTAAAAAAAAGAAGAAAACCGAATTATTTGTATCAAATATGTAAATGGATAATTCACAATAATTGATAACGAGATAAAGGAAGTTAGACTATTTTATCCAGTTATTTGCTAACTAAAATATCTAAGGGGAAATGGCATGAATGCTTACAAAAGTATAAAACAGCAGGATTCACAAGAAATAAAAAATTAACTCATTATCAGGAAAAGAAATTGAATAAGCAATAAATAAAATCCCAGAGAAAAAACTTCAGAACCAGATGAGTTTACAAGTAAATTCTATCTAACATTCAGAGAACCAACATTTATTGAGACCTTTACAACTTCTCTCTATGATACAAATATATTCTTGATCCCTAAACCAGGAGAGACAAAGCAGATAAAAAATACTATAGACCAATATCTCTAATGAACATTGATGCAATCTTTTGAAATATTAGCAAAATTGCTTTCACCAATGTTCGTATAGTATAAAAACTGAGAACCTAGGTTCAAATCTTCTTAGGTGTGCCACTTACTACCTTTGTACCTTGAGCAGGTCATTTCATCCTTCAGGGCCTCAGTTTGCTCCTCTGTAAAATGGGGAATTGATTATATTTTCTTTGAAGTCTTTTCAAACTCCAAATTCTATCATCCTAAGAATTTACAGTCCCTTTAATACCACCATGAAGCATTGAGGAGAGCTTTCAAAAATAATAATGACAGTTTATTTAACTCCAATTTCCCCAAATACTTCAAAGTATCTTTTATATGTTTTCATCCCTATAAGACTTCTATGAGAAAGCCTGACTGACTTTCAGATTGGGGAACTAAAATAAAAATGATTCAAGTCACTTGTGTGACATCAAACCAGTTAATTACAGAGTTAAGGCAAGAATACAGGTTTTCTAACGACCAGAATAGCAAGCTTGTCACTTGACTGAATGCTTGGTTTGGAATCAGTTCATAAGTTCTTTTCAGAAAATGAAATCCCAAATTGGAGGTTAACTTATACTTGGAATAACGCATGGTTTTTCTTTTGGGGTATTGCAAATTTGTTATTCTGAAGAAAATGTTATTGTTCTCTATATCTGTGAATGCTAGAAGAGAAAGTAAATTACCTCATAAAATTCACTATCTTTGCATTCTCAGGATGAGGCCTGCATTGTGTATAATTATTTGTTATTCATATTTTTCCCACAGAGCAAGACTCAAATGAATGAAATAATGGAGAAGCGAATATTTGGATACAAACCTCAAACAAATAGAATATTTGTCACATCCCCAGAGAAAAGTGGGAGCTTGAGATTCTGTTTAAATAGCTTGTGTTACTAAAAATGTGAAGGGCAAAAGATGGATATTCCAGACAAGGGAATTTGAGACTCTGCAAGAGAACAAAATAACTGAGAGAGGGAAAAGAATTTGTATTGAGATGAATAAAATTTATACGGACTCTCTTTCTATTCCACATAATTCCTTGTAGCACTGAAGGCAAGCCACTATATCTGGAGACCAGCAACAGGGGAAAAAACTGTAGAAAGAGAAAATTTATTAAGAGAGTTCAGGCTACAAGAAATTAGGTTTTAATAAATAAGAAATAGATCTTAGAAAGTGACTGGGAATAATGAATGACACATGCATTATATTCAAAGAAAAAAATACTAAAATTCAATGTTTAATGGAACAACTACAATAAGAACTCATTAAACTGGCATTAAATTATTGTAAAGGATATATAATTTGGAGCTACTAATGTCTCAGTGCCAACTAGATACCCTATTGTAAGTTAATCATATATTGTTATTTTAAAAATATTAATTTAATCCCTATCAAGACTTCTTTATACTGATAAGATCACATGTCTGGATATACACATACATATATACATGCATATATGTATATGTGCATATATTGATATATATACAATACAGATATATACATAAATAATATAATAATTAACAATAAATAATATATTGTATATATCTGTGTATGTATATTCTATTTGTCTATCCACACATACAGGGCAGCTAGGTGGTGCAGTGGACAGAGCACTGGGTTTGGAGTCAGAAAGACCTAAGTTCAAATAGTCTCATACACTTACTAGCTGTGTGACCCTGGGCAAGTCACTTAACCTTGTTTGCCTCAGTTGTAAAATGAGCTGGAGAAGGAAATGGCAAACCATTCCAGTATTTTTGCCAAGAAAACCCCATGAAGAATCAGACATGACTGAATAACACATATGTATTCATATGTGTATATGCACATATAAAATTGGTGTATGGATACCACTGCATATTAGCAGAGGGATTTCATTATTATTAAGAGTTCCCTATAGCCATAAAATTATAGCTCCATATCCATATCTATGTATGTATGTATATATAACACATCACACATTACATATACATTATTTAGAATGTATATGTGAGTGTGACTATATATCTAGATCTAGATTTAGAAAAAAAAAACCCTTAGAATTCAAGCTTGGCATGTTTTCAGAATTGGTGGAGAGAAAGCTTACTTGGCATTCAGTGCCTGTGTAAAGGGTGGAGTTAGTGTCAGACCTTGAAAGGAGAGTTTTTTTTTCTTTTCTGTCTTCCTCTCTCTTAGAGAGGATACTTATCCCAGGCTTTCTTCAGAAAGAGGCCCTATAGAGAGAGAAAGACTTTGAAAAGAAACAGACATGTAGAGAAGCTGGCGTCTTGAACATATCCTTTGTTTTCCAGGTGACTTACTAGAGACTTCAGGGAACTTCCCCTTGGGTGATTTCAGGAACTTTTTCTTTTGGTCAAGTTGAACTATCTTACTTCCAGTGATAGAAATCCTTCAATTTGTATTGTCTAATATCTATCACTTTTCTAATTTCTATTTGCTATCAGCTTGGATCAATGGGTTTATACTCTACCATCATGACGGTCTTTGTTTCACTAGCATAGTAGGAAGTATATAGTATACTGGATAAACCAATATATAACCAATTCTTTTGATATAACTTTGGCTATTCCTTCCCCAGTAAAGGATAGCAACCAGGAAAGTAACTTGAATCTAAAATAATTTCTCCTAGACTAGTAATATTTATGGGGGAGAAATATGTATTTTTAGTCTCTTATACCATCTCTGAAGAGAGCAAAGTGGGGCAGCCTCATGACCTCCATTTCTTGCTGCCCTCCAGGTAATAATCAGTCTTCCTTAAAGACTGGTGACTGAGATTCCATAGATATCAATTCACACTTCCCTTTGAGCTGTATGTAGACACACACCTGTGTTGCATAAATCCTTGTGGAGCAGTGGATAGAGTACAGGGCTTGGATTCAAAAAGACTCCTCTTCCTAAGTTAAAATCTAGCCTCAGACACTTACTAGCTGTGTGACCTTAAGCAAGTCACTATTTACCATATTTCCTCATTTGTAGAATGAGCTGGAAAAGGAAATGGCAAATCACTGCAATCACTCTACCAAGAAAACCCCAAGTGGGATCATGAAGAGTCTGAAAAATCATGAAAAATGACTAAACAACAATGCACACATACACATAACCCATATCGGCAATACACATACTCTACATACAAACCCACACAAACATATTTCATTGGTAATAGGAACTCTCAATGAATTGTAGAAATTCTCTCTGTTGATATGCATTGATTGGTAAAGAAAATTTTTTCATTGGGATGTCCCTATGCCAACTAGTTCAGTTTGGTCATAAAACATATTTTGAAATTTAAAGGTACTTTAATGGTATTACCAATGTGGAAGTTACTGCTGAAGAAGTACAGTCAGATCAGTTCCTTATTAAAGAAAATATTAAAGTCAATTCCACATTAGAAGTTATAAAGATAAAATAAAACATGCAATTAAAACAACTATAATCTGATCTATTTAAATAAGTTTCTGATGTATTATGGAATACATAAAAGAGAAGATATCAACAGAGAAGCTTGCCTCTTCTTACAGAGTTTAACTGATGTAAAGCAGTCACCACAAAAAAGAACAGAAAGGCCTAGGAACTCCCTCAGATATCAAACACTTTATCTCTCAAGCAGACAGATATGGTTGCCAAGTGCAACATTGGGTTAAAATATGGATTCATTTTCAAGAATTTACAGATAAGGATGATAGAAGATTATAAAGAGAGATGTCTCATTTTTTTTAAAGTGAGAAGTAGAGGAAGGAAAGAAAAAACAATTTACAGAAAGCAAGGCAAGAAACGCAATTAGATCGTTTGAAGATAAACAATAAAACAGAAAGTAGGACAACAAACAGGAAAAATGGGAAAGCTTTCCCCAAATTTCTAGAGCAAATTCTCTTCTTCATCAGTGGCAGTGTGGGGGCCACATTTGGACTCCAACATTTCCTTCTCTAATATGCTCCATGAAGCAGTGGAAACGGTACTAAAGGAAATAAAGGTGTGAAGAGCAGCTGATATTCATCTTTTTTTCTGTTTTTGCAGTCAAACAGACCTAGACTGTTTGATTTATTATGAGAGCAATATGCCCTGCAACTTCATAGAATAAGTTTTGCTTATCCAAATATTTGCCAGTGCCCAAGTATTTGACTTTCTTTGCTATTTTTCTAACAGTTTACCTGTCATGTCAAGTGAGTTTGCAGTTCCACTTGGATTGCCCTTGCTGTAGCAGGAATCCATGAGGGAAATTTCAGATACCCTTTGGAATAAGGGGAGGAAATTTGCCTGGTCCTCTAAAGGTCTCTTACCTATGATTCATACACATATACACATATGTATATGTGTGTATATAATATATATGTGTGTATAAGTATATATATATTTATCTATATCTTTATCTATCTATATCTATCATCTATGATGAAGGCTAGAGAAATTGTGGAATGCTGGGTTTATAAAGACAGACTTAGAAAAATTTGTCCAAATACTGTTTTGATGGCCTTAGGAGCTGAGGGAATCATGAAAGCATTTTCACACGGGACATTTGGCTTCTCATCTAAGAGTGAGGGGGTAATGCTTTGTCAAGCCCAGGTCTGAAATATCTGTGGGGAGAGATCCATGTGGTCTGGGATGCTCTGTATGGATCAAATTTCCAGCTGAGACAAAGAAATCCATTTTCTTTGCTTTTTTCTTTTCTTTTTGATTGTGGGTTGAAGAAGGCCATTCTAACACTGAGTCAGGCACTCGAGTACTAAGCAAGCAGTAATCTTTAGTGGTTTTGTGAAATGTTTGTTAGATCTGAAAAAACTTTGCATTTGGGGGTAATTGTGATTTTTACCTGTACATGTGGGACTGCATAAAATCATGTCACACTGACTATTTTGAGAATCTTTTTTTAAACACCAACATAAAGATAATCAACATCTTTATGCTTTTATATCATAATCGTTTCTCTACATGTCCTCCCATTTTCCTATAACCCTCCTCTATAATAAAAAAAGCTCAAGCAACACTGACAAGTGTAGCAACTGTATTTGTTTATATCTGTCATCTTGAGCATCTATAATCATCTGAACTTGTTGATCAGCATTACGCTTATTTTAAATTGTTGCCTTTCTGCATTATTTTTATTTACATTATTGTAGGCACCATTTGCATTGTTTTGCTCTACTTATTTTTTTTTTTTAATTAAACAAGTGCTTTATTAACTTCTGGTTTACATCATTCATTTCCACCAGATTATGAGTTACATTTTCCCCCCATTTTTTCCCTACCCACCACCCCAGAATAGCAGTCCCACTAGATATCCCCTCATCCAATCTGTCTCTCCCATATCTTCTCACATACCCCCTTTGACTTTGCCATTAGGGCAAGGTGAATCTCTGAGCCCCACTGCCTGGACATCTTATGAAACATTTAATTTTAAAACTTCGATTTTCAGATCCATTCCCTTTCTTCCTTGTCACCCACTCCCTCTGAGAAGATAAGCAATTCAGTATGTGTTGTACATGTATATCTATGCAAAACGTTACCATAGTAGATATATTGTAAAAGACTGCTTATATTTCCCTTCCACCCGTCTCACCTCCCACCTGGTCCATTCCCTACTTTGATCCTGTCCCTTTTTGACAGTGGGTACTTCTAACCTCCCCACCGCCCAGAATGCCCTCCCCTCCATCAACCCCCCTCTCATCCCCCTTTCCCCTACTCAGGAGAGTGAGTGAGGGTAAGATATTCCATTTAGTATGTATGTGTTTCTCTCCTTGAGCCAACTTCAATGAGAATACGCTTTTGCCTTTTTGCCTTCCTGTTCTTCCCCTCCCCTGCAACTACTTCCCCTTGCCTCTTCTACATGAGATAGTTTGCCCTACCCTGTCTCTCTCCATCTCTTCTTGCCACTTTCCTCTCTCACCTCTTGACTTCACCCCTTAAGAATCATCCCTTCCTTGGGGCGGCTAGGTGGCGCAGCGAGCAGAGCACCGGCCCCGGAGCCAGAAGGACCCGAGCTCGGATCTGGCCCCAGACACCCAACACACAAACAAAAACCCAGCCACGTGAACCTGGGCAAGTCACCCAACCCCAATTGCCCTCCAAAAAAAAAATAATAAATAATCATCCCTTCCCATCAAATTCAACCTGTGCCCTCTATCCATGTATATCTGTGAACATATGCCATGTACCCTTCTTCAATTATTTTCATAATGAGAAAGATTTCATCAAACACAGTTATTGTTTTTCCATGTAGGATTGTAAATAGTCCAACTTTGATAAGTTCCTTTTGATTTCTTTTCCTTGATTGCCTTCTCAAGCATCTCTTGCTTCTTGTGTCTGAATGTCAAATTTTCTATTCAACTTTGGTTTTTTCATCAAGAATGCTTGAAAGTCCTCTATTCCACTGAATGACCATATTTTCCCCTGAAACAAAATACTCAGTTTTGCTGGGTAGGTGACCCCTTGGGTTCATTCCCAGTTCTTTTGCCCTCTGGAATATCATATTCCATGCCCTTCGATCCCTCAGTGTAGAAGCTGCCAGGTCCTGGGCTATTCTGATTGTGTTTCCACAATATTGAAATTGTTTCTTCCTGGCTGCTTGTAGTATTTTCTCCTTGATCTGGGATTCTGGAACCTGGCTATAATATTCCTGGGAGTTTTCTTTTTGGGATCTTTTTCAGGAGGTGATCAGTGGATTCTTTCAACCTCTATTTTGCCCTCTGGGTCTAAAAACATCAGGGCAATTTTCCTTGAGAATTTCTTGAAGGGTGATTTCTAGGTTCTTTCTTTGATCATGGCTTTCAGGTAGTCCAATAATTTTTAAATTATCTCTCCTGGATCTATTTTCGAGGTCAGTGGTTTTTCCCATGAGATATTTCACATTGCCTTCTATTCTTTCATTTGTTTGGATCTGTTTAATAGTATCTTGATTTCTCATAAAGTCACTAGCTTCCATTTGCTCCAGTCTAACTCTGAAGGAATGAATCTCCTTAGTGAGCTTTTGAGATTCTTTTTCCATCTGGCAAATTTGACTTTTTAAGGCATTCTTCTCCTCATTGCCTTTCTGAGCCCCTTTTGCCATTTGAGTTAGTCTATTTTTTAAGGTGTTATTTTCCTCAGTCAGGCTGTTGACTGTCATTTCATACTTTTCTTGCATCTTTTTCATTTCTCTTCCCAAATTTTCCCCCACTTCTCTTATCTGCTTCTTAAGGTCCTCTATGGCCTGTAGCCAGCTTGCATTTTCATTTGGGGCTTTTGGTGCAGGAGTTCTGACCTCACAGTCCTCCTCTATGCTTTGAGCCTCTTTGCCCCTAAAATAGGAGTCCAATGTTGAACTTTTCTGTTTATTTTGTTTCATTTGCCTAGGTATGTTGCCACTTAATTACTTGATTTTGGGGCTTGTTGCCACAGTAGGACTCTGCCACCAGACAGGGGAGCTTCCGCCCAAATGTGGGGTCTTCACAACTTCCACCAGTTGTGTGGCCTCTGTAAAGCCTCCACCCACTCTGGCAAGTTGGATACCTACCTCAAACTTCCCCCCCAGACCACAATCCAGATCCAGGCAGTTTAAAGCAAAAGTGATTAACCCCCAGACTGATTGCTGGATCTTCCTACAGTTAAACTCGCAGACCAGGAGCTAGAGCCACTACTGAAGCTGCAAAATGGCTTCTGTGCAGCTGTTTCTTCAGCAGCTTTTTGCCCCCAGGGGAGGAAGCCACGGGTTCCCCAAATACTGGTCCCAAAGTCCATAGGGCACTAACCTCTCACTTTGTCCTAGGCATATCTGTGCTGATAATTCTGGAATCGCCACAATTGCTGGTGTTGTGGGGTCCCTCCAGCCGGCTGAAGGCCTGGCCGCCCTGGGGCTGAAACCGCGGACCTGGGCTCGGCTCTGCAGGCTGGCGCTGTCGGTTCCCAGCACGCTGTGCTGCCTGCTCTCAGAGCTCTGTGCTGGCCGCTCCCTGCAGGGCTGCTGGGCTGTCCTCAGCAGGAGGTTAGCTTCTCTGTGCCGTTCTGTGGGTGCTGTGGCTCCAGAAGTTGTTTGGAGCTCCCTTTCACATTGTTTGAAATTTGTGTGGGGCAGAGCACATTGGAAATGCTGTTTCTACTCCGCCATCTTGGCTCCGCCCCCTGCTCTACTTATTTTTTAAAAAATCTTCCCACGTTTCTTAGAACTCTTCATATTCATTGTCTCTTAGGGTGTAATACCATTTCTTTATGTTTGTCTTATTCCAGGTACACCCTGTACCTAAATATAAGATTAGCTGGCTTGTCTGGAGAGACTGAATCAGTGAAGCAAAAAAATAATTTGGGAAAATTGTTTTTCCTAAACATATACATCTAGTAAGAATAAATAGGTGTAGCATTCAAGTCATCACCTATGAATAGCAACAACAACTTGTGTGGGAACAAATAGTTCATCAAACCTATGACCCAAGCACGCCTTATTGTTTTTAGCCCATTACCATTCCAGATCTCTTAGTCACAGAAGAACCACAGGCTTTAAGTCCCTGAATGCCATGCAATCCCTTCATACTCAAGATCTGAACAAAACAAATAATGCTTTAGACATTCCACCCCTTGGCTTCCTACCTATCATGGCCACATCAGGACCAACATTATACTTTATGCCTAAGAGTAAATAACATAGTACTTAATCCCAAGTACTAACAAACAAAATGTTTACGGGAGTAGTACATAAGGTGTGCTTTCAAGAAAATTTTTTTAAAAAGCAACAAAAACCAAAACCTCAACTATAGCCCAAGTCAGAACATTCATTTTGTTGCCAAATCATAAACTAACCAAAAGGTTTCATTTTAACTAGAGGTCAATAAAATATAGCTCCAAGTGGATAGTAGCTAGTAATAAAATTCAGTCACAAGAATAAGAAGGATCAGAGGACATTTTGTTATAGAATATCTGGGGGCGGGGGGAGGAAGCATAACTGGAATAAGAAGTTGAGGGTTTATAATCTTCTTTCCTTGCAATGTGTCTTTTGACCTGAGATAACATCTCCCCTCTCCTGCTCAGCTATTCATCCTATATGTCCTATTACCTTGGCTCTCACCTTTTCTTCACAGAGGTGAGTGAAACCATACCTTCTGATCCACAATAATAATCCCCAAATTTCCCAAGTGTCCTTTTTGTCCATCTGACTTTCAAGCCTATGAATTTGGCAAAAGGATTAATGGGTTGACCTACTTTCCTCAAGTGTTGTTACCACCTCTCATACTGACTGGGGCCCACTACCTCTCTCTCCACTGCCAAACCCTCCTTGGCTTTCAGAGAGATTATTGGCTCAAACCATTCTAGGAAACAGATTAGCATGAGACTGGTGGTAACATCTTTAGTTATAGAGGAGGCAGAGTCCCTTAATCAAAGAAAATGACAGATAGGTGGTCAAAAGAAAAGAATCAATCCACAAAATTATTCCATCTAGCTGAGAGAATATGTGTTTGTTAGTTGTACTAATATGGTCTACTCTAATATGCATTGGAGTGCTGATATGGTTCACTGATCTTGCCCCCACAAGTTATCCCTCTTGATGATAAAAATTTTGAGCCTCTAGACTCCTTACTACTCAGTGAGGCCCATAGCAACAGCATCCTAAGAGAACTGTCTAGGCTCCTGATCCCTTGGGTTCTCATGAGAGATAGAGTTGAGCCCCATTGAGTACCAGCAAAGGATACTATACCCATAATAGGTTGAGCTGATTGTAAATCAAGCATTATAGTGGCAGGGGAGGGGACTCATTGGGAATACCACCTTTAAAGACATCAGTAAAATTTTCATGGTGGGTGTTGTCATCACTGGGCCCAGACAATGCACTCTTGGCCCTTGTTCATTGTATTAAAATTCATGCTTCCTAATGGAAAGAAAAACCTGAACTGGAAGCAACCCCTGCAAAGCCAAAAAATTTATCCCCACTGTATATTCAGGCTGATTTGTAGAATTATAGTCTTAGAAGATCATGTATTTAGAGCTAAAAGGGACCTTAAAGGCTATTGTGTCACTGATGGAGAATCTGAGGCATGGTGAAGTTCAACGATTTGTCTATAGGCATATATCTAGTAAATGTCTTCAATTCCAGTGACCTATCTACTAGGCCAAGCTGCTTTTCATATATATACATATATACATATATACATACATACATACATACATATATGTGTGTGTATATGTATATATATAATACCATTATTATTTTCTCACTTTTATTGAGTCAGTGGTTTTTGTTCTCCATATAGCAATTTCCCCTAAACCTCCTGCCTCCAGAGGTATTCCATGTCTAACTAAGTAAGAACCCTAGGGGTAATGATCACCTGATTTCTGGTATCTAGCAGATCCCTAAATATCTGAACCTTACCATCCATCTAATAAAGTGTTATCCTGGCATAGGGTCTCTG
Source organism: Gymnobelideus leadbeateri (assembly GCA_011680675.1). Classification (NCBI taxonomy): domain Eukaryota; kingdom Metazoa; phylum Chordata; class Mammalia; order Diprotodontia; family Petauridae; genus Gymnobelideus; species Gymnobelideus leadbeateri. The sequence continues at coordinate 391,330 of WOXC01011825.1, forward strand.
AATTATTTTTGTTCTTATACAAATACTGAACAACTTTGGAGAGCTTGGCCTTACCCCTGATAATCTTTAAATTATATAAAGTTATGGTATAAAGGAATCCATGGAAACCATTGACAACCCATAACCTATTACTTCCTTTTCCATTGTTATTTTTTTAACTTAAAAAATATTTTTTTGCTTTTTGGAGGGGAGAAGGCAGGACAACTGGGGTTAAGTGACTTGCTCAAGGTCACATGACTAGTTAAGTGCTAAGTGTCTGAGACATATTTGAACTAGGGTCCTCCTGACTCTAGGGCCAGTGTTTTATTCATTGTGCCACATAGCCCCCTCTAAATTTTTTTATAGTATCTTTTCCCAATTATATGTAAAGACAATTTTTAGCATCCATTTCTACAAAATTTTGAGCTCCAAATTTTTCTCCCTTCCTTCCTCCCCTCCCATCTTTCTAAAATGATAACCAATTTGTTATAGATTATATATGTGCAATCATTTAAAACATATTTCCTATATTAATCATAGTTGTGAAAGGAGAAATAGATCAAAAGGGGAAAAAATCCTCAAAAATAAAGTAAGTGAAAGAAGTATGCTTCAATCTGCATACACAGTCTATTTGTCCTTTATGTGGATGTTCTTCCATTGTTATTAATTCTAATACTAACCCAATCAGAATGCTAAAAAGTCTCATCAACCCCAGGTTGTGATAACTGTATTCATGGCCTCTTCTTACCTAGACAAAGCTTCCTGTCTTCCCATCTTTTTAGAGTGACTCACCAAAGAGGGCAGCACTACTGGCATCTACTTAATATTAAGGATGTCCAATCTTTGTTTAGATTTTAAAAGCATAACCTGAATTGCAACAAACAGAGGACGTCCCATAGTAAGCAATTACTTCCAGGTAGGAGGTCCACCTTCTAAGAGATTTCAGTTCTAATGGCCTTTGAAACAGGCTGTTCATAAGGGGACTGGAATTTGTGTAGTATCAACTATTCAGTGTCATATGGCCAATCAAGAACTCCCAGCTCTTCTAGATAATGAGTATTTATTATAGGCTGTTTGAATAGGTCAGGGAGGGAATTCATCCTTAGAGAGTTAGACCTGCTTGATTCCCACCTGAACCCACCGAAACAGAAATAGATCACCTATCCAACTGGACAGGATGTCAGAATGGCCTTGCAACAGGAGTTTCAGTTAATTCCCTAACGTTATGGAATCTATCATGAGAAAATAAATCAGTGTTGGCTTCTTTTTCACACAGATGAACTAAGCAATCCCTTAAAGCCTCCATTTCCTTCTGGTAACATTTAGCCAGTAAGCACCTTATTTCCTATCCTGAATACTTCCTAATCTCTTCCAATCCCTATACTGCCTTGTAATGGTGACTGAGTATACCCTCCAGTTCCCAGTGCATGGGGAAGGCCAAGACTGGGGCGGGGGAAATACCAACAGAAGGAGAGTCTTCCTTACTCCAGCCCCAACCTTTCCCCCAAAATTTCCCCCAAATTTAATCTCTAATAACACAAATTTCCTGGACAACAATTAGGTTAGGGTCATTATCAGATGTCCCATGTAGAGAATGGGAGAATGTTGGCCCTGTCTCCTTCAACTAACCTATCACAAAGTCTATCAATTGGCCTTCTGCTTTTTGTGCATGTACAACTATCTTGGTCTCATTTAATTTCACTTTTGTTTTTCAATAATTAGCAACAGCCAGAGAATAGTAAAATAGAAAGCTTTTTACCCCTCTTACCTCTCCTCCAAATTCAGTAGGTCAATCCCTCTGGGTCTACAGGGATTCCAGACATCCCATGAATGGAATCTATCTCATAAAGCATTTAATTCCTGTGCTATCAGATAATAGGGAACTATAGCACGCTAGCACTGGCCTTCCTTCACAACTGCCATTTCCTCTCTTAGCAAAAACTTCACCAGATGCTGCCAGTTACACCATATATACGTGTCCAAGTATATATCTGCCCTAAATGCAGGTTTATAATAGAGACGTAGAATCAATGAGGCATATAATTTTTTTGTTGGAGTGGTGGGGTGAACAACAACTATAAATTTTTAAGCTAAATATAAACACTAAGAATGGATATGTGGTACAGGTACAGTTCTCTGATACCCATTTATGGGGACACTACCAGGTAAACAGAAATAGCCAGTGTAGCAATAAACAGGCCATTAAATTCAAAGAACTCTCCCTTCTTGATATCAATTTACATAAGACTCCCTTTAAAGTTGACCAAAGTTTAGCCTGTTCTCATTCTAGGTCATGATTAACGGTTAAATCATTAACACAATGCAACTTAATCCATACTTTAGGGCCCAAGTTGGTAAAACAAAAAACACCTAAGACAACATTCATTCAATATTCCTCCATTCATTCAACTATCCTCCTAATCAAATGGGCACCTTTGGCTTACATATACAGTAGGGGAATTGCCAGATCAATAAACAATTTAGTTTGCTTCATCATGGGATCTCTGAAATTGTAGTTGATCATTGTATCAAACACAGCTTTTTGGTGCTCTCATATAAATTGTTATCCAGATTCTAAGCAATTCACTTGGTATCAATTCATGCAAATCTTTCCAGCTTTCTCTGAATCTTTCTCTTTATTTTAATTTTTTTTATGGAACAATATTCTGTGACATTCATATAAAACTTGCCCAGCTATTCTGTAATTAATTGGTAAGTCTTAGTTTCCAGTTCTTGACTATAACAAAAAGAGGTTTTGTGAACATTCTTATACATATAGATCCTTTTTTTTCTCTTCTGGATCCCTTTGAAGTATATATTCCTTCAATATATACTCATAGTTGTACATATTTCTCCTGAGAGAATATAAGCTCCTTGACAGCAGGAATTATTTACTTTTTTATATCTATCTCTTTGGTGCCTAGCATGCTGTCTGGCATATAGAAGTGCTTAATAAATGCTTAGTGATGAATTGGTTGATTGTAGGACTAAATAGACCATAGCATAACATTGCCAGTGGCAAGTTACAAGTAATAAATGATATAAAAGATGTAACCAAGGAAATGTATGTCAGAAAAGGAGTGGGACTTGTTATGTAGTGAAGGTGAAGGTTAAAACACAGTTGATAGGATCATAGATTTAAAGCTACATAAGACCCCAGAGAACTAGATGTCCCACAAAAGACCTTAGAGGACTAGATGCCCTCTCAGTGAGGTTCCTATGTTTTCTGCTGGTTCCTGCGAAATTTTAAGAAACACAGACTCCCATCAACACTGGGTGAGCCACATAAGAAGGGTTTATGGAAGGATTTGAACAAGAGTCACATGGGAAGAGAAGTCATGAATAGATTTTGACTTGCGTCAGTAGACAGTGTACATTACTGGATTACAAATCTGTTGAAGAGAAGGAAGAGGATGGGAAGGAGGCAAAGGAAAAAGATGATGCTAATAATGATGACAAAGATGATAAAAGATGAGATTATCATTGTAATAATTCAAGATCAGCCTCTTGCCACTAGAAATTACAGAAAGATTATCTTTGAGCATTCTGGACTTACTGATTTATGCATATTGTACAATGTAGTGGCAGAAACAATGTAACCTGTTAAATCATGTTACACAAATTTAGCACCTACTGGAAACCTAGTTGAACAAGATCAGATTGATAGAATTATATGCCAGAAGCTCCCTATCCTTTCTAAACTAACAACTGATGACAATTCCCCATCCTAAAAATACAAACCCTGAAATATCCTAGAAAAATCCAGCAAATTGTATCTTTTTGAAGGATGTATTTGGAACCAAATATCATTTCAGAAAGAATAACCAGTATATAATACTGATACATTAAAATTTCCAAATGCTTCTGCTAGATGTTGCAATACCAGATACTTATAATCTCTGAATTTCATGGAATGAAAAGCTTTTTAAAATGTAGAAACCTAGGAGACGTTAAAATAACGTGAGAACAGGATAAGATGGATACCATCACTGCTGTGCTGCCTGCTATGGGAATTGTCCTGAAGACATTTTCAGTTAAGTCCACAGAAGATATGTTTACATTCCAATACACTTCTTCAATTATTAAAAAAATCAATTTATTTCTCTGCACAATAGTGTACAGAACATTAAATTTAAAAAATACACAGCAGTATAGTAATTTGTCTTTGGATTGCTTCTATCTAAGCCCCATCAAAAAGATGAATACAAAAACAGTAAGAATACTAACAATAGTTATTATTATTATCTTTATTAATAGGGATAGAAGTCTTTAAATCTGATATCTGAATATTTCATGATCTAAGAGAAAGGACTTCAGACTTCATTTAATTCAATTTATACTTGACCGATAATCACTTTTCTGCTCTCCATAACCCATCACCCCTGCTTGAAGACTTCCAAATTTAGGGATTCTCCTAATTCTTAATGCTAATCATGCTATTATAGAATAGCTCTAATTGTTAGGAAGTTTTCCCTTATATTAAGCCTAAATCTGCTACTACATATTCCATTCTTTGGCCCTAATTCTGCATGGAGCCAAACAAAACATCTAACTCCTTTTTCACTATCCAGTTATCTTGTTTCTTTTGCTATCCTGCTATTTCACATACAAGGTGTCCCAAAGCAGTTTTAAGCTATTAGAGCTTTAATTATTTGTCAAAGATTTGGGGGATACCATATATGTATATAAGCACACGCATATACATATACATATATGTGTATACATACATGCATACATACACATAATGTTGGACATACTATAAAATAGGTTGTGGCTCATTTTCTTGCCAAAGAAAACCTCTCTATATGTGCCCTGAATCCTCCCCTACCTTCAAAACATTGTCCCCTCTACCACCTCTTGTTCCTCCAATTTTCAATCTCTCCTTATCTACTGTGTAGTTCCTTACTGCCTTCAGATGTGCCCATCTCTTCATCCTTTAAAAAACAAAATACTTTCAACAGACCATACCATCCTCTCAAGCTGTCATCCAAAATATTTCTTCTCTTTATCAACCAATTCCTGGGGATGGGATGGGGTGGGGACCTATTTCTACTCCTCTCCTCTACTTTATTGTCTTTCAGTCTTTTGCAATTGGGTTTCTGACCTTATTACTCAGCTCTCTCCAAAGTTAGCAATGATCTCTCATTTGCTAAATTGAATGGTTTATTTTTGTTGTTTCAAACTATCGTTTTTATTGAGAATTTAAGCAAAATGAACAAGTCAATATACAAAGAAAAACAAACAAAAAAAAGGATTCCGAATGAAACTATATACTGTAACCCCAAATTTTTTTCTTTAGGTACAGCTTGAATTTTTTGTATTATTAAAATCTAATATCATAGTTTCAACACTGCTGCATTTGTCTCCTTCTGAACTTCCTTCTACTCTCTTCTGTTTATTTTTTCATGATTTGTTGAGTTTTTCTTTCATTCCTTTTTATTTCACAACTCCTCATATTTCCCATTGAAAAATCAACTCTCCCTTATTTGTAGATTTTCTGAATATGAAAAAGTATGTCTTATTCTGAACCTCTAGTTTATTACCTATATGCCAGGAGATAGAAAGTATGAATAATTATTAATCTTCTATAGTTATGTGTAATTGGTCATTGCATTGAACATAGTTCTTAAGTGTTTCACCGTTTTTTCCCCTTTACAATGGTGTAGTCATCTGTAGCAGCAAGCACCGTAGCATACCCAGGATGGCTGCTAGCACAGGTTCTTAGATCTGCTTTTCTAAAGGAAAGCAACTCAAAATGAGTTAACAATCTTACTTTAATCAATTGTACATCATTTACCTAGTTCAGGGGAAAAGTCAACACCCTCAACTTCAGAGAATACAAACATAAGTTACAAACAAACAAATACAAAGAAACAGAACAGCAAACAAGGCTTTAAGCTGTCTGACCATTACATCTATACCTAGTTAGTTACCAGAGAGGGAAGCACCAACATCTGGGTTTTCAAAGCCGGGGGGCTCAATGACTGCCCAGAGTCTCATCTGGCCAAATCATACAAATCTTCCCAAAGTGAGCCCCAAAGCAAAACCTCACATTAGGGTATATATAGCCTTTTCCTGGGTCAGAGAATGTCACAACCCTCTTGACCCACTGCCCAATCACAAAGTAACAAGGTATGGGCATTCCTGAAAAACAAGCCTCCCACCACAGGCTCCATGTGACCACATTCAACCTATTAGGGGGCAGAGTATATTTTCAAATCAGGGAAGGTTCACAGATTCACTCAAGCCTATCAAGGGGCAGGGAAGATCTTCAGATTCCCATTACCATTACATCATCATATAAATTGTTCTCCTGGTTATTCATTCTGTATCAGTTCATACAAGTTGTTCCAGATTTCTTTGAATCCATCCCTTTTGTAATTTCTTCTGATGCAATAATATTTCATTATCTTCATATACCATAATTTGTTCAGCCATTCTCCAACTGATATTCAATTTGTTTCCATTTTTCTACAACATAAAATGCTGCTATAAATATTTTTTATACATATGATTCCTTATCCCACCCCACCCCCTTCTCATCATTAGAAGTAAAGCACAATAATTGCCAAATATACATAGTTTGTTGATTTTGGGGGTATAGTCTGCAACTTCTCTACAGAATGGTTGGACAAATTCATAGCTCCACTAATAGTGAATTAACATTCCTATCCTTTCATAGCCCTTCCAACAATTGTCATTTTCTTTCTTGTCTTCTTTAATAATCTAAAGGATATGTGGTAGACCCTCCAAGTCATTTTAAGTTGCAATTTTCTTATTTTTAGTGCTTTGGAACATTTTTATGTGGTTTGGCTGTTCATGTCCTTTGACCTATTGGGGAATGGCTCTCATTATTTTTGCATTTGTATCAATTCGAGTGCATCTTCAGTATCAGCCCTCTGCCAGGGAAATTTTCTATGAAGATATATTTTCAGTTAAGTTTCCTTTCCAATTTTAACTTGCTTTGATTTTTTTTTTGTAAATAAACTTTTCAATTTTATGCAAGCAAAATCACACATTTTACTTCTTTAACCTTTTCTGTCCTTTGCTCAAGAACTCTTTCCTTATCCATAGTTGTGAAAGGTATTTCCTTCCTTACTACTCTAATTTGTTTATGTTTATGTTATTTTTTAATCTAAGTCTGATGGTCTTTTCTCTTTTCATTCTTCCAGAACTCTCCAGTGTATTTGGCATTGCTGACTTCTCTACATTCTAAATACTTTCTTTCCTCTGTTTTTTCTTTTTGTGATACTCCTCAATCCTGGCTCACTTCTTACCTGCCTGACTAGTATTCCTTAATCCTTCCTTGCTAGATCTTTATCTATATCATGCCACCTAATTGTGGGTATACACCAAGGCTCTGTCCTGGCCCCCTTTCTCTCCCTTTATTCCCTCTTAGCGAGCTCATTAGCACTTCATGAATTTATTTAACATCTCTATGCAAATGACTGATGGGTATGTATATCTAGCCAGTCTTTTTCTCTCTGGTTCCTCATTGCCAGATGCCTATTGGACATTTTAAACTACATCCCAGAGAAATCTCAAACTCAACTGTGTTGAAACTCTGTCCCTTTTCTTCAGTCATACGCCCTTGTTCAAACTTCCCTATTTCTATTGAAGTTACCATTTCCCCAATCTTGTCATTATGACTTTTCACTCTCACTCATTCCACAATCCAATTAGTTGCCATATCTTCCCATTTCTATCTTCATGACACCTCTCATATCTGACCCCTTCTCTCTCTTTCACACAGACATTCACACAGATATCTCCTTAGTTCAAGTCCTTATCACTTCTCACCTTTACTACTGTAATAATGACTTCCTGATTGAGCTCCCTGCCTCAAGTCTCTCCCCAATTCAATTCATCTTTCACACAGGTGCCAAAGTGATTTTCTTAAATAGAAAATCTGACCATGCCACCCCATTATTCAATAAATGCCAGGGGTTTCCTATTGCCTCTGGGATAATACAACCTGGCTCCAATCTGGTTTTCCACTATTATTATGCATTATTTCCTTTCCTATAGTCTACACAAACCAGTCTACTCACATGTGATGTTCCATCTTGCCTCTTTAAGCCCAACCCAAGCCTACAATGCACATCTTCCTCAAATCCCCATTATAGAATCTTTCTCTTCCTTCAAGATTAAACTCAATCATTACCTTTCACACAAAACTTTTTCTTATTCCTCCAAATGCTAATGCTCCCCCTGCCTTATTTGTTTTATATCTGTATATGCATACCCCAACTGTACACACACATAGACACACACACAGATACACACACAGACACACACCCAGACACACACACACCCATACCCATACCTAGCTGATGCAGTGATTAGAGCCCTAGACCTGGAATCAGAAGGCCTGGGTTCACGTTCAGCCTCAAACGCTTAGTATGTGACACTGGGCAAGTCACCTAACCTTTCTTTGCCTCTCTCCAACTGTAAAATGGGGATAATAACAGCTCCTACTTCCCAGGGTTATTATGAGGGTCACATGAGATATTTGTAAAGTACTTAGCACTGTAGCTGGCACACAATAGGTGCTATATAAATGCTAGATATCATTATTATTATATCACATGCATGTTGTTTCCTTCTACAAAATACAAACTCCCTTAGAATAGGGATTATTTCTTTTTCTTTCTTTTTGTTTTGTTGTTTGTTTTGCATACCTTGTGCTTGGCACAATGCCTGGTACGTATTAGGTGTCAAAACATGCCCAATATCATGTAGAACAGAATTGTCAAACTCATAGCCAACTCCTGAGTGTAGCCCAAGCCAAGATTAAAATGTAGTTGGGAAATGTTTTGGAAAATAAATAAAAATGCAGTAAGCCACAGATAATATTGATATGTGGATTTCTAAGTTAACATGCAGTGTACGAGAATCTGTTTCTATATGAGTTTCTCACCATTAATTTGGAACATAGAACTAGGTGCTTTTCTCCTTAAATTTCTTAAGATTGCACCTGATTTTCCATAATCTCAGGAATGTTCATTTGTCTTCTGTAAAGTATGAACTCAAATGTGGCCTCTTAAAAAAAAATCCCAACAACTGCACGAAAGGCATTTAGTTTACCAATCAAATGCACTGCAATTTTATTGGTTCTATGGCTAGTAATACTGCTACACTATACTAAGTGGCATGGCTACTTTCTCATTCGTAATGGGGTGTTAACTTTAAGGCATCATTGTGGTCATGTTTATACTCTATTGAAAGACCCACAGAGGAAAATAATTGGGCATTTAATTGTCAACTATTTTACATTGTGGGCATAAAAGAGAAATTGGTTTTGGAAAAGAAACAACTCTAAACTTCAATTTACCTTTTCCCACCTAGATGGTAGTACCTCAGTTTTATGAGACACCTTAAATCAACCATCCTTGGGTACTCAAGAACTCAGATAAAATCAAGCTCTTTATTGCCAGAGAGGTGGGGTTGATAACTCAGTGATAGAGCCTTTGACTGTGTACAAAGCTCTTTGTACATGTTTGCTTATTTGAACCTCATAACAATTTTGAGCTAGGTTGTGCAAATAACATGATTCCTCTTTTACAGGTAAGGAAAATGAGATGCAGAGATGTTGGACAACATGTCAAAATGTGGACTCAAACCCAGGTCTTTCAGCTGGAGATCAGGGTTCTTTCCCACCGAAGAAAATTTTGGGTAGGAGAGTCACAAGAGTACTACTGTTTTGGATGATATTAATGTTAATATATGTCTATAGTATTCTCCATTGCATCTGCCTGGTTCTTCTCGTATACCCTTCTTACTGCTACACTTTTTCTCCTTTTTGTGAGGGGAACTGGGTCATCCCTCATATCTCTGGGTGCTTTATATTCTATAGATGTGGTCTCTAAGTGTGATCTCTGACTTCTTTCCTCTTCTGCTTCCTGATGCAAAAGGGTTACAGATGTAAAAAAGAGAAGTCAGTCTATTCCCAAGGAGAAGGAATTGAAAAGAATCAACCTCCTGCTGGGGGGAGGGTCCATTTGCTATCAATGCCAAAAAACATTTAGACCTGCTTTCCTTCTTCACTCTAGTCATTACCAAAATTGCAATACTTCTCTTGGCGACTTGTAATAAATGACTGGGTGTAATATGAAATTCAGAAAGATATTATCATCTGTCCGCAAGGCACTTGGATTATTTTTAAAAGGCAATATTGAAACAGATTAACATAAAATAAAACATTTTATCTGAATTTAAGAGGAGGAGAGAGTGAACATTTTGCTTTTAATGGAAAATGATTATTTGACTGTTATTCTCTGGTCTTTTAGTCTGTCTCTAAGTGGATCCTCAGGTAGGTAGTAAGGTAAAAACCACTATAGAGTGATTCAGAAAGATGTGGAAAGATAAGCAGTTGGGAGAAGAAAAGGAGAGGTGACAGGATCAATCATTGTTGGATTCCCCCTTGCTAAGGGATTGCTCCATAAATAATATGGCCAAACATGGATTTTCACCTTCCTGCAAAAGTACAACCTACTGAAAGTGTTTAACAGTAATGACCACAGAGTTATGATGGTGATTGATAGTGTGCCAATTTAATAGTATGCAAGAGAACACCTTACTTCAGTGGAAACAGTATGTCTTGTTAATTGGGACCCTTTTCTGGGCCTTCTTTGTTTCTCCCCATGACTGTTGTAGTAACTACATAATTGGTATCTCTGCTTCCAGTTCCATAATCAGTATCCCTTCTCTAAGCCACACAACCATCAAAATGATTTTCCTAAAGTGGATATCTGCCCTTGGCACTCTCCTTCTCAAAAATCTTCAGTGGTTCCCTTTCCCCACCAAAAAGAAATACAGTCTCCTCAAACTGATAGTTAAGGTCCTTCCCAATTAGTAGTGTAGCCCCTTAGCTTGACAGGGTATTGTGGCTGGTTCATTCTAACACCACCATCTTGCCAGCATCCCTGATTTGTTGAAACAACCCAAGACTTTCCAATGGACACCAGAGATTAAGGGGAGGCCCATTTAGTGACCATGGGGCTATGAAGACCTGGCTTACCTCAGCCCCTCTTTTGATAATCTAGATTTGTAAAAACTGCAATATGCATGCAGTCAAGATTATTGGGAAAATTATCCTGTCATTCTGGACAACTCCAAGCCCTGGCCCCTAATCACTCAGAAAACTGATTAATGTTGATAAGAATTATACAAGCTGGGAGAAAAACTTGCTGAGAGCTGAAGCTTCTTTTGATATAGGCATCTTTGAGAGGGTATGGTACACTTTTATTGTTCACATTAGCTGTACTAATTTAGAAAGTTTCTAGAACATTTAGAAGCTCTAGCAGTCTGAATATCAGGTCTGGTGGTCTTTTTTCCCCACTGGGTTTCTGGACATTGTCATCTGTGGGCATGTGGGAAATCATAAAAACCTGAGTTTGAATACTTGTTGTCTTCAATTCTTTGACTAATATTGCAAGTTACAGGTAGACAGGAAGAATACATTGTTTAGGGTAAACTAATAGGTAATAGGCCTGCCTTTTGCTAGAGGAGAAAATGTAGAGGCTAGGATCCTACATACATGCTCTAGAATTTGTAGTCACGTATCAACTATGCCATATTATTTAGTCACGACTTGAAGTTCAGGGAGGTTCTGGGAGGTGTGTTTGAATTATAGGACTCACTGAGAGGCAAAATCAGGCAGAGACTTATTGGACTTCACTTGTGACCATGCTGTCATAGCTGTAGTAGACAGAAAAAAAAAAAAAACAGAAAACTCAATGAAATACCAAAGCTAAAGAGAAACAGATTAAGCCAGAAAAACTGTTTTTGTACTTTTGATTGTAAGAGGATAAAGTGTATTGTTGGGGAAATCAGGACAACTGTAGGAGAGTTATCTCTGAAGCATTTATTCCCTGCCTGGTTTTACTTCACAGAGCATATACATATAAACTCTGCTTGTTTCCAATCCAACAGCATAAAAACACTGGGAAGTCTGTTTCTGGCCATAACTGTGTGCTCCAAGTGACTCAGGGTTGAGTACTGTCATGATAAAAAGTCTTCTGTTGGGTTATAGAGCCAGAAGAACTGATGACTCAGGAATGACTGAATCAGAGCTGAATTTTGAGACAAAGGGGAGCTTTCCACTGTTGCTACACTGTATTTTGACTTCCTTAATTTAGTGCAAAGAGAAACACAGTATCATAGTGGATAGAGAAGCTGATCTCAGAGCTATGAAGTCCTAACTGTAGGATCAACAAGGCACTTAATTTGTTAATGTCCCAGCCAATTTAACAAAGCCATAAGTCACAGAACAGTTGCCAATCTTTCAGCAAAAGGAATCTACTTACTAAGAGTTCCTTATACTAATGAAATCACAGGCCTAGACAAAAAAAAGGTATAGCTTTTCTGGCCCTGAATCCATGTTTTGACAAGCAATTTTCTTGCTCATCTCAGCCTCTTTACTCTCCCTGCTCTTCTGACACCCTAGTAACAACCCAACTCGGCTTTTCCATTTATATTTTTTTAATTTCACAACTAGAACTCTGCATTATATGCCCCAGAAAGAGATGGCTAAGGAACCAGGGTTGGATAATGGAAAGAGCACTGGATTTGGACAAGGATTCAGGTTCAAATCCTGAATATACTTCTGTGTGACATGAGGGAAGTTTTTGTTAAATGATTCTGGACCTCAGTTTCCTTCTTCATAAGATTAGGGGATTGGGACTAGATGATCTTTGATAATCCTTTTCAGCTCTAAAGCCTTGCCTTCCCCTTTCCCATTCCATATCTAAGGGAACTGACTTATATGATATAACAAAAAAAATAAGATTCTGGGGTGGCTAGGTGGCGAAGTGAGTAGACCGTCGGCCCTGGAATCAGAAGGACCTGAGTTCGGATCTGGCCTCAGACACTTAATGTACACACAAATAAAAACCTAGCTGTGTGACCTTGGGCAAGTTCCTTAACCCCAATTGCCCTCCAAAAGGCAATAATAATAATAATAATAATAATAATAAGATTCTGGTAGACCTCTGCTCAGATAGGAGGGCAGGGAGCCAAGGAATGAGTGATCAGAGAATTGGGTAAGGTGAGGGAAGCCAGGGACCTAAGCTTAGAAGGAAGTAATGTGTTAGGTTCAGGGTCTGGCATCGATCTCTGCTTTGCAGATAAGTTGAGAGTTGGGAATCTTTGCTCACACAGAAAACAGGAGCTTAATGGATGGCTCAAGAAGAGGTATAAATTTAGAAATACGAAAAGACTATTTTGAGCTCTTTGGAGGCAGCCAATGAAGACATGATATAATGATGATGACACATTCCTGAATGTAATGAAATATTATTATGCTAGAAGAAATGATGGATAAGGAATTTTCAGAGATGCATGGGAAGGTTTATATGGCCTGATGCAGGATGAACTAAGTAGAACCAGAAAACTTATACACACATATGTGTGTATATACATATATGTACATATCCGCACATATAATGCAGTCCTAAATGGGAAGACAACAAAACAAAACGGAATGCTATATAATTAAAATGACCAATCTTGACCCTAGAGAATAGGCAAGAAGATACACTTCTTTTCTTCTCTTCACTAGGGGTATAGGGAAGGAGAACTTTAAATATATTGTGAAATTTGATTGGTTTGTTTTGTTGAAGTATTTTTCCTACTCTTTTATTCTTTTGTTATAAGTGATATTTCACATGGCGATTGGATGGGTATATTCAAAGATCTAGTGTTGAAAGAGAACTTAGAGGTCATCTGGTCCAACCCCATGAATTTACAGATAAAATGAAATTAATGAAAAAGCAAAAATGCCAATAACAATTAAGAATGAAAAAAAAGAAAGATGGCACATGCCATCTTAAAGCCATATGACCTAGTGAGACTAAGTTCAATGACTTTTTTAGAACAGCATCAGGTGAAGAATTTAGGTTTTACCAAAGGGTAGAAATAGTTTTATCAACTTTCTAATGAAAAATGTTTTGGGAAAACAAAATAGGATGGAAATGGGTTGGGAACCATAGTTGGACTTCAGGAGCTTCCAGGGAAGGTAGTGTCTAAAAAGTCAAATCAGAACAATCTGCAGTCCATTGGAATATTCTTTGGAACTTGAAAGGGACTTTTTCATTCAGAGAATGAATATATCTAGATAAGATTTCTGTGTATATGCATATGCACCTATATTGTATATGTTTCTCTCTCCATGGGTTCCTTCCCATCTTGCTACAAAACTTTATCAGATCTCCTCAAGCATGAACTAGGATCTTAACAGATCTTCCTGCCTCCACTCTCTCCACTCCAATCCTTTTTTCTAGCTTGAGCTAGATTTATGTCAGCACCATTGTCAAACCTTGTGGGATCCTAGTCCCTCCTAGAACCTGCTTTCCAGTTTTATTCCTGGGATTACTTCCCTTGGTAATCTTCTCAGGCCCTAGGATGTGTGTCCTGTGTGTATACACAGAAAACTTTATATACATATGGACACTGTTTAATTTACTTCAATAAGCATCGTAAGCACCTATTGTGCATAAGGCATTGTATAGGCTCCAGAGATACAATGAAAAAAATGAAATAATTCTTGCCCTCAAGGAGTTTGCATCACAATAGAGAGATACACCATGCATGCAGAGAAGTAAGTAAGAAGTAATCTTGGTGGAGGTAGATGAGGGGAGAGTACTAACAATTAGAAGAATCAGAAAAGGCCTCAGGTAGTGGTGGTACCTGAACTGAGGCTTGAAGGGAGCTGGCAATTCCAAGAAGTCAATATGAGACAGGAGAGTATTCCAAGTATGGGATTAGTTTATGCAAAAGCATGGAAGAGGGAGATGAACTGGAATATACAATGAATAGCTAGTAGCCCAGTTTGACTGAAGATGAAAGGGTGGGTAGAGGAGAGGTAAAGGGAGAGGATAATATAAAATCAACCTCAAAAGAGAAACTAGAGCCAGATTAGGAAGATTATGAAGAGCTTTAAAGGCCAGAGGAGTTTGTGTTTTGTCTTAGAGGCAACAGGAGGAACCATTGGATCTTGAACTAGAAAGTGATAGGGTTAAATCTGTGTTTTAGGAGTATCAGTTTGGTAATTATGGAGGACAGAATGCAATGAGGAAAGAGAGAGAGAGAGAGCGAGAGAGAGAGAGAGAGAGAGAGAGAGAGAGAGAGAGAGAGCAGTAAAAGATCTTTAGTAGGTCTAAGTGAGAAATGATGTGAACCTGAATGAGTGATTGTAGTTTGTGTTGAGGAGGAAATGAGTTCAAGAAATGTCATGAAGATATAATTGACATGTCTTTGCAACTAATTGGACAAAAGGGATGTGAGTTAAGAGCGATGAGTGAAAGATGACTTGAGGCTTAAAACCTTGTGTGACTGGATGGATGGTATTATGCTTGTCAGAAATACAAAAGTTAGCAGAGAGGTAAGTTACAAGGGGCAGCTAGGTGGTGCAGTGGATAGAGTTCTGTCTCTGGAGTTTCATTTTTGTAAAGGTCAAATCCCACCTCAGACACTTACTAGTTCTGTGACTCTGGGCAAGTCACTCAACCCTGTTTCCCTCAGTTTTCTCATCTGTAAAATGAGCTGGAGAAGGAAATGGAAAACTATTCCAGTATCTTTGCCAAGAAAATCCCAAATGGAGTCACAAAGAGTCAGAGATGACTGAAATGACTGAAAACAAGTTTAGAAGGAAAGATGATTTCTGTTTTGGACATATTGTATTTGAGAGCTCTTTAAAATTTTTGGTCAATAGGAGGATAGTAGAAAGGACAGGTTAATTTTCAAAAAGGAAAAAAAAATCAACAAAGGCTATTTATGCTATGTTACATAACATCTATTTCAATATAATTTATTTCTTTGAAGTGGTGCTGCTCTGGATTAAAACTCAGGCACCAAACCAAAGTGTCTGTGAAAATACACTACATCATCTTGCTACTGAAAAAGAAAAAAAATATTTTAATAAATTGCTTTAGGGCAGGACTTCTATTGATGTTAATGCTATTGAGAATGAATGGAGAGCAATTATTTAAAAAGATATGTTAAGTGCACAAGATTTAAAGTGGACCTCATTTGTATTTTAAAATTATTGTATCACAAAGACATGTATTCTGTGTAATAAAAAATGTATGTGTTCAAGGCACAGTTGAGAGAGTAGATATGCTGTAGACAGATGTTACAAAAAAGCAGCCACTCAAGTAAGGATGCAGCTTTGAGGACTGGAGCCTCTTGAAGCAAAGAAGAGAGCCTCCTAGGAACTCAGTCTAGAACTAGCCCTTGCAGTTGAGAGTAAAGGTAAGGAGAGGACACTTGGAGAGCCCTGCTGAACAACCTGCCTAGAAGAGATATTATACCCAGTTTTTTTACCCTATCTATAGGAAAAATTGATCATGGAGGAAGTAGCATTGTCACTGTTTCATCTGAAACATGCACAATGCCAACCAGCAGGTCACAAATTAGAAGTCATTCAAATCTGAAAAAAATAGATGATTTCTTGGGGAGATGTTGATTCTCCTGCAGAACTGCCCCAGATGTGAATGTCCCTGAGCCTACTTCATTCAACTTCAGATCCATTTTTCCCATGAGCCTGTGACCACTTTCTACAAATACTACAATCGAACAATGTTCACCAGCATGAACATTGATGGAAGAACTAGTCCCTGAGCTTGTTCCCATTGACTGGATTAGTATTTACTAAATGTTCTCTGGTTACTGCATTAAAAACTCCATGAAAGCTCCTAATTCTGAATGCATATTAGGTAACATATAGGTTGTGGAAATAAATAGCTGAAATTCTTTTTTTAAAAATTGTGAGAACTGTTAGGGGAAAGGACATCAAAGCCCTACATCTCTAGAGTTCCAAATGGCCCTGGCCACATGTTTTCACTACACATATGCCTATCATTTAATCTATTCTTATCACAGACTGTGCATATTTATGGGAGAGTTCCCTTCAAGGGTTTCTGGGGTGCAATGTTTTGTAGCTAGACCAGTTATTGAGTACTTATATGGCAAAGACATTATAGGGAGTGGGGTGGAGGCCTCAACCCATTCAGGATAAGGTAAAAGCTCACCTATTAAGAGTTGGGGATTCAGGTGGAATGAGTCCAGGATTAGGGGGAGGGAGAGAAGATATTGAGGGATGAGGGTAGCAGAAGAGCAGACATCATGTTAAGAAGAGAATAGGGAGTTAATCATGTCTACTGGGTGATTGGGGCAACTAGGTGGTACAGGGAATAGAGTGCTGGGCCTGGAGTTAGGAAGACTCATCTTCTTGAGTTCAAATATGGCCTCAGACACTTACTAGCTGTGTAACCCTGGGCAAGTCACTTAAGCCTGTTTGCCTCAGTTTCCTCATTTGTCACATGATCTGGAGGAGGAAATGGCAAACCACTTCAGTATCTTTGCCAAGAAAACCTCAAATGAGGTCATGAGGAATGAGACACAACTGGAAAAAAAATGACCGAACAAAACTGGTGATTGGTTGTAAAGGAATCACTCACAGATAAAACTTTAAAACCTGAGAGTAGTGGCCCTACTAAAGACCCAATTTCCACACCTGTGAGTACTGATTTGGGGAATGCCTCAGAGGAGTGCTATGATATCTTGTAGTCAGAGGCCCTAGGTTTGAATCCCAGGTATATCATTTAGTAGCTTTGTGGCCTTGGGTAAGTCATCCAACCACTCTGGACCCAATTTTCCTTATCTGTAAAGATGTAAAATCTCACCTTCCATTTAAAATGTGATTGGATGGGGGCTCATTTTCTCTAAAATGCTATTAAATTTGCAAAGTAAACTTACAGCACCAAAAAGAAGTATTTATCATTTCATATTTGTATGTGCCATTTTGAGGTTACATTAGGTAACACAAATCACATTATAAAAGGAAGAGGTTTGGACAACATGACCTCTAAGGTCCTTGCCAGTCTTCAATAGTATAAATTGATTATCCTATTGTAATACAAATAAACAGAGCACACAGGAGGGCTGCTAGCACAGGTTCACTCTTGATCTGGTCAGACAGGAAAGAAACTAAGAACCAGTTAATAATCTTACTTTATTCTCACCTAGTTTTCTCAGAAGAGGATTGCTAATAATGGGAGTACTAACTCCTACAGCACTCCCTAATCACCCTTTTTGCAGGGGCCAGCGAGAAGGGGGGCAACTACCTCTATGTCTTGAGGGGGTCAGTTGAGACAGGAACTATTTGTGCATCCCCTAAATCCCCTCAAGCCTCAACGGGGGCCAGTTGAGGCAACACAACATTGTGCATTGAACCCTAAGGTTCCCCATTCACTGACCAATGACCACCTGTTTCATAGCGGCAACAGACAAAGAAGGCATATTGCCAGCAATAGCCTCATAAGTTTACATCACCCCATCCCTGTATCTCACCATGCAGTCGCAGTGGATGTTTATAATATTTTTATCATTATATAATGTTGTGCAAGCATGGTGGAGATGTTTTGAACCATAGTTATGGGAACTCATATCTAATACCTGGGAATAAGAGATTGTTATGGCTATGGATCCTGGGAAACTGAACTCTAAGAAATAATAACAAAAATCCACTTTATACACACCAAAATTCACCTTACTTACACTAAAATTCGCCTTACTTATACCTATGATCCATCTTGTGTTTGTGTGTGTCATTTTAACAGTATGGCCATTTGGCTATGTTTTCAGATGTCAACTCACAGCTCAACATTTCAATGATTATATCAACAGATTTTCTGCTCAAGCACTTCTCCAAAGGGCTAAAGAGATTTTGAATTGTCTTCCAATAACATCTCATGACCTGAAGCAATTTTTTTCCACAGTCAAGACTCTCCCATTTTCCTCCTCTTTAATTCTTCAACTCCACATACCAATGACAAAGTTAATAATACAACCAAATTAGCTGATTCTGCACAGGCCCAAGGGGAATAGAACTATCTATTTTAGGAAAATAATTTAATTCTCCATCTATTTCTGAAGAAGTGTCACACATAGATTTAGCTGGCAAACTGTTCTAAGAATTTAGAGGTATTCCCCATGGTTCTGGTAGCATTTGTCCCAAGCTGTTTCAATTTAATCTCAGAAAGACTCAGATCTTTTGAAATTTTAACAGCAAGAAAATCAATTATCAGGGTTTCAATTTTCTCTGGGCAATTTTCACCATTTCAGTTCACCCAAGAGAAAACCTGTCTATAATTTTGTTATGCTGGAGAATTTGGCAAGCTGGTTAATGGGTTCACTCAAGGTAAAAAGGAATCCCTTAGGTGGGTGTCTTGCAGGAGGTAGTGTCTGAATTGTCTGCAGCCCTTGGTGGAGAAGGCATTGTTCCTGAAAAGGCCCATAAGCATTTGATTGGGAAGAAAAAGTGTTTGAATATTCTTGAACTAGATATAGATTTATCAAAATTTACTATTTTATTTAAGCCTTTGCCAAAGGTGAAATATTCTAGCATATGGCCTCTCCCTAGACCTCTTTCTCTTAAAAAAAAAATCTGCACTGAAGGATGATCTTGTTTTTCTCTCAGTGCAGCTGGAAAAGGCCTGTCTGGAAAGAAAAATATCCTTATTGATTTTACTACTGTAGAAGTTATAACACATAGGTAAAGAGGTTACTTTAGAAAGAGAGGGTCTAGAAGATGAACCAGAAATAGAGATATTGTTGGGGGGAGGGGAGGATGGGACAGGGATGGTAGGGCCTAAAGAGATGAGTCAAAATGTCCGCGGAGTCAAAGTGAGTCATGAACTGCAATGTAGAACATCAGACACTATTAAAAAAAAAGCAATAGGATCAGACTGCCAGGGTAAATGGATCCACAAAGGTCCAGGAATGCTTGCAATGGTCAACTCAATGAAGGGGTGGGCTGATAAATGTTCAAGAACTGAGTCTTAGAAAAATAAAAATATAGGCAGGCACATTTTTAAGGTTGAGGTGCATTATTAATGTTTTCTTCATCACTTTCTTGCATCTAGACAAACAGCAAAACAATAAATCAAGTTCTGATTTGTTGTGTTTGTTTCCTGTGGTGTAAATGCTCTTTCTGAAAATTTGGCTCTAGCATATCCCTGGATCTGTGTATTAGCCTTCCCCCAAACCCCCAACAGAGACAGAAAACCAGTGGTCTGTAGAAGGAGACATTACTTTAGTAGGTTTTTAGATATGATTTGAAGGAAATTTACAGAATAGGCAGCTAAGTGGCACAGTAGATAGAGCTCTAGGCCTGGAGTCAGGAAGACCTGAATTCAAATGTGACTTCAGATACTAGCTGTGAGACCTTGGGCAAGTCATTTAAACCTGTTTACCTCAATTTCCTCATCTATAAAATGAGCTAGAGAAAGAAATGGCAAACCACTCCAGTATCTTTGCCAAGAAGACCCCAAATAGGGTCATGAAGAGTTGGACAAGACTGACACAATATATGTAGAGAGAGGTAGAAAAGAGAAAATGGGATCTAAGTCATTCTTTGTTACTGTTCATTCACAGGAAATAGGACCTAACCCAACCTTTGACACTTCACCTAATAGCTCTAACCTCAGTATTCTGATTGATACCTGTGGTATAAAGGGGCCAAATTAATTGTGCCACTTTCATTGGTTTGAACCACCTCTTCCCCCTCAGAAATCCAGAGAAACTTTGTGCAAGTGGATAGAGCACTGGGCCTATAGTCAGTAAGACCTGAGTTCAAATTAGGTCTTGACACTTTTTAGCTATGCAACTCTGGCCAAGTCATTCAGCCTCAGTTCCTCATTTGTAAATTGGAGATAATAATAGCACCTACATTAAAAGGGTTGTTGTGAGAACAAAATTAGATAAAATTTGTAAGTGTTTTACAAGCCTTAAAGCTCTACACAAAAACTAGTTGTTATTATTAAACAGGGAAACATAGAAGAATAACAGAGGCAAGGAGTAGGAGAAACACAGCTGAGGTCCAAGTTGTAGGCCAGGTAGAGAATAATGCTCATTAGGGAGCAGAACCAGAAAGAATGGAATGAAGGGACAAAAAGAGGACGTCAGAAGTCCTGTAGTGTCTTCCACGTGTTGGTCTTGGCCATATGGGTTTCCTAATGTACTCCCATGTATGATTTATATGTATGTCCATTGATGGTGTATGGATTTGTGTGAAAATGTGTCCCAGATTTTTTGTGGGGGATTTTCTATGGCCTCTTTCCTCATGATGCTTTTTCATTAAATGGATTTGTATTGTATTAATTGTGTCCTTTGGCTAAACAGTGAAATTATACCCGTTGGTAGGAGATTGTGAACTATGGTCTTGAGTGGGTACAGACCTACAGATACCTTGAGTCAGGAGGAGCTTTTCTGGGGCCCTCAAATACCAGGTGCTACATCTAGCTCTTTCAAGTAAATATAATTTTTCCCCTCCCAGTAGCTATTAATAAGTCACTCACTATTGGATATTCACTCAGAAATAGAGGGACATAGCCCTTTTCCTTTGGAACTTGACTTCTGCTCTTCCTGACAGGTAGGTAGTACAATGGATTGAGCACAGGAACCAGAAAGACCTGAATTCAAATTCTGCTTCAGTTACCAGCTGCGTGACCCCAGGCAAATCTCTTAGCTTCTGTCTGCTCATCTGTGAAATGGGGATGATGACAACATCTTCCTATGAAGGAGTATGGAAGTTGGGGAAAGTGGTTTTATGGCTACAAAATGCTCAGAGGTGGGTGCTTAAGGCTGGCTAAGGGAACAGGAGTGATTGGTCTGAGTAGTCAGTGGATATACTAAAAAGAAACATGTGGCACATAGATAAAGGAAGGAGAAAGAGAAGAGGTGAAAAATGGGGTGTAGATAGAACCATGAAGAGCAGCAGTGGAACCTGTCCTAGTGAATGAAAACGTGGCTTCTTGATGCTTGACTTGAGTTTTTTTCAAGCAGGGCATAGAAGAAGCATTAATATTCTTCCTTATGGTAGATGAAAATGTAAACCACTATTTGATTTGCTTTAAGGCTCATTTTGGAACACAGAATTTCAAGGTCTATCACCTATATATGTGTCCAAAATCAAGGTATCTTAATTTTAAGTTGAAGATTGTTCAGAGTAACTGAACAATGGAAGATTTTCCTATAAGGTTTTGTTTCCATCTCCTCAGAATGACACAATTTCAAAAGTGTGCACTGAAATAGAAACTATTAAGAAAATTGCCTTCAGTCTAAAACACACATTTGTCTGTGCAAATAGAAGAATAATTACTAATGCAAACTGAATTTCCCTGTTTTCTAATCCAAAGATTATTTTTAAATCCTCCATCTCAGAGAAGAATGCCCAACAAGTTTTGCTCAATTAGGACTGAATGACTTTCACTAGAGCCCACATTAGCTTGGCTAATAGCGCTAAAAATACTCATTTCCTCGGTGCCAGGTGAAGCATCACTCTCTTTGGCAGTCTTGCTCATCTGTTGAGGAGACAGAACTTTGTATAGATAATACCTATAAACATAACAGCCCAGAGAGATTGGATAAGGTTTGGCATGAAATATACACCAGATTTTCTGGAAAGTTTGGGGAGGAGCCATTGTTTGTTACAGTCTTGAAAGTTGTGGGGAGTTTGAACTATAGGTTAGATTCAGAATGCAGTAGCTAATTTTTCCTTGAAAGTTATTGAGACCACCCTTTTGACTAGATTAACACAGAAGATCGGGTGGTTGACATCTTTTCTGGATCACCTGTCAGCTGTGGCTGACAGACCATCATGTGCAGCTGAGAGGTTGGGAAGTTTTTCTAAGATGGATCAACTTGTGGTATCCTTCATGCATGTCCTTATTGAATATCTTTCCCCTGCTTTGGCCAAATAAGCATTTTGTTGGTAACTGCTGAATAGTCTACAAGTAACTATTTTCATTTCAATATTTAATCTAAACTATCAGAGGATTGATCTGAGTCATGCTGAGCTCTGAACAACTGCTCAAGTATAGCTTTGTACCACATTGATCCATTAGAGGCCTTTCATTGTCAAGGCCAGAGTCCAAGTATTGGAACAGAAACTGTCAGGAGTTTATCTTTGATGTGGAATTAGATGAAAATGCCCTAATACCTCCTTTACCTGTTCATATATTTGTTTCAAGGGTCTGTACTGGAAGGTTGCTTGGAAAAGAATTCCTTGTGTTAAAAGCATAAGTAGACACTTCTCATTATTAACACTCAATTTTCCTGGGCTACTGCTACTAAAAAAACAAAAACAAAAACTCAACTTCCATCAATTTTGCAAAAAAGCACTAGACTGAAAAAAATTCTATGTGCCATCCTTGGTAAATATCGTACAACAATCATGTGCCTGGCACTGTGCTACACATAGTGGATTGGGTAGAAATATTTTTTCATTTAAGACATACCCTCAAAGAACTTAAAATATCACTGGGAAAACTGCTTACATGAAATAGTTATCAAATACTGCAAGGCAGCTTATGAGTGAGTGCCAAATGAACAGTACAGACAATGAGTGCTATAAGATGTCAGAATCAGGGAGATCAATGTTGCCTGGAGTAGCCCTGTGAGGAAATCATTCTTTGTCAGTTCAAGCATTACAGTGGATACTGCTGCTGCTGCTTTTATTTAAGCAGAATTCACTCTCAGAATTTGCTGTGAGTCTCTAGTCCTGTAATATTGATGGCTTGTGACTTCAAATAATATTATATACGTAGTAGGAAAATATCTTGTGCTTCATAGGAATGAAGGGAAAAAACCTTGGAACAGCCCAATGCAACAAATGTTTGGTGCCTTAGTAGACATTTGGTGCCTATTGAGTACAAGGGACTATGCTAGGCTCTGGGGAAACAAAGGAAAAAGAAAAACAGCTTCTGTCTTGAAGAGCTTACATTTACTAAGCTGTAAATACTAAGCTGTAAAAGGAGTGACTCTTCTCTTTTTTGGAGGGCAATTGGGATTAAGTGACTTGCCCAAGGTCACATAGCTAGTTTGTGTGTGTGTGTTTGTGTGTGTGTGTATGTGTGTGTTAAGTGTCTGAGGCCAGATTTGAGCTCAGGTCCTCCAAACTCCAGGTCTGGTGCTCTACTCACTGCACCACCTAGCCACCCCTTGAGGTGACTCTTCCTGAGCAGAGGCAGAATAACAAATAATACTGAGATCTGGAACCCCAAGCAGGAGACGAACTGGACAGAATCAAACCTCCCTACTTGGAATTTTGATCCTTTCCTTCTGCTGACTTTAGAGGCAAACGTGGCAACCTAGAACTGAGTATGAACTTAGTCACTTATAAGTTATATGACCTTAGTTAATCATCCTTTTTTCTGTTTTTTTCTGACTCAGTTTTTTTGTTTGTAAAATATGAATACACACATACACACAGCAGCTACATAGTACAGTGGGAGAATACTGGATGTGAAATCAGGAAGACCCAAGTTAAAATCCTGCCTTAAAGACACTCTCTAATCATGCAACTTTTGGCAAATTACTTAATATCTCTCTGCCTCAGTTTCCTCATCTTTAAAAATGTGGATAATAAAGCACTAAGGGGGCTTCTAGGTAGCACAGTGAATAGAGCATTGTCCCTGGAGTCAGGAGGACCTGAGTTCAAATCTGGCCTTGCTGTGTGACCTTAGGCAAGTCACTTAACCCCAATTACCCTACTTTCCCCCCTCCAAAAAAGCAAAAAACAAACAAACAAAAAGATAATAAAGCACTAGCAGCTCATTGAGTTGTTGTGAGGACCAAATGAGGTAACATAGATAAAGCACTTTGTAAACCTTAAAGCACCACATAAAAGCTAATTATTATTATCTTCTTATTAAACATTTATATAGACATAAATACATATGCATACTGTACATATAGAAATACATGTGCATATTTACATATGTACATATGTTTAATATATTTACATATACCTACTCAATAATTATAAGGTACAAATATATAATATACAATAATTAAAATATACAATTTTATCCACATACACATATATATGTATACCGAGTTTTCCAAAAATCATAATGAAGTTTTAATAGCTTCACATAGCTATATAATACATATGGATATGGATTGGTACCAAATCTATGATTTCATTGGTGTGAGGAAACTCCCTCTACCAATCCAATTTGATATATTTTCTATAATTTATAGCCTGCTTTCCCCACTATCAGGCAAAAGTTTCAGAAGATTTTCTTTGCCTTTTGATTGTAAAGTAAAACAGGTTTCTTGGTACTTTAACCCTCCCTGAGACATTTTTCTTTCAATGCAAGAACTATCCGAGAAATATGATGCCTATTGACAAAGAAAAAGGAAATGGTTGGCAAGGCCTATTGCCCTCCTTCTCTCTGTAGTTTGCTTGCTCTCCATTGTCATTGATACTTTTCCAATATGGACAAGAACCCAAGAGAATTCTTTACTCTGACCTAGCCAAATAACTGATCTTTAGCTAATAAGCATAGTTTATGAATTTAGAGGGTTTTGTGGTTATGGTCCCTATATGCAAATGCCTTTTTAAAAATGGAGTCCTAGAAATCTTTTATTATGATGTAAGTATTCTTTGTCAAATGACTTGAACTATAGAGTGAATAAGGAAATAGGGAAGGTGGGGTTCAATTAAAGAAGAAAGGGGGAGGCTAGGGAGGAGAAGAATTAAGTTAGAGGATTTGAATATATTGTGACTAATGAGAATGACATCAGAAGCAAACTAAATGACCAATAAGTGATTTGTTAAATAAATTGTGTTACCTTAATGTAATGGATTATTGTAATGCAATTAAGACTCAGATGTATGAATAATATAAAGAAATTAGGAAAGATCTTTATGAAATAATCCAAGGTGTATATATATATATATATACCAGAAGAGAGTACTAACTAGGACTGTATAAGAGGCAAAGTGAATGAGAATGAAACAAACAAAGAGTCATGATGGAGAATGAAAGGTTCTTATATTTTATACTTTGAGACTGATAAGTTAACACAGGTCTAGCTAGGCTGGACATACACTTGGTGAGAATTCCATGTAACACTCGAGGTGCTTCAGCAGCAATGCCTGCTTATTTTTGGCTACTTTGTGTACTACTTTATGTAAGTCAATAAGAGCCTGCAATTTATTAACCAGAGAGGCAATGTATCAAATGTGCTCTTCAGCCCTCCCTTTATGCTATTATACCCTAAGGGATGAGCAGAATCTCTCTCTTCTACTCCTTGAGCCCCCATTAGTTGTGTTCCTCCAATTTGTTAGGTCAATGAACTCACTTCCATTTAATCATTTAACATTCATTGACTCTTACAAAGGAATATTTACTTAACAAATATACAAAATTTGTCACCATTACCTCAGAGGGACAATCTCTCTAATACCATCTTGATCTTTGGGAGAAGATTAGGCTCATAACTGAGCCAGCATGGGTCTCACCAAGCTTAAAGCCATAGGCAGCATCCCTACCTGATGAGTCTTTGACTCACTAAGTTGGAATCCCAGAGATCATTCCTAATTCCTTGGGGTGTGGATGCTGTGCTGGGAGAAAAACTAGACAATGGAATGATGGATATTGAAGAATCCTTGGACCTTTCAAACTCACAGGATTATAGGTTTTACTCTCTTCAATGGTCACTATGCTTTCCCAAGAGCACTGAAGCAAAGAGGAGGAGGCTTAAGCTGACAGACCTTTGAATGACTCTGCAACCAATCAAAATGCCTTGTCTTTATCATATGGTTAGTTGACCAGAACTAGTTATAGATGGTTTGTACATACTCCAGTTTCTCTAAAGGACTTTCCTTACATATCATTGTAATTCTTTTGGAAACATATTTCCCAGGTTCTTTCCCTGTGGAGAGTAGTCATCCCAAGAGCTCATGCCCCAGACACCCATTATAGTAGTTTAATGTAAAATCTATACACTGAATACTACACTTGAACCCATCTTCCCTGTGGTCTTCTTAAATTCTCTCTAATACCTGCACAAAAAATGTGTTCCAATGTACATGTGCAAACTTACCACCCTAAAAAGCTACAAGGTTCCTAATGGTTGGACAATAAAGGAACTCTTGCTGACTGGATTTCAAATTATAGCCTAAGGGCAGACATAAAATATTATTCAAAAATATTAAAATTAAAGAAATCTCCATACCTGTGTCCCTCATTATATCTAGAAAATCTTCTATACCCCTTATATCTGTACTATATAAACAATCAACTTTCTTACCCACATTAATTAATATGATAAAATAGTAATGTAATTACAACATACTATTAATTTAATAGAAAATATAAGGGAAAAATTTCAGTAAGCTACACTGAACAATTTCCTAGAAGTTCCTCCCTTACCTACAGTTTGTGGAAAGTGGAAAAGTGGGCCTGGCATTGTCCAGAGTCTAGTTCCAAGACCTGGACCAGGACAGTAAAATGACCCTTATGCTCTCCAGGTGTATCTTAAAGAAAAAGAGAATAAATATGTAGCATGTAGGTGCATATGGGATGTCAAAATGTATAATATTAATCTTAAATATTAAGGTAAATAATGTAAGATTTTTTAATGCTACAATTACATGGAAGAGAAAGCTGTTTCCTTAAGTATATAGTTGCTCAGTTGGGTTATTGGTTGATGGTGATGTTAACATTGCTACTTGGGAAATAATGGTCCAGTCAGATCACTTACAGACCTTCAGCTACACCTAGTGGCCAAAGATTGAATAGTGCAAATATTTTATACCATTAATACAGCTCATCACTTTGTTAACTCCTTAAAAATTTTCAACTAGTTAAGGAAAGAATAATCTCTAAACACAATTTTATTTCCTTTGTTTTTTTTTAATGGTAGTATCCTCAACAAATACATGGATTTGCAGTCTATCCTGATACTTTATTCCCTTAGGGGGAATAATTGTAGGTTTACATTTTATCATTCATCATTCACAAACATTTATTAAATGTCTACTATGTGCAGCATGAGACTTAGTATATAATACAGTAGCTAGAGAGCTATCCTTGGAGTCAGACCTGCCTCTGGCTACAGACTGTGTGACCCTAGGCGAGGCTCTTAATCTTTCAGGGCTCCAGGCAGTACTCTGAGACCATAAATTATAAAGTAGGTGCTAATTTGTATTGGTAGAGGAAGTTTCTTCACCAGGAGTTACCTATATCAATTAAATCACAGGTCAGGCCATAAAAATAAATATACAGAGCATTGTGCTACGCTCTTGGGGCTTACTATCGATATTAAAGGGCTAAGTGGGGAGGATTTATGGGAAGAAAAAGTGGGTGCCCCTATGTGCCTAGTGTGGGGATAGGGAGCCTATGACCTTGAGGCCATAAGTGGCCTTCTAGATCCTCAGGTATGACCTTTTGACTAAATCCAAGTTTTACAGAACAAATCCTTTTATGAACTGTGAAGTTTGGATGTAGCCAAAGGGCTGTACTTGAGGACCTAGAGGACCACATATGGTCTTGAGGCCATAGGTGCCCCACCCCTGGCCTAGTGCTCTTAACCACTGGGAGAAACTCTCCAGCACCAGCTTACAAAATTTTGTCTGCCTTCTGAACCTGTAAAATTGGAATTCAGCAATCTTTATCATGAGGAGAGATATCAATGAGAAAGAAAACAGAAAATAACCTAAAAAGAAGAGGTGCCAGAATGCCACAACTGAACCTACATATAGAATTGCCCTTAAAGTAGATGTCTTACAGCCATTAAATCTTAGATATAACAGAGAGGTAGTGAGTACAGTTTAGTGGAAAAGGCCTTGGCCTGGGGCCCTGGAGACCTGGATTCTAGTTCCAGATGTGCTAGGTAACAGCTGTGTGGCAAGTTACTGTATCTTTCTGAACCACAGTTTCTTAATCTGAAAAACAGACAGCATGAAACAAGGGAAAGAATATTGGCTTCTCAATGAGAAGGTTGGACCAGATAACCTCTAAGAGCTGATACAAATCAAAACTAGATGATCCTACTCTCTATCTTACAGAAATGCTGAGAAAAAGATTTTTGTTTTGTTTTGGATTTTTGTTTTTGTTTTGGATTTTTTTTTTAAGCTTTAAAGTTTTATTGTCATTTAGAGGCAATGTAGAGTGGCTTTGAAGCTAAGAAGTCTTGGGCTGTAGGCCCTTCTCTAACACTGGCTATGCAACTCTGGACACATTACTTAAACTTTTAGTAAACTTTTTAAAAAGAAGTCAAGGTCAGTGAGGTGGCAAAAAGGATAGAGCTCTAGGTCTGGAGTCAGGAAGACTCATCTCCCTGAGTTCAAATCTGACCTCAGACACTTACTAGCTGTGTGACCCTGGGCAAGCCACTTAACCCTGTTTGCCTCAGTTTTCTTACCTACAAAATGATCTGGAGAAGGAAATGGCAGACCATTCCAATATCTTTGCCAAGAAAACCCCAATGGGGTTATGAAGAGTCAGACATGATTGAAAAGAGACCTGAACAACAACACCCAACTTCTAGGTCAGAGATGTTAAACATATGGTCAACAGTTCTGAGTGTGGCTTGAACTAGATTAAAATGGATTGGAAAATATCTAAGAAAATGAACAACAATACAGTAAAACATATATAACAGTGCATTTTAAAGTTGTGAGTATGTGGCTGCAAAGATCCTTATGTATGGATTAATAGCCTGGTTTCTATTTAAGTTTGACACCGGTGCTCTGCTTAAGGTCCTAAGATTCTTAAATTGCAAAAGAAGGTAGTTATTTGTTCATCTTGTAGTTCCCTGTATCAGTGCTATCACAGGTCCAGTTTTTATCCTATAATTCTCATATATTTAATTTTGCATTTCTGGGGACATTGTGTTGGGACCATTGGGATGCATTCCAGTAAATTGATCTATTTCTCCAGGTAAGTCTTTATTGATCATTTTATTGAAGAGCCACATTCATGTAGATAATTGAAATGGTGGGATAAGCTTCCCATCAAGGTTGTAGGAGAATTAGAAGTGGGAGGGAGCTGCAGATGCAGTGTGGCAAAGTAGGTGGAAGCTTTTTAGAGTCAGGATGGATGTAAGTACAAATCCCACTTCTGACATATACTGGTGGCATGTCCCTGAGAAAACCATTTAACGTCTTAGTGTCTTATGCAATTCTCAAAGGCACAGGCTCTTAAACTTTTTGAGGTTTTTTATTTTTTCCCTCTGTCAGGAGCATCTGAGGCATCTGGTGGTCTAGTGGGTAGAGTGCTGGGCCTGGAGTCAGGAAGACTCATAGATTAAGTCTGACCTCAGACACTTAACAGCTATGTGACCTGAGGCAAATCACTTAACCTTGGTTTGCCTTAGTTTCTTCAACTATAAGATGGGGTTAATAGTAGAACCTACTTTAAAGGTTGCTGTGAGGATCAAATGAGATAATATTTGTAAAGAGAGCTTAGCACAGTTGCCAGCACATAGTAGGTGCTCTATAAATGCTTATTCCCTTCCCTTCCTTTCTTCATGGACCTCTTTGGCAGTCTAGTGAAACCTATTGTCCTTTTTTCCTAATGTTTTTAAATACATAAAATATGTAGGACTACAAAGGAAAACCATTATATTTAAAAGTTACTAAAATATTTTTAAAAGTCCATTAATCCCTAGGTGTACTGCCCTAGGGGCAATCCCTAGATAAGCACCCTGATCTAGGAATCTAAGAGGCAGAGAAGGTGCAGATCTATAATGTTAGAGGAAGTTCCTTATGGGAAGCTCCCTACACTGATGACATTGAAGCTGCAGAGAGGTTGGATGGCCCCAGGTCACCCGGGGACATTTGATTTGACCCAGTGTGGTGTTAACAGGAAGCCCATTGCCTTCAGAGTCAGGAAAACCTAACTTCATATTCTTCCTTTGAAGCAGCTAAGTGGCATAGTAGATAAGATCAATGGGCCTGCAGTCACAAAGACCTGAGTTCAAATGTGGCCTCAGAGTTTTACAGGTATGACCTGGGCAAGTCACTTAACCCTGTTTGCCTCAGTTCTTCATCTGTAAAATGAGCTAAAGAAGGAAATGGCAAACCACTCCAGTATCTCTGCCAAGAAAACCCCAAATTGGGTTATGAAGAGTCAGACATGATTGAACAACAACATTTATTAGCTATTGGCAAATCATTTATTCTCTCTCTATCTCACTCTCCTCATCTGTAAAATGAGAGGGTTGAACTTGATGGTCTGAAAGGTCCTTCCAACTACAACTCTATGCTCTTAGGACTCCAAATGCAGCGAACCTCCCAGTGTACCACATTGTCTTCAATTTCCCTCTACTGAGATTGTAGGGATCTGCATTATAGTGGCAATGCAGTTGGGTTGAAATGTATGAGAAATGTAATCTGCCATGACAGTCAGGCAGTATTTATTAAGCCAGGAACTATGCTAAATGCTCGGACTATGAAGATAGGCAAAAACAGGCCTCAAGGAATTCACATTCTAATGGGGGAGAGAGTATGTAAATAGCTAGGTACATATGAAATATATACAAGGTGGATGTCTTCCTACTGTGCTAGCCAGATGGATCAATGCCACAACTCTGCCAGTGGTCCTTCTCACTCCCACAGTGACCTAAGTGGGTAATGTAACAGTCAGGTGGCTAGAACAATAGAGTTATGTAGATAATGGGGAATTGACTATATATCTAGATACCTACAAATATATCAGTAGCTTAGCTCTGAAAGCACGAACATACAGACACATATATGCATTTAACTTGGCTAAGAGAAGGCAAAGGGGGAGGAACCTAATTTTAACAAAGGAATATTAATCAATTTTACTCCATCTCCACACAAGACAACAAAAAGGAAGAAATGGGTTTACATTTGCACTGAGAAGGCTTGCTAGGGAAAGTATAACCATTTTATAGATGAGGTGACTAAGTTTCAGAAAAATTAAATGGCATACCCAAGGTCAAGCAACTACTTAGAAAAGGAGATGAAATCAGAACCGAGGCCTTCACATTTCTACTCCAGTGTTCTTTGGGTTACAATCATACAAAAACCAAAGGACCCAAAAAGGAAGTGGGTTCCTGTTACGGCGAGAGAGCTTAGATAGAGTGGAACAGAACATCAGGTAAACTTCTACTGTTGAATAACATGGATATAAAAAGATAAAGTTTTCTTATAGATCATAGGATTGAAAAGTTTAGGGAACACTATGAATCATCTAGTTCAAATCCTTTGTTACATATGGGGAAACTGAGGTCAAGAGAAATTAAGCGACTTGTTCAAAGTTATCCAAGTACTAAGTGGCATAGAGCTGGGATTTAACCCAGAGTCATCTGATGTCCAAACAAGTGTTCTTCTCACTTCTTTTTTCTTTTTTTTTTTTCCCCAAGGTGGGAAAGCAAGGCAATTAGGGTTAAGTGACTTGCCTAAGGTCACACAACTAGTGTGTGTCCAGTGTCTGAGGCTATATTTGAACTCAGATGCTCCTGACTTCAGGGTTGGTGCTCTATTTACTGCGCCACCTAGCTGCCCCAAACTGTTTTTACTTTTTTGTTGTTGTTTTTTGTTTTTGTTTTGCTCACTTCTTTTCACTATCCCTTGGTTGTACCTTGGAAACATTTATTCTCTTTTTATCAAAGATATATTTAAAGAGCTTGGTGGTCAGTGCAAGAAACAAAATTCCTTCAGTGAAATCAGGGATAGAAGGATACTTGTTGAACCTTCTTGTCTACAGCAAACGAATAATCAAAATAATATGGTAGGTTGCTATTAACTCCCGCAGTGGACCATTCAGTTCCAGGTGCTATATTTTGGGAAGGACATTGACAAACTGGAGGATACCCTATGGAAGATGAGGATGGTGGACCAAAACATGTCTGTAAAGGTCACGTAAGGGAACTAGGGATATTTAACTCTGAAAAGAGAAGACTTGGGGAAAGAAGATATGGTTCCCTCCTTTAAATATATGAAGGGTTGACATGTGGAAAAGGGATTTCTTTTTTTTTTTCTATTTGGCATCATATGCTAGTACTAGGACCAGTGGAAGATATAGGAAGTTACATTTCTTCTTGACATAAGGAAAAACCTGCTAACAATTAGTGTTGTTCCAAACTGGAAAGCAATGGCTCAATAGGAAGTAAGTTTCCTTATCCCTGATGCCTTTATTTGGAATTTAGGTTGTCATTTGAAAAGGATGCCATTAAGAGGATTCTTGAAGCAGTATGCTGCAGCCAGGTTGTATTGGTGAGATTTTTAATTTTCAGTGTGACCATTTTTACTTTGGAAATCAGCAATGCTATAAATCAGGGCTTGATTTATTGTTGATTTTCTTTTTCATTTTCTAGACTTAAAGAAGTGATAGAGAAAATGAGGTTGGATTTGAATTCAAGTTGGATTTGAATTCAATTTGAATTCAAATTCTGACTATAGGGCCAATGCTCCATCCACCAAGGCACCTAGTTGCCCCTTCCTTCCTTCCTTCCTTCCTTCCTTCCTTCCTTCCTTCCTTCCTTCCTTCCTTCTTTCCTTCCTCTTCTTTCCTTCTCCCTCTCCCTCTCCTCCTCTTTCTTTCTTCCTTTCTCTTTCATCTCTAATATCCTATAGAATTCTATGAGATCTAAGACAGAGGTCCTAATAAGCAACTGAGAACACAGAAGGTAAGCCCCAGCAACTCCTTTAAAGACTCAAATTGACTTTAATAGCTCAAATACTCCCATCCAAAAGGCATTTTATTTGATCCAAGTCTGACCTCTTCTCTGTACCAAAAAGGTCTCAAGAATTGATTATGGTAACTTTTACTGGGCTCTATGATCTTTTCCAAAGTCCCTCCACCCTTCTATTTGCATATGTATTGTAATGCTCACCTCACTAACCTAGCTTCACCATATTCAGGCTTGAGGCAGAGTCCTCAAGAGTTTTGTTCTGAAGTCCAAAATACAATCATTTAACTGAATGTACAGAAGGAGAAAGAAAGAATGAATTTTCAATGGCCCATCACAATGGAGAAATCGTGGAAAAATCCCAAGAATTCAGTAAACCTCTGTACTTACCAAAATCTTACAGGCCCTATTTGCCCAACCTAGTCAGGTTCAGCAAATAGAAAGCAAGGTAAGATTTCAGTGGTTCTTTTCTTCCACTTGCTTTAGATCCTGTAAAGCTTAGCTTATCCCTGTGAATCCTAGATTTAAAATAATATAGGGTTTAATTTAATAGCAAAAATGCATTTGTAGCAAATTTCTATACCTATCTTGGGGGACCAGGTAACTTTTCAGCATTTGATAAATGATTGATCTTTTCATTATTCAACTATTGACAAGTGTCTTCAATCAGAGACTGTCAGAGCTAAGAGGGCCTTAAAGAAGCTACTGAATGGACAATTCATATTCTAGTCCACCCCCTTTGTTATACAGAAGAGCACTGGGGCTCAGAGATAACTTGCCTAAAGTCCCACTGCAAGTAAGTGACAAAGACAGGATTAGAGTTTTGGACTCTAAAGTACAGTGAAAAGTGCTCTGAATTTAATGCCAGGAGATCTGGATTTGAACACCAGCTCTTTATCTTTCTGTATTCAGTTTCCTCAACTGTAAAATTGGGGTGTGTGTGTGTCAAATTAGATGATCTCCAAGGTCCATTCCAGTTCTAAGTAGATGATTCTGTGAGTTTCAACTCAATGCTTTTTCCACTACACCTAGTTTTACCTCACACCCCTCCCCCTTAACTCTTCATAGTCTGTGTTGCCCAATAGTCTGCTATTTCCTGGGACTACAAGGTAAATTTTCCAAGACAACAGGTTCCTATTTTCCTCAGATTTTAAAAATTGTTTATATATGGAGATGAATTCTACAATGATTTATAGCTATGGCCATTATTAGAATGTTTCCTACAAATAATTTGACATTTAAGTGGGTAAAATTTCCCCCTTTTGTTCCATTCCTTTACCCCTCCCAACAGTAAAGCATATCAAATGGCTAAGAAATGATAAATTATATAGTAGATGAAGCTTGATTACTTTTAAGCAACCTGTGAAGACCTAGAAAGCAGAGTACATCCTTTGCTGGAAAACATTCTTCAATTTTCCCTTCCAAATCAAATATTAGGGAAGGCTCCTGAACACATCTTTCCTTATTTTCTTGGGTAAAAAATAGGTCAAGTAATTTAAACCAGTCCGTTGCTATTATAATTCTGACATTGCCATTGTAGTTTCTCTTCTGGGAGGAAAAAAAAAAGAAAAATAGAACAGAGGATAATGGTGGTTCACTAGTTCAGTCATTCACTATTGTTCCCAAGGCTGAAGCTTAGATTTTCCCCAGCATTAGAGCTCTGATTTTGATGATAGTGATACACTACTGCAATGAATAAATACCATCTCTGAAGCTACATGTAACACCTCTTTTGTGTTAACAAATAATACCCTGGGAGAGCATGTGAGAGTCAGAAGTACAAGAAGCAGAAGAAACAGAAACAGAAGCAGAAGAAGGAGAAGGAGAAGGAGAAGGAGAAGAAGAAGAAGAAGAAGAAGAAGAAGAAGAAGAAGAAGAAGAAGAAGAAGAAGAAGAAGAAGAAGGAAAAGGAGGAGGAGGAGGAGGAGGAGGAGGAGGAGGAGGAGGAGGAGGAAGAGGAGGAGGAGGAGGAAAAGAAAAGAAAGTAGAAAAGAAATTGGTGATGGCTTGAGTCCTAAATTCCTTGAATTCCTAATTGTTTTTTCTTTCTTTCAGGGGAGATTTTCATTCTTTCTTTTCTTCTTCTTGTTTGTGTGTGTGTGCAGACAATGCTATCTGCCAAGTTTATTTTAAAGTAAATTTTACTGAATCAATTAGACAGCTACACTCGTGCTCATTAAAGATCCCATGACACTTTTCACAAGAGTAGAGCTAGTGGTCTTGGTCAAATTCCAACTTAGGTAATTGCATTCTGCATACCTAAATTCCCCCTCCATTTGTCCCATTGAAGGTATTATTATTCAATCCTGCCCTAAAATGGAGACATTCAGATCTTATTGAGAGGATGCAGAGCAGTTGTCCTAGCTCCACCAGGGTTGCATTTCAGTTGTCCCTTATTACAAAGCTCCAGCATGGCAGAGAAGTCATGGGAAACACCCTTTCCTGCAGTTGTTCAAAGCATGGCAGCCATAGTGTCTTTTTCAGTAACACGAGACAAGTCAGAGTTTTTCTAACAAATCATCTGTAGTGACCTTTGATGAGGAAAAAGAGTCGTCCCTTTCTGGAAGGATTTGTGTATTAGAGGCTTCTTAGGCCCCAGTTGAAGGGTTTCCATTCAAATACTTGGCTTCTGCCTCACAATTGAAATCTGACAGTGTTAAGGAATAGTCGATCTGTTCTTTTAGAAAGTGTTTCCTGCCTTTCTGAGAACATTCCACAAGGGGGCGAAAACACCTAATAGATTTCAGCACTGGGAAGTTTACATTTCAAAGCTGGCCACCCATAATAGATTAGTGGATTAATATTTTGCTCTAAAGGATCTGGCCTTTAATGTTGACATCAATTTATATCTATCCCAGGCTTTTACAGTAGTAAAAGTCATGGAGACCATAAACTTCACAATAGATGTCAGCCTTTTTTTTACTTGTGCTCTGCAGTGCACCCCATAAACAGCACTGATTAGGTAACTGTTCTTAAAAGACCCATCCATAGCTGTAACATCTTTATCAGCCTCAGCAAAGAGGCTGCTACTGGTGTTTTATCAGCCACAAGACAGTGATACCATTTTTATTAATGAGGCCCTATTTTTCTTACATGTGTTTATTATGCCAGGATGTTGTTTATCACTGATCTCTCCTTGCAAATAAAGTGAAGACTGTCTATTTATGGACTTGGTGGAAATGAACTAAGTATCTCCTATAGCATATTAGAACTTTTTGACAAACAGCCAAAGTCCGGAGGTCAAGTTTCCCCATATGCTATAAGCAACTTAGTAGGAAGCAAGACCACAAAAGGTTTTGCAAATGTCTGCCAGTAGCCTGGTAAACTAGGTCACTGTACAGGTTTCATTAATCAGGTTGTTCAAACAAGGAGTTATTTTTCTCTGCTTAAGAGCACTACAGATATCAAATAGAATCCAGCCAATTGTTGACCAGAGGATAGTTTTAATGAAAAAAAAATTCATTTAAAAGAGAGGAAAAATTAGCATTTTTAGCAAAGAGAAATTTTGCTTTTAACCTAGTTCTTATGTTTGATTTGCCTGCTCTGGCAAGAACAGACACAGGGATCTAATAATAGCCCTTTGCCATCCCTGCATCTATACATGCATGGTACCAGCATTCTCAGGAACAGGAGGAATTCAGTGATAGAGCAGGTGTTGTGACAATTCCCTGGCTTAGTAAATGGTGGGATAGGGGGAGGGGAGAGAGGCATGGGGGTGGGGAATAGAAAAGGAAATTGTTTTTCTACTTTTCCCCATGCAAAAACAATGCTTCCAAAAGCTTTTTTTCCCCCCTTCCTGGCACAAGTGAAAAAGAGCTAGGCTACAGAAAAGGATTTGGATATTAATATGCATGCAAATATATTTTCCACTTGAGCCTCTGAAACAAACTTACTGTGAAAATGCTTAGCTTGGAAGATTTACTGCTGATTGCAGATGTAGTATTGACATGCTGGAGTGAAGGAAAACTTGAGTTTAACTATTTATTAAAGTAGAAAAATCTGGATCAGCAGATACTGATGACTTGGGGGGAGGCAAAATGGGATTTGCACATCATAGAATACTCAAAGAAATGGGAAATGTAGAACTGAGTTTTTTATGAGGAAGCATCAACTACAAGTATAAAAAAAATTCAGTGGAATGTGTATCTTAACCTAATATACCCAACCTTGGAAATGAAGTTCTTTGGCTTTACCATAGGATGTCATGTAATGAATTATGTCCAGACCTAGAATTGTAAGTTGTTGGAGTTGATACAAATTTTAAGTTAAATGGGTTTTGATGCTAGACACATTGTAATATAACACTTCACCAACACCTCCCCACTTCCATTCCCACCCCCAAGTAGTCTTAAAAAGTTGACTTGGGGATTGAAGAATCTATCCTGTTAAACAGACTAAATCCTACTTTTAAAATTTTACTAGTATGGTTTTCCCTAGGCTTTACCACTTTCTATAAGGTTAAGTAAAAAGAAAAATCTATATCCTTTCGTGAATTTAGGTGTGATTTTATAAACACAAGGAAGTCATGGAAACATTAAAAGAAAAACAAAGCAAAATTCTTTTTCCAACCAGCTGGGATAATTTGAGATAGTAACAACATTACCTTTTCCCCAATTTCTTTTTACAAGATAAAATCCGTAGCCCATGTAATACAATTATATTCTTCCTTTATTACACACCTAAATAAAATTTCAGTTACTTGGAACTCAAGACATAGAAGTTTAGAATACCAGATAGTGAAGAAAAAAAAAGGGAGGTAGACTCATTGGGGATGTATATAGGACAGTGATAGAATTTAATTACTTTTGAATCGAACCTGATTAAGTGAAAATTTTAAGTGTCATTAGCAGAACAAGGAAGACGATCCAAAAAGTGAAGGGTTTTTTTTGGGGGGGGAGGGGAACCAAGGACTACAAACCAATTAAAGTCCTTTCTAATATGAAGCTAGAAAACGTGTTCCTCTAATGTTTATGGAGAAAGCCTAGTTTTGTCACTAAAGAGAAATGTATGTTATACCTTTCTCTACACATCACTCCAAAGTGTTATTGATCAAACACCCAGGTTAAGAGTTTAAAAATAAATATAAAAAGAGAAACCAAATTTTAGTGTAAAGAAATAGTGTGAGATTAAAATTTAATAAATCGTGCGGGCTTAATTCTGGGTTACCTTTAAATGTGTTGGCAAATGGAAAAAAAAGTTGCTCTGACAACTTTGCAGTTTGGGATTAACCCACACTAATGTTCCAATGATAACAATGTGGTGTGATGCCAGTTCTGGTTAAATCCTGCACCCTTCCTCTCCCCCTCCCTCTGCCTTAAGCTTACCATGACCTGCATTGGTGGCGAGCAATTTCTCCTTTGGAATGTTTGTTCTCATCAACAGCTTATTGTTAAAGTGGTCCACGGGGGAGGGGGGGGAGAGGGAGGGAGGCAGGAGGGGGACTAGGAGAATGAAGGACCAACCAAAAAATCCAAATGAAAAACATCCCCACCCTTTGTAAATGACTTCTAGAAAAACTGAAATATTTCTTAACTTTTTATTGACATTGGCAAATTAAAATAGAATAAATTAACAAGTATTTTTTCAAAAAAATGTTTTGTACAAAAATACTGTCAAAATTTCCTAAAAAGCTTTCAACACAGTAGTATCTTTTTCATGTACTGAATAAACTATTAGCACAGTGTCAAAAATGTTGAAGACAGAAACAAAATAAAAATCTGTGAAATGTTGCCACTGACTACATTCCACACCATATTATTGTCTGTACATATGGGGGAGGGGGATGGGTAGCAGACTTTAAAGTAACAGTATTACTTTTCCTGATCCAGAATGGTTTGGCCCACATCTGTTTAAACTTCCAGTTTAGCATATTTTTAAAATTAGTCTGTACTCCAATGCATAGTTAAAAATGAAGCGAGATGGCAGCGTTTGTGCAGTAATATCTGCCCTTCAAAGTTCATGCAACCAACTAATGCAATTTTTCCTTCCACTCATAATTTGAATGCAGTTCAGTCATTTGAAACCATCTACAAAATCCACAAGATTAAGCAGTTTGCCAAGATTAATATCTAACAGTTGAGCACTGTAGAAATTAAGTGAGGAAATAAGGAGTAAAAACAACAGAAAAGACCGAGTTAGCTAGATATTACTACTACATAAGGGAGGTGAATGTCAAGGCTACAAAAAACAAAACAGAAAAACAAACAAAAAATGTGGCAGCAATTTTCTTTTAAACCAATTTGTACAAGTTTTATAGTTTACTCTGTTTTCCAAGTTCTCAAACCGTTCAAGACCTGAAAAGCGAGATACTGTGTCTAAGGGAATGTTTTTAATTCACACCGAAAAAGTCGATCTATTTCTTTTGTTGTTGTGGTTGTTGTTGTTGTGGTGGTGGTGGTGGTTGTTGTTTAAATTAAGTCAGCAGCTCACTCTGCTAGGCTGCTGTTTGCACACGAAGTCCGTCATAAAATCAAACTCGTTTTGTCCCAGCCAGAGTTCAGGCAGCTCCTTGATGCGGTCCAAACCCATTTCTATCACTAAGGACATGAGCACTTCCTCGTCTATGAAGTCAGTGTCTATGACATTGGGAGGCAGCATCGCAGCAGGGACGTGGGGAACCGAGGAAGGCATGTTGCTGCTGCTGTTGCTGCTGCTACCGCCGCTGTTGCCGCTGCTGTTGCTGTGCTTTGGGTTGCAATCTCTGAAATGCTGGTTCGTCCCGTTCATCTGGTGGCTTGCAGGGTGCAAATCCGGCATATAGTGGTTGTGGGGATAAGGGTGATGGTTGAAATACTGGTTGTTTAGCTTCTGCAGCTGCATGCTAGCCGGTAAGGAGCCTCCCTGGCTGGCGACTGGGGGCCCCATGAACTGGGAGTTGTTAAATCTGGCCGTGGGGGGCATAGTGCTGGGGGGGTGCCCTCCATTCACAGTCCCTGGCCCCATGGCATGTCTGATCCCGCTAGTGGCATTCATATTCCCAGCGCCATAGTGTATATGCTCGCCCATTAAGGCATTGAAGGCGTGTTGTTGTTGTTGCTGGTGGTGGTGATGGGGGCTTGGAAACTGACCCATTCCCATCCTATGAGCAGGGTGGTGATGCAGCCCGTTGGTGCCATCGGGGAAGCGCCCGTGGTTCATGGCCATCATGTGGTCAGCCATTTCCAACCCTGAAAGTTTAAAAAAAAAATGCAGAGAAGATATATAAATCCCCACCACACGTGTCTCCAGCTTGCAAACCCTGCTCCCTTGCTTCCCTGCTTCTGCCCCCAAACAGAGCTCGCAGCCGCCCTCGGCACATAGAACCAAAGGGTTGCAAGTCCGCAGAGCAATCGCCTGCCGCTGCCGCCGCCTCTCCTGCCCCATCCGCCCCACTTCCTAACTCTCGCAGATCTGCCACCCAGAAAAGTGCCCGACACTGCAGAAACCATCCGTTTCGCTGCTGGGAATCAAGCCTAGGGATGCCCCCCAAATATGCCCCCCAAATGCACCAAACGGGGGAGGAGGAAGGCTAATCTCCCACAAAAACAAAACAAAAAGCAAAAACAGGGCAGTGGGGGGACGAAAGGCGACACCCCAGAGGAGGTTAATAAAGGAAGTCTCCTTGAACCCCGCGCCACAAGAACTTTTAGAATGAAATCCACCATACCCATCCTGTTATTTCCTTTGCACAGTCTACTACTCTTGCTGAAGGCAAACCCTGCAAGTTGCAGGAGATTTGCCGGCAACACTTACCTTCTCCGGTCTTTGCTCTTTCTGCTCGGAAGGTTGTTGGTAAAATCGCTCAGTTTAAAAACCGCCCAGCAGCATATAGAGTATTTTCCTGGTTTCCTCCGAGGTCGGTTACGTGATCTTATTGCTGTCGTCTTGTTGCTGTTGCTGCTGTGGCTGCTGCGTAGCCTGAAGACCCAAGCCCCTTTCTCTTTTTATTTTCCCCCTTCCCTTCCCCTTACTCCTCAGCGAGGCTCATCGGCATTTGCCAACAATGAGCTATGTTTCTTACAGCTTTGGCCACAGTTAATATAGGATTTCAGGAAGGGAGGAGCAAAAGCCTCACAGGCAATCAAAACGAAAACCTGGAGTTCAGGCTGGCCCGGCGCAGACTCAACTGGAAGGGATCCAGGTAGTCCAGTCCCCCACTGCAGGGCGGCACGTGTGGGGGATGCTGCTGGCTGGGGGCCCCGCCTGCGGAATGGTGCGCCCCGGCTGCAAAGGAAAGGGGGCTGCCCTTCTGTCCTCCCCCGCCACCCCCCCGCCGCCTGCACTCCTCTACCTCAAGCCTCCTTTTGCGCTCGCCCCTCCCGAACGGAGAATAATGCACCCCGAGACTCGCAGCCCGGGAAACTGAGAGTCTGCCCCAGAGAGATAGCGAAGGGACAGGGCGCATCCCCCCCCACCCCCCCCAGCACTCGGTGGAGGAGTTGAGGGAGGGTTTCTACAGCTATTACCTCCCCAGGCTCCACTACCTAGCTCTCGGCCACCTTCCTAGCTCTTCCTCACCTAGTACCTCGGGAATGCCACCTACAGGATAAGAGGGGGGGAGGGGTAACTCCACCGCCCCCACCCTGACTCCCTCCGGGATGCAGTTCTGCAACCTTGCCCTGGCTCTCTCTTCCTTGGTTCTCTCAGCGGCTCGAAGAATGGCTGCGCTCCTCCGAGTGCCTTTGAAAGCGCCTGGCAGAAGAATGCCCACACCCCCAAGAAGCCTTTCCCGGGGCTTGCTTTGTGTTACTGGGGAACTGTGTTCTGGCTAGACCTTTTTTTTTCCTTTTCTTTGCCCCCTATTTGCTTTCAAGGGCAGCGAGGTGGTGGAGTGGGGGAAGGGAGAGAAGGAAAAGCAGCAGCTGTTGCAGGTGGACCAACTGCGGCTAGGCAGGCATGTAAACGGGGTTCCGCCAGCCGGACTCCCCTCTCGCACACAACCCGGGAGATCCGATCCGCGCTTTCAGTGTCACTCTCAGTTCCTCCCGTGGTACGTGTGCTTTTGCTAAGTTTGCGTTTGCTGCTCTTGGTAGCTTTGGCATCCGAGCTGAGGCGTCTCTGCTCTGTAAACAAACTCAGCGATCCTCGTCCCCAGATCCACCTTTTTGCACATACACAGTTTCTTCTGCTGTTGCCCTTGATCCGGGAGGTGGGGGTGTGTGCAAACTTGCACTGCCTCCCTCCAGGCTTTAGCCTGACGGTTTGGGGCTGATTTAGAAGGGAACGGGTTTGTAATTAAGAAATGCAAGGGCTGACTAACGCTGCAGTTGCTGGAAAAGGAAAACAAATAGATAACATAGTAATCGCTTTGTAAATAAAGTAGTTCTGGAGGTGGGCACGTAGCAGCACGTCCCATATCTCGCAGTGCTTACAGACACTGCTAGGACTCTTCCTTTTCAGTGAAATTGTTAAGTGAGGCAATATGATAATAATAACCTTGTTCCGCAGAACGCTGCACAACTCGCCTCTTAGCCCATTTGGCTCACTGACGTGCAAATAAAACCCCTAATACCAGTAGTTCTAGCTGGTCAGATCTTTCTCTCCCTTTTTCTCACACAAGGAAGCTGAGTGGTTCTCGAGCACAATAATTACCCGCCCCTGTGCCTTGTATCTAGTGAAAATCTTAGCACGTTGGACGAGGACTTATGAGCAGAGTTATTCCTTTAGAGCTCAATAGCCATTGAGGACTTCCTGCTGTGAATGCGGGGGGAGGGTTGGTTTGTTGGTGGTGTTGTTTTGGTCTTTGCTCACAAGACTTTTTTTTTTAAACCCTTATTTCATGAGAACTGGAAATACTGATAAATTTCCCTTTTCAGGAATTTGCAAAAGATAGCTAATTGGAATGTACTTCCACCCATTACCACACGGTCTGCATCCAACAATGTTTTTGAACATTGTTATTGATTCTTTCCATGGCTTCTCATCTCTATGTAGGCAAGACTTGAAACACTCGGAAATATTATTTTTGGATCCTGACCTAGAGAACTCGTGGCATTACTATATGCAACAGTTTCCCCTCTCCTGTCCACCCTCCCCATTAACCTATGGTTAATGGATGTGCAATTATAGAATCAGAGGCCTGCAATAGACCTCAAGGGATTATTTAGTCCATTTCACAGCTTCCAGGCAGAAGTGTATCTAAAATCAGCTCTCCAAAATATTGGTATCTCCTATTATTAAACATATCCGCAAAGA
This sequence comes from Gymnobelideus leadbeateri, assembly GCA_011680675.1. Taxonomy (NCBI): domain Eukaryota; kingdom Metazoa; phylum Chordata; class Mammalia; order Diprotodontia; family Petauridae; genus Gymnobelideus; species Gymnobelideus leadbeateri. The sequence continues at coordinate 434,941 of WOXC01011825.1, forward strand.
TTCTACAGGGCTCTGAATAATATTTCAGTGTCTTGCTGCACCTTGAAATGTTTCTCAACGTCTAACCTCATTTTTTCCTGTTGTATTTAAGAAATAGAGGTAGCCATCATATAAGTGAGTGCTGTATAGGAAAAAGCAGGGAGATTAGGAGACAATACCTGGACTTGAGTCCTGGCTCAGCCACTTGCTACCTCTGTGACCTTGGGCAAATCTCTTTGGGCCTACAATTCCTGACTTTTAAAATGAACCGTGTGGATTAGATTCTTCTAACTATATATTTATGATTTCAAGCAGTGTTGTGTAGTACTAAGTCCTTAAAAAGACCCTCAAAATAACATCCTCCACGGTAGATCGATCTCTCGATCTCTCTCTCTCTCTCTCTCTCTCTATATATATATATATTTTTTTTTTGGAGGAGGGTAGAGGAGAACTCTAAATTCACAATTAAGTCATATTAAGATTGGTTCCTAGGATCATAGATTAGAGCTGGAAGGGCCCTTAGAACTCATCGAATTCAAGGTCCTTATTTTACAGACGAGGCACAGAGAGGTTGGATGTCTTGCTTAAGGTCACATATCTAATAAGTGGCAGTAAGGATTCCAATGCAGGTGCTCAGATTCTAAATCCTCACCTGGAATATCCTCTTTATCTCAGAGGGTTGTTGGAAAGAACGTACTTTATAAATATGTTATGATTATGGATATTCCCTTGTCCTGTACTTAGTGGAAATGGAGAACAGCTTATACAAGACAGTATTGTACCACTGCCTGTACAATGCCCTATTATTCTCTTATGAAATGTAATCAGTGAAGGTGAAGATGATTTACAAACACTGGTCAGACACCTTTGATATGCAGGGTGATTCTCTTCTATGCCACTCCAGGGTTAGAGATACTTCACTCTTACTTTATAGTTCAATTAGTTCTTAAGGGACAGAATTTGGAATGTGCCCCTACCTTGGGGGCTAGTAGAAGAAAAACAAGAGATTCCATCCCCCTCTTTTTCCTCTTATTGTAAACTTGCAACTGGGTCTGTGTTGGCAGGAAGTGAAGAGTGAAAGATGTTACTGTGTTCTTCCTGGACCCCTTGGCCACCTTAACTGGGCAGGATCCCAAGATTGGGGCAACAGTTCCTGATCTTTGCTTTAGACCAGAAGTTTTTCAGTAATGGACCACATGATCAGAAATCCATATTGTGCAGGCCACATGGATTTAATTATAGAATTAATTGCATTTGACTCCAATTACAATTACTAATTGATCCAACCCTGTTAGCATGACACCTGGTGGCATTCACTTATACAATAGTTGCAGGAGGCAGGTGGTTAGACCCTACTGGCCTATTAGTTGGTGTGGGCTAGCTAATTAGGTAAAACATTTATTGCTAAAAATTTCATCTGTGGTCAGGTGGTCTACAATGGGGTCTAAAGTACCAAACACTGTAAACTCAGAGATTACTTTATTAGGGATTATTCACAAAGTGTAGAGATGCTTAGTACAGTGTAAATCTGGGAGAAATATGCCCCTTGTGTTTGTATTTATTTCCTCCTCTTGGAATGGCTTCCCTCATCTCAGTCCATTCCCAAGTCCACCTGTGAAATCTTACACAGTCTTCAAGATCATGCTCAAGTGTCACCTCCTCTACTAAGCCTCATCTCAAATACTGGATTTGGGGTCTGGAGCCCTGAGTTTTAATTCCTGCTCTGCACTTTTTACTGCCTGTGTGACCTTAGCACTATCATTTAATTTCCCGTGGCCTGTTTCCTCAGCTTCAGAATTAGCCAGGTCCTTTCCAGTTCTACATCCTATGATCCCAATAACTCCCCACTCCCTAGTCAGAAATAAGCTGCCCCTATGCTGTGCTTCTAATGCTTTATTTCTATCTATCCTCCAGCTTTTAATGTTTAATCACTTCAAGGTATCATAGTATAGTGGGGGAAAAAGGGGGGCTGAGTTCAAATCCCCACTAAACATTTGTTAATTGCTTGACCATAGACCAATCAATTATTCTTCCTGAGCCTCAGTTTCCTCCCTATAAAATGAGGATAGTTAATACCTAGAATACCTACCTCATAGTGCTGTTGTGAGCCTTAAATAAGGCCATGTAAATAAAATGCTTTGTAGACTCAGTTTAGAGCTGGAAAGGACCTCAGGGTTTATTTAATCCAACAACTCTCTTATTTTACAGATGACTAAAACAGGCCAAGGGAGGTTAAGAGACTTGTCCAGGGTCACTCAAGCAGTAAAAATAGATCAGAACTCATATCCTCTGGCTACAAGATCTCAGCACTTTTCCACTGAACCTCAGTACTATGTCAATGTTATGTCAATTACTGTTAGAGTAATTTGTGTTTGTCATTTCCCCCTTAGCTTCTTGAAGCCCAGATTATTTCTTCCTAACTTTCCTGTCCCACTCTAGCCACACAGATGATATTGGGACCACCCCCTCCCCACTGGAAACTTGAACTTTGCCCCAGGTCCCTAGGTTCTGATAGGCCAGTTTTTGCCTTATTTGGTAGGGAGCCCAGATCTATGTATAACTTCCTGAAACGCTTCTCAGGTCCAGCCTTCCCCCTTCCCTCTCCCCTTTGAGCTCTATGTGTTGTCATCCCCCACTAAAATGTAAGCCTCCTGAGAGTAGGCATTATTTTGCCTGTCTTTTTATACCCAAGTCCTAGTCCACTTCCTGTCACACAGTTAAAGGCTTAGTAAATGCTTGTTGATTGATAGATTTAACAAACACCTACTATGTAGAAAGAATTTTTCTCTTAGGCACTGGGGAAATAAAATGCTAATTAAACCATGGTTCCCTCTCTTCATGAAATTTACAATTCAAGGGGTGGAAAAAGGGATGAAAATGTATGAATGAATCTCAGGTGTAGTAATAAGGCACAAGGTACTTTTTTTTTAACTATTAGATTACAGATATAATTGAGTATTTGAAAACCATTTTATATTTTTATCAACTTTGATGTGGAAATAGGAAATATTCTCATCAAATTTGTAATTTACTAGTGTTTGGGGGACAGAACAAGAACAGGGACCTCAACTAACTAGAAAAATAGTCCATAAAAAACTGGTGAAATTCATTTGGAAAAACTGGAGGGTGCCTTTAAGCACCCAAAACACACTAAACAAGTATTGGATGGGGAGATGCTAGTTAGGTAATACAAATATATCCTTAAAGTAGTTGAGGGTCAGAGTGGACTGCCCATTGACTAGGAGTCAGCAATGGAATGTTGTTATTTAAAAAGGCAAACACAGTAGTTTATTAATAGGAGTACCACATGATAAAGCTGGAAGTAATCCTTTTGCTACACTTGGCACTTATTAGAAAACTGTCCAATCCTGGACTTCACATTTTAATAAGGTTGAGAGAAACTGAAGAGGTTACATTTAAAAAGACTAGAAAATACATTTTAAAGGAGGAAAAATAGTGCTTATGAGGGTTGTTTTATCCAGAGAAGAAAAAGCTGAGGGTTGACTTAATAAAGGTGCTCACATATACAAATAATTATAATGAAGTGGACCTTTCCCAGCTGTTTTCTATCACTAGTGAGACCCCAATAGAAAGGATTTAAACTGCATAAAGAAATTTGTATTAGTCATAGAATGTTAGAGGGCTTCTAGTTCAATGCCACTCTCATTATTTATTTAACAAATGGGGAAACTAAGGCTTATAGGAAAGAACCCATGAATAAGTTCTTAGTTATAATGGTTGTTGAATATTGGAGTACACTAATCAAAGAGGCCTAAGAATTGCCTTCAGAAGTCAGATTGTGTGATGTAAAGAACACTGAATTTCAAGTAAGGATACAGTTTTAGACCTTGTTCTGCACCTAACTTGGTCTGTGCCTCATGAGTGTGACAACCTCTCTGAGTCTTGATTTTCTCATCTGTGAGTGAGCTAATTGAGATCATTTCCAAGATCTCCTATAGCTCTAACATTTTTATTACAATGACTTAATAGAATAGAAAATAAGATATTTATTGGATGGTCTAGTTATAGACCATTATAGTAAGGCATTATTAGTGGCAGAGAAGAGGAGGAAAAGTAGATCTAAATTAATAGTGTGAATTATAGAAAATATTTTAATTGTAGGTTTATTATTTTCAATTATATATGTATATATGTATGTATGTGTATATACTTTTGTTAAGGTTTTATTTTAATTTTTGGTCAGGACTGTGATTTCATTGGTATGGGGAACTCTCTGGTGAGGAAACTCGTTTCACCAGTGCAAATTAGCAAATTTTCTACAATTTATGGCCTTAGAGATTTATTGCCTCGGAGATTGATGGGTTAAGTGACTTGCCCAAGGTCACAAGGCTGCTAAGTATTAAGTGTCTGAGGCCGTATTTGAACTCCGGTCCTCCTGACTCCAGGTCCAGTGCTCTATTCACTGCACCACTTAGCCACCCCCATTTAGCTTTCTTATGTATTTCAACTTTGTATACTACTTGTATAGTACACAAGTACATTCCAGTTAAGAACATTGGATCTATAGATGGGAACCTGAATTCAAATCCCTGCCCCTATTCTTACTAGCTGTTCTGAATTTGGACAAATCATTAAGTAATAACAACAACAACAACAACTGATATTAACTCATTATTTTTGCCCCCACGCTCTTCTATCTTAGTAGTTTTCCTATTGTTGAGGACACTGCCATCTTCCCAGTCACACAGGCTCCCAACCTGGTTTCATCCTCATCTCTCTTATGCTCATTCCACATATCCATTCTTTTGCCAATCTTCTCATTCCTCTTGTGTGTGTATATATGTGTGTGTGTGTATGTGTGTGTGTGTGTTTGTGTGTGTATCTTATATGTTCATTCCACAAATCCAATCTGTTCTCAGACTTTTCATTTCTCCCTTTACAACATCTCCTGTATATCTCCCCTTCTCTTTATTCACATAGCCACCATCTTGGAGCAGGTTATCACCAACTTACACCTGGACTATTGCCTTCTGGTTGGACTTGCTGATTTGTTTCTTCCCACTCCAATATATTCTCCACTCAGCTACCAGAGTGTTTTCCTAAAGTATAGGTCTGAATATGGCATCCCCCTACTCAATGACTCCAGTAGTTTCTTGTTCTTTAAAGGACCAAATACAAATTACTCGGGTTGGCATGTAAGGCTCTTCAGAACTTTCCCCCTTCCTATCTTTCTAGTCTTCTTACACTGGACTGCCCTCTTTTATTACAATGACATGTGCTTTCTAGCTGTCACTCAGACATGACACTCCATTTCCAAACTCCTAGCGTTTTTGCTGACTGGCCACCCATGCCTGGAATGCTCTTCCTCCTCCTTTCCGCCTACTCAATTCCCTGGCTTTCTTGACTCAACTCCAGTCCCACCTTCTGCAGGAGACCTTTCCAGGTCTCACTGCTAGTGTCTTCCTACTAAGCTTACCTTCTTACATACTACCTGTGTACAAAGAATTTGAAGTAGAGGCCCAATTAATGATTTAAATGTATTTTGAGGACATAGAACATTATTTAGTTATCTTTGTATATGCCCCATTCCCTTGAAAAAAAAAAAACAGTAGGCACTTTAAAATGGCTTTTGATTAAATCAATGAATGCCCTTGGTTATCCTGTAGAATTAAAAAAATTTTTTTTTCTCAAATGTTAGGAAGCTATTTCCTTTCTCTTTTCCCATTAAAGTCTATCTCAAAACCTTTTCTTGTTATAATAAATTGTTTGTTTCCATCTTGTTGACCTCAGTTTTGCATATTTAAGTATTCTCATGGAGCCAGAATGTCTTAGATATGGGTATTTCCTCCATAGATGCAATTTGCAACCTAGTCTAGACCTGACTCCTCATCCTGTGGGATTCTTGTCTTTGCTCTCCCATAGATCCTCCACAGAGGTTGCTTGAGATCTTTCTACATTTCCTGGGTAACAGTGAAGTACTTGGGCTATCTGTTTTTCCTCTTTTCCACTACATGACTAACTCCTTTTCTGATCATGCATTTCCTGAATGCTATCTCTTCTGCCACTGCCTCCTTCCATATATCATATATTTTTCCATTATCCTTTGGGGCCTCCAGAATTTAGATTCTTTGTGGATTGTGGAGGTTCAAGATTAACAAACCACATAGTATCTCTGAGGGAACATCTGCATTGAAAATACAGAACTTTTTGCAAGGAGCAACTTGGACTCACTGAAAGGGAAGGGAATAAGCATTTATATAGTGCATACTATATGCCAGGTATTGTACTAGATGCTGTTACAAATTGTACCTCATTTGAAAGCACTGAAAAATTTCCCCCAAACAATCTGGTAGACTTCCTGCTCTTCAGGTCTTGGTCTAGCTCATTTTCTATCTGTGTTGCTGTTCCAGAAATATTTACTTAGGTACTAACTCAGCTGATTATTAATCTAATTGTATGTTAAATTCTCAATAAAGGGAGTTTTTCATCTATTATTTTTCCTTTTAAGATATAGGGTGACATACACAGAGGGTGGGCCTCAGAATAAAGAATACCTAGGTTTGAGGCCTATCTCTGACATGTACTATCTGTGTGACCCTGGAAAAAAGTTATATGATCTCTCAGCATTCCAGAGAGTTTTGTAAGGGTGTAAGTTATAGAATTGTAGCTGATCTGTCTCACTGGAGGGAGTTTCTACACTGAGAGTTCCCCAGATGGAAAAAATCATGGGTCTAGACCAAAAAAAAAAAATTGGGGGGGTAGGGAGGTTGATTTCTTTTGAACAATTATATATCTCATTTAGGAATACATAATTTTCTAGGGCTAGATACAATCAGAACAATATTATCTATAAACAGGAGCATCTGGAGGACCTTATGACCATCTATAAGGAATCTCTTTCATCTGGATCTTGAACAGAACATCCTCCCTAACAGTGGTGAAAACCTTTGCTGAGCAGATGCTTCCCTGGCTTAAGTTCTACTTGAAGTTAATAATCAGAGGGCCTGTTGAACAGTTATCTCTGTGGTTTCATTTATTAAGGAGTTTTGTATTTCTCTACATGTGCATAAGAGACTCCTTGTTGGAGTAGAGCCATTAAGGCTCTACTGAGTCAAATGCTTTTTTGTAACCAACAAACAATAAACACTGCAGGTTATTGTATTCTCTGAACCCTTCAGTCAACTGAATGTCTGTAAAGATGTGGTCTGCTGTAGGAAATTGTTTGCAAAACTCTTCCTGTTCCTTTTTCTCAATTTCATCAAGGATACAAGTATTACATGAGTATATCATCCTCATAATAATTTTTATAAAGATGAGAAAGTAAGCACACAAATCATTATTTTTTGATTCATTCTGGATTGCTTTTTTGCTGGGTAATAATTTAGTTTATGGTTTTTTTTTTTTCTGGTTTCTTCCCTTTCCTGAGATTGCTTGTAAAATGATCCCTTGATGATTTCAAAATTGATCATATGATCAAATAGATTTAGAACCAAAAGGAACCTTAGAGGCTGCATAGTTCAACTCCCTCATTTTAGAGACATAGGACTAAGGCCTAGACAGAAAAGTGATTTGCCAAAGACCAAATAGGTAGACATGGAATCAGGATTTGAACCCAACTCTTCAGATACAAAATCCAGTCTTCATTTATTTATTTGTTTGTTCATTCATTTGTTCATTCGTTCATTTGTTTATTCATTCATTTCATTCATTTACTGCTGCACCACACTGGCCTATTATGTTGATTTTAGTATGTATTTCTTCCGTATATACTCTATCTGATCCAGTTTCTCTTCCTGGTTTTAAGCCCAAGTTCTATTTTCCTCACTGGAAAATGAGATATTAAGGTACAAATGTTGTGGTTTCACTGTCATTGATAATCAAAACATCATTATGGAAATATTTGCAATTTTGTTCCATTTTCTTTTTGTTATCTACATGCCAGTTTCATCTTTGAAGGCTTTTGTAATGTTGTTGCTCACTTTGGTCTCATGCTAAACTATTAATGGATTTAGTTTTGCTTCCTTTGGTTTTATTTTTAATGAACAATCAAGAAACATCTATTAAGCAATTTCTGTGTGCCAGGGACTGTGGGGATATAAAAAGACACAAAATTCAGTTGCTGCCCTCAAGGAGCTTACAATCTAATGGGGGGGGGCACACAACATGCAAACAAATATACACAAAGTAAGTTATATCCAAGATAAGTAGTAAATAATTAACAGAGGGAAGGCATTAGGATTAAGAGGGGTTGGGGAAGGGGTGTCTATGTGGTGCAGTGAATAGAGCACCGGCCCTGGAGTCAGGAGGACCTGAGTTCAAATCTGGCCTCAGACATTTAATACTTATTAGCCGTGTGACCTTGGGCAAGTTACTTAGCCCCTAATTGCCCTGCCTTCCCCCCTCCAAAAAAAAAGAGGGGTTGGGGAAGACTTCTAATAAAAAATAGGATTTAATAATGCTTATAATCTTGCCATCCTCAGCCATTTTCTTTTTCCTTTCTTTGTTATAGGAAATTATGTTAGGTATAGTTCTTTTTAAAGTTCATTTTAAATTTAACACAATGATCACAAAGTTACCCTGTTTGTGCTCCTTTCTGAACTTCTTTCTGCTCTCTTCTTTGTATTTTTAAATGTTTCCTTGATATTTTCTCCTTTTTCCTTTTTTCTTTACATTACTCTCATTATCTACCACTTTCCCTCACCTTCTACCTTCCTCTTCCAAATATAATCCTATAATATTGTACCCAGGCAAAATAAATCAACACAATACATTGACTATGTTGATAAATGCATGTTTCTGTAAATTTAGTCCATCGCTTTTCTGCCAGAGGATGGAGTGTGAGGTGTGCTTCACTGTCTATCTTGTGGAGTTGTGATTAGTCACTGCATTGTTCAGAGCACTGAAGTCCTTCGAGGCTGTTTTCATTTACATTATTATATAGTGTAAATTATTCTCCTGGTTCTTCTCATTTTACTCTTCTGTTCATGAATGCCTTGAACTAGGTGACCGAATCCATCATATTAATCACTTCTTTTGGTACAATTCTATTCCATTACCTTTATATGCCATTGTTTGCTCAGCCATTCCCCAACTTATGAGTACTCATTTTGTTTCCAGTTCTTTACTATAAAATAAAGTGCTGTTATTGATATGTTTGTATATACTAGTCCTTTCCTTCTATTTTTGACACATTGGGAATATGTATCTGGAAGTACTATTGTTGGGACAAAGTATATACTATTTAGTAATTTTGAGTATAGTTCTAATTATTTTCCAGAATGATTGAACCAATTTACAGCTTCTCTTACAGTGCCTTAGTGTATCTGTCCTCCTATAACCCCTTCCAACAATTGCCATTTCCCTCTTTTATCATCTTTGTCAATCTGATGGTAATAAGGTGGAAACTCTGTTTTAATTTACATTTTTCTTACTATTAATGATTTGGAATATTTTCCCCCATATGGTTGATGATAGCTTGTAGCTCTTCTTTTGAAAACTGATTCATGACCATTGTACATTTGACTATTGGTGAATGGATTTTGTTCCAATATATTTATATTAAATCCCTATACATCTTGGAAGTTAGATCTTTATCAGGACTATTTGCCATACAAAACAGTTTCCCCAGGTAACTGCCTCCCTTGTAATTATAATTGCATTGATTTTGCTTGGCAAAAACTTTTTAAATTTTATATAGTGATTGAAATTTTCTTTTTCTTTTTTATGGAGATTCCCATTTACCCCTTGGTTAGGTAAGAATTCTTTCCCTAGCCATAGCTGTGAAAGATATCTCTTTCAATTCTCTAATTTGTTTATGATATGACTTCTTATATTTAGATCAACTATCTATTTGGAGAAGGAAATAGCAAACCACTCTAGTATCCTTGCCAAGAAAACCCCAAATGGGGTCATGAAGAGTCAGACAAGACTGAACAACAACAATCTATTTGGAGCTTATTATGGTATATGGTATGAGATGCTAATCTAAAGTTAATTCTGCCTCAAATGCTTTCCAGTTTTCCTAGCAGTTACACACACACACACACACACACACACACACACACACACACACAATTTATTTTTTGATACATTTTGAGTTCCTAGGCTCCCTCTCCCTGCCAACCCTACAGTAGAGAAGACTAATACTTGATATAGATATATATATGTGGAACCATATAGTACATATTTTCATATATCAGTTATTTCTATGGAGGTAGACAGCATTTTCCTTCACAAATCCTTTGCAGCTGATTAAAATATTCATATTATTCAGAATAGCTTAGTCATTTGCAATTACTCTTTGAACAATATTGCTGTTACTCTATACAATGTTCTCTTGGTTCTGCTCATTTCATTCTGTACCTAGTGGTTTACAAGGAATCGTTTCTTTAGTATTTGGTGTCTTTGGATTTATTAGATATTACACTACTGTTTGATTGCTTCTGGGTATTGTTTGTTTACATGGTTTATTCCATTGACTAACTTTTCTATTTTTTAACGAGTATCAAATAGTTTAAATGATTTCTGCTTTAGCATATAGTTTGAGGTCTAGTACTGCCATACTCCTTTCCTTCCCATTTTCCCATTGTTTTCCTTGAGGTTTTTGACATTTTTCCTTCTAGATAAATTTGATTATTACTTTGTCTTATTCTGTGAAGTAATCCCTTAGTAGTTTGATTTGTATGGCACCTGATTGTATCAGTAGCTGCAGAAAATAAATTTAGATAATATTTTCATTTTTATTATATTGGCACATTTCAACAGTGAGAAATTAATAGTTCCATAATTTAAAAAAACTTTATTTCTGTAAAGAGTGTTTTATAGTTATGTGTCTGGAGGTCTTGAGTGGGTTCTAAGGGAATTCAGAAATATTTTATACATTTTATGGTGATTCTGAATGAAATTTCTTTTTGTTTTTCTTCTTGCTGGGTTTTGTTAGTGATATACAGAAAGGTTGATTATGTTTGTGTTTATTTTATATCCTGCTAATTTATTGGTTATTATTTATTTCAGTTTATTTTTAGTTTAAATCTCTAGTGTTCTCTAAGTAAACCATCATATAATTTGCAAATAATGATAATTTTGTTTCTTCTTTGCCATTATCTATTCCCTCATTTACTTTATCTTGGTTTATTGCAATAGCTAACATTTTGAGAACTTTGTCAGATAATGGCAGTGACAATGACCATTCTTGCTTTACCTTAGATTTTATTGGAAAGGCCTCTAACACTTCTCGGTATTAGGAAACATTACCTTTTAGTTTAAGGTAGATGCTGTTTACTATATGGAAAATAGAGACTTAGATTTGGAGTCAGAAAAGCCTGAATTAAATCCAGCCTCATATTCTTTTACTAGCTGTGTGACCCTGGGCAAATTATTTTAACCTCTGTTTGACTCAGTTCCTTCATCTGTAAAAGGAGGTAATAATGGCACCTACCTCCCAGAATTGTTTTGAGGATAAAATGAGATAATACTATAAAGGACTTTGCAAAGCTTAAATGCTAGCTATCAGCATCATCATCATCTTTTTTTAGAGTTTTAGCATAACTATGTTAAAGTTTTTCAAAAGCTTCTTCCATATCTAGCAACATAAACATGAATTTTATTTTTGCTATTACTATGATCTATTATATTTATGATTTTAATTAGGTTGAACTAATCCCAAGTTCCTAGCATAAATTTAACCTTGTCATAATGTATGATCTTTTAAATCTATTTCTGTAGTCTAGTTAATATTTTATTCAATATTTTTTATATTTATATTGCTTGGAGCTACTAGTCAAAAGTTTTCTTTCTCTGCTTTATCTTTCCATGGTCTGGAAATTAGCCCTATAAATTTGTCATTTAGAAGGAATTTGGTAACATGCCTTCTTTCTCTGTTTTTGCTAACAATTTCTGTAATTTTTGGAGTTGTTACTTGTGTCTGTTGTAGCCTTCTGCATCTACTTATTAAGGCAGTCTGCTCCTTTAACTGCAAAATTTATATCACTAGCACTTAGCACAATGTATCAAGGTACATATTAAATGTTTTTGATAGGCTAATATTGTTATTTGAATCAACATACTGAATATATTAGAATCACTAACAGCATTATTTATTTTTGCCTTTTTTTTCTGGAGGGCAATTGGGATTAAGTGACTTGCCCAAGGTCACATGGCTATTAAGTGTGTCAAGTGTCTGAGGCCAGCTTTGAACTAAGGCCTCCTGACTCCAGGGCTGGTGCTCTATTCATTTCACCACCTAGCCGACCCAATTTGTCCTTTATATTGCTGCCAAAATGACTTTTCTAAAAGGTAGACCAGATCACACTACTCAGCAAACTCTAGTGGCTCCCTATTACCTCTAGGATCAAACATAAAGTTCTTTACTTGGCATTTACAACATGCCCCCTTCTTACTTTTCTATTATGTTATTTCTTCATGTGCAATCTGGGGTTGAACTATACTGGCCTTCTTGCTATGTACCTCACACATAACATTCCATTTACCATCTCCAAACCTTTGTAGTGGTTATCTCCCTATATCTAAAATGCTCTCCCTCCTCACTTGCCACCTCTTGGAATCTCTGGTCTTGAGGAAACCTTTGCTGGTATCCTGCCCTCTCCCCAAGCTGTTAACAAATTATAATAATACTAATACTATTATTAACTACAATTTATATAGTTGCTATATGTTTATATGTTCTGGGCACTGTAGCATTTCACAAATACAATTGCATTTGATCTTCACAACTCTGAGGTAGATGCTTTTATTATCAACACATTTACAGTTGAAGAAGCTAAGGCAAAGAGAAGTTATGACTTGCCCAAGATCACACGGCTAGTAAATATCTGAGGTTGCATTTGAACTCCAGTTTTCCAATTTCAGGCCTTTAATCTATCCACTGTGCCACTTAATTACCTTTTAGTACTTTTCTCTCTAAGGTTACATTTTATCTACTTCATATATATCTTGTATATACTTATCACAAAGGTACAATGTTTATCCCAGATGAAGCTCTGCAGGGAACCCATATCCTTTTCCTAACTCTCACCCTCATTTATTAGTCTTGGGGTCCTGGAACAAAGCAGCATCTCTCCACCTGGGTTTTAGAGGTTCCACTGAGAAGTGGAGGGTGATTCTCTGATGCTATCAGTTTGAGCCCCCACCTGTGTGCTTCCCCTTTTACATCAAAATTATCAGTTGAGAATCATTTTAGTTGGCCAGCTGTAAGCTTTTAGGAAGGAGTATTTCTTAAGTCAGTATAGGAAGAAAAATTGTATAAAATATCCTCCCAAAGTCTATAACAGACTCTCTCACAATTACATATAGAGTCCAGAGGAAAGTGGGCTTCAGCTTAATGAGTTAAGAGCTTAAGCTCTTAGTTGCTAGAATTTTCCCCCTCTCCAATTTGGGGAGTGTTTTAGAAGTTCCACTCAGGCTGGGCTCTCTGTCCTTGGCTTCCAATCAACACACCAATGTAGGGATTAGTTGATGTGAGCCTGCTGCTAGGACTCCGATGGGAAGTCTAATATTCTTCAACCTCTATAGAGCTCCTTTCTTTCCCAGTTTGGGAAAAGAGGAAACTCTCTTAGGATCAGAATTGAAGAGCAGAGAGAGGAAGAATGCTAATTACCACATTGTGTCACACAGACTTTCCCCAAGATCATTTAGTACAAGGCACTGGGGAAAGCATTCAAATAGGATATTACAGAACCTCCCCAAGTCACTAAAGAGCTATATAAGGTTTGGGACCATGGAATTTGATAACACGTCTCAGGAGATTTATTGAGAAGAGCAAAGCTTAAAACTGGGTGGAGGGAAAGGATAAAGTAGGGCTCCATTGATCATACCATTTCACTTAAAAGTCATTACCTCAGAATTTGTAAATGAGGCCCAACTTTGAATAGATCTCCTTGAATCAAGCAAAGGCATTGTGTGAGAGACTTGGTTTTGCCCTGTCTCAGAACAAGATAGAGTCTGGAAGCAGAAAGAAGGGAGGAGAGGTAATTGAGAGCTGAACCAGAGAAAACCAGCAACCCAAGGGAAACTACCAAAAGAAAAAGTAGGACCAAACTGTCCACGCAGGGATATTTCATGAAGGATGATTGGCTTTATAGGCATCTTGGAGCGGGAGAAGACTTGGGTAGATGCCACCCATCATACCCATTTAGTCAAGGATTAAGGGAAGTACCAAGAAAAAAGTCTGATCTTTTCCCAACTTCCCCTCCTGGTGCCTCCATTTCCACAGATGCTGTAATATAATCTACTGCCTCATTACCCAAACTTTTCTGGCAACCTGAATCTTGCCTCAACCACAAAGAAGTCAGTGGTTAACTAGATATAGAAGTAAATGTAAATTAAGGTAGAGAGCCAAACCTCTGCCTAATTGTGAGGAATTTTCCTGATTTGGAGCTTGGAGCAATTATGATTATATTCATACACTTTTATCTAAAATAAATTTCCTCAAACCATAGAGAATCCAGGGAATCCAGTGGACCCTAGGGGTTAATATATTGCCCCTAAGCTTAAAATAAGGTAATTATTCTAACTGGTTGTTATACTGTATATACAATGTGTGTGTATATTGTCTCCTCCATTAGAATGCAAGTGTCTTGAGGATAGTGTGTTTCATTTCTGTTTCTATATCCTTGGGCAATAGTCATCACTTAATAGAAGATGATGATGATGACATAACTAATATTTATATAGCACTTTAAGGTTTGCAAATCACTGTACGTATATTAACTCATGAGGGTGATGATAATGATGGTGATGAGGAGGAGGAGGAGGATGAGGATACGGATTAGTGGAACAGGATGTCTCAGAAGGTTATGGGTTCCCCCTCAATGGAGGTCATCAGAGGTTGAACAAATGCTTTTTGAGTATATTCCAGAGAGGCTTCATTTTCAAGTGTGTTCTGGTCTAGATAACAACAGAGATCCCTCCCAGATCTGAAAATCCTTGATCTGTGACCTGGATTTGAATCCTGCCTCTGATTCTTATAACCAAGTCACTTTGTATAGATGACTTTACTTCTTTGAACATCTCCCACCTGTTTGAACATCTGCTTCTTCACCTGTAAAATGGAGTTGAACCAAATGACTTCTAATGCCTCTTTTAGTTTTGTCATGTAATCCTAGGATCCTACGTGATGGTAAAAGATGGGATTATAATTAAAGAAAGCATTTAGTAGAATTGTGGGATCAGGAAAAGAGAGACAGAAAGAGAAGAATGAGAAGTGAAGAAAACCCAGGATGGGCTGATTGAGATTGGAGACTCAGCTATAAAGAATTTAGAAGTATACTTTGTACTTAAAACAAAAAAGTAGCCAATTAGGGGCTTTGGAAAGATGGACAAACCAAGTGCTATACTGGTACCCACAAAATGCAAAAGTATCTGAAAAGGTTTAGACTAAGTAGACATTAGGAAGAAATACTAGATCTTTAAATATGAGTAGCTTAACATGAATTTTGTGGTTAAATGAGTGAGTTACCTTAATAAGTGGCCACAAGAGGCTAATAAAGATCACAAATAAAGTGGTGGCAGAGTGGGTGAAGCTACGTTCAATTTAAATGAATGAATATCTTTGCCAGGTGCTCCATGTACCAAGACAAAAAATGAAAGGCTTTACTTTAAAGGGGCTTGTTGTTGCTGCTGTGTTCATCTTTCATTTTCAAAGAGGACCAATGATATCATGGATGATGTTTTGAATTAGTGTGAACTGGATTTAAGTAAGGCAGAGTTGCATAAAGTTGTTGGCCTCCTTCTCTCCTCCAGAATCATAGAAGTCCAGTGGCAGGACAAAAGTCAAGATGACTGGTAATGGCCCAGCATGCAGTGGGTGACCAATATAGCATGCTAAATAAGTTTGAAGGGAGAGAAAACTAAGGAAAAACTGGAGTATCAAGAAACGTTTTATATAGTATTCGAATCCTGAAGAATTGTAAGCAATTAAAGTGAGGAGGGAGTGCAGATCATATATGAAGAACCATTTATTTAAAGGAATAGAAGTAAAAAGTGGAAAGTTCAGTCTGAGGAACAGTTTGGCTGGAATCTAGAGTGTTTTAAGGAAATAATGTGAAATAAGTATTAAAAGATAGGCTGAAGTGATAATTCAAAGGCCTTTAAATGTTAAGCTAATAAGGTTGTGTTTTATCCTAAAGCCAGTGATTATTCCTGAGCGAGGAGAATGGCATGTTCTAGGGAGATCATTTTGGCAGCTGTATGGAAGGTGAATTGTAGAATTAGAAGGCTTTTTACAATTGTTTCAGTGAGAGGTGATAAAGGACTGAAGGAGGGTGGTGGTCCAGTAAAGAGAGAGAAGGAGACATGAGGGAGAATAAAGTCAGCAAGATTTGGTTGTTTTGTTGTTGCTTTTTTTTTTTTATGGGGTAGGGGGGAAGGAGTAAGGAAAAAGGAAAAGCCAAGGATGATTCCAAGGTAAAAACTTGGATGATGGATGAAGGATGATAGTGGCCTCAATAGAAATACAGATATTTGTAGAAGGTACAGCATTGTAGGGGAGAAGACAATGAGTTCTGTTCTGGACATGATGAACTTGAGGTGCCCATAATATTTCATAGGCAGCCAAATTAACTGACCATAATATCAGCTGGGAGGGGCCAGGGCAAAGAGTACCTAAAAAAGTAGAAAATAAATTGTTTCCCAGAAAAAAAGAGAGAAAAGAAACTTCTTCCAGAGGTAGAACAAAGGAATCTTCTTCCCTAGAGATAAAGGTTTAAACAGACTCGAAATTTAGTTGAAGCCAACTGGAAGTCAGAGCTGAGACAAAGCATTTTTGTGCCCTAGGCAAAGTTGAAAAGTCTATCTCTCTGCATTTAAAAATTGTTCCCTCTGGACTTTATTGTCCACCTAAGGGTTTGACATATCATTGAGGCAGATACACCTTGATTTATTACAAAATAAATATCTATATACTGTAGAAAATGGACATTTTCTGGTGTCAAAAATGTGTGTATTTGAGAAAATAATCTTCCACTAAAAGATATAATGCAGATCCTTCCTTGTGGACTGCTCGGGGATTCTAGGTTCTTAAAGGCTTTGCCAATAGAGTGTGAGATCTGTTGTTTAGTCATTCAGTTGTGTCTAACTCATTGTGACCCCATTTGGGATTTTATTTTTTTTTTCTTTTTCTTTTTTTCTTCTTGGAGGGCAATTGGGATTAAGTGACTTGCCTAAAGTCACAGGGCTAGTTTTTGTGTTAAGTGCCTGAGGCCACATTTGAACTCAGGTTCTCCTGACTCCAGGGCCTGTGCTCTATTCATTGTGCCACCTAGCCACCCACATTTGGGATTTTCTTGACAGAGATACTGGAGTGGTTTGACATTTCCTTCTCTAGCTCATTTTTTACCAGATGAGAAACTGAGGCAAATAGACTTAAGTGACTTGCCCAGGGTTACACAGCTAGTAAGTATTTGAGGCCAGAATTTGAACTCTGGAAGATAAGTCTTCTTGACTTCAGACCCAATGCTCTGTCCACTCCACAGATACTGGAGTGGTTTGTCATTTCCTTGTCTAGCTCATTTTTACAGATGAAGGACAGAGGCAAATGGGGGTTAAGTAACTTACTCAGGGTCACACAACCATATGTTTCTGAGGCCAAATTTGAACTCAGGTCTTCCTGACTCCAGGCCTGGTGCTCAATCCACTTCTCCACCTAGTTGCCCCTGAGAGATCTGGTGGGTCCCCCCAAATTGGAAAAGCTTCTAGCATAGGCTGTATATCTATCATCCAAGAACCAGCCTAAGTTTAGAAAGACTGAAAACCAGAAGAATGACAACTAATTAATGGTTTTGGGAGCAATATCAACTTATGAGATGGGGCACACTGCAGTGAATTAGGAGAAACAGAACTTTTTCCCTGGCTTTCACACAAGCTGTCTGTTCTGAGTATTCCTTGAAGAGTGAAGTGAGCAGAACCAAGAGAACACTGTATACAGTAAGAGCAGTATTTTTTTAAGAACAGCTTTGAATGACTAAGTCATTTTGACTATTATATGTACACAAATTAAAAATAAAGGACACAATGAAGAGAGGTGCTATCAGCATCCAGAGAAAGAACTGATAAATAGAAGTATGTAC
This sequence comes from Gymnobelideus leadbeateri, assembly GCA_011680675.1. Lineage (NCBI taxonomy): Eukaryota > Metazoa > Chordata > Mammalia > Diprotodontia > Petauridae > Gymnobelideus > Gymnobelideus leadbeateri. Next base: position 452,964 of record WOXC01011825.1, read on the forward strand.
AGAGTGAGTTTTCTGATCATGGGCATTTGATTTGTTAAATTGTATTAAAGGGATATGGAGTCAACAGAAGAAATGTTATGTTGTGTGTAATACATATTGACAGCTTCATGTGCTACCTTTTTTTCTATTCTACATAGCCCATGGAAACCCTTATCTTATTTGTTAAGTTCAGAATAAATCAAATAAAGTAAATTTTAAAAGAAATGTTATAGTTTATCCAATGCACAATCTGGATTCATTGATCTTACAATTTTGTTTGACATTTTTTATAGATGACTACCACAGTGTTACTAAGTATGTTTGGATGCCCTTAGAAATTCACTAAGATCTCAAGGCTATTCCATGTGCTGCCTCTGATTTTGTCAGAATTGATGGTTTACTGTGTGACCCCACCCCATCCCACATCTAATTCACTCAGTAGCAAGGACCTTGGGAACTGGAATTAGGATAAAGATCTAGTTCTCTTTTAACCCGGTAGGTGATGAACATGGCCAAATGTCATTGACAACTTGCCCAGGAACTGATGTCTATGGCAATGAGATATAGCAATGAGATTGGTTTCACAGATTGGTTTAGTAAAAACAGTGATGAACATGGAGTCAGAGGACCCAAGTTCCAGTATTTGCTCAGCTACTCACTACCCATGTGGTTCTTCCCTTGGGCAAGTCATTCAACCCCTCAGTTTCCTCATCTGGAAAATGAAGCTTTTGAATTAGATAATGTCCAATGTTCCTTCCAGATCTACTTTTATGATCCCATGAGCCACAAAAACCAATCTCATTATTTTATTTCGAACCTCTTACACTCATGATTGAACTTAACAAAAAAAGCATTAAAGTTTTGTTTGAAACTTAACATTGAATATCAATAGCAACAACCAAACTTGCTCCATAATGATTTACATTTAAATGAACTGATTTTCATGCATAATGTCTCATAACCCCTCTTCAGTCTCTCTAAGTTCTCATCATGATTCTTTCATTTCTCCTCATTTGATTGAAGTCAGTTCTTGTTCTTTGAGGTACCCCAGGGCTCTATCTCAGGAAACACAAGCACATAGCTGAAAGTGGGGCCAACCTTGAGCTTAGGCAGAAGTGGCCACCTACCAATGTAGTTAGAATTCAAAGGAAAGGGGAAAGGCCTCCTGACCTCCCAAATATCTATCTCACTAGCATGCTAATGCCTGAATTCCTCCAATAGAGGACAATGCAAAATGCCAGAAATTCCTTTAATAGAGGACAATGCAATTCTTGGAGATAAGACTTAAAATGCAGATACCCTGTGGATGGGGAGGGGGAAGGGGGGAAAGGAAAAGGGAGATAACACACTTAAATACATCTTTTGACAAATACAAACTAAATGTAAATAACTGATGCCAGACCTTTCCTTTAGAGACGGTTTTTAAATTGGGGAGGGTATTGGTTTCCTGAAGTGAGGTGGAGGAAGTTAGGAAAGGTAAGAGAAGATGAGCACTGTGGAGAGGGGGTGGAATTCTGGGTACCTGAAGAGGGAGAAGGGTGAAGAGAACTAGAAGCAGAAGATGAACATGGTACAGAGATATAAAAGGCTAAAAAAATTGGTATTTGGTGACTGAAGAAAATCACTTCTTTGAGACAGTTAAATGGTGTGGTGGGTAGAATTGCTGGACCTGGAGTCCGGGAGACTTAAATTCAAATATAGCCTCAAACACTTATTAGGTGTGTGGGTGTGACCCTGGGCAAGTCACTTAATTTCTATTTACCTTCCACTTCCTCAAATATAAAATGGGGATAATAATAACACCTTGCAGTACTATTTTGAGGATCAAATGAGGTAATATTTGTAAAGTATTTAGCACTGTACATAGTAGGCACTATATAAATGCTCATTTCTTTCTTTTCCCTCATCCACTTTCTTCTCAGTTTTAATGCTATTAAAAGTTGCTTAGTATACATGTAGAATCAGAAGTGCCAAAAGGTTTAGGGTTACTGATTCAGTTCAATTCAACATTTATTAAGCTCCTACTATATGCAAGGCCTATAGGAGTACAGACAAAAAATAATAAAGAAGCTTGCATTCTATTGGGAAATAACACATAAGTAAGCATAACTATTTACAAAGTAATTTGGGGATTGGGATAGAGGGCAACACAAACTGTGGGGATGGGGTGGGGGGATTAGGAAAGACCTGAGGTGGTATTTTGACTGAGCCAAGAATTCAAAGGGGTGAAGCTGAGGAAGGAGAACATTCCTGGCTTGGGGGATACCTGTTCAGAGACAGGAGATGGAATGTTGTAGAGGGAGAACAGCAAATTGACCATTTTGGTTGGAATGTGGATTGTGTTAGGTAGCTAAACATTCTTTAAAAAAAAATTAACTAATTTTCAGTTTTCACCACTCACTTCCATAAGATTTTTGAGTTCAAAATTTTCTCCCTGTCCCTCTCCTCCTTCTAATCCAAGACAGCATGCAATCTGATATAGGCTTTACATACATATTAATATTAAACACATTTTCACATTAGTCATGTTGTAAAGAAGAACCAATGGGAGAAACCACAGGAAAGAAGAAATAAAAAGAGAGAGAGCAAACAGTATGTTTTGATCTACATTTAGACTCCGTAGTTTTTTTCCTAGATGTGGATGTAGCTAAACATTTCTGCCATCCATCTGGACCCTTTCCCTCTGTCAGTACTAGGATAATAGGACCAGAGATTTAGAGCTTGAAGGGAACATAGTGGTCACCTATTCCCCAAACAGCATTTTACAGATGAGGAAATGATGTCAGAATTCGAATCCAGGTCTTCTGGCTCTTTCCAGCAGTCTTTCTATTGGCCAACTTTTTACTTACTAAGTTTGACATTTTCAGTACTCCAAGGTGCCTCCTCAGCTCTTCTGATTAAATAACCATTTAGTCATATTAAAGCCTAATTGACTGCTTCCCCTAAATTAGGTGTTAATCAGTCTTAAAATTATTTTATTTTATTTTTAATTTGTGGGATAAAACAAATATTTCCATAATATACTATAATAATAAAAAAAGGTTACACATAAAACTGAAAATCTATTATGTACAACTTGCTATTCCTTTTAAATATATAATATAGTTTACATGTAAATTTCTTTTTCCCTCTTTTTTTCTCCCCTCCCATTCCTGCCCTAGACATGCCTACCATTAGATACAAATGTGTGTGTGTGTGTGTGTGTGTGTGTGTGTGTGTGTGTGTGTGTGTTGGGGGGGGGTAGCTGACACAGTGAATAGAGCACCGGCCCTGGAGTCAGGAGGACCTGAGTTCAAAATCCAGCCTCAGACACTTAACATTTACTAGCTTGCGTGACCTTGGGCAAGTCACTTAACCCCAATTGCCCTGCCTTCCCCCTCCAAAAAATAAAAAATATGTCTGTGTGTACATGGGTATACACACACACACACACACACACACAAATCATTCTATATATAGTTCTATTTATCAGTCTTTAGTACTTTGTGGCTTCTGGTTGTCACTAGTCTAGGTATCAATTAGTTAATTCAAATCAACAGGAATTTATTGAGACTGCCTAGGTGAAGGAGATACAAAGACAAAAGTGAAATAACTTTTGCCCTCAACTAGTTTAAAATCTAGTCAGGGGAGACATCATGTACATATATAGATATATAGAAAAATAGATGCAAATAATTTTGGACTAAAGCACCAATAGCTGATGGTAGTTTGGGAAGAGCTTCATGTATAAAATGGCACTTGAGTTGAGCCATGAAAAAATGCTAAGGATTCTAAAAGGTGGAGATGAGAGGGCAAACTTATATGGCGTGTCCAGATGGGTAGAAGGATAACTGAGAGAGAGCAGTTTCATGAAAATCCAGAGAGGAAAGTGAATCCAGGACTAGAGCTGGCCTCTAAGTGTCAACAGTGTCAAATGCTGCAGAAATGTCAAGAGTTATAATGATTGATAAAAGGCCATCAGATCTAGAGATCAATGGTAAGGCAATGGTAACTTTGGAGAAAGTGGTTTCAATTGAGTAATGAGGTTGGAAGCAAGATTTCAGAAGGTTTAAAAGGGAGTGAAAAGAGAAAAATTGGAGACAGTGAATGTAAGTAGGTATTTCTCAGGGTTTGGCTGAGAAAAGTGAGTTAGATACAGGAAGATAGCTTAAGGTGATGGTAAGGTCTACAATGTGATTTTTAAGGATGAGGAAGACTTGAGGGTGTTAGTAGATAGCAGAGAAAGGACTAATGTTTGTGTGTGTGTGTGTGTGTGTGTGTGTGTGTGTGTGTGTGTGTGTGGTCTGTGGTTTGTCCTTTGTTCTGGAAGAGGACCATGACCTCAGGAAGATGATGCTATGACTTGTAAATGAATTGGATTTTAAGTGAGGGAGGGCTGTGCAAAGTCACCAGCCTCACTTGACTCAAGAGCCATCTGGTTCCAGTGGTCTTGTGACTTGAGGTGGCCCAATAGATAGCATAGAAAGGACTAATAGGGAGTTACTGAAGATGAGGGGATGATTGTGGGCACAGTCTGTTGAAGGAGAAAGGAGAGGGACAGGGCAGGATCAAAGGTACCTGTTAGAGGGGTTGGAGGAGAATGGTCATCTCTTCATTAGAGACTAAAGTTAAAGATGTTAGGAGGGATTAAATCAAGAGGAAGTGAGATGAAGAGAAAGGAAGAAGTGAGAATTCTCACCAAATTTCCTCTATGGAAGGTATTTCCACTTACAACACTTAATTCTGGGCTGTGACTAGTGATATAGAAGTAGGAAATCATATCATAAAGACTATAGCAGGTCCTTTGTGAAAACAAAGTCTAGGCCAGGATATCCAGCTCTTGACAAAAATAAAGTTATACAAAGCAGTATCTGTGTTCCTTCTTCTATATGGCAGATTGACAGGTACAAAATACCTTTGTTTGATAATGAAGTTCATTTCTCAATAGTTTTTGCCCACTCTGAAGGAGTGGGGCAAAAATTAGACTTAACAGGGCAGCTATGTGGCTCAGTGAATAGAGCACTGGCCCTAGAGTCAGGAAGACTTGAGTTCAAATCCAACCTCAGACACTTGACACTAGCTGTGTGACTTTGGGCAAGTCACTTAAGTCCCCCAGTTGCCTTGCCTTCCCTCCTCCAAAAAAAAAAAAAATCAGACGAATTTGTGAAGGAAAGAGGGAAAGCAGAATTCTTCTCCTGAGTACAGCAAAACTGCTCCAGTCTGTTATCCATAATGGTTCTCTCCTCCCTCTTCTCCACCCCCCCTCCTATTTTACCTTCGTATCTCTACTTTTTTTACTTTGCTTAGGTTTGGGGATTAGAGGTAGGAATAAAGGCAGGGGTGGGTTTGGGTGTGATGTGTTCAGCTTTGGTTTGAACAGAGGAAGGTGAAGTGAAAGAGAAATATTATCCTTTCTCTTCCCCTCTCCTTTCTCCTCAGCCACCCACACCCTACTTTTTTTGCCCCTTAAACCTTCAATAAAATAAAATGCTTCTAAGAACTGAGACTTCATTCCACCCTCTGCAAGTCCTTGATTTGCAAGATGCTTCTTCTGAAGTCAAGCTTTTAGACTATATCCATTGAATCAGCACCGAAGAGAGGCTTGATGCAACACAATTGTTCTGGGCTAGAGAAATAAAGCAAGAGTGATAAATCAGAAAAAAGCATGAGCCTGGGAATCAGTAGACCTGGGTTCTAAACTCTATGTTGCCACTGTGATATTAGGAAAAGGCATAACCCCTCAGGTCTTGTTTTTTTTTTAAAGCAATTGGGGTTAGTAACTTGCTCAAGGTTACACGGCTAGTCATTTGATTTATGCGTGGGTGCTCATTTTGAGGCCGGGTCTGATCTGGGTCATCCAAACTCCGAGGCCGGGCTCTTACTTGCGCCACCTAGCCGCCCTTTAGGCAATGGGGTTAAGTAACTTGCCCAAGGTTACACGGCTAGGTTTTTGTTTGTGCGGATTAGGTCGGAGGCCGTGAACTCAGGTCCTCTGATTCCAGGGCCGGCGCTCTATTCACTGCGCCACCTAGCCACCCCCAGGTCTTGTTTTCTAATAATAAAACCTACTTTTATAAAATTATTTTTTCATGACCCAGTGAGGTAGTGTAAGCATTATTATTATTATTATTATCATCACTTATAAAATATGAAACTGACATACCTATGATGGAACAAAAGTACTGAAGCTTGGATTGAAACTCAGATCAGTTGACTCCAATCCTGTCACTGTTTTCATTACACTTGCTTCTAGATTCTTTATGAGTTTGCCTGGGGGTGGTAAGGGACAGGAGATCTCTAGGATCTCTACCATCTCTGGGATTCTATAGCTCTGTGACTCTAGAATATTTAGAATCAATCAACTGTAGGATAAAATGGAATGCAGTACAGGACCAAAGAACTTAGCTGGAACTAGTACTTAGATAGTTTTGGAACTAGTACTTAGATAGTTTTAGAACTAGAAGGAACCATGCAGACAATCTATTTATCTCTCTCCTTTTTACAGATGAGGAAATTGAGACCCAAAGAAGATACAACTGGTTAGTGCCAAGAAGCACTGGAAGAATACTTTAAGGGTAGATAAACCACATTCTTGTTTTGGCTAATGGGGACCATCAGCAAAGAGATCAACCTGATATACAACTCAGAAATGAGATAATTGGGTTTTGTTTTGTTGTTATTGTTTAGATTAAAAAAAACACACTGAGAAAACTATGGCTCTGAGACACAATGAGCACCAGTTTTTGCATACATAAGTTATTGCAAACAGATGACAACTTTTGCAGATATACAGTATGGAAAAGGCTAGTTGTTATAAGCTAGTCATTGTCAGGTTGGTAGAATCTTCTTATATGGACAATGGTTCACATATTCTGCCAAAAATTTAGAATTGACTAGAAACAAGTTTAACTTGTCAATCTCAACAGTAAGCAAAATGTCCAGCTAAAATTTAAAATGATGTAGGGAAAGATTCTGTTCTGTTGGCCATGATGGTGGTACATGCCTATCACTCCCTGCTCCTAAAGATGCTGAGGCTGGTGGGACACTTCATTTGGGGAGTAGTTGGATTGGAGTGTTCTGAGTCATAAGACTGCCAAAGCTGATGGGATGGTGCCTGAACTAAGTCTGACCCCAGTATTATGAGCTCCAGGGAGTGGGAGCCACCAGGCTGTATCAGGTTGGGGGAAATGGTCCAGGTTGGAAACAGAGCAGGCCAGAGTTTTCTATCTTATCAGCAATGGGGTGGAGCTGTGAGTGGCTGCTGCACTTCCAGCCTGGGCTAGAGAGGGAGACCCAGTCACAAAAAAAAAAAAAAACCAACCCAATAAACAAACCAACCAAACAAACAAAAAATCAAACACACAACCAAAAGATTCTGTTATGAACATTAATTGGATAAGAGATATTACACAAACTAAACCTTTGGATATCTTGCAACTCTAAAATCCCAAGAGTCTTAACCTATGATCATATCTGGGAAGCACAGAATTGTTAACTTCCTAAACATGGTAGGACATAAATAACTAATATAGCTAATGTTAAGATCAGCAGATTTAATGTTAAGCCTGTAATACATGTTATAATCATAGATTAGGTACTCTTTCCACCCTTACTATATTCTTAGGTCTGTTTCTGAAAATACTCATTCCTCTTTATTAAAAAACATAAACTATCATTTTTTTTAGTAATAAATGCAACAGTACCTGCCCTCAAGGTTTTTACATTGGTCAGATTTAGAGCTGGAACTTTTGGGATGTTTGTGACTACAAATGGACAAGACAAAGACCCTAGACTCGATTTATGAAGGATTTATTGAACTAACAGTTATCCAAGTTACCTATATAGTTGTACTTTCATCTATAGTAAGTATTTTTACTCTTATACATTTTATAGGTCTGTGCAAATTAATATATAGTGGCAACATTTGTCTCTGCAATTGGAGCATACCAAAAACATAGAATTCTAGAACTGGAAGGGACCTTAAAGACCATCTCTAGAGTTTAGAGGGGAAGGTAGGGCAATTGGTGTTAAGTGACTTGCCCAAGTTCACACAGCTAGTTGTTAGTTAAGTGTCTGAGGTCTAATTTGAACTCAGGTTCTCCTGACTCCAGGGCCTATGCTCTATTCACTGCACCACCCCGTTTCTTAGTTTTTAATCAATTAAATCATCACTGTGGCCTTAAACAATTTAAGACCCCTCCCATGGGTACAGTTATTTTCCATAATTCTTATATTTACCTCTGTGCTTTGATAATTCATTCTTAGAAACTCTAGTGTATTAACATCACTTTCATTAGGCTAGCTATCATATCAATTCCTTGTTATTTTCAAAGGTTTTCATTGTTCTTAACAACGAATTAACACCACCTCTTTTTTTATACACATTGCCTCTCTCTAGGGTCAAGTGCTTAGGGGCTAGGAAGCTCATCTGCATTTCTGCATAATTTAGGCCCTACCTACCATTTAAAAAAAATTTTGGACTGGATTTGTGATTTCATTTATATAGGGAATTCCCTCTGCAAAGGAGATCTTCACCTGTTCTGCAACTCGTGGTCTTTGGGAGTTACCTGGGGCACTAAGGGTTAAGTGACTTGCCAATATGTGTCAGAGACGGTTTGAACCCGTGTGCCTCTTACTAAACTGGCTCCATCCACTCTGCAGCACTGCCAACCTAGTACTGCTTCATATATTATCTTGTAAACAGTTGGTACCTCAATAAACATTTTATGATGATGATGATGTTGATGAATATCATTAAAATGGTGGCAACTGACAATACAATGATGTTCATGAAGGAGGGCTTCATAGAATCTCAATGACATATAGAGGACTCGTGGGAATGTCCTTAGCAAGAATGGCCACTTCCCCTTTGTTGCCTCTCTCTAGAACTGCTCTGTGGGTCACATAATTCCCTTTGGTTGTAGGAAACGGCTTAAAAATGGCTATCAGAGGACTCCAGCATCAGGTTATCGAATGTGGGTGGTCTTTGGGCTGTGAAAGCGCCCTGGTTGTTAACAAGTTATGAACCAACCTTGTGGGCAAAACACACAATCTATAAATCCTTAAAGACTCTGGTTTCAGACTCCAGGCGACCTCAACCTCTCCATCAAACTCTGTCCTTTCCTTTTCCCGTCTTCCAGAGAACTGTGACTTGATGCTATTAAGTGGAAGCTTTCCCTAATTAGAATCATCCCCTCTGTGACTACCTAGTTCAGGCAAATCCCCAGAGGACGCAGTGCAGATTGATAGTGTAGTGGAGACAGCTGCCTAGAACAGAGCTGTCCTCCCAACATCTCTCTAGTCTTGCTTGGCTCGGTTCCAGTCCTCCTCTTCCCTCCCCCAAGGTGTCTCGCTCCTCTGCGGTTCTCCCACTCTTGCCTTTTCCCTCCGCCCTCAGACTTCCTGCTGGTGCTCCCCTGCCCTCAGTGGGGTCATGCAAAGCTTAATTTGAGATATGCCTTTCTCCCCTTCCCCCCTCAGTTCACCTGCTGTGTTTGGAGAAGGGAAATCAAGTTGGATAGCGCTGGGGGTGGGGGGTGAAGGGAACAGAGTGACCTCTCTGATGCTTCCTCCAGCCCACCTGGAGTCCTTTTCCAGCAGTTCCCAAAGGCAGAAAGGAGAGGGAATCCATTTTCCCCCCAAGTTGTGAGAGTAGGCTGTGCCTAAACTATTTCTGCATATCAAAGAGGGTTTATTTATCTCATTAGGTAAGTTATTAAAGGCTGGGGAGATTTTTGCAGGTGTTAAACTGCTGGGGCTAAAAAAAGGGGACCTCTTTACATTCCCCTCCCCAGAGCTGAATTCGACGTTTTCTGGCAAGTCGCTCTCGATTCAAAGAGTGCTTTGTTCCAACAAAGAGAAAGAAAAGTTTTGGGGAAGGAGTAACAGTTTCCATGTAGTATATTTAGGGGTGGTGTGGGTGCTAATGAAGTTTGCATTTGTCTTTAACTAAGTAGATTTCCTCAAGAATCTTTATTATCTCCCCTATCATTTAATAACTAGCATGTACATAGTTTTTGCAATCTCTCAGAGCTGGACCGAACTTAATGCAGACTCGTCTTCTTGCAAGCTTTTAGTCACCATGAGAACTACTGACGACTCAGGGTATTGACTCATGTCTCCTATGGCTTTCTTTTGATGTGCTCAGTATCTTAGAGGTGCTTCTGTTGGCATAAAGGTGAGATAACATCTTACAGTTGGAGGAATCTGGCTCCTATATTGAACATTTATTCTCAGACCCCTCCCCCTCATCAAACAATCATATAGTTCTGGGGAAGGAACATTGACTTTGGAGTTTGAGGACCCGAGTCCCAGTCCTGGCCCAATCATTTAATCTCTGGGCAAATTATGTCATCTTTATGGGTCTCAGTTTCCTCATCTGTTAAACAGCATGCTGAAGTCCCTTCTGATTCTAAAGCTCTGATTGGCTAATCTTTTTTTTTTTTTTTTTGCTTTTGTGAATTTGTATTCTATTTAAAAAATTGGTAACTGGAGGGGAGAGGGGAAGTGTAGGATCATGGCAAATCTGAGCCTTTCTCTGTTTCTGGCTAAAGCTTTTGGCTAGGCTGTTTTCATTTCTTGAGTGTTATCCAGGATTCTGTTTTATTTGTCAGCTTTTTACTGACTTGGTGAAGTGGTCTCTACCATACCATCTATTATGAATGATTTCTTCTGTGTCAGCAAAGGCAAAAGGTCCTTCGTTAGTGGTTCCAGTTCTGTCAGTAGCCATTCCAGGGGTCCATCTGGTCTTGTAATTTATTGTAAAATTTACTGTGTGTAAACATTGCCTTAGCCTTTAAGGGAAGAAATTCATCAACACTTGGTTACTATTCTTCCCCTCCCCCCAGTTCCTCTCAACTAAGCTCTCCTTCTGATAATATGAATGTTGCTATGTCCCCCTCCCTCATTCAGAGATTGACTACTTTATTATTTCTGGTTGTTAAGGTTCCTCAGAAACGGAATTTAGAGGAGGGCTGGGGTGCCTGGGATGTATTGCCCTGGAGATTCCTAAGGTTTCTTGAAGGCTTGGGTCAGGATGCTATCTTCCATCAGCCCTTCTCTGATCAGTAGTTCTTCCTCAGATTCTTGTGTATAAACTCATTCCCCTTCTCTCTGCTTGTGTAAGCTCCTTGTGGACACAGATTGTTTTTCTTTCTGTATCTATATCCCTAATGCTTAGCTCTGCACTCTGCTTTGCACATAAGTGGGCACTTAATGAATTCTTGTTGGACTTTCCAATATTTCCCTCACACAATCTTGTAGAATATGAGAGCTCATCTGAAGTGAAGGGTGAATTATGCTTTTGTTTTTTTTTAAATGGGCTTCTTGGATCTTTTCACACTAATAACATTCCTGCCAATTATAATCCGTAATTCCACAATCCCTTAATGAGCAGGCTGTCTTCCAGAAAAGATTTCTGTTGACATCAAAGGGAGAATTCCTTTAGTAGCATCTACTCTAGAACCGTATTGCATAGCATGTATCCCAAGCCATTTCCCCCACTCTAGCCTATAGCTCAGTATCATTATCATTTCACTTTATTCCATCTTTCATCTAGCCAACCAATAATCACTTATTAAGTCTCTGCTATGTTGTTCTTTTCCTTTGTTTGGTGTATTTCCTGCTTTTTTTGTTGTGATGAGGGCTTAGGCATCTTTCACCCAGCCATCTAACTCCACCTTAAACACTCATTATGAGTGTAACATGGTTGAATTGGCTTAAAAGGACCATTTCTTTTATTAAGTTCAGCTATTCCTTGCCTCTTTTCAGTCAATCACATGGAAGCTTGGGGGTAGGGGGTGGGGTAATATTTCCAGCCAATCACGACTCAGGGACTTGCTAGGGGAAGATGACAAAGAGCCACCTAATTGCCTCCTATGCTGGAAAAGGGACCTTTTAAAAGAGGAGACAGCTTCTGGCTGGATTTTTTGGGTAGTGGCACTCTAGGTAACAATATGTGACTCCAGAAAGGAGCAGAGTAAGAAGGGTCTTTGTTGATCCTGGTAGAATGATATTACTTTCCCTGCACTCACATGTCGTCACCTGGAGGATCTATCCAAGACACCCTACCCAGAAGCTGTCTCCTCTTGGGAGCTCTTTTTCATCTCCCATTTCAAGCCCTTGAGTCTACATGGCTAGAAGTAAGCTGCCTCCAACGTTCCATGTGGTTACCCGGAACCAGGCAGGGAAAAGCTGTGCATACTCCAAGGAATGGTCCCTTGAGCCAATTTGCCAACATTATATGTGGAAGGCATTGGGACAGAAAGAAAGATATATTCAGAGCCAGAGTTAAGTCACTATCCCCAGGGAGTTTACCATCACTTCTTGGTATTATTATCTTAATCTTATCTAACAAAATATACATTCTGAGAACTGAAGAATCTAGGGCATCTAGAACCATGCTTGAAGCAGAGATGGATTGAGATGGCATCCTGTTTCCCCTCCTGAAGGCTTGATGCCATAATCAGGTTCAAAGTATATCTGTGTCCCCTGGCCATCCTATTAATGCTTCCCTCTGAGATTACCTAGGATTTAGTTTGTATATATACATATAAACATATATGTGTTTGTGTGTATACACACATAACCGTTGGACTTTCCCAGTCACCAATGGAATGAAACAAGGCTGTGTGCTTGCTCCCATGCTTTTTAACATGATGTTTTCAGCCATGTTGTCAAATGCTTTCAATGAGGATGAACACAGCATCAAAGTCAGCTGGTAAGTTCTTCAACTTGAAAAGGCAGTAAACTAAGACCAACGTGGAAGTGCTGGTGAAGGCTTTTCTGTTTGTAGATGATTGTGAACTCAATGCAGCCTCTGAAGCTGAGATGCAACAAAGTGTGGATCAATTCTCTGCTGCTTGTGCTAATTTTGGCCTAACAATTAACCCCAAGAAAACACAGGTGCTCCATCAGCCACCACCACGCCATCCATATGTGGAACCATTGGTTACAGCAAATGGAGAAGTTTTGAATGCTGTGAATAAGTTCACTTACCTCGCTAGTATACTTTCCAGGATGTACATGTTGATAATGAGGTTGATGCAAGCGTTACCAGAGCTAGCTCAGTGTTTGGGAGGCTCCGAAGGAAAGTATGGGAGAGAGGAGGTATTAGACTGACTACCAAACTGAAGGTTTACAGAGCCATTTTCTGACCTCATTGTTTTATGCCTGTAAAACCTGGACAGTCTACCAGTGCCATGCCAGTCACTTCCATTTGAATTGTCTTAGGAAGATTCTGAAGATCACCTGGCAGGATAAGGTACCAGACACTGAGGTCCTTACTGCCAAGCATTCAAACTCTGCTTCAGAGAGTACAGCTCTGAGGGGCTGGTCACATTGTATGAATGCAAAATGTATGCTTGCTACAAAGACTATTTTGTGGAGAATTCACACAGGGCAAGCATTCACATGGTGGCCAGAAGAAACAATATAAGGACACTCTTTAAGTCTCTCTTAAGAACTTTGGAATTGTGTGACATGGAAGACACTGGCATAGGATTGTTCAGCATGGTGTGCCCACATCAGAGAAGGTGCTATGCTTTTATGAGCAAACTAAAATGGAAACAGCTCAATGGAAACACAGGATGCGCAAATTTAGAGAATCCACCCCAAAAATTTATACAGATTATTTATGCCTGACATGTGGAAGAGGATTCTGAGCTTGTATTGGTCTGATCACCTCAGTCAGACACATCAAAACTTGACTATCATAGGTCTTCTGAGAACAAAGGAGAAAAACCAACCAATACACATACACACACACAATATCACACAATATGTATGCATACACACTATGTAAGTATAAATGAATAAATATGTATATATATACACATATATATATATATATGTATATAGTTGTTTATATACCTTAATCTACCCCATGAGAATATGAGCTCCTTGTGGGGAGGATTCTTGAGGGGTTTTGCCTTTCTTTGCATCTCCTGTGCTTATCATGGCACATGGCACATCGTAAGCATCATATAAATATCACAAATATTGTTCTTGATAATGGTGGTGCTGATGATGACGATGATGGGAACTTAATACATGATTTTTCACTTGACTTGACCCAAACTACTTTTCTTTTGTTATCCTCTGCACTGACCAGGAAGTGACAGCCTTGTTAGTAGAACAGTAAAACAGGTCAGATATGTTGTCCAGCTCAGAAGAGGAGTGTTTTGGGAGAGGTTGTTGGGTTGTTCCATTTCCTTCTCATGGTCTTATGTCCTAGTGATTGCATAGTTTCCTGGTGTAGTCCTCAGGAGCATGGCAATTGTATAAAAGAACAAATGTTATGACCTCATTTTCACAGTCAACTTTGCATACAGGATTTTAATGGAGGTGATCTATAGAATCATCTGATGTGTTGCACTTGGGTGATCCTTTAGAAAAGGGCCAATATATGTGCCCTGGCTCTGCAGGATCACCTCAGTCAAACAGATCAAGGGTTTCCCCTAATCACCCCCATTATAGGATTATTGAATCACAACTTTAGAACTGGAAACCCAGTTGAAGAACCTGAAGCATAGAAATTACTTTTCTTGCCAAAGGTTATATGGATATTCAAGTAGCAGACCTGGGATTTGAATGGAGGTCATGTGACTCCAAATGCAGGGCTTTTCCCATTGGGCCCTAAGTTGGTAAATTCTAAGTGTGCTCTGCAGTTCTTTCAGTTTATTGCTAGAAAGACTGTTTTCTCAAGCTTCAGGACATTAAGGCACCAAATACTAACAAAATAAGTAGATGAAAATGAAGATTTCAGTAACATTCTCTCTCAAATAATTTAGAGCATTGTACTTTGGATCAGATTACCCAGGCTTTGCAACTTAGTATCTGTGTGACCTTCAGCAAGTCAGTTCCCCCCTTTGAGACTTAGTTTCCTCCTATGTAAAATGAGTTTTGACATGGATGACTTCTGGGGTCCCTTCTAGCTCTAAAGTGAAAATCCTATAAGAAAGTTCCAGCTCACCAGTCTATGATGACCCTAATGATAATGACCTATCTATCAGTGGTTCAGTCACTTGTGTGACAGTCACAATACATCTGAATTTCTTGTTTCTGTCCTTGCCTCTAATTGTAAACTGGTCTTTTATACTTATCTGTAGCTTGGTACTGACTTCTTGGTTAAAGATCTGGTCCACTGGAGGTTTTGTTTTACAATAAATATTGTGTAGATAGTCTGTCTATTCTTGGACCCTCAGGAATTACAGATGTCTTCCAGGGTTTTAGACTGGAACACTGTAGTCTTACCTCTTAGCCTCCTAACCTACCCAAATCAACACTAAATCATCACCCCAAATCAACAATAAACATATTTGGAATGTATGTCCTCCTTAGTCCTGCCTTTCAGATTTCTAATCTTCCTTTAAGGCCCTGCTCCCCGAGCCACTACTTTGTGAGCCTTTCCATTAGGTTAGTGCTCTCTCCCTCCCTCAAATTATCTCTGTCTACATTTAGAGTATAGATCTATATTCTATAATATTCCTCTTTCTCTTCCTCCAATCCAAGTATAGGCTTCTTGAAGGCAAGCACTGTTTCATATTATCACGACTGTCCAAAAGTCAATGCTTCATAAATGTTTGAATTGTTGATTACTGGCAAAGGTCCCCATCTGTAACTGGCTTAAAAAAATCATCTACTGCTTTTGGCCAGATCTGGATAGGAACCAATCTGGAGGGGAACCAGGATTTCATACAGAAAAAAAGGCAGTCAAATTTGGAAGACAGAAAGTATGGAAACAGTATAGCTTTTGGCATAATTTTCTTGACTGATTCTCAGAGTTTAAGCTTCAATATTTTATTTATTAAATCATGCATTTACTTATTTATATCTTAAGATTTTAAAGTGTTTTAGAAAGAATTGGAAATACCATAAATTGTGTGGGGGAGAATTTTAAGGATGTTCCTGTTAATGGAGATTTCATTATATTGGAAAGAGGATAAGACTCATCCAAAGAGCTGGGTTTTAATCCTGTCTCTGCCACACACCTTCATAACCTTGGGTAAATCACTGTACCTCTCTGGATCTCTGTTTCCTTGTCTGAAAAATGAAGGGACTGGACCAGATGATCTCTTAAATTCCCTTCCAGTTCATTCATTCTGTGATTCTAGGGTTCTGCTACACACAACAAGTTCCTGAGAAGTTAACCTAATATGAAAATGAATTGTAGAACGAGTTTTACTGGTATGTCAAATAACTCAAGCAGCATCATAACAGCCCCTTAGCATTTTCCAAAGAGCTGCACATCTAAACACCTACAGACATTATTTAGATAAACAAAGCTCTGTACATTTCTTGCAATAGTAACATCTGGTGACTCCTAGATAATGTTTTATGTTAAGATATTTTAAAAAAATTGCTAGGGGACTGATGGTTAATAGGATATGGAATTGTTAGCTTCCAGGTCATTGGTTCAAATGCATCCTAGATTAGTGATTTTAATTTTATATCTATGTAGGTAAAATGAACTTGTTTTCTAATCGAGTATTGCTAGGATTGTTTAACAAGATCTTAAAAATGGCTATCACTTTTGATGTTTTGTTGGCAGTCAGAGCAGAAAGACCAGGTCCTAGTGAACTGAAATAGAATGGAAATCAAATATCAACCTTAAAATAATACACAAGGAGGATTGAAATTATGCTGTACTGAATCACCTTAAGTAAGCTTTTGAATAGGATAGTCCTTGCTGTTTCCTTTCATAATTGCACATGCTGATAAGGAATTTTCTACTCAGATGGAAATGCCAATAGTTGCATAATTTCTACAACTTACACCATTTTAGAGGCTCCATAATTTAACATTTTCTAGGTGTGAAAGTTTTTAAAAAGGCATTGCAGATTGTTTTTATTAGGTTTTATACAGTTAGCTTTTTTAAAGGTTGGTTTATAAAGTTAGTTGGAGTTTAGTGGTTTTTTTCCCACCAGTAAGTATTTATAAAATTTAATGTTTGTTTTTTCCTGTTGGAATACACTTCAACATCTTTTAGAGGATTAAAGGATTATTAGTTCTTTTTTTTTTTAAATATCACTGCAATAGTTGCTGGTAAATGTTTAACAACCAGCTCTCTGTGGGGGAGGGGGTAAGTATATGCAACATACTTTTCAGTTTTATCTGCATCATTATAATCTGCATGTATTAATCACCTTCTTAAGTCTAAATGATCAGTACAATAAATCAAACCCTGATTTGTTGTGTTCGAAGATTTCTGAGGTATAAATGCTCCCACTAAAAATTTAACAGTTATCTCATGGCACGCCTCTTTATCACTGTTACTGCCCATACTTGCCTCCCCACAGTACCAACCGCCCTTGTTGAAAAGTAAAACTGTTAAGAAAACTAACATATCTGTCATACCTGGCATCTTTATGTAGCTTTTCATACCTATAATTTACCACTTATCTACAGACAGGAGATAATTGTGTTTCACCATCAGTCCTCCAAAATCAAAATTGGTTCATTCATCAGATTTCTGATATCTTTTAGTATTGTTTCCCTTTACATTACTGTGGTCATTGTATATATTGTTCTTTATGATCTGCTTTCTTCACTCTGAATCATTTTTTTACATCTTTTCAAGTTTCTTTTAGTTCTTCATTCTCTATGTCTTGCTCACCTACTTTGTTGTGAAAGACCATACCTTTCTCAGACGTAATTGTATGAGGCAAAAAAACCATAACTTTTTGAGGCTTAGATTTAATGTATTCTAAATGTCCTAATAATTTATTCCCTTATTCTACAAATACATTACCCCATGATGAACATAATACATAGTCAGGTTCTGATTAGTGTGAATAAGTCCTGAAGTTGCATTATTTGAATTTGTTCTGTATTATTCCTGGGCTGGAGCCAATTGCTATCTCTTAAATAATTATAATTTTAAGCATGAGAACTTAAATACATGTAAACCAGTTCAGGATTGACTTTTCATACTAATCAGGACCTTGATATACTGTGGTGACACAATGAAATATACAACATATTCCTAGTTCCAGTCTTTGGAGTTTATAATATGGTTAGAAAAGACAAGTTCTGGATACACAAAAAGTTTGATAGGAAGTGAGTGTAATGGTAAGGGAATTTGAAGATCTTCCCTGCCCCTTAATGGGCCTAGGGAATTTAAAGATATTCCCTGTCTCATAATGGGCCTCAAGTGGAACCCAATAGGAGGGGCTTGATTGGGGGGAAGCTTGTTTTTTTAGGAAGGCCCACACCTTTTGTCACTTTGTAATTAGGCAGTAGGTCACAAAGGTTGTGATGTCCTCTGACTCTGAAGAAGGGTATATATACTCTGATGTGAGGTTTGTTTTTGGCTCACTTATGGGAAGAGTTGTGTGATTTGGCTAGATGAGACTCTGGGCAACCATAAGAAATATCACAAAGACATATACAAACAATAACTAGACTGGAGAGATAGGTATGGGTTGGAGTTTTTAGGGATAGCCTTCATGGAGGAGGCAGATTCTATGTGTGTGGACCTGGAAGAATGGTTAAGAATTAGGTGGTGAAGAAGGGATAGGATGTTACAAAGAGGCAAAATAGTAGGAAGAAAACCACAAAATGTGCATGATGTGTTGGGGGAAAGGGTGCATGTTATATTAGCTACAGATACTATGAGGAGGTCTGTAAGCTTTCCACATTTCTGATAGAATTAATCTAGCCATTCAACGAATAACATTCATAAAGTGAGGAGATAAAAGGCCAATTATATGATTATATATTTGTTGCAACCACTGTGAAGGTCATGTTCAAACAAAGAGTTGGGGGTGGATTTTGGCATGGAGGATGGGTAGGGGAAAGCGACTTTCTTCCTGTTCCCAATGGGCTCTCCCCTGCCTCCCAAATCAGAAAAATTCTTAGGGAAAAATAAAAAAAAGTTTTGAGTCCCCACCCCACCTCCTTTCACATCTATAGTAAACTAGTTGGGAGATAGCACTCAAAACATTCCAGAAAGACTCTTTTAAAAATTTCCAGAAGAGAAGACTTTAAGTTCCCTTGACAGTGCATTAAAGTATCCCATAACCTTTCCATTCAGAAAGTTTTTCCTAATGCCTAACCTTATACTTAAATTGAAACTCATTGCCTACTTCCTGTCCTCTTTTTTTTTTAAACCCAGTAGGGTGGGAAGACTTTTAAGTCTCTCAGCTTTCCCTTTTCTAAGCTAAATAAACCTAATTCCTTTAGTTATTAGCTTTTCATCCACAAAGGTTGTTTCCCAAAACTTTAATCATTTTCTTAAATTGATCTCTTGAAAGCTTTCCATATCGCATATTAGCTGTAGAACCCTTAACAAAAACAAAGGCATGACCAATGCTGAGTCTTGTTTATGTTTTGTTTTGGATTTGTTTTTTTGGGGGGATGTTATGCTCTATGTTATTTTTCTTTCATCATATTATCCTTGGTATTTTTGCTAGAGTGCCACATTAATGAATCATATTTAGCAATGTTGACTATGACCCCTAGATCTTTTTTTTCCTTTATGATGCCACCAAACCAGTCTTGTATTTGTGCAGTTTGTTTTTCTTCCCAAAGTGAATTACCCTGCTGAACTTCATTACGTTTATATCCACCCACAGCCCTGACTTGTCAAGATCACTTTGTACTTCTTTCTGGTTTTCCAAGGTCAAAACCACCACACCCGATTTGATGTCATCAAGAAATTTAATAAGTATATTCTCCACCATCATCTAAGTCACTACTAAAAATAGCAGCAGGTTGAGGACTGGCCACTATGGAATTTCATGAAGTATGTCTTCCTAGGATGATATTGGTCCATTAATGTTTTCTGGATGTGAATGACCAGCTAATCAGTGGCACAGCTTCCTGATGGAAATGTCATTGATGTGAACCATATTTTCCTAGCTACTTTATGATGGGCAAGATAAAATTCAAAGCCTCATTAAAGTAAAAAACCAATCAAGCCTTTTGCTTCTGTTTAGCCCATCAGGCTTGTCAACTCTGTTGTGGGAAGGAGTTAGATGAGTTTGACAAGAATTACTCTTTGCGAAGGCATTTTAATTTTTACTTGGTTGGATGTGATATTCTAGGGCTATTAAGGGATTTTAAGGAAGGGTACTCTCCAATATTTTCCCAGGTCTGGAAGTTAAGTCTGTAGTTTTAGGCATTATCCCATTTCCCTTTTAAAAATATAGGCCCTATGATTTTTCCCTCTAGGCACCTCCTGCTGAGTTCAAGATAATTGCTAGTGATTCTGCAATGACTTCATTGAAATACCATACTGTGGCATCTGCCAGGGTTTGTTGATTCATTCCAACATCCAAGCTTGCAGATCAAGTATTAACATATACATTTGTATATAATAATGATTTTCAATTTATTGAGTACAGTCATTGTATGAGGCACCATAAAAACATATAGAGAAATATGATTCTCATCTGGTATGCTTGCCACCTAAATAAGATAGACATGACAATTAGGAAATAAAAACACAGGGAAAGAAATAAATCACACCAGGGAGACATTGTTGGCAGCTGGATGAATCTTTCTTTGGCATAGTCTTTGGCTCACAGACATTTTGGTTTAGAGGAGTGTAATTGTCTTTGCTTCTTTCTTCCTAGAGTTCTTTCTTAGGTTTCTGGAATTTTGAGAAGATGTTCTGAAAGAGGAAAGGGAATAAAGTAGGCTAGATAGCTTAACAATCTCTTTGAAAAACAAATATGTTTTGTTCCCACTCCCCCTTCCAGTTTTGGGACTTTCTAATGGCTTCGAAAGGTGTTCTGTATGCAAAGAGATACACATAAGGGTGTGTGGCAAAAAGAGGTGGAGGGGAGGATTTTTTTTTAAATTATTCATCTCTTGTTTTACCTGGCTACTAAACAAAAGAAACAGCAAGTCTCATAAAATACTTGCACAACACTAAAGCATCTTGGCTATGATGAGGGTTCTCTCCCTAGAGACTGGTGTGGTGTTTCTTGCCTTTGAAAAGTTTGTTTACTACAAACCAAACCCGTTATGATTTGGTTGTGATTTGAGTTGCAATACTAATTGTGATCTAATGGACGGCAGTGAAAATGTCCACTTTTCCCTTCTTGGAATATGGTTAAAACATTTGTATATTAATAAAAAATAGGCATAGTTATGAGGCTAGGTCTAGAACTGTGTTCCTCCCTATTATATCACCTTAGCCAAGTCCCTGTCATGGCCAACTGAAGGGTGGAATAGGTAACTATCTGTATTGTGGGATTTGAAGAACATTGCAAGGTCCCTTCTTGCTCCAGTTACCTTAACAACACACCACTCTCCCCTCAATTCAATTAAACAGATTATTTTCTAAACACCTACTTTATGCAGGATCTATTAAGGTAGGTACTGGGGCAGAGATAAAGATAAATTAGACATGTCTCTTCCTTTTTGGAGCTTATGGTGTCATAAGGGGTTAAAAGATACACATAAATAACAGTAAGGAATAGTAATACAAGACAAGTGTATTGTAGCTCTATGAGATTTTCCTGCAATTTACATTCATAGCTTGGGTCCCCCAAAGGTTGAATACTTAGGATTCAAGGTACTTTGTATGTTTATACTTTTTTTTTTTTTGGAGGGCAATTGGGGTTAAGTAACTTGCCCAAGGTCACACAGCTAGGTTTTTGTTTGTGTGGGTTAAGTGTCTGAGGCCGGATCCGAACTCAGGTCCTTCTGACTCCAGGGCTGGCGCTCTATTCACTGCGCCATCTAGCAGCTCCCTGTTTATACTCTTAAACTGTATTTTTTGCCCTCCTACAAATTCATAGAATGTAAGTGAATAGTGTGGACACTCAGAGTTTACAAGTAGAGGGGCACATATTAACATAGGAATGCCATTCGATTCCCCTTTGTACCCCAGTGTCTTCTTGTAATATACTGATGCTGCTCTTTGTTGGGTATGATAGCTTGACCTTGGACATTACTTTACCAAGGCCTGCTCCTGGGTTGTCAGAGGTCTCTTAGTTCAAGTTCAATGTTGGGATAAAATGAGGCATTGAACATTCAACATAAGGAGGTTTAGTTTGCCCTTTGCAGCAGAGTTTTATAATAAAAGTTACAATGCGACTTAGCTTTTCTAGAAGTGCACATCCACCACCCCCAGTAGTCTCCACCTAGAAATGTGTCTGGTCAATGTATGGTAACTCATGTGGTTTAGGTACCCATCACATTTGAGAGGTCTATACTTCTTGTATCTTGCAGTTTGTGTCCTCTAAATGAAGCTGGGGCCAATTAGAGGCAGCTTTGTTCTGGGCTTACCCCATGTTGGCTGGGTTGGGAGTGGGGGGGTGGGAGAGAGGAGGAAGGAAGCTGAGGTCAATCAAGTCCCAGAGGCAGCTTTGTCTTTTTAGGTAAAGCCTCCCCATGTTGTGGGTGGGAGGAAAGAAGTTGCTTCAGGGAAACACTGGTCCTGCCATGTGGATGAAGCACATGGCATTGATTCTTGGTTATTGTCACCACTGTCTCCATCTTTGGAATCAGCTTAAATCCTCCCCTGGTGTACTGCTAAGCCCTTTGTTAAAGAAACAGAACACATACACAAGGACCAGCAGGAGTCTTGGCTATAGGGACTGCCATTTCTTGCCCTCAGTTCTAGGAACCAACTCTTAGTTCCTTACTGACTGACCTCCATAGCTGGACTCCCTCTACTGGATGCTGCCATTTGTTCTAAGATATCTAAGATGCTCTAAGATATAAGATACCAATGCCAATGGAAATGATAAAGAGAAATAGTTTTGCCTAACTTGCCTTCTATGAGATGTAGAGAAGGGGTGAGGAGAAAATCCAAGAGCCTAGTTCTTCCACCATAGCTTGCTCTCTTCTTGGCTACTCTACATTGTCAGTTTCTAATTCTTAAATTCTACTATTTGTCCACATAAATGGATGGACTGAGAAAATCCATTGAGGCAATTTATGTCCCCAAGGTCAAGTCCACTGTCTCTGTTAGTCTTCTTCATTTCCTTTGCTAACAGGCTACTCACTGAAAAGTTTAATGTACTTCCTTTCATCAAGATAATTGGGGGCTCAATTGACTGGGAGTCCCTTGATGATTCTGCTAATATAGCTGAGTTTAAAAAGTTAAACAAGCTCAAAAAAGCACAGTGTCTAACAAACCATTTTTAATAAATTTTGAATTGAAACAAAATGTATGCAGTGCTTGAGAAGGGAAAAAATGTTCTCTTCTTGTGTGACCTAAAATTCCCACTATTAGGGTCATTTATTAAGGGTAGGCAACAAAAGTCGAAAACGTTGTCTGCAATAGACATTTGTTAAAATGCACCATTGCTAGGAAAGATAATGTCATCTAGTACATAGAGAGATGACCTTAGAGTCAGGCCTCTGACATGAACCATGACCTGGACAAGTCATTTAACTATTCATTACCCCAGGCTATTCTTTAAGACTCTCAAGTTAGAGCATTGTATTGGTGAAGAGAGTTTACTTACCTGGAGTTCCCTTCACCAGTGAAATCACAGGCCCATCTTGCCCTCTACCTCAGAATGCTCCTTGACAGGAAAGGAAAGGAAAGGACCTCCCCCCCACCCCCCACCCCTTGAGTAAAGGTAAGGGTCACTTATATATTCCACTCATTAGTACATAGTATTAGTTTATCATATTAAAAGAATCATCTTGAAAGGCCCAGAGAGCCTGGCCTTTACCTAAGAGTACAACAGAATTATACTTTGATGAGGGGTGTGTTGGTATGGAATTTGTGAAAGTAGGGAGGAAGGTGGAAGCAAGATACTGCCAAGTTTGAGGTAGGCAAGGTTCATCATAAGCATGTTCCAGCCAATGGAGCTCCAAGAATGGGTAGATGTGCCAAAGTGGGTGAACATAGCATCAGAGGTCTAGAGCTGGAAGGGCCCAGAAGCCATTTAGTCCAATCCCCTCATTTTGCAGATGAGGAAACTGAGGCCCAGAGAGGTTAAGTGACTTGACCAATGTCATCTAGGTAAATCTAGGATTTAAAACCAAAACTTCTGACTTGAAAACCTGTGCTTTTTGCTGCTATATCATGGTACTCAAGATATTGGAGGAATTGCTGAAAAGAGTATAACCAAGTTTTATATATGACTGGCCCTGCTCCCTGCTATTGCTCCCATTCATTCCTTCCTTTTCAACCAGCAGTCCAATAATGATGGTACCATAAAATATCCCAGCCCTGGTCTTTGTACCAGAGCTCTCTGAATGAAGCTACTGTTTATTGTCTTCCTTGTTGAGCCTGTGGGTGGCAGGTTAAAAAAAGTGCATGTATTTTTCTTTATCCTGTTGACTCAAGTTTAATCAAGAGCAGAACAAAATACAATGCAACGTATTGTCCGTCAAAGGTCTCTGTTTCAGGATGTTTTGGGGGACTATAACTCTCCTTGTGCTATGGGACTAAAAACCCACCTTTCTAGGGTCCTCACTGCTAGTAAAGCCTTTTGGGTCTGGGCATGTAGTAAGATCTAAAATGGCAAAGAGATGATTTCTGAAGTTCGGGGGCTGATTTACAGCTCAGAACTCCCAAACAAGCACACAATAACATCGTCCACAAGGGAGTAATATATTCCACAATCTGTGCCAGCCAGGGCAAAAGGATCATGTTATCCTGTGGCAGATTAACTCACCTCTTTGATACTGGTTTGAAACAGACGTTGAAACATGCCACTGATTGCATAAGCTATTCCTGCCATACAATTTTTCTAATTACAAAATGTCTTACAGAGGGATCATTAGTGTATAGGCCAAGAATTTGGCATTTTGGGTGAATATGTTCTTGGTAATACTCAATTCCATGCAGACAGTGGTAGTGGTACAGTAGAAAAACTTACATTTTGAAGTCAGAGTTTAAATCCTCACTCTGAATTTAAATCCTCACTCCACTACTTAATACCTTTATGACCTTGGGAGACATTACCTCTCAGGGTCTTATTAAATGAATGAATGGAAAGTCTTAGTTAAGC
Organism: Gymnobelideus leadbeateri; assembly: GCA_011680675.1. Lineage (NCBI taxonomy): Eukaryota > Metazoa > Chordata > Mammalia > Diprotodontia > Petauridae > Gymnobelideus > Gymnobelideus leadbeateri. The sequence goes on from WOXC01011825.1 coordinate 477,848, forward strand.
ATCAATTATATGCCAAGCACTGGGGATCCAAAGACAAAACTAGATGGTCCCTACCCTCCAAGAAGTTGTATTCAAGTTAGGGAAGATGACACATGTAAGTGAGGGTTGGCAGGGAAGAGTGTTTTAGTTTGGGAGATCTCAGCTATAATAAAAATAATAATAACAACAACAATAATAATTAACATTTATATAGTTTTTCTATATACCAGGCACTGTGTTGAAGTGCTTCATGATTATGATCTTATTTAACACAAACCCCTGGGAGTTATATTATTTATCCCCATTTTACGATTGAAGCAAACAGTGGGTTCAGTGACTTGTCCAAGATTTCACAGCTAGTAAATGTCTGAAGCTGGATTTGAATTCAGGTCTTCCTGACTGTAGGTCTTACTCTTTTTAGTGAATAACCTAGCCGATATAGTGAATGGAGCAATAGGAAGGTCAATTGACAAATCCTTTTCAGAAGTTATGACAGTATTGATCTGATGGCTGTTCCCAGAATAAGAGGTGAAAAGTGGAGGAGGGAGACTGGGGGCAGCAGGTAATTTCTTTATCACAAGTTCTTAACCTGGGGTCTATGAGCTTAAAAATTAATTTAACTGATTTTCTTTGTAATCCTATGTATTTTATTTTTCCATTTAAAAACCTTACTCTGAGATATGGCCCACAGGCTTGACCAGATAGAATCTATGACACAAAAAAGGTTAAGAATTCCTGGGCTTGATCAACGTTAGGTTCTCCTCCTGTTCTAAATCTATGATTCCTATGGAGTTAATTGCTGCTATCGCTATGTGCACAATATATGTATGCTTTTCCCCATGGTATATGCTGAGGTGAAATGTCATCCTTTTTGCCCTAAATCTTCCTTTAGAACAAAGTAGCAAGTATTTTAGTTAAAAAATTTGCCTTCAAAAAAGAAAAAGAAGGGGTGGCTAGGTGATACAGTGAGTAGAACACCGGCCCTGGAGTCAGAAGGATCTGAGTTCGGATCCGGCCTCAGACGCTTAACACACACAAACAAAAAACCTAGCTGTGTGACCTTGGGCAAGTTACTTAACCCCAATAGCCCTCCAAAAAGCAAAAAAAAAAAAAAGAAGAAGGTAGCAAAGAAGGTAGCAAATGATAGTAGCAGGAGTCAAACCTAGGCCTTCCAACTTCAGATCTAGAGTTATCTCTATCACTTCAGACATAAAATCTAATACATGTGAAATGATATTATGTCCCATAAACTTGTTATAGTCTATCATAAAACAGCCCAAGCTCCAGCTTGGTTTGTGAGTATACACAGAGGAAGGATTACTCGGAAATTGGGATTATTGACTTGGTACTATCATATACATTTCTGTATATATGTGAGTACATGTGCATACATGTGCACAAATGTATGTGTATTCATGTGTGAGTGTACATTATGTTTGAGTGGGGGTGGGGGGAAAGAGGGTAGAATAGAAAAGGGGGTTAAATAACTTATCTGCCTCTCTGGTTTGTGGATTCAGTCATGGCTTTGTGTCCAATCATTGACACTGCTAGGCAATTTAAACAAATCAATTCAACAAACATTTATTAAATGCCTAATATGAGCAGAACCCTATACTAGGAAATATAAAGTTTAAAGAAGGCACATTTTTAGCTCTCATGGATTGGTAGTAGGGGAAGATACAAATAACTATAACACAGAAATGCATTGAAGATAAATAAAACAAACTACTGTTATTCTTCATTTCACATAGCCCAAATGCAAAAAAAATAAAAAGGAACACAAGTCTCATTTATCCAGTGTCATCAGGGAATGAGATTTTCTGTATCAGTGAAATTTCAAGATATCTGAAGTTTTAAGTAGCAAGACTTAAAAAAATGTATTTATATATTTATATAATATATACATATATGTATATGTATATTTAAACAGAGGACACTGAAACCAATTTTACTTTTTCATTTTAAAAATAATTTAAGTGATCTTTATTATTATACATTATATATAGATTATTAGTTATTATATAGTTATATATTAGTTACTATATAGTAATTCCACAAGGGTGGAATATGGTGCTGTCCTCAGGATTACTCAAGCAAAGAGACTGCTCTGCTTTTAGAGATTTGGTATCTGCTTTTTATAGTTTCGCTGCTGTTGTTTCCTCTTGTTCTCCATTAGAGTGTAAGCTCCTTGAGGACAGGGGCTATCTTTTAGCTCTTTAAAACATTACTGTCCTGATGTTGTTGGAACTTAGCACAGTGCCTGGCACATAGTAGGTGCTTCATAAATGTTTGATAAATCAATTGATCCTTTTTTTTTCAGTCACTTTTTGCTGAAGCCAGTACCCTTGCTCTCTGGCAGTCTGCTCTTTTTGATTTATTTCTTCAGCTCTTATGCAAGCTCCCAAACCCGGTGGTAGCAAGCTTGCTAGAGTAAGAGTTAATAGGCTCCAAATGAGGGCCAGAGGGGCTTTTCTTTGAATAAAGTGCATAAACTTTGGTGCTTATTTTCTGTGACATATCTTTTGACTGTCCGTCCAGAGACCCCTTTTTCTTCCTTCCAGGTTCTGGATAGGTGACAGGTATGTGAGACCCAAATAAGTGAGCTATAATAACTTGTAGCCTGAGGATTTCAAGTGCTTTCTTGGGTGATAAATTGCTTCAGGGTAGAGACTGTCTTAGTTTTATATATTCAGAGCATAGCCTGGAACATGGTGATTAATAAATGTTTTTGTAGCTAGTTTCCTTCTCAGTGAAACAAGGGGTTTGGACTAGATAATCTCTAAGCTTTAGCACTCTATGATCCTAAGATCTTGAGACAATGGGAGTGGCCACTGACTCTACCTTAGGCCCTCCTAAACCTAAGGGGAGCTGGGTGTACAGCCCTGTTTTTTAGTGAATGGGTGATGGTAGATTTGATGAGAAAAGATGTGTAGAGACAGCCTTAAAATACCAAACTGTTTAGCTTTGAAAGGCTGCTTCTGTTTAGTAGCTGTTTTTCACCAAAAAATGCTTGAGAGATATTTTAGTGCAAAGAGCATGTAGAGGAAGATGCTTATGTAAACACTGACCTGCGTTATTGACCCATGCCAGTAACTTTCCACTCCATATAATGCTCCCATGTTATGCCAACACCTAGGAAAATGTTCTGTTTCTCATATGTATTTACAGAAAGGCTGTGGGGGGGAAATCGCAAACATTTCACCTTATGCACCCTTTAAAAAGGAATATACATATTTGAAGAGGAAAATTTCTATGTCATTTGAAAATATTTTATTAAGTATTCCAATTACTGCCTGAAATGTATCATTTCTCAAGGGTAAGCTGATCCCTCACAGAATACTTATGCTGCCTGCAAGATTAAAAAAAAAAGCAAAACAAACCAAAAACAAAAAAATCTCCACAAACCCTCTGTGCTATGACTGTAATGGGGCTAAATTCAATTTTTCGCTCTGATTAATGCTATTTTTACCTTAATATTAGGTTTGTTCTTGCTCATGTTTTATTGCTAGTCATTCCTGGTTTATTTTTGTTTACCACTGTGCTTAGGGATTAGATTTCAGGAAGAAAAACAAACAAGGAAAAGAACATTTGAAGTTTCATGCTCCTTCTGTTGCTCCAACGTGGGAAATGCCAGGCTAGAGAAGATCAGTGATTCAAATTGAGTAGGCCAGAGCTGGGACTAGCATCACACTCTTACCCCCTTCCTGCATGCCCCCTCCATGCTTCCATGCACCTGCCCCACTGTGCACTGCTCAACTCAATTGGTGGGTACAAATGGCATTTTCTCTGGGCAGTGAGATACTCATGGGGTTAATTGTATAGTGATCTGAAAGGCATATGAGGAGAGGATTTCAATCCTCCTTATCTAATCACTATTTAATGACCTGAAGGGGGGAGGCCTGCCCCAAGAATCAGAATCTAGGGGTTGGATCTGATCTAACCTGTACCTGGGACAAGAAACCTCTTTACAGCATACCCTAAAAGTGGTCCATTCAGCCTTTCCAAGAAGACCATTGGCAGCTAGGTGGCACAGTGGATGGAGTGCTGGATGTGAAGTCAGGAAAACTCATCTTCTTGAGTTCAAATCTGGTTTCAGACACTTACTAGCTGTGAGACCCTGGGCCAGTTGCTTAACCTTGTTTGCCTTAACTTCCTCATCTATAAAATGAACTGGAGAAGGAAATGGCAAACTATTTCAGTATCTCTGCCAAGAAAATTCCAAATGGGGTCACGAAGAGTCAGAAATGACTGAACAAGACCATCAGTTGGGAGGGGGGTTTGTTTGTGTGAAGGAAAAGGGGACACTGAATGATATCTGATCAAAAAAGAGGAAGGCATTTCTAATTTTTTATCTCCTGGTTCTTTAAATCCATATTAAGCTAAATATGATAGATTACCAACTTATTTTTTTCTCCTGCTTTAAAAAGAACCAAACTACTCTTTTAAATACTCTTTTAAGATGATGTAACCTCATTACAACATTCTGTCAATAGCATTTAAAAACAGATTTGTTAAGGTTTGGGATAACTATGTTGCACAACTGTATAAAATATATACAGTTTCAGCACTAGAGACATATAAAAATCAACTCTTATAGATAAGAAACTGACTTGCAAAATCTCAGAGGTGGAAGAGTACTCAGGCATCAAATCATATCTAAACAAGAATTCTCTTTAAAATGTCCCTGACCAGAGGCAGTTGCTTGAAGAACACCAGGGATGGGGAACCCACTACCTCTCAAGATAGCCTGTTCAATTTTTGGATAGTTCTTTGTTAAGATCCAAAATCTGCCTCCTGGCAATTCTGCCCTTTGTTCATTGTTATGCCCAATGGAGCCACAGTGCAAATTGACAAACCTTCACAACAGTTAATTTGCTCCTTATGTCTTCTTTGTTCTGAATAAAACTCCCCAGTTGTTTCTTGTATATCAAATGAGATAACCTGTGTAAAAGCATCACAAATCTCCCAGTATTGTACAGATGCTAGTTAGTGTGGATCCTATTATCTGTCATCCCTTAACCTCCTGGATTCCTTCCTCTGATTGTATACAGCTTTATTAATATGCTTCCTAAAATGCAGTGCCTAAAATGAAACAGAATTTCCAATGTGGCCTACTCAAAGTAGAGGGATCACAGTGGTATTATCACTTTCTTCATTCTGGCATCTCTTAAGGAAGCCTATGATCACATTAGCTATTTGGGCCTCCAGAGAAAGTTAGCCGTGTTTTATGGCAAGAGGACCTAAAGTCAGTATCAGCTGTGAGAAGAATATTCAATTTGCCTTGAAATGCTGCTTATGGCTCATTTCTAGTCTTCCTGCAACTGAAGCTATTGAAGTTTAAACGTTTAAAAATCTCTACAAAGACTTTAGAAAGACTTTGTCTCTTCATTCTCTCTCTCCTCCAATTCAAACTATTAACTAATTGCTGTCTTTTAAAATCTCGCCCATGAAATCCTACCTTCCAGATCTCAATGCCTCTAATTATTTTGCTGCCCTTCTTCAGGCCTTTTCTATTCCTACCATGTCCTTTTGAAGATGAGGTGACTACAATTGAATTGCAGGACTCTGGCTAAAGCTGTGCCATTGATTTCTATAATGATATTAGAATATGTTTTCTGTTATTCTATCTTCCATTCTTATTGTAGTTTAACAGTGTATTTGCTTTTTTGGACTGCTACTGAGTAATGCAGACATCTTCATTAAGATGTCCACAATGAGCCTGGGTCTTTTTCCTGAAAGGTTACAAGTAATTCAGAAGCCATCCATGTGGATGAGTAATTTAAATTGCTATTTCCAATGTGCATTACTTTGCACTTGTCTGCTCTGAATCTCATCTGCCACTGTGTTGCCCAATTACTTAGTTTGGTTATATTTCTGGGGTTTCTCACATCCCTCTGCAGGCTTATGGAACCTAAATCTTTTTTGTATAGTCAGCAGATTTTAACACCTCATTATTTAACCCATCTTCTAGATTGTTAATAAATATATTGGAGAACACTGCTCCTTGTACTGATCTCTGAGACACCCCACTATTAACTTCTTTCCATGCTGAGAACTGGCCATTTATTCCTCCCTCCCCCTCTATCTCTTTAACCCAATTTTAATCCATGATTGACAGCACTTTACCTCTCACCCTGTGGTTGCCAAGTTTCCTTAATAGCCTCTTGTGTAGGACTTTATCAAAAGCCCTTTGAGAGTCTAAATAAATTACATCCACTAGTTTTCCTTTATCCACTGTTTTGTTACCTCCATAAAATTCATCATTAAAAATATCAATGGCACATAAACAAAACTGTGACTTTTAAATGCTTTAAAAGCCTCCCCTCCCCTTTTTGAGATCTATCAATTTATCATCTTGTGCTTTCCCCTGTCCCTTAATATTTTTTTCCTTAGTTCATATCACCCTAGCCTTCCACTGAACCTCTATAAACCAAAAAAGTCATTCCCTGTCTCATTTTAATGCAGTGACACAACTGAAGGGATTTTGAGCTACTTTACAAGGTAAATAAATTCTGCTAGCTGGTCCCATCTGCATTGTAAGAAACCCTTCCTAGTCAACTCTTTCAGTCATTCACCAGCTTGGCAGAAATTTCAAGAGAGGGAACTTTTTATAGCTAGCTTTCCAAAGACTTCCCAAAACACTCAACCCTCCACAACCCAATCCTGATCCTCCTTGGGGCTCTGACATCTTCTCATTCCTTTCTATATAAGTAGATTCCCTTGTGCTGCATTCACTTATTCATTTGAAAGACATTTATTGTGTCTTCGATGTACAAGGCATTGTGGGCAGAATAAAGATAAATGAGACATGTTCCCTACCCTCAAGGAGCACACATCTTGGTGGGAGGTAGAGATGTATAGGTTGTGTGTTTGTGTGTGTGTGTGTGTGTGTGTGTGTGTAAAAAGGCAAAAACACAGATAATTACAATAAAACACAAGATTTAAAGTACACAGTGGTGTACTTAAGGTACACATGGCACAAGTGCCATGTGAGTTCAGAGGAGAGAATCTAACCTTGGGAATCAGGGAAGGTTTCATAAGGATGTTTGTACCCATTTAAATGAGGGGTAGAATTCATATGGAAACAGAGACAGGTGGAATTAGCCTTTCAGGCTAATCCTCTAATTATTCTCTAATAATCTAATAATCTCTCTAATTACTTTTTTCACTGATTGATCCTCTGGGGTTTTCTAAGTGAGTCCTCACAGCATATGAAAATATAGACTATTTTGCTACCACTTTACTTATGTTTATACTTAAATTTTTTTGTTTTGTTTTATTTGATATAAAAAGTTGGATGGCAGAATCAGTGTTCAAAAACCTTTTGTATAGACTAGAACAAGAGGCAGAAATTTAGTGGGATTGAATAGAAGTACAACACAGCTTAAAAACAAATCAATTGTCAGGTCCCATTGTTTGTAATGTTGAGTTTAATATTTGAAAGACACCTGTCATGTTCCTTTAAGTCTTCTTTTCTCCAGGTTAAATATTCTTCAGTTTCATCATTCACTCTACCTTAAGGAAGATTTTGGATCTCCTCATAAACCTGGTCAGCTCTCCTCTAAATGGGCTACAGTTTGTCAGTAACAATCTTCTTGGAATGTGGACCAATCAGACTAGATTACATTGTGACTATATTTTGTTTTGGACACTATATTTCTGTTAAACATTTTTTTTTTTTGGAGGGCAACTGGGGTTAAGTAACTTGCCCAAGGTCACACAGCTAGGTTGTTTTTTTTTTTTTTGTGTGTGTGTGTGTGCATTGTGTCTGAGGCCGGATCCGAACTCAGGTCCTTCTGACTCCAGGGCCAGCGCTCTACTCACTGCACCACCTAGCCGCCCCCTGTTAAACATTTTTAAACAATATTTTTCCTCTGTCTCTTAGAACCTCTAATAACCTCTGTGTTCTTCTCAGGTGACTTTCTGGGTTGTCCTGATTGCATGTACTCTATCCTTTCAAAAGTTATGCTTTATTTACTTTCATGTATACATATTGCATTTTGCCAGTTGAATTTAAGCTCCTTGAGGATAGAGAGTGTTTTGGATTTGTCTTTGTAACACCATCCTTTAGCACAGTGCTTTGTACATAGTAGTCACTTTACGTTATGTTTTTATCAATTGCTTCATTCTGTTATCTCATACTAATATTCACAAAAAGGAAATAACTAAATCTTTTTTAACAAATTATTTTAATTTTGAAATTTGAAACTTAAACACCAAAGAAGTAAATCTTTTGCATATACACAGCAGAACACAAGAGGATTGTGTATAAATTATGAATTTCTATATTTCACTGCTTCCTTTTAAAAGATACAAAATAAATTTCGTATGTTACTTTCAAATCTGTCCTGCTTATCTGTGCTTCCTTTGGAACTTCCTTCTGTTTTCTCACGTACATTAAAAAAAGTTTCATGTTTTTTATCATTATTGCTAATCCTCTTTGTCTCTGTTAATTAAAAAATAGTGGAGGTAAAATAACAAACCTTGTAACAAATAGGCTTAGTCAAGTAAAATGAATCCAATCAAAGTCTATGTCTTAAATTGTATTTCTCTTTTGAACCTTGAGTTCATTACTTCTCTGTTTAGAAGTGGGTAAGATGTTTCATAAATCCTCTGGACAGTTGGTTAATTGTTGCATTGATGAGAGTTCTTAAATCTTTCAAAGTTGTTTTTCTTGATAGCATTGCTGTCCTATAATTTGTTCTTTGCTCACTTAGCTAGGATTCTTTTAAACTGTCTCTCATAATTTCTCATGATGCAGTAATATTCCATTACATTCATATTCAGTACCAAATTTTGTATAGTTATTCCCCGACTGATGGGCACCTACCTTCCTTAGGTTCTACCTCTTCTCTTTGCCTTTTACTTTTTTTAGCCTCTACTTACAGGATTAGGAAATTTGTTTTGCTTCTGACTATTCCCTCCCCATTATTATTTTCCCTCTTAAACTGCCCCCCCATCTCTATTCATTTTGCTGTACAGTTGGATATATTTTTATGCCAAATTCACTTTCTCTGTGTATAATCCTACCTTGTTTCATTTCATATAAGAGTAATGTTCACCTGATGCCCACTTCCCTCAACCATCCTCATTCTTATGTATTCTTCTCATATACTCCAATTTAGAAATAGCTCTACTCCATTTTTCCTCCTTCCTACAGTAGTGTATTTCTTTTTCTTCTCTTGAAACCCTCAGTATATGTCAGATCTATGGAGAAGGGAAGAATTTATGACCAAACAAGAGATAGAGAACGTTATGAAATGCAAAATGGATAATTTTGATTACATTAAACTAAAAAGGTTTTGCATAACAATGCAACCAAGATTAGAAGGGAAGCAGAAAGCTGGGAAATGTTTCTATAGCCAATGTCTCTAATAAAGGCCTCATTTCTAAAATATATAGAGCACTGCAAATTTATAAGAATAGAAGTCATTTCCCAATGGATAAATGGCCAAAGGATATGAACAGGAAATTTTCAGATGAAGAAATTAAAGTTATATGTAGTCATATGAAAAATGCTCTAAATCACTATTGATTAGAGAAATGCAAATCAAAATAGCTCTGAGGTATCGCATGTCACACTTATCAGTCTGGCTAACATGACAAAACAGAAACAAGAGAAATGTTGGAGAAGATGTGGGAAAATTAGTAGGAACACTAATGCACTGTTGGTAGATTTGCGAACTAATCCAACCATTCTGGAAAGCAATTTGGAACTATGCCCAAAGGGCTATAATGCTGTGCATATCCTTTGATCTAGCAATACCTTTACTAGGTCTGTATTCCAAAAAGATAATAAAAAATATGTACATGTACGTGTACAAAAATATTTATAGCAGTTTTTTTGTGATGGCCAAAATCTGGAAATTGAGGGGATACCCATCAATTGGGGAATAACTCAACAATTTGTGGTATATGAATGTAATGGAATACTATTATTTCATGAGAAATGGTGAGCAGGCAGATGTCCAAAAAACCTGGAAAGACTTGCATGAATTAATACTAAGTGAAGTGAGCAGAACCAGTAGAACACTGCATACAGTAACAGCAACATTGCGTGATGACCTGCTTTTTTAGACTTCGCTCTTCTGAGCAAAGCCATGATCTAAGACAATTGCAAAAGACTCTTGATGGAACATGCTATTTACAACCAGAGGATGAACTATGGAGTCTGAATGCAGTTTGAAGTACATTATTTTCTTTTTTTTCTTCTCATGGTTTTTTCCCTTTGATTCTGATTCTTCTTTCATAACATAACTAATGTGGACATATGTTTAATATGATCATACATGTATAGCCTATATCAGATCGCATGCCATCTTGGGAAAAGGGAATGGACAGAGGGAGGGAAATTTAGAACTCAAAATCTTATGAAAGTGAATGCTGAAAATTAAAAATAAATAAATAAATAAATGAATGAATGAATGAATGAATGAATGAATGAATGAATGAATGAATAAACAACAACAACAAAAACCCCAACCCAAACCCCAAACCCAATTGTCAGGATAGAAACAAATCTACCCCCATATCTTATATTTTTCTTGTTTTATTTCTTAATACCTTTTGCAGACATTAAGGTTGTAAAGGAACACTTTACACTTACAAGAACACTTACAAGAACACTTACAAGAAAGGAATCTTTCTCCCCCTCCCTTTTAGATTGTTAGCAATATATCATCATATATCGCCTTCCAGTTGCTCACATAAATTTACTTTTCTAGGTTTTATTTGATTCTTGTGTTTATATTTCAGTTATTTCAGCTCTGGTCTTTTCATAAGAAATGCTTAAAAGTTCTCTATTCCATTAAAGGTCCATTTCTTCCTTGTAGGATTATACTAAACTTTGCAGAATAATTATTATTCTCAATTGTAATCCTATTTCTTTTGCCTTTTGGAATATTGTATTCCAAGATCTCTTGTAGAGAAGCTGCCCAGTCTTGTATGGTCTTTGCTATGGTTCCTTGGCTCTTGAACTGCTTCCTTCTGGATACTTTAGTACTTCTTTGACATGGGAGTTCTGAGGAGGGCAGAGACAACATGGCAGAGTAAGGCAGGAACTCACTTGAACTCTCCCAAATTCTTTTGCAAACAACTTTAAGATAACAAAAATAATGAATTCTGGAGTGGCAAAACCAATAAAATGATGGGGTGAAACAATTTTCTAGAAAGTTGAGAAGAAGGGTCTGTTTCACTGAGGTGAGAGTAGAATATAGTCCAGCACAGGTGACTTGGGTGAGTCAACAGTAGGCCATGTCCCAGAAAGCCAGCAGCACCTAGCCTCAATACCTAGAGCTAGCCAGCAGCAGGTCTCAAGCCAGCAAGCCAGTGCAGGCCTTGGGGGCATCTGAATCAGCAGCAGGTTTCAGCCCACAGATAGTAAGGGGGTTGGACAACTAGTCAGGGAACATTTTGCTGGCACTAGGTATAGGACTCTCTTGCATTGTCCAAACTGGGATCTGGGTCACAGACCCAGGTCAGTATTTCAGGGGGAGGAGGAACACTAGCACACTAGAGTGTGTGGCTACAGGGGAACAGGGATCCTGAACACAGGTCCATGGTGGAAAAGAGTACTTGTGGTCACTCACAGACCAGAGCACAGGCCAGGAGAGTGGACACCATACCTCTCTTTAGATCATACCACCTTGGAAGAACCAAAAACTCATAGGTCCCCTGAATGAGCTCTGAAAACAGCAACATGAAAAGCTTGAAATCTGGGTCAATGCCTTCTCCACTCCAGGAGTACAGCCCAACTTTGACATAAAATTAAAAGTCAAGAAATAGTCTGTAAAAATGAGGAAAAAAACAACAACAAAAAAAGAATCTGACTATAGATAGTTACTATGGTCACAGGGAAGACCAAAACACAAACTCAGAACAACAATGTCAAAACAACTGCATGTGAAGCCTCAAAGAAAAAAATGTGAATTGGTGTCAGGCTGCAAAAGAATCCTGGAGGAGCTAAATTTTTTTTTTTAAATCAAATATGAGAGGTAGAAGAAAAATTGAAAAAAGAAATGAGAGGGTACAAGGAAATCATGAAAAAAGAGTCAGCTTGGTAAAGGAAGGAAATGAGAACTCTTTCTTTTGGCTATGCCATCCCTGGGACTTTTCCTTTTGGGGTTTCTTTCAGGAGGTAATCATCTATCCTCATTTGGCCCTCTAGTTTGAATAGATGTGGGAAATGTGGACATATGTTTAACATGATCATATATGTTTAACATGATCATATATGTATAGCCTTTATCAGATTGCATGTCATCTTGGGGAAAGGGAGATCTATAATAATTTAAAATGCTAGTTGATGTTTTCTTTAATTTGCTGTTATGGGAATGGGAATCTGAAGATCTTCCCTGCCCCTTGGCCCTTTGATAGGCTTGAGTGACTCTGAGAACCTTCTCTGATTTGAAAATATACTCTGCCCCCTAATAGGTTGAATGTGGTCACATGGAGCCTGTGGCAAGAGGCTTGTTTTTCAGGAATGCCCACACCTTGTTACTTTGTGATTGGGCAGTGGGTCAAGAGGGTTGTGACACTCTCTAAGCCAGAAGAAGGCTATATATACCCTGATGTGAGGTTTTGCTTTGGGGCTCACTTTGGGAAGAGTTGTCTGATTTGGCTAGATGAGACTCTGGGTAGCCTTTGAGCCCCACAGCTTTGAAAACCCAGATGCTGGTGCTTCCCTCTCTGGTAACTAACTAGGTATGGATGTAATGGTCAGACAGCTGGAAGCCCTCTCTGTTGATCTGTTTCTCTGTATTTTTTGTCTGCTTATAACTTCTGTTTGTATTCTCTGAAGTTCAGGGTGCTGATTTTTTCCCCTGAACTAGGTAAATGACATATGTTTGATTGATTAAAGTAATACTGTTAACCTATTTTGAGTTGCTTTTCTTTAGAAAAGCAGATCTAAGAACCTGTGCTAGCAGCCATCCTGGGTATGCTAGGGTGCTTGCTGCTACATTTGCTCAACTCTTCCTTTATTTCCTAAGTTGGAACTTTGTATGAGGGCATGGCTCTGTCTGCCCTTTACCTTGCTTTGGGTGGGGTTATTGGCCCTGCTTGGTATTGCCCTGGATCACCTGAGTTCTTGTGCTGACCTCCAAATGCTGGGATTAGGCCTACCCTGATCAGAGAACTGGATATTTAGGTCCCTTTATGAAATATTAGGACAGAGGGGTGGGGACTTCAGAGTCCTTGGTACCTTAAATGTCCTAGTCTGGGTACTCCTATTGACTACCAAGATCCCTGCTGTGGGTTTTTGGCCATCCTGAGGCTGACAACCCTGGGACTTTTCTTTGGGGATTCTATGCTCTTTCTACCTCTGGACACAGAGACTTGCAGGCTACAGGTGTCTTTGATTGGTTTCTAATCCATTTAGGAGCTAACAGTTTGTGGGTTTGTGCTGGCATTAGCTTTTCTGGAGGCCCCTTTTCTTATTGCCGTGGGCTTCTAGTTGGCTTTTTGTGGAAGGAAGGAATACAAATATTATCTCAGTTTATCCTCACAACAACCTAAGAGGTAGTTGTTATTATTACCCCTATTTTACAATCGGGGTAACTGGGGCAGATAAGTTAAATGACTTGTCCAAGGTAATACAGCCAGTAAGTATATGAAGTGATATTTGAATTTGTCTTCCTGACTCTAGGCCCACTGCTCTACCCAGTGAGACACCTAGCTACCTCTAGGTGTGTAGTTTGGGACTGAAGAAATCACTGAGTATAATTTAAATCACTTAGTCTATAATGTCTTGATCATTCTAAAGGTTAATATAAATATTAGGTTTTTGCTTGAGTAGACAGTGTGGGAGCTGGACAGTTTGCCTCTGTTTAGGAAGTCATCTTGTTCAGAATTTCCCTAAATCTTTTCATAAAAATGCCTCCCCTATCTTATACTGTCAGTTTATTTTCTGAACCTGTGTTAGACTTTGCATTTATGTGTGTTAAATTTCATCTTGTTAGTTTCTGCCTATCTTTCCAGTCTGGAGAGGTCTTCTGAGCCTTGATTCTATCAATCAGCTTTCTAGTTATCCTTCTTGCTTGACATCTATAAATTCAATCAGCATAACTTCTTTGCCTTCATTCAGATCTTCAACAATAGCCCTCTCCTTGTTTCATTTTAACTGACACAAATCTTAGAGAAGTTGTTCCTGCCTCTTAGTGAAGGTGGTTATTTTGGTAGACTATATTTTTTCTATTGGTCCTAATTTTCCTGTGCAGGCAGGAGGGATGCATTGGAAAGAGCATGGGGTCCAGGGTCAGATGGGTTCAAATCGCCTGTATACTATTTATTGTTATCTTAGTTAAGTCAATCTCTCTAGCCCTCAGTTTTTTCACCTCTAAAATGATAATATGTATGTATTCCTTTCTGCTATCTCATTTGTTCCTCACAACAATCCTGTGAGGTAAGCAGGACACATATTATTAGCCCTATTTTACAGACTTGAACACCAGAGAAGTTAAGCTATTTGTCTGGTGTCACATAACACATTAGTGGTGGGGTCAGAACGAGAATCTGTATTTCTTGATTCCTAGACCCATGCTCTTTCCATTATTACAATGCAAAATTCCATTCCTTCATGTTGTATATGGAAATAGGTTCAGTAATTTTTGTCTTTAGGTTTTAACATAGTATTCCTTTGCAAACTTCTGGGAACTTTTTGTCAGGAGACACACAGGTCTAAGTGTGGGAGGTACAGGTTTTTGCCTATCTTATCCCAGCCATATCTTAAGCACTTGGAGTAAAGGACAATTTCATTTTAGATTAATACTATTTTAAAAGCATTTTACTCCTCTGAGGTAAGCTTTTCTTCAGTGTTTCAACAAACCATTTAAACTTTTATCATTTTTTTTCTTGTAAAAAATCTCTCATTTAAATTGTCACAGCTTGGGAGCCCTGCTTGGAATACATAATAACCACTTGTAACACTTAAAATGAAAACAAATTTACCAAGGATGGTGAAGCGACAACAAAGACCAAGAAAAATTTAAGTATGTGGAAAATAGTGTCTCCTACGCTTATATTTTCAGAACTGTGTATTTTTATTGAAATTACTGCTTCCTGTTCTTCTCTTTACCTCTTCCTCTTCTTCCTGATTTCTTTAGCTTCAAAAATTGAAGGATGGGAGGAAGACTGGAGAAGCAGAAGAGCTTGAAGAATGGTGCCATGATCTGTTAGCTTTGCATCTTGGTTTTTTGGATACATTATTTGAATATATACAAATACACAGATGTTTTCCTGTTTGGATTCCTTAAGACAGGGAGTAAAACATCTGGAAAAAATATAGAAATAGGTAGCTATGAAGAGCAATAGTTCTTGGGATGTCTATGGGAGTGGGAAGAATCAGAACCCAATTTTTATCATTCAGGTGTCAGTTATCTAGTTTGTGG
Organism: Gymnobelideus leadbeateri; assembly: GCA_011680675.1. Taxonomy (NCBI): domain Eukaryota; kingdom Metazoa; phylum Chordata; class Mammalia; order Diprotodontia; family Petauridae; genus Gymnobelideus; species Gymnobelideus leadbeateri. The sequence goes on from WOXC01011825.1 coordinate 493,213, forward strand.
CTATCCCAGGCCCTTTGCTTCATCTACATTGTTTAGTCTGTTATTTGGTCAATTCCTTACTTAATCATATATTAGCTACCCCTGCCCTTGACTAAGGAGTCAAGGATAAAGTCCAGATTTCTTGACCCTCCACAATTTGGTTTCATTTTAGTCTTCCCATCTTATTCTATAGTCACTACTATGCTCTATTCTCTAGTCAATCTGGACTAGTTATCTCCAGAACATGCCTTTGGCTCTACTAGTTATTAGCTCAGTTCCTTGCACATAGTAAGTTCTTAGTAAATGCTTGTTGACTAATTAATTACTATCTCTGGACCTTTGATCAGGTTTTCCTGTGCCTAATGTGCTCCTCCCATCCCCCTTCTTCATCTGTTGAGAACCTGCCAGTCCTTCAAGGCCCAGCTCAAATACAACAACTTTCATATAGCTTTCCCTGATCTATCCCTACTCTCTCTACATCAGCTAAAAGTGACTTGTCTTTTGTTTAAACTCTCATGGCATCTTGACATTGTGTACTAATATTTTATTTTTTATAGAATAGTGATTTGTCTGTGTAATACTACCTGGGAGTGCATTCTAAGGCTGGATAATACTCACTGAGCTTTGGGCTTGCTTCCCAGGTCTAACTGGTTGTATATTTCCCCTTTAATTCAATATGATAGATATTAAAAAATAATAAGTACATACTCAGGCAGCTGGGTGGCCTAGTGGATAGAGAGCTAGACTTGCATTAACAAAGACCTGAGATTAAATCTAGCCTCAGATGTGTACTAACTGTGTGACCCTGGGTAAGTATCTTAACTTTGGCTTCAATTTCCTTAACTGTAAAATGGGGATAATCATAGCACCTACCTTAAGGGTTGTTATAAAGATCAAATGAGACAACATATGTCAACAGTCATTTATTAAGTGCTTACTATATGCCAGGCATTGTACTAAGCTGGGAGAATACAAAGAAAGGCAAAAACAGTCCCTGCCTTTGAGGAATTTATATTTTAATGTAAAGGGCTTTGCAAATCTTAAAATGCTACATAAATGCTAGCTGTTGCTACTATAACAATAATTATCATAATTACTACTACTATGTGAAAGCTACTGTGCTACATGAAGATTGAAAGCCAATTGATAACTAACTTAGGAGGGGGGTGATTAGGGAAGGCTTCTTAGGTGGTGCACCTGAGCTATGTCTGGAGGGAAGCTAAGCATGCTTAAAGGGCAAATGAAGTTGTTCATTCTTGTCTGCCTCTTCATGATCACATTTGGGGTTTTCTTGGCAAAGACACTAGAGCGGTTTGTCTTTCCTCTTCCAGCTCATTTTTACAGATAAGGAAACTGAGGCAAACAGGGTTAAATGACTTGTCCAGAGTCCCACAGCTAGTAAGAGTCTGAGACCATATTTAAACTCAGTCAGGTGAGTCTTCCTGATTCCAGGCCTAGTACTCTCTCCACTATGCCACCTAGCTTCCTGTGAAATGAAGAGTGGGGTGTGATGGCTTGAGTGAATGAATTGATGCAAGAGAAAGAATGTCAGATTTGAGTAAGAATGAGTAGTGTTGCTGAAACAGATTGTGTATAAAGGGGAGTAATAGGATAGAAGTCTGGCAATGTAAGTTGGATGCAGGTTATAAGAGGCCTTCAATTCTTTAATATGGGTTAAAGTACATATGATCCCTTCTTCAATATCTTCTCCCCAATGCCCAAACCTGATTTTCCCTGCCTAAGTCCTGATCTCACTAGACTTCTTTGAAACTTTTGGTACTATCAATCCCATTCTGTTTACTCTTTTCTCTTGGCTTCTTAGATACTACATTTTCTATCCCCTAAACTTTCTAGGTCCTTCTCTGTCTACTTATCCTTTTTTCTTTTCCGACTCAATTAAGGTAACTCTCTCAAAGTTCTTTCTTAAGATTATTTTCTATTACTCTGCAATTCTTTCCTTGGAGATAACATTCCCTACTATGATTTCAACTAGCATGTTTTTGCAGATGACTTGCACATCCTTAGTTCCTGCCCTAGTCTTTCTCCCTCAGTAGTCCAGACACACATCTCTACTATCTGCAGAATATTTGTGTTCTGTCATTACCTCAAATTCAGTGTGACCAGAATCAAGTTTGTTTTTCTTCCAAATATATTCCTCCTTCTGGCTATTTCTGTTAGTCATACCACATATAATCAACATTTTGTTTTGCACATTTGAAATTTTGGTGTCCTCTTTTCTCTCTCCAGTCTCTTTCATTTCCAATTTGTTATGAAGGCTTGCTGATTCCACCTTTCAAACATCACTTTCGTCTATTCCTTCCACTCTATTTCTACTGCCACTACCCACATACACTTCCTTTTAAATGCCTGCCAGGAAACCATAATAGCCTTCTAACAGGTCTTCTGTTCTTCACTCTCTCTGAATCCAAACTTTACTGAACAAATCCCTTAATAAAAGGATTTGTTCTGTAAAATTTGGACTCAGTCAAAAGGCCACACTCAAGGGCCTAGAAGGCCACATGTGACCTCAAGGCTGCAGATTCTCCATTCTTCTGCTCTAAACCATTCTTCACGCTGTTACCTGATTAATTTTAATTATGTGTAGATCTGAACATGTCATTCTTCTGCTTAAAACCCTGCAGTGGTACCCCATTGACTATCAAATAAAGTTCAAATTCTTTAGCCTGACTTTTAGATGCTTCACAATTTGGTACCATTCCATCTTTCTAGATTTATGTTATTCTCTATTTCAATAAACAAAGCCATTAAGAATTTTATTAAGCACCTAGAATGTGTCAGGCATGATGCTTTTTTTTTTCTCCACATCTTTACTCTGATATTCCTTATACACAGAAGATATACAGGGGAGAAGGTTTAAGATGAATGGAATGGTTAAGAAGGGACTAGGTTTAAAAGCTAAACAGAAGATTTTTTATTTTATCCAGGAGGCAATAGGGGATAACTAGATTTTATTGACCGGAAGACTGACATGGTAAGACTTGTGCTTTAGGAAGGTCAATTTGACAGTTAAATAGAGGATAGTGTAAGGAGAGACTTGAGGCAGAAAGACCAACCAGAGAGCTATTGCAATAGTGTAGGCATAATCTTATGAAGAACTACACAAGGGTGGTGTTAGAGTCAGAGGATAAAAGGGGGCATATATAAGACATGTTATGAAAGTAGAAATGACAGGACTTGGCAACTTATTGGATATGGGGGTGGTGAGAGAGAGAACCTTGGTGGTGGTAGGATGGTGGTACCCTTGACAGTAACAGGGAAGAAGAGGGGAAAGTTTTGGGGGAAAGATAATGAATTTTATTTCAGGCATGTCAAGTTTGAGATGTTTATGAGATGCCTAGTTCAGGACATCTAGTAAGCAGTTGGAGATGCTAGACAAGATATCAGGAGGCAGGTTATTGTTGAACAAATATATCTGAACAGAGTTGATAGTTGAAGACATGGAAGTTAATGAAATCACTAAGCCATAGCTAATAGATTTTATTATTTTTTTCCACTGTGATTTCTTCTTGTTTCTGTCAAAAATTATTCATTCACAGGATCATAGGATCATAAAATTTTAGAATTGGAAAGAACTTCAGCACCTATCTAAACCATTCCCTATGCACCAAACAAACCCCTACTAGAGCTAATTTGACAAGTACCTTTCCAGCCTCTACTTTAAGACCTCTAGTGAGGGAGAACCCATTTCATCTTGACACAACTTATTCCATGTACAAATAGTTTTAATGACTAAGAAGTATTCCTGACATCAAACCTAAATTTGCTTCTCTGTAATTTCTACCCTTTGCTTCAGGTTTAGCCATTTGGGGCCAACTGTATAAATCTAATTTCTCTTCCATACCACCCTACTTCCTTCATTTGCCAAAAAGAAATCATAGAAGGACTTCCTACTTATTAAGAACCACTGGAAAAACTGGAAAGCAGTTCAGCAGAAATGAGCAGTAGACCAGTATCTTATACCATATGCCACAATAACTTCCAAATGGATACTTAACATAAAAATGAAAAGTCACCTCATGAAAGTATAGAAGGCTGTATCTTTCTCAATTATGATCATGGAGAGAATTCCTAATCTGACAAAGGGTAAGAGAGATTGAAAATTATATAATAGACCATTTCTAATATATTAAATTAAAAAATCTTTTGCATAAACAAAATCAGTATAAATAGGAAAAGGAGAGAAGTGATGAACTGAGAAGAAAAATCTCTGCATCAAGTATCTCTGATCAAAGTTTGACATCTAAAATCTATAGAAAATTGCTTGTGTATAATACTAAGATAAAATTCTCAATAGATAAATAATAAAAGGATATAAACAGTTTTCAAAAGAAGAAATAAAAATTATCAACAATCACATGGAAAATAGTTTAAGTCACTAATAATAAAAGAAATATAGCTTGAGGTATTACTGCATGCCCATCCCATTGGGAAAGATAAGAGAAAGAAATTTTCAATGTCAGAGGAGCCATGGAAAAGAAGGCTGAACGACTAATATGCTATTGGTGGATCTATGAATTAGTCCAACTATTCTGGAAAACAATTTGAAAACATTTCATACACATGAATATATACTATAGATTTTAAAATGTGTGTGTGTGTGTGTGTGTGTGTGTGTGTGTGTGTGTGTGTGTGTGTGTGTAAAAAGAGCAGACTGATTTTTGAAGAGGCAGAGGAATGAGGGACCAAATTGCCAAGATTCACTGGATTATAGAGAGAGCAAGGGTGTTCCAGAAAAAAGATCTACTTCATTGACTACACTAAAGTCTTTGGCTGTGGATCACAACAAAATGTGCCAAGTGCTCAAAGATATTGGAATACCAGATCATCTTACTTGTCTACTGAGGAACCTGATTGTGGGCCAAGAAGCAATAGTTAGAACCAAACATAGAATAACTGATTGGTTTAAGATTGGAAAAAGAGTACAAAACTCTATATTGCCATTTTATTTATTTAACTTATATGCAGAGTACATCATGCAAAATGCCAGGCTGGATGAATCAAAAGCCAGAATTAAGGTTGCCCAGAGAAATATCAACAGTCTCAGGTATAGAAATGATACCACTTTGATGACAGGGAGTGAAGAGGAATTATGAAGCCTTCTAATAAGGGTAGAAAGAGGAGAGCATTAAAAGCTAGCTTGAAACTTAACATAAAAAACAAAATGCCCCTCCAAACTCCCCCCCAGCTCCTACCCCAAGATCTGAAATCTTAGCCACTAATATCATCACTTGCTGTCAAATAGAGGGAGAAGAAATGGCAAAAGATTTTACATTCTTAGGCTCAAAGATCAATGCAGATGGTGACTACAACCATGAAATTAAAAGATATTTGCTCCTTGGAAGGAAAGCCATGGCAAATTTGGGACAGCATACTAAAAAACAGAGACATTACTTTGTTGACAAAGGTCTGTATAGTCAAAGCTATGGTTTTTCCAGTAGTAATGTATAGCTGTGAGAGTTGGACTATAAGGAAAGCTGGGTGCCACAGAATCTATGCTTTCAAACTGGTGCTGGAGAAGACTTTTGAAAGTCCTTTGGAAAGTAAGGAGATCAAATCAGTCAGTACTTAAATTAATTCAGGTCATTCACTGGAAGGTCAAATACTTAAACTGAAGCTTAAATACTTTGGGCACATGCCGAGAAGATAGGACTCATTGGAAAAGACCTTGATGTTGGGAAAGATTGCAGGCAAAAGGAAATGGTGACAGCAGAGGATGAGATGGATAGACGTGTTATGGAAACAATGAACGTGAACTTGAACACACTTCCAGAGACACTGAAGGATAGAAGGGCCTGGTGTACTGTGGTCCATGGGGTCACAAAGGGTTGGATAATATGGAAGGACTGAACAATAACTTTGGAAATGTGTGTGTGTGTGTGTGTGTGTATGTGTGTGTGTGTGTGTGTGTGTGTATAATGTAGTAATATACATGTATTCTAAAATATGTATTATATTTTATATATCAATACACAAAATATTGTTTTCACATTTAAAATATGTAATACATTCAGATATATTTTACATATATTTGTATGTAAAATACATACACATATATATATATATCTTATGTGTGTGCATATATGTTTACACACATATCTATATCTATCTTGTGTCCCAAATGTTTTAGTGAAAATTTAAGCTATTAAAGCTATTAAACAAAGGACACTGTGCCTAAACATGAATATGATTGCTACAAATTCTAGAGAATTATATCCATTTTAACTAGGAATCGGAACCTCTCAAGGAGGCTAAAGAACATCTGACAAGGTACTTAGAAGCATAGTGGACTAAAGGAAACACCATCTTTTTTAAGTTTTGCCTTAGGCTAGCCCAACCAGAGATTTTTCATTTCAATATCTAAGTACAGAAATGGAAATAAAGAGAGGTTAAGCAACTTGCTTGATCAGGCTTTAAATTCATAATGGAACTGCTTGAAATTTAACTTTAATTCTATACTCTCCTAGATCACACTTCCTCTTTTCCTTTGAACTTTTTAAAAAAATGGTATTTTTTGCTTTTGTTTTTCATACAATTATTTCTCAACAGCCCTTTCCTTCCTCCTCCCTTCTACTACCATCAATAGTGCCTTCTTTACACATTCAGTTAAACAAACCCATCTCCTAATGATTGGAATGAGTCAATACATACCCGTTTTTTTTTTAAACCCCAAACTTGACTTTTATTGGCATAGAAAATGTTTAGTTTGGGAATTTCTCCTACTAATACAGACCAAGAACAATTCTGCAAGTCAGATTTAAAGAATTGATTGGAGCACTGAGACATTAAATGACTTGTCCAGAGTCACGGAGATAGGATTTGAAACCGGGACTTTCTGACTCAGAGGTTGGATCTCTACCTACTCTGCCATGTTTCTCTATGAAACATTCCACCATTGTGGTTTGCCATTTTTTAACAGAGAAAGGAAGTATATTCTTGCATCAGACATCTGGAACTAATAATGGATGTTATCATTGATCTGAATTCTTCTACCTCAGTGCTTTCTTCCTTTATATTACTATAGTTGTAATGTATATATCATCCTCCTAGTTTTTTTTCTTTGCTCTACTCCATTTTGCTTAGATGTTCCCAACTTTCTCCAAATTCCTCATATCATTGATTTTTTTACAGCACGAGAGGGATTCCCAATTTTCTAGCCATTGCCCAAACAATGAGAATTCATTTTGGGTTTTGGGGTTTGTTTGGGGTTTTTTTTTGCTATTACAAAAAATGCTATTATGAATATTTTATTTTACATGAGACTTTTCTTTTTGTCATTAAACTTCATAGGGTTTAATCACTTGGTCAAAAATATGGAGTTTAGTAACTTTTCTCTAGCTACTATGCCATGTTTCTACACACACACACACACACACACACACACACACACACACACATACACATACACACAGAGTCTACCATTTTCTAATGATTTCCTTTCTCAATTCTCATATGTATATACCCACATGTATATATACACACATTACATACATATACACACAAAATATGGAGTTTTAGTAACTTTTCTCTAGCTACTATGCCATGTTTCTACACACACACACACACACACACACACACACACACATACACATACACACAGAGTCTACCATTTTCTAATGATTTCCTTTCTCAATTCTCATATGTATATACCCACATGTATATATACACACATTACATACATATACACACAACATATATTTTTGCACATGACTAGTGTGAGAATTTATTTTGCTTGACCATGCATATTTATTATAAGACTTTTTTTTTTTTCCAATGGGGAGATTGTGTGGGGGAGGGAGAAAAATCAACATATCAATGTTTGTTAATTGAAAAAATTAAAATAAAAATTAATTTTTAAAAAAAGAAGTTGAATTGTTTTGTGATTGATATTTTCTTTTGTCTAGTCTACTCCCAGCTTAGAAGATGTTAGCGGGAGAGAGCTGTCTTTATAATCACATTTAATCAAGTGACTATTCTAATGATTTACCTATATGGTGGATACTTCTATATTTATTTACCTCTCTTATTTCAAATCTATTAAATCAGAGATTTAGAGCTAGAAGGTATCTTAGAGCTCATTTAGTCCAACCCTTTATTGAAATGATTAGGAGATTGTAGCCCAGGGAAATTAAGTTGAATTGTTCAAGATTAAACAAGTAGTAAGCGGCAAAGTTAGAATCTGAATTCTGGTTCCATGATGCCCATTGTAGCATTCTTACTGCTAAGAAGTGTTTCTATGATTTCATCAGTGTAGGTACTTTTTTCGTGCCTTCCATGTTTTTCTTTGTGAGTTGTTGTCTAAAAAAATTAGTCAACCTGTGGCCAGTCTTCTGACAATTCTATTAGAGTTGATAAAATTTTATCAGATTGATGGTCATGGGAATATTTTATAATATTTCTGCCTTTTTCTTCTCTTTCATTTTTGAAATGGGCCTATGAGTTCATCAATGTAGGAAATTCTGAAACTCCTTTTACCGATGCAGACCAGCAGCATCCCTGTAACCTACTGTCTTGGAGAGTTGACTGGGGGCACACAGAGATTAAATGATTTGCTCAGGTTCACACAGCAAGTATGTCAGAGGCCTGACTAGAACAAAGATCTTCATGACCCAAGGCTGGCACCTATCCACTATACCATGTGGCCTCTTATGATCACCATAATCTTTTATTAGTACAAAATTGGGCACACTAAGGAGATTAGATTGTAATTCTCTCAGGTATTTTTAGCTTTTTTATTTTTAGCATATAAATAACATCCTCCTCACCTTCATTGCCCTTTCCCCATTTAAGACCTGACCCTTGCTAGTTACCTGATGGCCTACAGACACCTGTTCTAAATAGCACAGTTTGAATAAACCTACTGTTTTCTAATTTACAATTTGGGTATTGACATCATGATCAGTTTCATTTGTATTAAACTGGGTCTGGGAGACTGCAATTCTCTCTTCTTTTCTTATTTTTGTTTTTAAGCCCCTAGGAGAATGCAAAGACTGACATAATGTTATCATTCTAGCAAAGAGGAATTCCAGGACATTCTGAAAAGCTCAGTATTCTTTTTAAAAATGGTTTTATGGCAAACTTGGTCAGGACTCTCAAAAGTACCACTTCATTTTTTTTTTTTTGCAAAAGTTACCAGAGAAGGTTCTGAAATCGATCACACCCTGGTATTTTGTACCATTCGTGGACTAATGTACTATGGGTGTACTAATGTACTATGCAGTACTAATGCACAGTGTGTAAAGATGTGGTTCTGAAAAGTTGCATGTAAATCAAAGCAAATTTTAATGCCTGAGGGTAGTCAGGCATTTAAAGGAACCTTATGGTAAATACTTTGGCAACATGAAAAATCCTTTTGGAGAGTGCATAATAACCCTCCTGAGGTGGATTTGGATTTTGGTATAGGGACCCTCCTTAGACTATCAGTAACTGACTGGTTGATAGTCACGCACAGGAATGAAGGAGCTGTTAGTACTGTCTCTTTTCTTCATCTTTGCCTTCACCAGCTCTCTGAAAATACTTCCTGGAGGAGAAAGGCATTCAGGGGCAGGACAGATATTGAATATAAATGGAGTGGAGCACTGGTTCTTCTTGCTTTCTTGATTTTGGGTGAGGGATTGTAAGGAATACTGTTTATCAGACTTCTGCTGAACACCATGTTCCAGGTGAATAAGATGCTTCAATGAGTTTAGAGGGTTTGTTGGGTGGGGGAAGTAGCCCTTTGCTAATGGTGGTGCTAGCTTATCATATTGGTGGAGATCCCAAGTCCAATTCAGAGAGAGACTGACTGAAGCCTCTTGCTTCTTATATATGTTAGGTAATTGTTCACTAAAAAGGGGGCTTCAAAAGATTGTGAACCCGGTGTAGGGGACTCATTGATGTACTAAAGAGAGGAAAAAGCAAGAGACAACATGTGCTATCTTGATTTTGTCAATTTTGTCCTTTGGTTAAAAGAAGGATGAGGGGGAACAGACCATGTTTTATGAGACATGAGGGTAAAGAAAATTGTAAAAGAAGGTGATAGCAAGACATGAGGAGATCTTGGCTGCGATGATTTTTTTGAGTACAATTACTTATTGATTTCAGACTAAGAAAATGGCAACTTTTTGGTCCTGGGGTGGCTTTAGTCCAGTCTCCAAAAAGCAGGCCATAACTAGCAATTTGTCTGCATCTAGAACAAGTTTCACAAAGTATAACTCAGGTAGATAGAATAATACTGACCCCCAAATATTTCTGGGGAATATATTAAGGAGAGAGAGAGAAAGAGAGACAGAGAGAAACAGAGAGACAGAGACAGAAAGACAGAGAGAGAGCATGCATGCAATGGACCAGGGACTAATTCATTGTCTTATACTGTTTTAAACTACAAATCTGCTACTGTACATTTCAGGTATGTAATAGTGATAATGAAGGAAGTATAGCCAATGGATAGAGAGCTGGTTCCAAATCCCACATCTGACATGCACTGGTTGTGCCCTGGGCATATAATATCTCAGTATCCTGGGCAACACTCTTAAGACTAAAGTTGTAGAGAAAATGTTAACCTGTTTTGGTAGAGGAAGTTCTTCCATATACCAGTGAAATCACAAATCTAACCCCTAATCTTATCTTTTAATGATAACATTACCTCATGTTTATATAATTTTTTTTGCTACTGTTCATTTCAGTCAAGTCTGTCTCTTTGTGACCCCATTTGGGGTTTTCTTGGTAAAGACATTAGAGTGGTTTGCCACATCCTTTAGCTCATCTTACTGATGAGGAAACTGAGGCAAACTAGGTTAAGTGATTTGCCCAAGGTCGCACAGCTAATAAGTATGTGAAACTGATCTGAACTCACAAAGATAATCTTCCTAACTTCAGACCTGGTGCTGTATCCACTCTACCACATAGTTTTATTAAGCTACCCATGTTTTATTAAGTTCAATAGATTCTTGTCTCCCAACCTTGAAACCTAACACCATTTAGGACATTGATTCCACTCAGTCAACCAATTTAAAAACAAATTTTTGGAACTGAATCTGTTTATAAGTTGGGTTTTCTAAAGTATGACTATATTTGAATTGAGTATTGACTGTTCTTTCAAGGAAATTGCTGCTGAACATGGTTGTATTGGATTAGGACCCCAGATAGAAGAGCCAGGGGGATTCCTTATAGTGATGAGAATCTCAACTGAATATTAGGATAATTTGACTCTGGCATGGACTAGCAGAGTATAAACTCATTCTTTTTATGCCTCTGTGCATGCTTTACCTGTTCTGTTCATTTTTTTTTTTTTGCTTTTTGGAGGGCAATTGGGGTTAAGTGACTTGCCCAAGGTCACACGGCTAGTTTTTAGTTAAGTGTGTGAGGCTGGATTTGAAGTCAGGTCCTCCTGACTCCAGGGCCAGTGCTCTATTCACTATACCACCTAGCCTCCCCCTTCTGTTTAATTTTCAACAGACACCTTTCCATCAAAAAAATGGCCTTTGGAATAAAGTATCAACTCTGTCTTCTAGAAATTGTGTATGGTTTTGTACAGCCCAAAGTTATTCTTCATAGATTTCATAGAAAGCAAACAAGTATATAGCAATTCTGTTCATTTCTGCAAGAGGATTGTACAAAAGGATCACATGGTTTTAGAGTTGGAAGAGTCAGATTTAATCTGGTCCAAACTATGCTCCAATGTCTTAAGCAATCTTAAGAATTTTCCTGAAGAAAAGTTGTAATGGCAGATAATCAAGGACAGCAGACCTACTGGCTTTGCTTTCTGTTGGTGACTCATAGTGTATGCATTCATCTGCTGTGGTAAACCATCAGAGATTGGTTAAAATCAATCATGAATCTGCGAAGTTGGCTTCTTACCAGTCTAGAATTAGTCATTAAACCTATTAAATAATGAGTGATGTCATTTTTAAAAATTGTTGCTTTGTTTTAGGAGAGTGTAGTAAAATAATCACTGTCTAAATTTTACAATTCCTATTTTGTTTTACCATAACTATTGTCTGATATCCATGTCCTCTGTGGAGACTTGGGTGAAACTAGAAGTTTGAAGAGTCAAGAAGGCTACATTGATATATTAATAGCTAAGTTAATAACTATGATAACTAAGATTGTGATAGACTTTGAAGAGGAGGCAGATGTTTTCTGAGATAAAGAGGGCTTGAAGTTGCTCTTGGTAGTAAATTACTCCCTGGCTCATGAAGGAATGTCAGAATTTTCTCCTCATCCTGCTAATCAGCAGAGTAGGTATATTAGGAAGTCACTTCTGGAGTGTTTGTAAATATAAAGTGGAATTCAAGAGTGTCGAGGATAGAGTTAGTGCTTTCTTTGGAGGACTGACTATATGGTAGTAGACCATAATTAGTGATGTGATGAGGGAAATGGAAAGTGTTAGTGTTAGACTGAGTGATTAGTGGTGTGATTTAGCATGAGAGATTGATTAAAGAGTTTTATTTTAGATGTGGGTCTCTGAGAAGTTGAAGGGTGGATTTTAGGACTTTAAGGCATCCCAAAGCCAATTCTGTGTTTGGAATCAGGTTGCAAGTCTTGTGTGTGTGTGTGTGTGTGTGTGTGTGTGTGTGTGTGTGTGTGGTAACAGTAGGTTCTGGGGTGAGACAGAAACAGGCATTTCTTGCCTATGTAGAAGGGCAGAGAGGTTGGTGATAACCACAGAGTGACATAAGTATTTTGAAAGATGTAGTAACAAAATTCTGGGAGATTGAGATATCTGGTATAGTTCTGAGTTCTCAGTATTGTCCACTTGGGAAAAGATACCATCAGGGCACATTAGAAAATACATTCTACATACTGAAATGTGACATGAGAAACATTCGCTTTAGCCAGAAGAACAAGCTTCTTTTTTGGGCTGTGGGTTGCAAAGGTTGTATCAACTACCCTTCTGTTTCAGCATCATAGTATCTAGTTGACCTTTAAAATTTGTTGGCTTTAGAATTATGGGATCAGAGCATTCCCATCTGACTTACAAATGTGCTGGAGAAATAAGCAATTCCTCTATGTTTTAGTCATTTATAAATCACTCCCTTCGAAATGTTAGCCCTGGCATTTCCCCTGGTTGGCTGGCTAACCCAGGAATTGCTTCATTGAGTATGGTGCTTTCTCTCATCCTGCCATCTTTTTCTTTCCTTCAACAGCTGTGTTGGAGAAACCAAGTTGTTTCTCCAGGTTTGGCACGGGGTGAAAATACCCCCTAAAAGACCACAGTAGACTTCAATTCCCTGCTCCAAGTCAGGTGAAAAGAATAGGAAGGACTTAATGCCATTAACCTAGAGCCACTCTAGTTTCAAGTACAAATTAGACTTCATGCTCCTGTAATTTGACCAGTCAACACCTGGTCTAGGACAAGCTCTATACCATTAGAGAGAATTCCCAAACCCCACACATCTAACACAGCACCTATTGACTTCCTTATGAAATAATCAGAGAAACAGCATGGTGTAATGGATAGAAGGCAAGTCTTGAAGACTTGGACCTGTGTTCAAGCTTTGCCTCTGACATAAATGAAATTAAGGAAATAAATAGGGAGGGGGAGGACTGGGGAAAGAAAGAGTAATAGATTTCACAAATAATGTTAAAATGAAAGATGAAATGAACATAATGTAACCACCTACTGTCACATAGAATACTGCCTCATCTTGCAAATAATTAAATGAGCATACTTTCAAGACTTGAATCACAAAAAGAATGAACGTTATCCCCAAAGCAAATAATTGCTGAATACAACCTTTTGAAAATAATCATGGTCTAGATGGTCTGGTAAATTAGTATTTAAACTGCTACCAACATTGTTTCCACTTTAGCAACAAGAAAGGTACAGGATTGTGTTTGGGGGGATGTAAATAAGAAAAGCCAAGTACTCAGATGACACCAGTTTTTAATAACATCCTCTTTGAATTATCCTTTAAATTCAATTCTCTGCCAAGACACACTGTCAAAAGGCAACAGACCAAACAAAAACAAAAACAGTAAAGAATTTTTGAGGAAACGATTTCTGAATTGCAGCTCTCCTAGCAACAACCATTGCTTTTTTTTTCCTTCCTTTTGTCTGGCACATGGTAAGTGATTAAAAAATGTTTATTGATTGACTTGTACAGGGCATCCAGTACAAACCCTTTATTTTATAGATTAAGAAATATAGGCAAAAATAGGATGTTACTTACCCAAGGTCATACACTTGATAAGTAGCAGACCTGGGATTTGAATCCAGACCTTCTGACTTGAAATCCAGTGCACTTACTACTGAATTGTATTGTCATCTTTAAATATAAGGAAGATGTGGATTGATAGCGTACCATGGAATAACAATGGTCATTTGTGTTTTTTTGGAAGGAAGGAGGAAACGAACATTCATAAAGCACCTACTATGTGCTAGGCACTATGCTAAACTATATTTGTAAAAAGTGCTTGGTGCTTAGTAGGGGCTAAATAAATCCTTATTCTCTTCTCTCACATCTAAGCATTTTACAAATATTGTCTTTATTCTTACAGCAACCTAGGTGCAATTATTATTCCCATTTTATGGTGGAGGAAATTGAAGCTCAGAGAAGTTAAATGATTTGCCTAGGGTCACCCAGCTATGAAGTGTCTGAGGTTATATTAGAATTTGGTTCTTCCTGACTCAGGCCCTGTGCTCTTTTCATTGAACCACCTACAGGAAACCTTTTGTCCAAGCCTCATACCTCCTCATGCCCATCATCAGGTCAGATCCAGCCAAAGGAATAAGGGCTTCTTGAAGATGCTCATTCAGGTTGCTTGGACAACATTGGATGCACTTCAAAGGGACAGTATGGCCTAGTAAAGGGGCAGAGTCAGAAAAGCTCGGGTTCAAGATCTACTTCTTTGATTAGTTGAATGACCACTGAAGAGTCACTACACTGTCAATGACCCAGGCAGTTCTCCAATATTGTATTATTCATGGAGGGAGGTTTTCCAATTGGAGTTTTCCAGACTGATGAATTCATTGATTCATAGAGTCCAACCCCCTCTGACTTAAGTCCTGCATAAATGAACTCTAATTAGGTCTGAAGTTGCTGAATTTCATGAACTCTTAAAGCTGGTAGGGACCTTAGTGGTCAGTTAGTCCAATATGGCACCCAATATAGAGTGTCTTCTATATGCCTGATGTACTTGCTTGCAATGGTTAAAGTCCTAGGCCTGGAGTCAGGAAGATCTGAGTTCCATCGGATCCAACCTCAAATATTGAATTGTGGGCAAGTCACTTAACTTCTGTTTCTCTCAGTTTCTTCAACTGGAAAATGAGAATAATAATAGCACCTACTTCTTTAGGGCTGTTGTAAGGATCAAATGAGATATTTTAAAGCATTTAGCCCAGTGTTTGCCACATAGTAGGTTCTTAGTAAATGTTTGTTTCTTTCCTTTCTTCCCCCAGGAACCTCTAAGTTGCAGAGAAAAGGCTGATTGCATTTACAGTGGGAGAGCTCTCACCTGGAGTTCTACATAGTATGGAAATTACAGAGTGGTCCAATCCTTGACAAGTGGTCTTCTAGCACCAGCAAAGGGACTGCCCCTGGGGGAAATTGCACTACCTCACAAGGTTGCTCATTCTATATTTTGGACAGATCTGATTGGGAGAAAGACTTTTCTTATATAGAGCTGAAATGGGCCTTCCTATGGACACAACTGAAAGGGCACAACATCAACAGCCAGCTTCCATTGCTGTTACATCTGTCCTCTGGAACCACACAGAATTAGTCTACTCCTTCCACCCTGAGATGGACTCTCAAATATTTAAAGAAAATGTGAACAGTCTGGCTAAGTTTTTCCTTTTCTAGGTCAAGCCATCATTCTTAATATGCACATTGGAACTAAATGAACATAAGGAGACCCTGGAATCAGTCTCCAAAAGCTGGGAAAAGAGTGAGTAGAAATGACCTGGATATCATTTAAATGTGATTATTTATTAAGCCAAAATAGGAAGACTCTCTGTATTAAGAACACCTTCAATAATGTAATCATAAGCAATAAAGAAAATGGATTTTACAATATTAAGTCATGGCAGGCCAAATTGATAGATTTAAGAAGAGTTACAAAACTCAAGCATGAGTCAAACTAGCCAAACAGATGTTAAATGTTTAGAATTTAGGGAAGCCTTTAGTGTGAGCTCTCATAATATTTTACTTGTATAATTAATTCAGATTGATTTGGATATGAACATGCTTACAATTCAGACAATAAATACAATATAATAACAAATGACATTTTATCTGGTTGAAGGGAAGAAGCTAGCATTAGGGTTGATTGTAGAAACAATTTTGTTACACATCTTTATTGGATAATTGTGAGATGTTGGTGAAAGAAGTGAGGTCAGAAAATAAATAAAACAGAAGTAATGGAGAAAAATAAAAGAGAAGTAATGGAGTTATGAATAAAAATAACAGATTAAGATTTTGTTTGGAAAAAACAGCACCTAATTTTATGTGCAGAATAAATCATCTAAACCAGGGATATTGTAAATGAAGAGGAGAAATTTGAAAAAAAAAAAAGCATTAATACCTAATGGGGCCTAAGGATGATGGGAAATGAGAACACATTGGAATTCAGTTCACAGAATGAGGAGCTTTTTTGCACAGCATTTTTCAGTAAGCATTTATTAAGCACCTAGTATGGACCAAACACTGTGATTTCCCCTCCTCCCCACCCCCCCCCAAAAAAAACAAAAGAAAGCTAAATACAGTCACTGTCCTGATGAAGCTTATATTCTACTGAGTGGAAACAAATGCATGAAGATAGGTAAATACATGTGGGGACTTAGCTAGTGATTTAATTCATTCAGGGAATTTTAGCTGAGGAACATAGGTGAGCACTTTCTCTGAAATTTAGTCTTAAAGAATTGTCTAGATCACTGAGAGAAGTCATGACTTGTCCAGGGTCACACAGCCAGTATGCATGAACAAAGGAACTTGAACCCAGTTTTTCCTGACTTCCATGCTGGCTCTTTAGCCATTATTCTGATGTCTGTCATTAGTTAAATAAATATAAAATGTAAAGTAGTTGGGGAGAATGGGCACCTCTGAACAGTTAATTTGCCTTCTAGCCCACTTGGGGTGATCCCAGATTGTAGGGTATTGTAAGGGAGGCAATAAGATGTTAATATCTTAAAGTACAGGGATGGATTTTCACTTTGTTCGTTCTTTAGGATGTGTGAGGGTCTCCTTGACGTTTCAAGGCAGCCTGCTTTTGGCTGACTGAGTATTGGATGTGTCCCTGGTAGCCTTTAAAAAGTTAACTTGTTAGCTTTGGGCTGAGTTGACACAACAGAGCAGTGAAGGAGTGTGACATGGTAGTAGAGAAATGAGCCAGTTATGAAGGAAGAACTGAGCCCTCGAGAGGCAGATTATTCCTTAATTCTTATGGTGAAGGGAGCTACTCATCCAGAAGGAGAAAAAAACTCCAGCAGGAGTAGAGGCAGTTAGTAGAAGCATTTCTGAGCAATGAGCTCCCTAAAAGTAGAGAAGAGACCTAGATATGGATTAAAAAAAACCAAGACAGTAGGGAGGTGAATTTTCAGAAAATAGCCCAGGGAGTTCAGCTAAGTGACTTGCCAAACAGAGCCACTGTACACAGAAATGGTGACACCATGAAAAGAGAAAGGATTTTGGGCCCTGAAGTGCCAGACATATTAATTGCCTTGACCAAATGTATTTCTTGTGTATGGGCCTCACTACCAATGTAATTTCAGTTTGTGCCCATGCTTGATGCTATGTGTATTTGTAGGAGAATCTACCCCAGATTTTGTTGGAGAGGAAGGAATTTTTTAAACTGTTTTTTTAATGATGCCATGTCAGTAAATGCTTTATTTTAAACTAATTGTTTCTATTGACTTACTTGAAAAAGAGGCACATTGGTAGGGAGGATTTTGAGTTAGACTTTTAGGCAGTCGATAAATATTTAGAGCACAGAACTATGGAATACCTTGGAACTGGGTAGTAGTCATTCTTTAGGGCACTCAGCCATGCAACTTGTGAGGCCTAGTTGGGAGGTAGCTCAGAAGAAGTGCTTAAATAAGCAAAGTAAATACAAAGAGATATTGAGGAGGGGCCATCAACTGGGGGAATCAAGAAAGGCTTCAGGTAGGAGGTGGCATTTGAGCTGAGCCTTTAAGAAAGATGGGGATTCTAAAGCAGAGGTGAGGAGGAAGTATATTTCAAATTTGGGAGTCATAGTTTGTGCAAAGTCAGAGACAGGATGGAGAAAAGCAAGTTGGTCATTTTGATTGGAAGAAAATACTATGAAATCTTTGAAGGTCAGTAATATTCAATAAACCTAGCAAGGGAGGTTAGGACCATATTGTAAGGGGTTTTATGTGACAAACAGACAAGTTGGTATTTTCTCCTAGATGTGATAAGGATCCAGTGAAACTTCTTGAGCAATTTGGTCCAAGGAAACATGCTCTAAGGAAAACAATCAGTTCTGAAGTAAAATTTAGTAGAAAGACAGATGTAGTTCAGAGAGCAGGTTAATATAGTTGAGAAAGTGTGCTGTGGGAGTCAAGTGTCTTGGGGACATAGTCTAGGCCCTGAACCTGTGCTAGCTATGAAACCTTGGGCAAATCACTCAGCCTATTTCAGTTTTCTCATCTGAAAAATGAGGGGTTGGGTTAGAATTCCCTTTTAGCTCAAAATTTCCATGCAATCTCTAATCCCAGCATTAGCATAGCCTTTAGATTATTTTGTCCCTCCTAGATTCAGTAAGCAATGTAATGTACTATACCAGGATATTTGTTAGGTGTAGGCCAGAGGGAGGGAAAAAAAAAAGGTCATTGGCATATACAACTGAATCCTTTAAGCCCGCCTTAGCACCTTGAATCCAGATCTGATCTAGCCTGGCACAACCATTCTGGCCTGGCCTTGTCCAAGAATATCATCAAAAGTTAGTCAGTCATGAGGACTTCAGAGCACATTAGTGGGTTCTAAGGTCTAAGGTGGTCAGGAAGAATCTGCTAAGTTAGGACCAGAGTTCACAGATACACCTTCAAGTGTATCAGAACTTACTCTCGGTGTAGGGTCAGCTAGATGGTGTAGTGGATAGAACACTGGACCTGGAATCAGGAAAACTCATCTTCCAGAGTTGAAATTGGGCCTCAGATACACTTACTAGTTGTGTGACCCTGAGCAAGTCACTTAACCCTGTTTGCCTCAATTTCCCATCTGTAAAATGTACTGGGAAAGGAAATGGCAAACCATTCCAGTATCTTTGCCAAGAAGACCCCAAAATGGGGTCACAAAGAGGCGGACATGACTGAACGACAACAACAAAAGGTGAAGGTGGGATGTCCTTTGGATTTTGTGTTTTAATGTCCTTATCCTAGAGAACTAAATCTGTGCTTACAGAGTAGAACCACATTTCCTATAGCCTTCACATTTGGGTTCTCTTGTATTCCACCAGATTCAGGCCTAAAGGAGGGCCAGAGTCTAAGTCTTGGGTAGGAAAAACTGTATGTCCTCTAAGACTAAAATGATTCTCTGTATTTAAGACTGGTCTATTGTGAGAGCACAGCTGGTCATAAACTGGGTAAACAAAAAAATCTGAGGGGCTGAGGCAGAGGCTTGTCCGTAATGGTAGCTATGGGTATATGCAAGTAGCAAGGTCCATAGGTCTATAGCCTAGACATGGTCTTGGTTAAAAGTAAAAAGTTGGGAAATGTAGTAGAAAAATCAGTATGAGAATAAAGTGGATTGAAGGGTAAATAGCCAAGGGGCAAATTGCTTCTTTCAGCTTTTTAAAGCCAGAGTGAAGAGTTGGCCACACCTCCTGATTCTTACTAATGCAAGGCAGCTGTGTTGTTATAGGCAGTCCTAGGACAGTTTGGCATTCAGGGATTGTGGGCTGAGTGCCCTTCATGTCCAGCACGTGCAGACTATCACATACTCCAAGGCTGTGGGGTTCCCTCCTAACTCACAGGTTTCTTGACCATTGGCAGTGGCTTACCAGGATATTCAGGTTCACATCAAAATACCTATATTTCTCCAAAGGAT
Organism: Gymnobelideus leadbeateri; assembly: GCA_011680675.1. Taxonomy (NCBI): domain Eukaryota; kingdom Metazoa; phylum Chordata; class Mammalia; order Diprotodontia; family Petauridae; genus Gymnobelideus; species Gymnobelideus leadbeateri. Next base: position 513,198 of record WOXC01011825.1, read on the forward strand.
CATATGAACTTTTTGTTTGTAGTGTGTCTTAGTTAAAAAAATAAATTCCTCATGCCTTTAGGTAAAGCAGGGGATCTGACCTTTGTTGTGTCATGGGACTCTTTGGCAGTCTGATGAAGCCTATAGACCCCTTCTCAGCATAATGTTTTTAAGTGCATAAACTAAAATACACAGTATTATAAGGGAAACCAATTACATTGAAATACAGTTATTAAAATATTTTAGTAAAAAGTTCATGGACACTAGGATAATAACCTTTGCAAGTGAATATCTCAATAGAAACTTGGTCCATTGTTCTTAGATTTTGGAATTAAGAGCTAAGTACTTAAGATTTATGTTAAAGAAATATACATGAGAGAAGAAAAGGGAAAGATCATTCTAAAAATGCTTTTCTGATTCTTTAAAAAATTATTTTGATACCACCTCTCATCAAACCCTTCCTTGTAAGAAAGTACAGTGAAGTAAATCCCAATTGACATTTGATGGCATATGCCTGCCTTATCTGGCTGATGTCTGCCATATCTGTTCTGACATTAGTCCTCTGGAGTAAAGGTGAGTCATTGTATTGATTTAAGTCCTGATGTCTTTTAGTGCTTTTTACCTTTATTTCTTGTGGTTCTTCTTACTTCATTATGTATCAGTTCATATAAAACTTCCCAAATATCTTTGAGTTCTTCACCTTCATCCATTTCATTTATACACAAGTTATTCAGCCTTTTCCCAGACAGAAGGCACTCATTTATTTCCATTTTTTTTTTGTTTCCGCAAAGGATTCTGCTATCAATATTTTATTTTACCAGGTACAAGATTTTTCCTCTGGTCGTTGACTTGCTTGGGGCATATGCCTTGCGTGGGGATTGATGGAATAATGGCTAAGAATAATTTAGTTAGTACCTCTTGTTCTATAGTTATATGTTGCTTTACAAAACAAACATTTATTAAGCTTTAGTTACATATACTGTATTATGCTAGGTGCCAAGGAAATAAAAAAATAAATAAAATATCACCTTTACTCTTAGGAAGCTCATAAATTTCACTCATTTGTTATAGTCAATGAAAAATACTCTTCATTGACATTCACATTTTTGAGATTGAAAACACAGATAAACTAAAGAGAACCATTTTATAGAGTAAAACATACTTATGCTTATCACTATAATCATCATTACAATTAAATGACTTGAGAAGTTGGTCATTAGTACATTGATGAGATGTTGAAATAATTAGTTTTTACTTGATTTTTGTATAGTACTTTATATATAGTAGGCACTTAATACATGTTTTGTTGATGTGAATTAGTTTCACTTAGCCACACTTTATATCCCAATAATTCTGAAACCACAATCCTGTTGACTAAACTTTATTTGAATGCCATTCAAACCAGCTGCTTTCACTCTACTGTCTTTCCCTAATGTCTAGTAATAAGCCACTCTAAGGCATTTTCTTGGTATTGTAGATTATATTGCATAGGAAAAATGCCTGATCTAAAGTATAGCAATCCTTCTGCCCAACTTATTTTTAGAATGAAAAGAAGATGCATTCTAACAAGCGTGCTGGAACTAACTGGATAGATGTTACTGGGATATGACACACCCAGATGGGAGATATATGCCATTTTCTATAAACTTCCCTCCACCAAACACATTACTGTGGCATGAAACTCCCAAAGAGCGAAAAACATTTTTGGAAACTTAGTGGTTGGGGGTGGGGCGAGGTTAGAGGATGGACTAGAGCCCAACTGGAGTAATTATAGGAAAGCACTCAACTGTGAGAGTCCCAACTGGCTCTAACAGGTAACTCCTGATGAAGTCTCGAAGACACAGGGGAAAAAAATCCTCAGAATTCCTGAAAGGATGCCCTTGACCTTGAGTTTGACAGTTGGTTTAGCCAGGTGGCTATGAATAATAAGTTTCCTTAATTAAAAAACAAAAACAAAAATAGCCACAAACAAAAGTCTGAATAAAAACATTTTATTTCCAGAAAAAATACCACTTGATTTCATATAAACCATCTAATTGTTTTCCTTGAATAGCAAATTATATATATTTCTAGTATCTCTCTGGCATAACAGATTGACAACTGCTATATGTAATGGTGTTTAATTCAATATCATGAAATCCATCCAAGTCTTTAGGATGCCCTCAGATTTTTGAGAGAAGCACCTTCAATCACACTTGCTCTTCTTCTCTCCCAACAATTCTGTGAAATGTTCTCAGCACATGATTACAATTAGAGTGGACTGAGTTCCTGTGGGGTTTGGTATTATTTTGCACCAATTTTGTTATCTTTGAGGAAGTCCCAAGTATGTTATAGAGGTTGAGATAATATACTGAGTTTGTTTTGGAATCAAAACCACATAACTCCTGAGCCATAGGCAGAAAAAGATACATATTCTAACAATGCAAAAACTCTTACCCTTACCTCATTCTTGTATTTGCTGCTATGACCCCAAAGGATAAGTTCTCTAATTTTCAGATGTTAAGTCTTCTCATCCAGACACCTATTTTTGATCAGACAAAAAAACAAAACAAAACCTAAAAAACAAACAAAAAAACAAGGATGAGTTTATCCAGAGGTCAGGCAAAAAGGAAAAATATCTAGTAGGACCCTTTACATAAAGTAGGCACTTAAGAAAGGGTTTAGAAATGAGTAGGTATAATTAGAATTTGAGTGGCATGATAATTCATTTCAGTTCAACATGTATTAATCATCTGCTATGTGAAAGATACCATGTTAGGCAGTTAGGGCTACAAAGAAAAAACTGCAATAGCCTGCCCTCAGGGATATTTCATTTTACTAGGTCATTACAACTTGTACACAGATAACTAAATCAGACAGGTGATTTAAGGAGAGAAAAAACCACTAAATACTGGGAAGATCAGGAAAGGATCCAAGTAGAAGGTGGTAGCTGAACTAAGCTTTGAAGGAAGTTAAGACTTCTAAGAGGAGAAAGTGAAAAAGGGAATACATTCCAGGCATTGGAAACAACCTGCCTGAATGCTGGAGGAGTGAGATGCAATGCCAAATTAAGTGAACAGTTACTAGTCCAGTTTGTTTGGAACATGGAGGGTGTGAACGGGAGGATAGTCAGGGTTGTTCTGAGGGTCACATGAGATAATGGATGTAAAGCACTTTACAGATCTTCAAGTGCTATGTAAATGCAAGTTGTTATTATAATTATTAGACTACAGTCAGTCACCAGACCTCCAATCTGGTCATAACTTCATTCCCTGAATCTTTAGCTTCATTCCTGCTGAGCTCAAGCAATATTTATAAGCAATATAGGAAGCATTCTGGTAAATATTTAACAATTGGACTCTGCAGAAATAATGTGTATGCATACATATGTCTAAGGTTAACCTGCATTATTAACACTTTTAAAAGTCTAGATAATCAACAAAAAATAAATCAAGTCCCAAATTGAAGTGATTGCTGATTTCAGAGATGTAAATGCTCACATTGAAAATTTAACCATCAGTTGGTTAGAGCTGGTTCCAACACATCCCTCAGTACAGGAATAAATCAGCAATAGGAAGTGGGAGTCTGAATCATAGAGGACTTTGTAAAGGGGCTTAAATGCTAGGCTAAGGAATTTTTATTTTATCCTAGAGACAATAGGGAACCACTGAAATTTTTTGAACAGAGGGGTCATATGGTCTGATCTGTGTGTTGTTGTTTCTTTCAGTTGTTCAGTCATGTCTGATTCTTTGTGACCTCGTGGACCACAGCACACCAATGCTGTCATTGGCAAAGATACTGGAGTGGTTTGCCATTTCCTTCTTCAGTGGATTAAGGCAAACAGAGGCTAAATGACTTGCCCAGGGACACACAGCTAGTAAGTGTCTGAGGTCAGATTTGAAGTCAGGTCTTCCTGTGCTCTTATCCACTAAGCCACCTAGCTGCCAATCTGTGCATCAGGAAGATAATTTTGACAGCTGAGTAGAAGCAGGGAGATCAAATAGAAGGTTATTGCAATAGCCTAGAGAGTCAATGACTATGTGAGTCATTGAGTGAGTAGAGACGAGGGAAGGGATGTGAAAATATTTCGTGTAAGTAGGGTGGACAAGAGTTTCCAAATGACTAGATATGGGAAAAAGAAAAAAGAATAGTCAAGAATGACTTTGAGGTTGTGAACCTGGATGGCTGGAAGGACATATTGGTACTCTCAATAGAAATAGGAAAGTTTGAAAAGGGGATGGTGTTGTTAGGGGAAGATAATGAATTCTGTTTCAGACACATTGAGCTTCTGGCACTTCTGGAAAATCTAGGTGGAGGACATCCAGGTAGTAGTGAAACAACAATAGTGTTCAGGAGAGGTTTGGTTGGAGACATAGATTTAGGAAACATCTGTAACTGAACCTTTGGAAAGAAATGAGATCAGTTAGTTAGACAGTCCACAAGCATTTACTATGTGCCAAGCCTTGTGGTAAGCATTGGGAATATAATCACAAGCAAAAAAAAATCCCTGTTTTCCAGGAGGTTACATTCTAATGAGGAAATAAATAGTACATATATAAGTATATACATAAAAATATGAAAAGAACAAATACAAATAAAGGGAGGGAGGTTAAATAAAAGTTAAACTTTTTACAAAGGAATATTTACTTCAAAAGACATAATTGCAAATACACAAACTCTTCCTCCCCCCAACCCACGAATATCATCTCTGTCTCTGGGGAAGAGGAAGGAGACTAAGTTCATAGTTTAGCTCAGACTCTACAAGCATAGTCCCAGTTCCAAGCCCAAAACCCAGCTCAGGATCAGGTCACAGACACTCCTAGGCTCAAACCTCAGAGCTGATATAAAATAGTGAGAAGGGAAGCAAGTCTGTCCCTGCTTACTGGTTTAATTCATGGTGTCTACCCTCTAGGTGACTAGACTCACCTAGAACGGAGCTATAGGAGAGAGCTGAAGCCAGAAAGAGAGAGCTACTATCCCTGTCTGATCAGTTTTTAAAGATAGCGCATATTCCAGCCACACAGCTAATCCAAGGCTATATGGTAGGGGATGAAGGGAGCCTCCATGTTAGGTGATCTGTGCATCCCAGGCAAACCCATTACTTGGGGAGTTTAGAAGCCTATGAGGTTATAAAGAAAATGTAGGGAAGCTAGGTGGTACAGTGAATAGAGCACTGGCCCTGGAGTCAGGAGGACCTGAGTTCAAATCCAGCCTCAGATACTTGACACTTACTAGCTGTGTGACCTTGGGCAAGCCACCTAACCCCAATTACCTTGCCTTCCTTGGCGAGAGAGAGAGAGAGAGAGAGAGAGAGAGAGAGAGAGACAGAGAGAGAGAGACAGAGAGACAGAGACAGAGACAGAGAGAAAGAGAAAGAGAGTATAAAGAGAGAAGAGAAGGTCCAGAAGTGAGCTTTGGAGAACATCTACAATTAGTGATGTGATGTGGATGAGTCAGCAAAGGAGACTGTCATATCTGACAGATATCAGGGAAAAAGGAGAGAATAGGTGTCTGAAATTTAGGGAGTAGAGAACATATAGGAAAACAAGATGTTCGACAGTATCAAATGGAGCAGTGGTCAAGAAGGATGAGCAAAAAAAAAAAAACGACCATCAGATATGACAATTAATAGATTGTTGGTAACTGTGAAGAGAGTAGTTTCTTCAGCTGAGAAATGAGGCTGGAAGCCAGATTACAAATAGTTGAGGAGCAAGTGAAGGGAGTAGAAAGGGAGCCAATGTGTTGTTGTTCAGTCATTTTTCTTTTTTTCAGTTGTGTCCCCATTTGAGGTTTTCTTAGCAAAGATACTGGAGTGATTTGCCATTACCTTCTCCAGCTCATTTCATGGATGAAGAAACTGAGGCAAATAGGGTTAAGTGACTTGCCCAGGGTCACACAACTAGTAAGTATCTGAGGCCAGATTTGAGCTCAGGAAGATGAGTCCTCCTGACTCCATGGGAAGCAATCTATCTACTGTGCCACCTAGCTGCCAGGCAGTGTAGTTGTCTACAACTCTCCTGGGACTCAAGTTCTAGACACCTGACTTCTCCCAGCTTTCCTGGGATTGCCAGCCAAGCCATCTTGCCTGGAAGCATGGCTCCAAGGTTGCTATGGTTCAAACATGGAGGTTCTGGCGGGAGTCACCACCTACACCTGAAACTGAGAAGGTTAAATGACACAGAACAGAACCAAACACTACTAGACACAAACCTCAGTCAGAGTTGGTGTAAGGAGGGAGAACAGGAGTGGAAGTCCATCCCCTCTCACTCCACAAGTTGTGGACAATTCTTTTATGGGTTTGGCTGAGAGGGAAGAGAGATATAGCTTGAGGGAATGGTGGGGTCTAGTGAAGGCTGTTTAAGGTTGCTTTTCAAAATATTTCTATGGACCAAACAACATGGCTTTCTTGTCCCGTTGTGTATGCTCTTTTGTTCCCCTGGGGAAGGGAGGAAAAAATTCTAGATCTTATTGGTATATGTAGTTACTAGATTCTGGCTAGGGACTGCAAATGCCTGAGTCTGTAAAGATGACTCCATAACAATACATTCAATTAGGAATAATGTCCTCCCTCTCTAGATCCTAATAACTATTAAACTAATGGTAAAAATGGCCTTTCACACACTGACTAGTAGCTTTGAAAGAGCTTCTTTAGCAGAGATATGATGGTGGCTGCTGTATAATTATGAAAAAAGTCATCTACTGCCAAGTTTGCTTCCACCTGCTCTGGGGCATACCCAGTTTCAAGATTGGCAGCCAGATTTGTGTTCCGGCTTTGGGCTGTTGCATAGCAGCCCCAAATTTAATCATGTTGAAGCATGACATTGAGTCTGAGCCACTCTACTTTCCCACATATAAGTACATGGAGGTCATTCCAAAGACTACTGGTCTTTAGGTTGAATCTTGGCATTTCTATTTTTAATCTGTTTGACCTTAGGGAAAGTTATTTAACCCCTCTGGACCTCAGTTCTCTCATCTATGAAATGAGAGGTTTGAATTAGAGACCTATAAGGGACCCTGACATCCTATTCTCTTGCCCCAGGAAAATGTTACCTTATCATTACCTTTGCAGGAATTAGACTACAGAGCAGATGCTCTTAAGTCTCATTAATGCCCACAATGGGGCCACCATTGTGATTTTTCTGTAATTCACGCCATATATATATATACATACATATGTATATATGTAAAATGTGTTTGGAATTGGAATGCCCTGTTATCAGAGCCATAATAAGCCATAACTGGGGCAAAAAAATGAGAAATCATACCCAGGATAAGCAGTTGTTTACTCATTCAGTTATATCTATACTGTAACCCTGTGGACCATAGCATGCCCATACTGTCCATGGATTTTTGTTTGTTTGTTTGTTTTAGCAAAAATACTGGAGTTTGCCATTTCCTTCTCCAGTGGACTAAGGCAAACAGAAGTAAAGTGACTTATGGAGGGTCATTCAAGCTCTTAAGTATCTGAGGTCAGATTTGAGTCTTTCTCACTCTAGGACCAATGCTTTATCCGCTGAGTCACCCATTTGCCTACAGGATAAGTAGTAGTATTCTCAAGTTAGTCATGTAGGAGGAAGACCCTGATACTAGTACCATGAGAGAAACCCCAGGATATCACCCATTAATGGGGATACAGAGAACAGACATCTTGAGAACTCTTGCTGAGGTTATTACTGCCAAAGGAGGAGTGTGACAGGGCCTACCCAGGGTAATAATGTATTTGAAAATTGCACAACCTTTAAAAATCATTATTTAAATTTTTGCATTCTCTAAACCTTATTGCCCTAGAGCAAAGTCTTAGTCACCCCACCCTAACTACACTTTTGTCTTATGCTAATTATTTATTTACTTTGGACTGAGCACTGTACTAGGCAATAAGGCACATGTAAAAGGTAGGGGGTACAAGAGAAATGTTTTGAGTTATTTTATAGCTGAGAAAACTAAGACTCAGAGATAAGGAAATGACATACCCAAGGTCAGATAGGCAGTCTGTAGGAGAGCTAGGATTTGAACCTAAGACCTCTGACACCAAATGTAACATTCTTTCCACATTATCATACTGCCTTTAAAGTATACTGTCTGCCCTCAGCTGATATGTAGTCAAGTTGGGTAGCCCAAAATATACATATAAAATGATGTGAGAAAGTTATAAAACAGGATATAAATAAGTGACCTTAACAGACTTAAAAATACAGAAGAGATATGGAAAAATGAGCAGAATATGGTATGGTACTTGGATGGTACAGTGGACAGAATGTTGGACTTGGAGTCAGGAAGACCTGAGTTCAAATCTAATCTAACTTACTAGCTGTATGACCCTGGTTAAGTCACTTAGCCCCCCCTTTTTTAAACTCTGTCCCTCAACATAGTGGAGCAGTGGATCAGGAAGACTCATCTTCCTGAGTTCACATCCAGCCTCAGATACTTACTAGCTGTGTGACCCGGGCAAGTCACTTAACCCTGTTTGCCTCAGTTTCCTTATCTGTAAAATGAGCTGGAGAAGGAAATGGCAAACTTCTCCAGTATCTTTGCAAATTGAATCATGAAGAGTTGGAGACTGAACAACTAAACAATAATTCATACAGGAAGAGTGTGTGTTGTGTGTGTGTGAGTGAGAGAGGGAGAGAGAGAGAGAGAGAAAGGGGGGGGGAGAGTGAGGGAGAGAGAGAGATGGATAGGGAGAGGCTAAGTGAAAGAAAACCTCCTAAGGAAGTGAAATTGCTAAGGAGATAAGTGTCTGAAGTGAATCTTGAAGGAGATTGTGACAAAAACAACTTTGAACATCTGTCAAAAAAACTAGTAGTGTTAGATTTAAATGGTTGTTTTAAAATGTTTTGTTCCATGAGTGATACAAGGTATTTTAGAAATCATCTCATCATAGAGAGCTCTCTCGCTAAAGCCGCCGGGACTTTAGGCTGTAAAAGTTAGAGCCTTTGCAGAGGGAATCTTTTGAGAAGACTTTCTGGCACAAGCCTTGCTATCAGACAAATTTGGTGTACTAGATGATAGCCCTCAACCTGAAGACCAAACCATGTCTAAGGAAGACACACTTGTCACTAAGGTGATGGATGGGGACTGACATAAAGAAGTGGGGAAGAGGGCAAAGGACTGAGATGTGTGAAAAGACAATTGAATTCCTGGGGACAAAGAGGAGCATGGGGGTGGGGTGGGGTGGGCAAGTGATTTGTGAAGTTGTGCACAAGTTAGAAAATAAGATCCCATCAAGTTGCCGGGGGCCAGGATCTACATGGGCTACATTGGCTTTGAAAGTACTAACTGTATAAGGGAAAATTACTTTGATTCACACTTTACTCTGCCAAGAAACTTGAACTAAGGCTTTATTTCTGAGGAATGTTTTTACCTCATTTTTTCCCTCTTTTTCTTTTCTTTATACCAATGGCTAAGTTCAGGCTCCACTCACACATAAGAGATTATATGGGCTGTTACTTACATGAGATGATTTGGGGAACACTGGAAAAGCTCCCTGATTCCCCAATATCACCTTTGTTGGTTTGCCACAAATTCTGAAATCCTAGCATTGGCACCTCATTTCACTGGGTTAAAGTTTTGCCTCTCTGGGAGTCATGAGGAATAATACATGAAATTCTTATCAATTATACCTACCTGGCATGAATTTCTTTATTATATTGACGTCCCATGTGACAGGTAATTGAGAACAAGACCATTTGGGAATGGGAATGGGACAACTTAACTTACTCTTGATAGGGGAGTAGTGAGGAGTGGTAGTAGGTTGTGACTAAGGATTTGCTGAGTATAGACTGTTCTGGGAGGGCCCTACATGGTGCATTGGTTAGAGCACTGGGCCTGGAGTCAGAAAGACCTGATTTCAGATCTGGCCTCTGACAATAGCTGTGTGACCTTGGCAAGTCACTTAACTCTTTGCCTCAGTTTTCTCATCTGTGAAATGAACAGGAGGAGGAAATGGTAAATCACTCCAATATATCTCTGCCAAGAAAACCTCAAATGGGGTCACAAAGAGTTGGACAGGACTGAAAATGACTGAACAACAGAAGGTCCTAGGAACCTGAGTGGGTGAAGGTATCAGAATATAGAATATAGAAGAGTGATTTGAACCACAAGGTAGGAAGAAGTCAAACTTTTTACCTACTTTGAAATTTTGCCTGGAGGGCTGGCCAACCCTGTTCTCATGGATACCTTTGTTGGCAAATTCCACATGGAGGTAGTTTGGAAAAATACCTTTCTCAACTTTTCCTATTTAAGTCATCAGAATGACCACATTTATGGAGACCAAGTATTGGGCATGGGCAGAGTCCTGGCAGACATTTGGAAGGAATAAGCTCAAAATCATGGAAACTGATATGGGTTTGGGGGCTGCCTTTTCTGAAGCCTGCTTCTCTTTATCCCGCTCAGTCCTAGGAAAGCTACTGCTAAAGAATGACACCCAAATTTGGTCTCATTAATCATTTCTTGAACTGGCAGAGAGCTCCTGATGGATTGAAAACAATTATCAGACTCTCAAAAGATAAAACATTGTGTTTAGATTTTCATAGATATCATTTTTTTTTTATGGAGTGATGTGGGGTTAGAGAAATAGGTTCTGTCTCACAAGTCATATTAATTGGTAATAATAACAAAATAATAAAAATAAATGACTGTTAAGACTGCTTGGGTAAAGAGAATAAAATGACTGAGAGAAGGTGAATAAAATAATTAAAATGAGATATAAAATAAATCATAAAAGGCAGATTAGAAGAGTTACAGAAAGCTTCATGGGACACAATTGATAAATACAAAGAAAAATACTTACGGCATTCCCAGCATAGCACCAGACACTGCACATATCTGGCTAGCATGAAAAAACTAAGCAGTATAATTAATCTGGAATAGAAAGAATACCACAGATGTTTAAAATTATTTTTTTCCTACTGACTCAGTCTCCTGCACATTTACAAATTGTAGGTTGTAGATTAATAGCCCCTGAGGTTCATTGCCCAATGGGCCTGTCTCCAAGCGATGTGTTTGCACTCAATGACAAGCATTTGGATTCAGACTATTTCCCCTAATCAGACTATAAAAAGTTTTAAAGCAAAATCTGTTTGTTCCCACACTATCCTTGCTATAAAGTATATTCTGTATTAAGGATTCACTTAATAAAGTTGCCTTCCTCCCCCAAAAGAAGATAGATACAGCAGTCAGAAGACAAGAAACAGGGCTGGGCTCCATTCCATGGGATTATAATTTAGCCAGAGAAGATATTCTGTCATAAGAGGTACTCTGATCCACCTGGTTTATTTAAATTCTGAATTTGCTGTTGTTAGTCCCAGAGAAATTAGTTCAAGAAACCTTAAATGTGAGAGAAAAGATTATGAAGAAACCTTAAATGTGAGAGAAAAGATTATGCAAACATACAATTTCACAATGCCTTTGAACACATTAAATTTCACATACCATTAAGAAGTAGGCAAATACTGTTATCACAGGTAAACTGAGGCATAAAGCTGTTGAGCAGCTACTCAGTGACAAAACAAGTACTCCATGAACTCTCAGAATCTGGAGTATACTACTGTGTATACACATGGGCAGCACTCCTGGCATGCTTTCTTATGATAACCCTTTTAGGCAGTGCAGAGTACAAAATGAATGTAACTATAAGGAGTTACATGTAATTTTCAAATTTTGATCCAAAGCAAAATATAGTGGTCGAATCTGATGGTGGTCTTATCTCAAAGTTTGGCAGTCACTGTTTACTGTAAAAAACAATGGACTAGTAATCAGCAGGCCTGGAATCTATTTCCAGTTCTGCTTCTCCTAGCTGGTGATGGCCTTTTTAATTCCTTGGGCCTCAGTTTCCTTGATTATGAAATGAGGAGATTTCAGGTTCCTTTCAGCACCAGCATTCTGTAACTTTATGCTTAGGGCCACCCTCTTCTTACACCATCACCTCCTTCCTCTCAAATGTGCACTGTCTGATGGAAAGCCACCTCCAAGGCTTGGATGTTAGCTGTATCATGTGGCAGAATGCTAACATGGAAAAAGTCTTTTAGTTCCATACCTCTTTGAAAACTACAGAAAAGAAACCCTTCCAGGGAGTCCTCACACTGAACATTTTCAGCTCTCCATCTCACTAACAGAAATCAGTCATAGCTAGACCAAAATGTGGGTACTGTGTAGTTTTCCCAATCCCCTTTACCTGCTGCTATAAAACTTTCAGAAATCCACAGGAACTTCCTGTCTACATTTCCATAAAATTGGTCATCTTTAGGATTGTTCTAAAGATAGAATAGATTGTTATAAAACAGACATTTCAATATTTTAGGGATCTATTATTTCATTGATGTAGGTGCACCCATCATAGATTCATACGACAAACCCGCCATGTTTTAATCGATGGTCTTTGTTAGTTGCTGTTGCTCAAAAATTAATCTACTGGTTTCTAAACTTAAAGTGATGAGCTTTTTTTGTGCTCAGCTAAACTGATCCTTTGAGGGCACATTGCCCAATCTATGCTAGAGGCCTATGCTGACTTGTTAAAACTAAGCATTTTAGGATTCTAGGGCCCTAAATCTAGAGTTGTCAGGGATCTCAGAGGACTTCTAGGTAATCCTCTCATTTTATAGATGAGGAAATTGAGGTTCAAAGAAGTTAGGTGATTTGTCTACAGTCACACAGCCAATAGATATTAAAGGCAGGTTGCCCTGACTCTATCTAAAGTCAGCTTTCTAGCCATAACATCATGTTGCTGCTCTTTTTACACACACACACACACACACACACACACACACACACACACACACACACGCACATATGATTTATGTTTTAGAGTCTTCTTTTTTTTTTTAAAGCAATTGGGGTTAAGTAACTTCCTCAAGGTTATACGGCTAGTCATTTTTTTATGTGTGGGTGCTCATTTTCTGAGGCCGGATTTGATCTCGGGTCATCCCAGCTCCGAGGCCGGCGCTCTTACTCACTGTGCCACCTAGTCACCCCTTTTAGGGCAATTGGGGTTAAATAACTTGCCCAAGGTCACACGGCTAGGTTTTTTTGCTTGGGTTAAGTGTCTGAGGCCAGATCCAAACTCAGGTCCTTCTGACTCCAGGGCCGGCGCTCTACTCACTGCGCCACCTAGCCGCCCCTAGAGTCTTCTATTGGATGCTAGAATATTGTGACAATTGAGCACAAACTGTATGGGGTATTTACAGAATGGAAAAGTCTTTGTGTAGTGTATGAGCAATGAACTCTGAATCCTTCACCTGATGATAAGCCTATCTAAATTCAGTTAAGTTCGTTTCCAGAAATTTGGCCACCAGGAGATGACATTTTTTTGGCCACAGTTTCTCATGAACTTTTCTATTAAGTCATAGAAGGGCTGAAATGGACATCACTGAGACCATGCCCTCACTGAAGAAATCACACATAATAGAAAAATTATACAACATGTCATAGTGAATAGGTAGGAAGAAATGAATTCAAATTCTTTCTCAGACATAATTATGAACTGTGACTTGGGGCAAAACAAATACCCCGTTTAAGCCCTAATTTCCTCTCTTGTAAAATGAGAGCAATAATAACACCTACCTTATAGGGTTGTTGGGAGGATCAGATGAGATTCTATATCGATATCTATCTAGTTAGATATAGATGTATAGTTATATAGATATAGATGTGTGTATACATACATAAATATGCATATCTCACTATGCAGACTTCAAAGTGCTTATTGTTACCTAGGTTTAAATTCTGTCTCTGATGCATGTTGGCTACAAACCCGGGGCAGGCCACTTAGACTATTCTCTAAAATTCTTAAGTTGTAGGAATTTCCTCGATAGAAGTTTTGAAATCACAGATATGGTCCAATAATAATAATTTAAAAATAATAGCAATAATTCAAATTTACATAGTGCTTTAGGTTTGAAAAATGCTTTTATCACAATAGCTCTGTGATCTTATGAAATATTGTTCTATGCATATGTAAAAAGCCACTCAGTCAATAACATTTATTAAGCTCCTACTATGTGCCAGGTAGTGGACCCTGAGAAGTTTTCACATTGATTCCCTATGTGTAGGCACACAAAACAACCATGGAAATAGCTAGGAAAATATCCATTTGCTTAATCAAATTTGCTTGTGCCCTCCCAATATTTAACAATGATTATATTTCACTCTTTCCATCAATTCTCATCTTTACTTATTGCCCTCCTGTGTCAATAGGTTAAGAGGATGTAAACTTCATTCTACAACAAACTCACTCAGGTTATGTCACATGGAAGTAAGCAAATGTTTAGGGGGAAGGAATGACTTCATTTGGGAACCAGTTTTGCTATACAAAGTATTTTCTCCATTGTAGTGCATTCTGAGTATTTTCCATAATCAAACCTCCTGGCTTGATACCAGTAAGGTTTATACTTTGTCTTACCATTTTTTCTAACTCCTTCTAGAACAAAAATGGAAAGCAAAGTAGAATTGGGGCCCAATAAGATGGTTGGACAGACTGTCCTCAGAGCTGTAGCATGAACAGACATAAAAACAAAGTGACTAGGGAGAACAGAATCATAGGATTTCAGATCTAGAGAGGACATTCAAGATCATCTTGCCTACCTCCCTCATTTTATAAGTCCAGAGAAATGAAGTGATGTATTATGGGAAGAAGGAACCTTGGAGATCACTTAGTATGAACCCTTAATTATATAGGTAAGGAAGCAGAGCCATAAATAGACAAGATTTAGATATAAATAGATAAGCCATAAATAAGATCCTTGCCCATTTGCAACCATACATAACCAGTAAGTATCTGAAGTGGAATTTGAGCTCAGGTCTTCCTGAGTTCAAGTCTAACTCTCTATACACCACACCATGCTGCTTCCCAATGTCTCACAGCTAGAATCGTCACATGAAGGCTTTTGTTATATGAATGAGCAGATGATGTAAAGTTAATTATAAGGTAGATGAAACTAATCCATTATTGACTTCCTGAAAAAAAAGATCTTTTCTCTTCACTCATTCTAGTGTTCACCAACCTTTATTGTTAAATGTCTTCTCTTTCAATTGAATTCTTCATTTTTAAGGTTATCAGGACACTTCTTAATTCTGACAGACTGAATTGGGTGGTCGTTGATTTGCTACCTCATCTGCTCCTGGACTCAAGGTTACTGAATATTATAACAGACTGTGAAATGCCAAGGCTTCCCTTTATCAAGTGTCAAAGTTAAACTAAGCTAAATTTCGTAAAGAAGTGGGATAGGTGACCAGGGTTAGGAGCTAGGAACATTTCACTGAAGCACAGCAAAAATAACTTCTTTATTAGGCTTGATTTCCTGTAATCATGAGAAACAGAAAAAAATAAAAGTAATCATAAAAATAATCATGGTCATGATACCTATAGCTTGCATGTGTGTATGACTTTAGAGTTACAAAGTGCTTTTGCATACATCCTCTAGTTAACCTTTCTAAGTTATTGAGGTAACAATTGACATGTATCACTGAGTAGTCAATTCAATTAGTAGTGTTGAATAGACTTAGTTCGACCTCAAGTATTAAGATTCTCACAACCTTGTGAAATATGTAGTATATCATTATCCTCATTTTATAGATGAGGAAACAGACTCAGATTATGTAACTTACTCAAGGTCATATAGTAAGATTTCTTTATGGTACTCTTAGAGAACTTCAATCCCTTCTATTATTCTGTTCTCTCCATGTTAAAAAAAAAGTCTCAGGATTTTGTCTTTTTTTTTTTTTGTTTTAACATATGGGATAGGGGTTGGATCTGAATTCATTGGTTTAAGAAACCTCCAAACTATCTATCCTATCTCTCTCTCTCCACTCTATCTATCTATCTATCTATCTATCTATCTATCTATCTATCTGGATAAGTACTGGACCTGTGATTATATTGATATAAGGAATTCCTAGCGAGAAAACTCCCTCTACTAATGCAATTTATAGTATTATAATTATAGTACTATATGTAATTTATGGTGCCTGGGGCACTGCTAGGTTAAATGATTTGATCAGAGTCCTATAGCCAGTCTGTTTTGGAGGCAGAGTGTGAACTCAGGTCTTCTTGCTTAAAGGTCAGGTCCCCATCCACTGTACATACTTCCTCTCTTGATGCCTTAATTAACAACCATTTAAAATTTTCTGTGTTATGTTTCTGCTCTTTGGTTTCTTCTAGTCTGTTTTACTTCTCTCATTGTTATATAATCATCTTTTTATAATTTTGTTCTTTAGTGTACCTGCAAAATTTGCCATTCAGTCACTGAGCACAGACCTTGATCATTTTTTCAAATTCAGGACTTATTATCATCCTGTTTCCTTTGGCTGATTGCTTTTTCTAAGACAGCTACCCACTCTTAAGAGATGATTATCATGGCAAATAAGTTCCATTTAGCAATGTGAAACCAAATGTGAAGATGCTGTCTCTGCAAACTTTTTTTGGGGGTTGTTGTTATGTAAAAATAGTCCCAGTTCCCAAAGGTAAAATAATTGGTTCCCTGACAGTCTGCATCTACTTCTCTACCCCTTTAGCAGTTTTGAGCTGTTATGTCCAGATGGAGGGTTTACTTGAGAAGACCCTTAATCTAATCAGATAGACATGCCATATTTCACAGAATATAAGCCTACAAAGATTTTAAGCCACCCCACAGTTTGTGAGAGGTCATTTGCTGGTAAATTTAAGCTAGGCTCTCTCTACCTCATTCCCCAGAAACCTGTCTGCCTGCCCATCTCCCTCCCCTGGCAGCTGGCTCTGCGCTCTCTCTGACAGCTGGGTCTCACTTGGCTCAGAAATCTTCACATCTGATTTTAACTGCATTCTATTCCTAACAATATCAAAATCCTCCAAAGAGGTTGTTTTTGAATCATGAAATATGGTACCTTGCATCAGTCCAGTACAACATACATGCACATTTGCCTCCCCCCCCCATTGTTTTTCCATAATTAGACATAGCACATTTTATGCCGAGGTCTTCACTATTTATATCCCTGCCTATTTTCAGTCAAGGACTTAAAACATCCCCCAAAGATAGCTTTTTCTCAAACATTTCTAAGGAAGGAGAGACATGATCATCCCTTTGTAATGCATGTCTGGTTTTATTTCCCTTTTCTAAGAATTAGGCAGTTAAGGTCAAACCAAAGGACTGAGGAAGAGAAATTAAATTTGTGTATTCACAAAGTACCTTTAAAATACCCAACCACTCTCTCAATTTATGTATTATCTCTGGCTATCAACAAATATTATTATTGGCTATATTCAGCTTGGGCCTTTACTTGCCTGAGAATACCTAATATATAATCAAAGTAGAAAGATTGTTCTTCAGGTTCCTAGGACCATTTTGGATTTTATTTTCTCATTGATATAATGAAATTTAAGGAATGTGCCTTTGAAGAAAAATTTGGCACCCAAATATAATCATTTTGCAAAATGAAATAAATATTTTCAAATCACACATTTAAAGTAAAGGTGATGATTTCCCAATACAATGACTGTACTGTTAAATGAGAGGCAAATGTTGCATAATGATTTTATTTTGGAGACATGACCTTGGAGTAAGGAAAACCTGACTTGGGATCAAACGTCTGGAGCTGGAAGAAATTTCATAAGCTAGCTCGTCTAACCCTCTCATTTTACAGATGAGGAAAGTAAGGCTGATGGGAGCTTAATTGACTTGCCCAAGGTCTCTTAGGTAGTAAGCAACAGAGACAAAATTTGAACCCATGTCCTCTGACTCCAGAATCAGTTCTCTTTCTACTGTACTCTGTTGCTTCAAGCCCTACTTCTCATGCATACTTACTGTCTGAGAAGGTACTTAACTGTCTTCACTGCCCCCAGCCAATTCTTCAAACATCTCAGTAGCAGAACAGTTGCATTGATAGGAGGAGATTGCTTGCTAGAAGTTCCCTAGGCTGATGAAATCATGGCTCCAGTTAAAAAACAAAAACAAACAATATACCCCCCAAATTATTGACAGCTATAATATTATCTTAATATGGTTATATAGGAGATGAACTACTCAAAATGAATGGCAAAGTATCAATTGATGGGGTATAGAGATATTTTTATGCATAGTTAGATAGTTGAAAGGTTGTAGAATGAAAACAACAATTTTGCTGAGTGGGCAGCTTGACAGGTCACTCTACTTCTGTCAAAATCCCGCCCTGATCTTCTTTAGCTGGTAACAAACTATTCACTTCCTAGTACTTTTTGGAAACTGCCAACTTCAAGACATAAACAGGTTGATCTAAGCTAGTGATATGTATGGGTGAGGGTGGTGTGAATGAAGGCTGACAGAGAAGCACAACAGGGGATAGAATTCAATTTGGAATAGTAAGTGACATAATTCAAATTAGAATAGTATCTAAACAGAAGAAAGTTCAGTTGCTGAAATATAGATGAGGGGCCTTGAAAATTGTATAAAGGGAGTTACCAGCCATTCTATATTGATTCTATTTCCTGATTTGTCAATTTCTATATTTTTAAGTTTCTGCAAAATGAAGTAAAATGAAAATATAATTTGAACAAATAAATACAACTTCTTCCCTTTCCTCTGTTTGCTGATTGGACATTATGTGGACATTAGATTTGTCATGACATAATTGACAACATTTGGGGCATTACCAATGGTGTATTTCAATGCTATTATTTAAATTGACTTCACAGAGATTCACATCAGTTATTACTACATTAACCTAGCTGTATTGGTCTCTAGTTGACAGATATGTCCAATGTTGGATCTATACTCCAAGCCTTTCTAGTTTAGTGGAGCCATAGGATGATAGAACTGAGATAGAAGGGACCTTAGAGGTCATCTAATCTAACACCCTCATTTTGCAAATGAGGAAACTAAAGGCCTCACAGGTAGTAAATATCCAAGGTGGGATTTGAACTCAAGGTTTTGTGTCAACAAAGTCAGTATTCTTTACCCTGTGCCAGGCTTTTTTTTTTTTTTTTTTTTTTTTTGCGTTTTGGAGGGCAATTGGGGTTAAGTAACTTGCCCAAGGTTTTTGTTTGTGTGTTAAGTGTCTGAGGCCAGATCAGAACTCAGGTCCTTCCGACTCCAGGGCTGGCACTCTACTGCCTCCTAGCCGCCCCCAGGCTTCTTTCTAAAGTGTACACTATATTAGCCAACTTGTAGAATTTAGGACTACCTAAATACCATCTTGTCACATTACTCTAAGTCTTTTGGGTAGTATATTGGTAATTAAAATGGTTGAAATGATCTCAGAATCATAGTTTCTGAACTGAAAAGAGACCTTAAAGAGAGGTAATTTGAGTCCCTTCCCTTACTTTTTGTTTCAGTAAATGAGGTGTATCGGATTGAGTATTGGACTTAGTGTTAGGAAGACCTGAGTTCAACTCCAACTTCAGACACTAGTTGTATGATGCTGAGCAAGTAATTTAACTGTTGTTTGCCTCAGTTTCCTCATCTGTAAAATGAGAATAATAATAGCACCTACCTTCCAAGGTTGTTGTGATAATCAAATGAGATAATTGTAAAGTTCTTAGGACTATGCCTGACATGTAGTAAGCATTATATAAATGTTTAAAATATTATTACTACTACTAATTATTATTACTACTACTAATGCAATTTGAATTATGCCCAAGGTCACTGGTAAATGTGAGAACTATAACTAGAATGGTTTCTGTGGACACTCAGTCCAGTGCTCTTTTCATTGGCTCAAACCAGGGTTCCATTGATTTCAGTTTTTCAGACCTAGGGTTAGGTTACAGTTTCATTCTCTTCAAAATGGATTCTGAGTCACAATATACTTCAAATGTACTCCAACTTAAAAGCATGACATGTCCAGAAAAAACATATTTACTTCTCAGAGTCATACTGACAAGGAATTCCAAAGCCCTGGTATCAGGTCAACAGGCTCCCAAATTGAGAAAGCCCTAAAGATTGACTAACTACTTGTGAGTAGGACTTCAATAAAAAGGAAGTGTTAAGTATAAATACAAGAGGAAAAAATATTGTTTAAAGAAGTATAGTACCTTTCAATTTCAAGCTTTCAGAGCATTTCTATGCACACAAATGAATCAAAAGTTCATTGAAGAGTTAAAAAATGCTTTTCACAGTGCTTTTTAAAAATTAACAGGTGTCAAAGAAATTCCACAGAAGAAGCTGAAATGCACTTACACTGTGTTTTATGTTCAGTGATATTGCCTGATACAGGGACAGAATGTGAGACCAAGTGTCTTCATCCAGGGAATGTTTCCATTCTGTCTCATCGGGATTTTAATCCTCTGCTAGAAACCTCCTGGGTGATTAAATTAATTAACTATAAAAAAATGAAGCTGGCCTTCTATATAGATCTCTTTCCCATACAACACAGTACAAAAAAATGGTAGGATTTTATAAAATTTAGTCCACTAAGATTGTTGTAGTCTGTGTTTATCTGCAGAAGCTAATGTGTGTGTGTGTGTGTGTGTGTGTGTGTGTGTGTGTGTGTGTGTGTGTGTGTTTGACTAAATTCCTTAGGTAATTTGAACCTCCCTCAATTGGAGTGATCTCTGACCACTTTAATGCCTTGGTATCCCTTCAAAAACAAAGCCCTTATCTCTTTAGATCTCCCACTGGATTCCATTTGCCTCAGACTCCCAATCAAAGAAAGCAGAATAATCCAATTCCCTTTGATTTTTTTTTTAATGCAGGCCAATGTTGATGCGGATCTTAAAAGTGTCCTGTGTGAAATATGTCTATTTTTGGCTTGCTGTTAGTAGGGAGATATGTCTGACCTAGAACTATTAATAAAAAAATAGCCCTACTTTGACACTATGAACTATAGTCCATAGTGCCTACATTTCATGAATCAGCTCATGAATAGTTAGGGTGACCTTGTGTATAACTTTAATCCTAGTAAGGGAATTGAGGAATCAAAGATTAAACTCATCACCTCTTGCCTGGGCTATTACAATAGCCTCTTTAAGTGGTCTCCCTGTATCTACCCTCTTACCTTTCCAAACTATCCTTCACGCAGCTGCTAAATTGATATTCCTAAAATGTGACCATTTCATTCCCCTGCTCAAGAAGTTTCCAAAGCTACCTCTTGGCCCTAGGATAAAATACAAAGTCCTCTGGCGTCTAAAGTGCTTTAGAATCTTGCTCCAGCCTATCTTTCTAGGCTGATTACACATTATTTTACCTCACCCACTCGCAGCTATCCAGTCAAACTGGCCTGCTTACTGTTCCTTGTACACAACATTCCACCTCTGATCTCCATGCTTTTTATGGGCTATCCTGCATTCCTGAAATGTTCTCCCTTTGCCTGTTGGAATTTCCAGCGCCCTTCAAGGCTCAGAGTGCCAACTCCTTCAAGAGGCCTTTCCAGATCCCATCACCATTAATACCCACTCCTTCTGCATATTTACTTTGTATGTATTTTGCATTTCTTTGTCTGTATATTTGTTTCCCCTCAGAAGAATATAACCTCCTTGAGGATAGGAACTGTTTTGGTTTTTGTCTTTGTATTTCCAGCACCTGACACAGTACTTGGCATGAATTAAATGCTTGACAAATGCTCGGTGAATTCCATTGCTGAATTGAATGTTATTTTTTTCTATGACATAAAGCCTACTGTTCTATCTGAACCTATATAGATCTTTTTCACCTTACACTGCATTCCATTTGTCTATGACTTTCTATCAAAGAAAAATGAATGATCTAATTCCCTTTGAAAATTTTATACAATACCATGCTAAGACGGGTCACAAGATGGTCTTATCTAACTCTAAGGGCCTATCTTTTAAGACTTTCCACAATCTACCTGCAACCTAACTTTGTGGTATTATTTCACATTACTCTCTTCTATGCATTCTCCATTTGAATTCATTTGGCTTCCTCTCTATTCTACAAACTCAACATTTCATCTCTGGGATGTTTTCACAGAAGTCATCACCTATTCCTGGAATGAAATCCCTCCTCACCTCAATCTTTCAGAATCTTTATTTTCCTTCAGGGCTAAGGTCAGGTGACATCTTTTTGTGAAGCTTTCTCTAGTCCCTAGTTGTCAATGTTATCCTCTCCTCAGTGTTTCCTATAGCACTTTGCCCTATGCCCTGATTTACTACCTAATTTGTATTAGACTTTGTGTACAAACATTTTGTATCTCTTCTAGTAGAGTTGCAGTTACTTTTAAAAAAATTATATTGAATTTATTTTAAACTTAAATACAAAGGAAGAAGAAAAAACATTGCCATGTATACAGCAGAACATGAGAGGATTCAATATAAAGCAATACATTTCCATTTTGAGAAAACCTATATAATAAATACTACATATTATTTTCAAAGCTGTCCTTCCTTGTATGTTTTCTTTTGTCCTCTGCCGTGTACCTTTTACTTTATCTCCCCTCACCTCTCCCCAGAAGCTACAATTAAGCACAGATGGAGATATATATGTATGTATAGATATACAAATAAATAACACATACACATATATGCATATACATAGATATCCATAAACATACACATATACACCCAAATACATATACATTGAAATACATATACATGTAAGACTGTATTATGCTTTTTTTCCAGTTGTCATCTGTTTCTCTATAGATGGATAGCATCATCCATCCAAGTCTTTTCATGTTTTTCTAAGTCTACTAACTCATCATTTTCTACACCACAATATCCTTACCCGATCACATTCTATCTGGGAGATTGTGAGGGTTCCCCCCAAATTTTTCTTCATTCCCTCTATTCTTGGTTATATAGGTTTTATTTATAAGGAAAATTTTAATTTAAAATAATCAAAATTATCCATTTTACACTTCAACACTGCTTTCACCTTATAATATGGTTTAAGGTCTGATGTTACTGAATCTAGTTCCTTCACATCTTTTTTTCCCCTGGTTTCCTTGAAGTTCCTGACAATCAGCTTTTCCAAATGAACCTTGTTTTTTTTTTTTGCTCTTTGGAGGGCAATCGGGGTTAAGTAACTTGCCCAAGGTCACATGGCTAGGTTTTGTTTGTGTGTGCATTAAGTGTCTGAGGTCGGATCTGAACTCAGGTCGTTCTGACTCCAGGGCCTACACTCTACTCACTGCGCCACCTAGCCGCCCCCAAATGAACCTTGTTATCAATTTTTTTTCTGACAGATAATTTTTAATAATTTAATTGGGATGGTATTACATAAATAGATTAGTTAGGTAAAATTGTCCTCTTTTATTATATTAGCTTTACCTATCCATGCACAATAAATATTACTGTATAAAAGGTATTTATATTTGCATAGTTCCTGTGTCTGTTTTGCAGGTGTACCCTTATTTTTTATGCTGTTTAGTTATTTTATATGGTATAAAACTATTGATTAATATGACTGATATATAGTGTAGTTTCCCTGTTTTTCTCTTGATTAAATCTGATTTTAGCTTTAACTTTGAGAAAATTATTACTATCCCTGATTTTTTAATATAATACATTCTACTCCTGATACTTATCTATTTGTTTATTTATTTATTTGGGGTTTTTTTTGTTTTTTTTTTTGAGGGCAATTGGGATTAAGTAACTCGCCCAAGGTCACAGGGCTAGGTTTTCTTAATTTGTGTGTGCATTAAGTGTCTGAGGCTGGATCTGAACTCAGGTTCTTCTGACTCCAGGGCCGACGCTCTACTCATTGCTCCACCTAGCCGCCCTCCTGATATTTATTTTATGATTGTATGTATCCCTCATTTTTATAGCTTTTCCTAAAAGCAACATATTGATGAATTCACATTTTTAATCTATCAGTTTCCAATTTATGGGTAAATTCATCTCATTCACATTCTAAACTATAATTGCTTGTTGCATATTTTCTTCCTTCCTATTTCCCTTACTATTCCTATACTTCCTCACTCCTCTACTTCTATATACTACCTTGCTCTCCTACTCATAACCTACCCCCCTCCCAAGAATCCCCCCATTATCCTCTCCCTGTACCCTGTCTCCTTACCCTGTTATTTCCTTCTAAATTTAGAAGACTTTTATTCCCTTCTAGACAGATATGTATTGTTCCCTCTTTAAACCATTCCCTATGAAAGGGTTCTAGAACCATCTGCCCTCATCCCCCATCTAATTCCTCTAAGTTCTTTCTCTCATATCTCATTTTTATGGGATAATTACTCTTTTAACCTTTTCCTACATAATTTTGCTTTTTTAAGAATCATATCATACTCAGCTCTACCCACTCTTTCTTTCAAGCTATCCAGACAATCTTAGATATATAGTTTACATTTTCACATATAAAAAGTACACAATTTATCCTTATTGAGTCCCTTGTAATTAGTCTTTGATGTTTATCTTATATTTCTCTTGGATCTTGTATGTCAAACTTTCTATTGAGTTCTGGTCTTTTTGCATTAAATCTTGAAAGTCTGTCAATTCATTGAATATCTATTGCCTTTTTTGGTTGCTGTTCAGGATTATACTTTGCTGGGCATGATATAATGTTCTAAGACCTGCATTCTTTTAGTGTAGCTGCTCCTAGATCTTGTGAAATTCTAATTGTGGTTCTGCCATATTTAAATTGCTTTTTTGTTGTTGTTCATAATATTTTCTCCTTATCCTGGGTGTTTTGGAATTTGATTAAGATATTTGTGTAGGTTTTCCTCTGAGGATCTCTTTTAGATGGTGACTGGTAGATTTTTTTTTCTGTTTCTACTTTCTCCTCTTGTTTTAAACACTTCAGGACAATTTTCTTTAATTGTTTCTTGTATTATTTTTTCATGCTTTTAAACTTTGTTTCTTGTATTATTGTATCAAGATTCCTTTTTGCTCATAGCTTTCTGGTAGCCCAATGACTCTTATGTTTTCTTTTCTTGATCTGTTCTCCAGATCAGTTGATTTTTTTATTAGCTGTTTCACAATCTCTCCTATTTTTTCATTCTTTACGTTTTGTTTTATTATTTCTTGGTCTCTTGTAACTTTGTTGGCTTCCCCTTGCTCAATTCTAATTTTCTTTAATTTTTTAATTTTTTATTTAAATAAATGCTTTATTAACTTCTGTTTTACATCATTCATTTCCGCCAGATTTTGAGTTACAATCATTTCTCCCCCCTGTTTTTCCCCTACCCACCCTCCCACAACAGCAGTCCCACAAGACATCGCTTCCTCCAATCTGCTCTCTCCCCTATCCTCTCCCACACCCCCTTTGACCTCTCCATTAGAGGAAGGTGAATCTTTGTGTCCGAATGCCTGCACATCTTATCTCCCAATTACAAGCAAAAGAGTATTAATAATAGTATTTATATATATTTGAGACATTTAATGATACTACCTCAAATTTCAGATCCATTTCCTTCCTCCCTTGTCACCCATTTCCTCTGGGGAGATAAGTAATTCAGTATATGTTGTACACGTCTAGCTATGCAAAACATTATCATAGTAGATATATTGTACAAGGCTTCTTATAATTCCCTCCCATTCATCCCACTCCCCACCTGGTCCATTCCCCACTTGATCCTGTCCCTCTTCCATAGGGGGTACCTCCAACCTCCCCTCCCCCCAAGGATGCCCTCCCATCCACCATCTCTCCTTTCCTCCCCCTTCCCCCCATTCTGCTGTAGGTTGAGATGTCCCACCTAGTATGTATGTCATTCTCTCCCTGAACCAAATTCAATGAGAATGTGGTTTCGCCTTTTTGCCTTCCTATTTTTCCCCTCCCCTGCAACCATTTCCCCTTGCTTCCTCTACATGAGATAGTTTACCCCACCCTGTCTCTCCCCATCTCCTCCTGCCACTTTCTTCTCTCACCTCACAACTTCACCCCTTGAGTATCCTCCCTTCCCAACAAATTCAACCTATGCCCTCTATCCATATATAACTGTAACCATATACACACACATTTACATATGTATTCACATGACCATACACCCTTCTTCCATTATTTTCATAGCGAGAAAGATTTCCTCAGTCACAGTTATTGTTTTTCCATATAGGAATGTAAATAGTTCAACTTTGATAAGTTCCTTTTGATTTCTTTTCCCTGATTACCTTCTCAGGCATCTCCTGCTTCTTGTGTCTGGATGTCAAATTTTCTATTCAATTCTGGTTTGTTCCTCAAGAGTGCTTGAAAGTCCTCTATTCCACTGAATGACCATATTTTCCCCTGAAACAAGATACTCAGTTTTGCTGGGTAGGTGACCCTTGGCTTCAATCCCAGCTCTTTTGCCCTCTGGAATGTCATATTCCATGCTCTTCAATCCCTCAGTGTAGAAGCTGCCAGGTCCTGTGCTATTCTGATTGTGTTTCCACAATATTGAAATTGTTTCTTCCTGGCTGCTTGTAGTATTTTCTCCCTGATCTGGGGATTCTGGAAACTGACTATAATATTCCTGGGAGTTTTCTTTTTGGGATCTTTTTCAGGAGGTGACCTGTAGATTCTTTCAACCTCTATTTTGCCCTTTGGATCTAAAGCATCAGGGCAATTTTCCTTGAGAATTTCTTGAAGGGTGATTTCTAGGTTCTTTCTTTGATCATGGCTTTCAGGTAGTCCAATAATTTTTAAATTGTCTCTCCTGGATCTATTTTCCAGGTCAGTGGTTTTTCCCATGAGATATTTCACATTGCCTTCTATTCTTTCATTTGTTTGGATCTGCTTAACAGCATCTTGATTTCTCATAAAGTCACTAGCTTCCATTTGCTCCAGTCTAACTCTGAAGGAATTAATCTCCTCAGTGAGCTTTTGAGATTCTTTTTCCATCTGGCAAATTTGACTTTTTAAGGCATTCTTCTCCTCATTGCCCTTTTCGGCCTCCTTTGCCATTTGAGTCAGTCTATTTTTTAAGGTGTTGTTTTCCTCAGTCAGACTGGCTGTTAACTCTCATTTCATACTTTTCCTGCATCCTTCTTATTTCTCTTTCCAATTTTTCCTCCACTTCTCTTATTTGATTTTTAAAGTCCTTCTTAAGGTCCTCTATGGCCTGCAACCCGCTCATGTTTTCCCCTGGGGCTTTTGGAGCAGGACTTCTGCCCTCACAGTCCTCTTCCCGTTCCATGCTTCAATCCTCCTTGCCCCTGAAGTAGGAGTCTAGGGTTGCATTTTTCTGTTTAATTTGTTTCCTTTGCCTTGGCATGTTGCCACTTAATTACTTGACTTTTGGGCTTGTTGCCACACTATGGCTCTGGTGCCAGATAGGGGAATTTTCGTCCCGAATGTGTAGGGGACAACTTCCGTTTCTGGAAAGCTGGAAACCCACCCACAACCTCCACCCCAGATCACAATTCAGATCCAGGGAGGTTAAAGCAAGAGTGATTACCCCCCAAGACTGATCACTGGATCTCCCTACAGTTCGCAGGCCAGGAGCTGGAGCTGCCTCTGAAAACTACAAAATGGTGTGTCTCCTCAGTGGCTTCTAGCCCCCAGGGGAGGAAGCTGACAAAAACTGGTCTCAAAGTGCCATAGGGCACTAACCTCTCACTTTGTCCTAGGCATGTCTATGTCGATAATTCTGGAATCGCCACAGCTGCTGGAGTTCTGGTGTCTCTCCAGCCAGTTGCTGGCCCTGCCACCCTGGGGCTAAAACTGCTACTCAGGCGGACTGGACCCGTGCTCGGCTCCCCGCACTCAGTGCGCTGTGCTGCTGGCTCCCAGAGTGCTGCGCTGGTCTTTCCTGCAGGGCTGCTGGGCTGTCCTCAGCGGGAGGTTAGCTTCTCTGTGTTGTTCTGTGGGTTCTGGGTCTCCAGAATTTGTTCAGAGTCCCCTTTTACATAGTTTGGAGGAAATCTGGGGGCAGAGTGGCTTGGACACGCTGTTTCTACTCCGCCATCTTGGCTCCTCCCCCAATTCTAATTTTCAAGGAGTAGTTTTCTTCCTTAAGATTATGGATCTCTTTTTTCAGTTGGTTTAATTTCTTTTCATAATCTTGTTCTTCTTGGATTGTTCTTACATTAAAAAAAATTCCCCTCAACATCTTATTTGATTTTGAAGTCTTTTTTGACTTCTTCTATTGATTCTTTTTGGGCAAATTTGATGTTACTCTTTGAGGTAGGATAGGCTTTTTTTTTTTTCTGCTTCAGTATCCTCCTCTGAAGATGATCTCTTATCTTATCTATTCCCATAGTAACTTTCTATAGTTGGGTTCTTTCTCCTTTGCCTGCTCATAAAAAAATTTTTTTAGGAGCTTATTATAATCATCTCTAATTCTGGGGTATAAGAGATAGTGCCTCTGGTACCTGAGGGTCCTTCTTACTTATTATTATTATTTAATAATTTAATTATTAAATATTTTAATTTTAAAATTAATCTTATAAATTAAATAAATAATATACGAATAAATAATATATAAATAATATACATTATATGTAATATAATTGTATATAATAATATAAAAATAAATTAATTTATTTATTAAATACTTTTATTATTATTATTATTTATGTTTTATTATTAAGTCCTACTTACTTATATTTTTGAGCTTTTTCCTGGGCCCAACCTCTGTATTCCATTTTTTTTCCAAGCCCCAGCTACCCCCACCAGTACACAGTGCTGGAAATGCTGTTGCTCCCTGAAAACCCTCCATTGGCTATGATATTCAGTTCTCCCTTCTGGCCTGGAACTAAGACCAAGAACTCAGCTCTCCTATAAGTGCTCACAGAGTCCCCACCCCACTGCTTCTGCACTCAACAGCTGTATACTGATTCCCTCTCACCCAGGGTCTTGGCAACACTGCAGGGCTTGGTGTCTTTTGTCAGCAGAGACTCCTTCAGTATTTCCCCACTCAGATGCCCAACTCCCCACACTATCTGGGAGATGAAAATTTCTATGGTTCAGGGTACCTCTCAGTCTGGTTGCCCCAGGGCTTACCCATTTGCTGTTTCAATGGAGCTAGCCTAGAGGTGTTTAAGCCTGGAGATGTTTACACTTCACTTGAGGCTGAACCTACATCCTGGGATTTTTCTTTGGTTCTTCTTTGGTTGTCCCAGGAGGACTACTGTTCTGCCCCATCTCTTGTTTATTTTTGCTGCTGTACATTGACCTGACATGCTATTTTGCCTTGTTTGTGGAGGAAATCAGGAGAACTTGAATTTTCTGTCCTATTGTGCTATCCTCCAAGAATCCTCTCTAAAATTTCAGTTTTTTGGTAGCAGGAATAGTTTTTTTTCTGTCATATGCTCAGCATCTACCATGTTACCTGGTAATAGGAGGCAATTAATAAATTAATATTTAATTTTTAATTTTTAATATTTAATTATTTAATATTTTTAATTAATTAATTTAAAAAAGTGTCACTTTAATTGAATTGTATCTGAGTTCTCTATGCCATCATTCCCTAAAGCACTCATTTTGATATTTTGATACTTACCATCCTTCATTCACTAATTGTGTTTATAACTGTATGGTTTTGTTTCTCTCAACTAGACCGTAGGCTTTGTAAGGACAAGGAACATTTCTTATGCTACCTTGTCATCTCTCACAACCCTTAACCATAGAGTCTCTACTACTGCAGGTACTTAGTAAATAAGTGCTGAATCTAACTGATTAGAATTTAATATTTTGGGTGAGTTCTACCCAACATTAGGTCAGAGTTTAAAATGTTATCAATCCATATGCAATTGTAGAAAGAACAATGAACTAGGAGTTGGGAGACTTGGGCTCTATTCACTTCGTTGCCATTAAGAAGCTAAGTGACCTTGAATGAATCCTAATTTCCACATCTGTAAAATTAAGGAGTTGGATTACATGACCTCTAAAATTCAATTTGACTCTGGATTCTGTGATACTTTGTCAGTAGCCATCCCAAGTGTCACTTTTTCCCATTATAAATACTTTTTCCCTTTCTTGTCCCTCTACTACTTTTCTTCAGTGCCTTTTCAAGACTTAACATTACCACTCTTTTTGTTAACTCCCACTTTCCATCATCTTTATCTTCTCCCAGGAAGAATTACATTTCTGTGATTCTGTGTAGCTGTAGTTGTTTGTCCATCATCACTAGCAATTTGGTAGATTATACTTGTGCTGACACTTATTTTCCAAACCCAATAATTTGTTTAATTCATGACTGGATTTTGGCTTCATTTGGAACTATTAGAATATTGATACAGTCTTCCTTGAGCTTGGCAAAGTAGCAAGTTGTGCTTCTTTTTATCCTTGATTCCCATGACCAATAGCTTTTTTTTTTAACCAAAATTTTTTCTAAGAGCTCCCAGGTGAGGACAACAGACTCTATTACTCAAACAACTGGTAGGTAGAGAACAAATATGACACCATAAGAAGTACCTGATTTACTGATGGTTGATGGGTAAATAATAGCCAATCACAGATTATTAGTAACATTCAGGTTCATATGTTTTATCACTTGTGTTTACTAGCTGGATGACCATGGACAAGGTAACTTTACATTTTGAACTCTGGTTTCCCAATCCATATAATGGGGATAACAATAATCTTTTAATAAATTTAGAGCTGGAAGAAATATTGGTTTGTTTTTCTTCTTTCTCATTTTAGGAAACAGAAGCCAGATAATTTTAAGAGGTCTGCCTGAGATAATCTAAGTCTTCGTTTTTTCTCAGTTTCAGTTGTGTTTCACTCTTTGTTACCCTGTTTGATTTTTTTTTTTTTTTGCAAAGATTCTGGATTGGTTTGGCATTTCCTTTTCCAGCTCCTTTAACAGATGAGGAATTGAGGCAAACAGAGTTAAGTTATTTGCCCAGGATCACATAGATAAGTGTCTGAGGTCAGATTTGAACTTAGAAAGATAAATCTTCTTGATTTCAAGCCCAGCACTCTCCACTGTACCTCTTATCTGCCCTGAGGTAATATAGGTAGCATAGGTAGGGAGTGACAAAGCCAAAATTGGAACCCAGATCCTGTGGCTTCAAATGCAGTGCTTTTTCCCACAATATCATGTGGCCATTGCATTATCTATCACCCCTCCCCCCAATATTTTTCAGGAAAATACTTTGTAAACCCCTGAGTGCAATGTAAGAGTGAATTAACAGGGGCGGAGCCAAGATGGCAGAGTAGAAACAGCTCATCCAAGCCACTCTGCCCCCAGATTACCCCCAAACTATGTAAAAGGGGACTCTGACCAACTTCTGGAGCCCCAGCACCCACAGAACGACACAGAGAAGCTAACCTCCCGCTGAGGACAGCCCAGCAGCCCTGCAGGAAGGACCAGCACAGCTCTGTGGGAGCCGGCAGCATGCTCGGAAAGCCAAGCCAAGCCCAGATCCGCTTGAGCCGAGATTTTAGCCCCAGGGTGGCAGGGCCAGCAGCTGGCTGGAGAGACCCCAGAACACCAGCAGCTGCGGCAACTCCAGAATTATCAACATAGACATGCCTAGGACAAAGTAAGAGGTTAGTGTCCTATGGATTTTGGGACCAGTATCTGGGGAATGCGTCAGCTCCCTCCCCTGGGGGCTAGAAGCCACTGAGGAGACACACCACTTTGTAGTTTTCAGAGGCAGCTCCAGCTCTTGGCCTGCTAACTGTAGGGAGATCCAGCGATCAGTCTTGGGGGGTAATCGCTCTTGCTTTAACCTCCCTGGATCTGGATTGTGATCTAGGGCGGAAGTCGTGGGTGGGTTTCCAGCTTGCCAGAAATGGAAGTTGTCCCCCACACGTTCGGGATGAAAATTCCTCTATCTGGCCTTAAAGCCATAGTGTGGCAACAAGCCCAAAAGCCAAGTAATTAAGTGGCAACATGCCAAGGCAAAGGAAACAGAAAAACGCAAACCCTAGACTCCTATTTTGGGGGCATAGAGCGGGAAAAGGACTGTGAGGGCAGAAGTCCTGCTCCAAAAGCCCCAGGGGAAAACATGAGCGGGTTGCAGGCCATAGAGGACCTTAAGAAGGACTTTAAAAATCAAATAAGAGAAGTGGAGGAAAAATTGGAAAGAGAAATGATAAGGATGCAGGAAAAGTATGAAATGAGAGTCAACAGCCAGTCTGACTGAGGAAAACAACACCTTGAAAAATAGACTGACTCAAATGGCAAAGGAGGCCGAAAAGGGCAATGAGGAGAAGAATGCCTTAAAAAGTCAAATTTGCCAGATGGAAAAAGAATCTCAAAAGCTCACTGAGGAGATTCATTCCTTCAGAGTTAGACTGGAGCAAATGGAAGCTAATGACTTTATGAGAAATCAAGATACTGTTAAGCAGATCCAAACAAATGAAGGCAATGTGAAATATCTCATGGGAAAAACCAATGACCTGGAAAATAGATCCAGGAGAGACAATTTAAAAATTATTGGACTACCTGAAAGCCATGATCAAAGAAAGAACCTAGAAATCACCCTTCAAGAAATTCTCAAGGAAAATTGCCCTGATGCTTTAGATCCAAAGGGCAAAATAGAGGTTGAAAGAATCCACATGTCACCTCCTGAAAAATATCCCAAAAAGAAAACTCCTATGAATATTATAGCCAGGTTCCAGAATCCCCAGATCAAGGAGAAAATACTACAAGCAGCCAGGAAGAAACAATTTCAATATTGTGGAAACACAATCAGAATAGCACAGGACCCGGCAGCTTCTACACTGAGGGATTGAAGAGCATGGAATATGACATTCCAGAGGGCAAAAGAGCTGGGATTGAAGCCAAGGGTCACCTACCCAGCAAAACTGAGTATCTTGTTTCAGGGGAAAATATGGTCATTCAGTGGAATAGAGGACTTTCAAGCATTCTTGAGGAAAAAACCAGAATTGAATAGAAAATTTGACATCCAGACACAAGAAGCAGGAGATGCCTGAGAAGGTAATCAGGGAAAAGAAATCAAAAGGAACTTATCAAAGTTGAACTATTTACATTCCTATATGGAAAAGCAATATCTGTGACTGATGATATCTTTCTCACTATGAAAATAATGGAAGAAGGGGGTGTGGTCATATGAATACATATGTGAATGTGTGTGTATATGGTTACAGTTATATATGGATAGAGGGCATAGGTTGAATTTGTTGGGAAGGGAGAATACTCAAGGGATGAAATTATGAGGTGAGAGAGGAAAGTGGCAAGAGGAGATGGGGAGAGACAGGGTAGGGTAAACTATCTCCTGTAGAAGAAGCAAGGGGAAGTGGTTGCAAGGGAGGGGGAGAATAGCAAGGCAAAAAAAGCAAAACCACATTCTCATTGAATTTGGTTCAGGGAAAGAATGACATACATACTAAATGAGATATCTCAACCTACAGCAGAATAGGGGGAAGGGGGATGAGAGGAGGGATGATGGATGGGAGGGCATCCTTGGGGGGAGGGGAGGTTGGAAGTACCCACTATAGAAGAGGGACAGGATCATGTAGGGAATGGACCAGGTGGGGGGTGGGATGAGTGGGAGGGAATTATAAGCAGCCTTGTACAATATATCTACTATGATAATGTTTTGCATAGCTAGACATGTACAACATATACTGAATTACTTATCTCCCCAGAGGGAATGGGTGACAAGGGAGGAAGGAAATGGATCTGAAATTCGAGGTCTTAACATTAAATGTTTCAAATATGTATATAAAAAAAGGATCAATGAATAGTACTAATATAAAACCTTTTTCCCCTTTGATAGTTAATGCCCGTATATGATAGTATATGATTCAAAAGGTCTATAGTTCTAAGCATTTAAGGCTACTTGTATGTCCTGTGTAATTTCATCCATAAAGCTCCTCCCCAGGTTTTATTACATATTTCTGTCAAAAAAGAACTATGTTGTGTGAAGGTAATTAAGTTAACACCTAATATGAGAGCTGTAAGAGGCATACTTCAATGCAAGATAAAAATAAAGAACACAATACTTTGCAAAAATAAAAGAGTGAATTAACATTATTATTTGTGCTTTTCTTCTCATTAAATTCTAGTGGAATCTTCCAAACTTGGAAGGTTGGGAAAATAGCTTTTAATTCTTTGTAATTCCCCATAGGTGCTTACCATGGTATTCTGTGAACAGAAGGTAATCCAATATATATTGTTAACTGACTAACCAACTAACTTGAAAAAAGTGATTGATCCCCTTCCAGGCACAGATTATGCTGGCAAATTGTCTAATTCTGTTCCTACCTAGTAGGCATGCTACAAACCAGAGGGTAGAAAAGAACTGGAAGTGTTTTCACTTATTTGTAATAGAAATAATATTTCTCTTGGATAGTAGTTGTTCTCTATTTTTTCCAGATTTTCCTTTTGGCTCCCTAACTTAAAAGAATGTCTCAGAAAGAAAGAGAATTTTTATTTACTTGATCTTTTGGACTTTACCTGACAAACATTAATCTAATTGAGCCTTAACAGTTTATGTGGTGAATTTCCAAATGAGCTTTTATTTTGCCAGTAAGTGAAAATAATTGTTCCTCCCCCACCCCCTGCATTTAGGGTAGTTAAAACAGCATAAAATTTATTGTTAAAGACTGTACAGAGAAAGTTTTTCTAAATGCCATGGTCTACCCTGGAGTTTCTAACCAACTTTGTGATCCTAAGCTGGTCACTTTTCTTCTCAGACCTTTACTTTCTGCACCTTCTGTTTCTGTTGCCTAAGTCATAGTGTTTTGAAGAATTTTTCCAGACCTTAAAATGCTATATAAGTGTGTGTTGCTATTATTACTGACTACCTTGTTAAAATATCAGCACCCCATAGATAAACAGCATGGAGTATTAGAACAAATTCGGTCTGGGAAGCAGGAGACATGGCATTAGCTAGCTGGTTGACCTTGGCCAATAATGATAACTTACATGCATATAATTTTACAAAGTCCTTAACATATATTATCCTCATAACAATTACTCTACAATGTAGAGAAGACAAGTGTTATCTATTGGAGTAGAAAGGACAATTGTTGTTAGGTATAAGATCACAGGCCCCCACCAAAACCCTTAGACCTCTAAGGAAACAGAAACTCAAAGAGTTTGTGCATTGGTGAAGGTCATATAGCTAATAACCCCAGCATCCTAAGTAGGAATTTTTGCACCTGAAGCAAGTATCAAAGACTGCATCTTAAGTAGCACAAAATGTGCTCTCATGTGGGAGGGGGGAGAGACATGTGTGTGTGTGTGTGTGTGTGTGTGTGTGTGTGTGTGTGTGTGTCCTTTGTGAAAGGAGGAAGAAAGGGGGAAAGGGGTGGCTAGGTGGTGCAGTGAGTAGAGCATCGGCCCTGGAGTCAGAAGGACCTAAGTTCAGATCCGACCTCAGACACTTAATGCACACACAAACAAAAACCTAGCCGTGTGACCTTGGGTAAGTTACTTGACCCCAATTGCCCTCCAAAAAAAGCAAAAAAAAAAAAAAAAAAAAAGAAAGGAGGCAGAAAACCTAAAGCACTTAGGTGAGTCTTATCCTAGGAAGGCTACCATGTAGGGTAAAGGCATCATTGGGAAAGGAATGTGTGCTTTTTCTAGTCAGACATATGGTAGCTTCCTATCTTAATTAATTATTCTCATTAATTAGGAACTAAGCTCTGCTATTTTTGCATTGCTGAGAATGCAAATGTTGTCATTAAATCCAACAACCTAGGACAAAGTCCTGACTGCTCCAACCTATTTATGGTTCTGTTAAGAATGAACTCACATAGATCTTCTGACCCCAAGTCCTGTGCTCTTTCCCACACTATTCTATTTCTCAGTTTAGTAGAAACATAGAATTCCAAAGCCAAAAGAGATGTCAGAAGTTGTCTAACACTTTCATTTTATAGGAGAAAAAAATAGGCCCAGAGGGATTAAGTGATTTTCCCAAGATCAGTTGGTGGGTAAGCCATGACAAAAACCTTGGTCTCCCACCTATAAAATGAAAGAACTGTATTTGTTTATCTATATTATTAATAATAATAATTTTATGGGGCAGCTAGGTGGCCCAGTGAATAGAGCACCAGCCCTGGAGGCAGGAGGACCTGAGTTCAAATTCGGCCTCAGACACAACACAAAAACTAGCTGCGTGACCTTGGGAAAGTTACTTAACCACCAATTGCCCTCCAAAAAGCAAAATAATAATAATAATAACTTTATGTAACACTTTAAGATTCTCATAGTACTTTACAAATATTGTCTCATTTTATCATGCTAACAACCTTGGAAGGTAGATGCTATTAGTTTTATCCAGCTTTTAACTTCAGCAAACATTTACAAAATTTAGACTGCCTAGACAGCCAGACATTTCCAAGATGTTACTCATGAAAAATATTTGATTATTAGCATTTCAACATTTTTTATTTGCAAATACTTGCATGTTCAAGCATCACTTTGTTTACTTACCCAGTTGTTACACCCAAATTCCCTTACAAGTACATTCCCTGAATAAAAGTTATTTTATTGATTATTGGCACAATGGTGGGGTATATCCTTTAATTTTGACTATCATGTATTGACATTGACCACTGTATTTAATCAGTGTTTTACATGCTCTCCATATTAACTTTATTTACATATTAATTTTGTGTATTTTTTTAATCTTCATTCTGGATCATTTCCTGCACATTGATTGTCAATATTCTGTAGGTTAGCATTGTTCAATCTGAGGTAGTTAGCTATCTCTCTAATCTTCGAAGACGTGAGTGGGGTTAACTATTCTAGGTACATTTCAGATGTACTTCATGACCATATCTATTTGGATACAAAACCACAAGTCCACATGTCAAAATTTCATACTACTGTCCAAGGTGTGCCCCCCAAATAGCCATAAAGCAAATAATTTCATAATGGTAGGCATACTGATAGTAAAATGCAGTAAAATGATCCAAGATATTTTCCCCATTACTCTGCATTATTTTTAATCCTCAGTCAATCATCATATCTGTTTTTTGAAAAAACGAAAAAGAGAAATTTAGCATATAGCTCCCTTACCTGTTTACTTATTTATTTGATGAATTGTGTCTTAACAAATGCTACTCATTGAACATCCAAACTCCTTTACAAATACATTCCCTGAATAAAAGTTATTTTATTGATAATTAGCACAAAGGAAGGGTGTATCCTTTAGTGTTGACTATTATGACTAACATTGATCAGTACTAACATTTGACCAGTTTTATTACCTGTCCATTTTAACTTAAAAAAAGTCATATTATTAGTTATTTTGTATGTACTTTTTAATTCATTCTTTCATCATTTCCTATAAGTCTTTCAGTGTTTCTCTGAATTCTTTAGATTCATTATTCTTTAAGGTATGATAACATCCAGTTACCAACACATACTCTAATTTTGTCCAGACATTCCTTAATCGTTAGGCACTTAATCAACGTATAGCTTTTTGTAAGTATAAATAATACTGCTCTGAGCAGTACATATAGATCTTTTTCTGCTTCTAATAGTCTCCTTGGGATAGAGAGTAACAATAGTGCAATATCTAGGTCAGAGTGTATGAACTTTGGAAATTTTTCTTGCCTGGTCTAAATTGTTTTTTTTTTTTCCAGAATGATTGAGCTATTTCATAGTTGTAGCATCAAATGAATAACCATGCTTGTCTTTCCATGGACCCTGAAACTGTGTTTGTCTAATCTTATATCATTTCTCTAACTTTAATGAATGTGAATTAATTAGCATATAAAGCCATTCTCATCCTTATTTCACTACCGATTAGTGATTTTGAACATTTTCAGGTAGTTATTGTTTGTTACTGTGAAAATCATTCCCTTCTTTTGACCACTTTTCATATGGAGTATGACTACAAATCTTATATATTTGTATCAATGCCTTTTGGCTTTTGAATTTTGGACATCAGGTTTTCATTGCATATTTAACGTAGACTATTTTTCCTAAGTCATCTTTTTTACTTCTGATTCTAGCTGCATACATATTTTTTGTGAAAAACTTTAAAATATTACACAATAGAGATCTTTAATTTAGTCTCTTATGATCTCTTTGGGCTTGTATCTGATTATGAATTTTCTACATCCATAATTATAATGCCTATTTTCATTTTCCATGAATTTTTAAATGGTGTGACTTTTTATACTTTAAATAATTTATCCTTTTGAAATTTATTGTGCTGTCAGAGATAAAATGCTAATTTAGACATTTTCCCTCACACTGCTTTCCTAAGTACATCCCATTCCTCATTAATTTCTCCTTTTTATTTTTGAAAATTTGTTTTCCCTCTCTGAATCTTTATCAAATTAACTAATGATTTATCCATTTTATCATCATAAATGGTGATTTTTAAAATGCCTAAAATTAAAGATTTTTTTAAAAACAGCCGCCAGTTTTATGTATCAGCACAGTAGTCTTTTTTTCCTATTTTGTTGAGGTTTAATTTTTTTTTTTTTAGTTTCCAACTTTTCACTTGTTTAAGGATTACTCTGTTGATTTTGAAAATTTAATTTCATGGTAAAGCTTTTATACTTCCTTTTTATTTGTTTGTTTATATGTATTCAGAAATGATTAAAAATACTCTAAGGACTGTTTAAGCTATGCTTCACAAATTTTGCCATATTTTTTCATTGTTAGAATTTTCTTTTTGTTGGTTCCATAATTGGTTCTCTGATCCATTAATGTTTAGGATATCATTATTTAGTGTCCATTTAACTTGCTATTCTTTTTTTACATTTTCCTTATTAATTGTAATTTGTGTTATGTTCTATAAAGGATATGTATATCTTTGTCCATCTATTACTGATTTTTTTTTGTGGCCTAGTATGTCACCATTTTTTGAGAAGTGTTTTTCAAAGCTGAAGAATAAGTAGTTACAATTTTCATTTAATAGTCAGAAAAAGACTAGCATATCTAGTTTTCTAACATTCTATTCAGATTTTAAATTTCTTTTTTGTTTGTTTTTTCTGTTGTATTCTTCTAAGTTTGAAAGAAGTATGTTGGAGTGACCAATAATTATTGTCTTCCTATATAGATCCTATAATTCCCTTAGTTGTTCCTTTAAGTAGTTAGATGCTATACCATTTGGGCTACTGTGGGCTACTGATTGGTCAGAGTTCTCCATATCTAGACCATGCCCAACCCTCCATTCCAGTTTCTGGCTATCTTCAATCCATGCTTCTTTGCTTCTATTTCTGGTCTCCAATCCAACATTTCATCTCCCACCCGAGTCTCCTGAGGTCCTAAAGGGTGAGTATTTTCTATCTAGCCCAGACCTAGATTGACTATGCTGCTTTCTGGTTAGTTTGTTCACATACTTTTCCTCCTTATTTCTTCAATTTTTACCTCTAGCAGTAATCAAATCAACTCTACCATTTTTGAAAAGGATGAGTCAAATTGGTGTTCCAGTAGCTATACTTTTCCTTCCTGTAACTTTCCAGAATCAAACCCCTCTCATTGGCCACCCTTCCCCTATATATGTTGTCTTAACCTATTAGAAGATAAAATCCTTGAAGGTAGTGTAAAGCCAAGCACAAACAGCTTTCCAGAGGACTGTTCCTGTGAACAGCTTTACAGGGTTCTGATTACACAGTATAGTGAACTCTCTATTTATTCAGTAACAAATCAGAGAAAAACATTCACAGAAAATCAAGGTACAGCATTTATAGTTACAACTTATCACAGAAAATCAAAATACAGCATTCACCATGTCACAACTCAGTAACTTATCACTAAAACAGCCACATAGTTTTCACCAAGGTGGTCACTTAGTTTTAAACAAAGTACAATCATTTAGTAACTCAATCATTTAGTAACTCAATCATTCAGTCATCCTTAAGCAGACTTACCTCCTTAAGAGACACAAAGTACAAAAGTCTAAGTCCTCCACCCTTGGGGTACAATTAAGTTACACCTTCAACAGTCACTACTCAGTACCTTCTTAAGAGGTAGTGGAAAGCACAAAAGCCATCCACCCCTAGGTCACAAGTTACAATTTCATCAGTCACTACTTAGTACCCTATTTCATCAGTCACTACTCATACAATTTCATCAGTCACTACTCAGTACCCACAGACAGGTCTTTGCATCTTGACTCAAGGTAGGCTATCAGCTTCCATGGCTTGTCTTCTATGGTCCCAACTCCTGCCTGAATCTAACCAAATGCCACCTAAGTTCAAAGGCAGACAGCTCCCAGTTCCTTGTCCAGCTCTCTGTGCAGTTCTTGCTCTACATTGAAGCTCACAGTGTCCAGTCCACCTCAAATCTCTCACAGTCTCTGTTCCTGGGAAGACAAGGCTTAACAAAGCCACAATAACATTCATATATATTACTGAAGTTACAATAACATTTGTACAAAATACTGGCACCACAGTCATGCTTCCTCAGTCTTTGGCAGCTCCATCTGGTCCTTGGAAGTCGTCAGCAGATCCAGCACCACAAGTCCGAGTTCTGCCACCACAAGTTCGAGTTTTGTCACCACAAGTCCCACAAGTTTTGTTCTTAAAATCAAAATCACTTTATCCAGCTCAATTCTCAAAATCAAAAACCTCTTTATCCAGCCTCCACACAGCTTGCTACAAGAAATTCTGTCTTAGTTTTCAATTCTCATTTCTCTTCTCAGTTCTTCTCAATTCTCAGTCCAATCTTCAGTCCAGAAGTAGCAGCCCAGCCTCTAGATACTCACTGAGAGAAATTCTCTCTCTCTCTCTCTCTCTCTCTCTCTCTCTCTCTCTCTCTCTCTTTCTCTTTCTCTCTCGCCCCCTCCCCAGCAGCAGCTGCTCTGCCTCCATGTTGCTTACCCCAAGAAATTCTGACTCTCCCAGCTGGGACTTTTCCTCATATACAGAATTAGCTCCTCCCTGTTCAGCCCCTTCCTGTTACATAAGCAACAGGGGTTCATACCTTCTGTTTCTTTAACATAGGCTTGATATAATTAGCTTGACACTAAGTGCTAAGTAGCTTGTCAATTCAATTAGCTTGTCAATACAAAGGGATCTTAAAATTTCATTACTATGACAGGTAGAAACTTTCACTTCAGCACTTGTGTCCTTGGTGCTAAGCACTAAGGCTGGGAAAGAGTAGGCTATTAATAAGTGCTTTTTAAATTCATTAATTATCTATGTAGGCTTTTAAGATAATGTAATTTTCCTGACCATATTAATTTTTTAGTTGTTTGATATTAAGATTGTCACTTTGCCTTTTTTGGTTTAAACTGTGACACAATAAATTACTTAATTCCTCATTTTAACTCTGTGTATATTTAAGTGTAGTTCAGTAAATCATTGGGTCTTGCTTTCAAATCTATCATGCCACTTTCATTTTGAGTGTGAGTTCTTCCATTTCTTATTCAAGGTTATGATTGTTAAGTTTGTTTTTTCCTCTATCAAATTTCACTTTAATTTTTCTTTTTGTTTCTTTTCTTTTCCTTCCTTAGTAAAATGCATTTGTACTTTGTATTGCTTGGAACTACCTCATGCCATTCTCTTCTCTCTCTTTCTTTCTTTCTTTCTTTCTTTCTTTCTTTCTTTCTTTCTTTCTTTCTTTCTTTCTTTCTTTCTTTTTTGGAGGGCAATTGGGGTTAAGTAACTTGCCCAAGGTCACATGGCTAGGTTTTTGTTTGTGTGTACGTTAAGTGTCTGAGGCCAGATCCGAACTCAGGTCCTTCTGACTCCAGCGCTGATGCTCTACTCACTGCACCACCTAGCCACCCCCTCTTCTCTCTCTTTCTATACCCAAATTCTTGTGTTTTATGCGCTTTCCCTTTTTTTTTTTGCCGATCATCTATTGATTTTGTTTATGTTAATTTTCTCCCTATTTCTTTTTTTTTTCCAAATGCTTTATTAACTTCTGGTTTACATCATTCATTTCCATCAGATTTTGAGTTACAATTTTTTCCCCCTTTTCCCCCTACCCATGACCCCAGAATACCAGTCCCATAGGATATCCCCTCATCCAATCTGCTCCCTCCCATCTCTTCTCCCATACCCCCTTCGACTCTTCAGTAGGTCAAGGTAAATCCCCATGCCCCAATGCCTGCACATATTATCTCCCAATTATATGGAAAATAGTATTAATAATAGTATTTATATATTTTTGAAACATTTGATTTTAAAACTTTCAATTCCAGATTCATTCCCTTCCTCCCTTGTCACCCACTCTTACTGGGAAGATAATCAATTCAGTATATGTTGTACATGTGTAGCTATGCAAAACATTACCATAGTAGATATATTGTAAAAGACTGACTATATTTCCCTCCCTCCTATCCCACCTTCTACCTGTTCCACTCCCCACTTTGATCCTGTCCCTTTTCAAAAGTGGGTGCTTCCAACTTCCCTCCCCCCCAGCCTGCCCTCCCTTCCATCATCTCCCCCCCCCTTATTTCCCTCCCCCCCTGACTCTCCTGTAGGGTGAGATATCCAATTTAGTATATATGTCATTCTCTCCCTGAGCCAAATTCAATGAGAATAAGGTTTTGCCTTTTTGCCTTCCTGATCTTCCCCTCCCCTGCAACCACTTTCGCTTGCCTCTTCTACATGAGATAGTTTACCCCATTCTGTCTCTCCCCATCTCCTTTCGTTATGTTCCTCTCTCACCTCTCAATTTCACCCCTTAAGTATCATCCCTTCCCATAAAATTCGACCTGTATACCTATAAACATATATACACACACACATTCACATATGTATTCATATGCCCATATACCCTTCTTCAACTATTTACATACTGAGAAAGGTTTCATAAGTTACAGTTATTGTTTTTCCATGTAGGAATGTAAATAGTTCAACTT
This sequence comes from Gymnobelideus leadbeateri, assembly GCA_011680675.1. NCBI lineage: Eukaryota > Metazoa > Chordata > Mammalia > Diprotodontia > Petauridae > Gymnobelideus > Gymnobelideus leadbeateri. Next base: position 555,619 of record WOXC01011825.1, read on the forward strand.
TGATATGTTCCTTATGATTTCTTTTCCCTGTTTACTTTCTCAAGCATCTCTTGCTTCTTGTGTCTGAATGTCAAATTTTCTATTCAACTCTGTTTTTTTCCTCAAGAATGCTTGAAAGTCCTCTATTCCACTGAATGACCATATTTTCCCCTGAAACATGATACTCAGTTTTGCTGGGTAGGTGATTTTTGGTTTTAATCCCAGCTCCTTTGCCCTCTGGAATATCATATTCCAAGCCCTTTGATCCCTCAGTGTAGAAGCTGCCAGATCCTGTGTTATGTTTCCACAGTATTGAAATTGTTTCTTCCTGGATGCTTGTACTATTCTCTCCTTGATCTGGGAGTTCTGGAACCTGGCTACAATATTCCTAGGAGTTTTCTTTTTGGGATCTTTTTTAGGAGGTGATCTGTGGATTCTTTCATCCTCTATTTTGCCCTCTGGTTCTAAAACATCAGGGCAATTTTCCTTGAGAATTTCTTGAAGGATGATTTCTAGGTTCTTTGATCATGGTTTTCAGGTAGTCCAACAATTTTTAGATTATCTCTCCTGGATCTATTTTCCAGGTCAGTGGTTTTTCCCATGAGATATTTCACATTGCTTCCTATTATTTCATTTGTTTGGATCTGCTTGATTTCTCATAAAGTCACTAGCTTCCATCTGCTCCAGTCTAATTCTGAAGGAATGATTCTCCTTGGTGAGCTTTTGAGATTCTTTTTCTATCTGGCAAATTCAGCTTTTTAAGACATTCTTCTCCTCATTGCCTTTTTGAACCTCTTTTGCCATTCTCACCTCTAGGGGAAGAAGCTGACACATTCTCCCAACCAGTCCCAAGTCCATAGGGCACTGACCTCTCACTTTGTCCTAGGCATCTATGTGTTGATAATTCTGGAAACACCACAGTTGCTGGTGTTCTGGGGTCCCTCCAGCCAGCTTCTGGTCCAACCGCCCTGGGGCTAAAACCCTTTGATTCAGGTGGGCCGGGGCTGCTCCCTGCAGGGCAACTGGGCTGTTCTCAGTGGGAGGTTAGATTCTCTGTGTCATTTTGTGGGTTCTGGTGCTCCAGAGGTTGTTCAGAGTCCCCCTTTTACATAATTTTGAAATGGTGTGGGCTGGAGCTCCAGGGAAGTGCTGTTTTTACTCTGCCATCTTGACTCTGCATTTTCTCCCTGTTTCTACTGTCTGTCTTAGTTATAATCTCACCATCAGTCAAGACCAATACCTTGCTACTTTATTGTCCTTATATTACTATTAAATCAAATTATATTTGTAAAACACTTGGCAAATCTTAAAATATTAGATAAATGTTAGCTATTATTAATATCATTTTAATTTGAAAATTTTCTTTGCTCATTTTAGAAAAGGAAAAGTTCATAAAATCTCTTCTTCCTACTCTAACCTCTATATTTGAGTGTCTTTAACCTATGGCAGTCCAGCTATAAGAAATAATATATTTTATCCCTATTTTTCATTTTCTGAGATATTTCTGTTTTTGAATGCAATTTCCTAGAGCCTATTTTTCTTTGTTTCTTCAGAGACTCAGACAAAGTGAAAATATATTTGAGAATGTCAGTGTTGACTCATTACCTAGTCCTTTTGAACTATTGAAACTTGTTTACCTTGAATTTCTTCTTACTACAACAAAAGTTTTGCCCAATTCTGGATTTCTCAAAAGAAATGTATGGAAGATACCAATTCTTTAAAAGTCCAGTTTTTTCTAGGATTATGTTCAACTTTGCAAAATAAATTACTCTTTGGTATAAGCTATTTTCTATTGTTTTTCAGTATACTATGTTCTAATTTTCCTTTCATTTCTCATTGATGGTGGTTAGTCTTGTTTGTTTATAGGTTTTCAGGTTCTGTGACCTGATACTTCTTGGCAATATTTTCTTCCATTTGCAATATGTTCTCTTTGACTTGGGAGTTCAAAAGCTTACTAATAAGATTTGTGGGTGAGTTAAATCTCAGGCTTTTCTGTGAATGGTGTCCCATGGATACTACCAACCTATACTTTGCTTTTTGGTTCTGATATTTTGCTATTTTCAATTAAATTTCCTGAAATAGGATGTTAAATTTCTTTTGTTTCTTATGGGGTATTTTTGGGGGTAGTGGTGGTGGTAGTGGTGGATGGTGGTGGTGATGGTGCGCTCAATGCTTCTTTATTTTCCTGAATCTTTTTTTTCCTGTTTGTTGTTTTTCATGGTGTCACATGTCACATGTCCTTCCAATTTTGTTTTTTGACCTTGATGAAATATTGCTTGCTGTATCATTGGATTTATGAATTCTATTTACTCTCATTTTTTTCAGGGTACTTACTGCTTTGCTAAGGTTTTATCAGCTTCTTTCCTAAGTCACAGATTTTTATTCTGTTTTTTTCATCGAGAGTTCCAAATCTACTCTTTATCCTTTTCCCCAGTTTCTTTGTTAGTCCTCCCAACCTCTTTAAGGGTTATTATGGCCATTACTTTCTGCCTTGTGAATTTCTAGTTGTAATGTTTACAGTATTATTCTTTTTTCTTCCCTGGAATTTTTCCTGGTGTCCCCTTACTACACAGTATTTCCTCATTATATTAAGAACTTACTCATTTCTGTGGTCTGTTTGCTATTTCTTTTCCTCTCATCATCCTCCCTATGGGAGTTTACCTATGGTGATTAAAAAAATACAATTGGTTGATTCTATTTGTTTCTAGTTTAGTTGGAACACTTTTAGCTCCTTTGAGTTGTTATGCTCAAGCCCGGACCCACCCATATTTCCAGAAGTTCTTCCCTGAACTTTATATATGAGATTGTAGATACAGGTTATTTTGTTCTATCAATGTAGAGATAAATTATACTTGGAAGCCAACTTTTATTACCCTGACTGCTAAGAGAGGTCCAATAACAGATGCAGCATACTTTAACTATCAATTCAGTCAGGATCACAGATGGTAGTGATGTGGAAGACATCTGTGGCCCTGGGCCAACAAAGAGGATGGTTGGCTTCCTCTTAGTGACAGGGCACAGGATGTGACCAAAAGATCTAAAACTGCTCTGAAGAATCCCACAACTTCCTATTGGCCACAATCTAAGAAAAAGCAAGTAATACCAAGCTCAGTAGCCCTCGAGCAAGACCTGAGAACTGGAGAAAAAGCTTATTGATTCAGACATTTTATCTTTTGTTTTTCTGGCAGAATGAATTCCTTTATTCAATATAGAAAGAAAAGAACCAAGAGGAACCACATGAAGGTATAGAGGGTTACATTCTGAATATGAAAGTAGAGATGATAAAATATATGATTGTAGAATCTGTATTTTTGGATCTTTGTTCACTGTTGTTGAAGAGAGATATATAATAAGAGATAGCATTTATAAACAAAGCATCAGGAAAAGTAGCAAAAATGGGTATCAGAATTCTGGAAAGGGGAGGTAGGAGGATGGAATTATACTGTATCCCACATGCATTGACAGCACTAGGATGCGCATTTGTGGTGTGGCTCAAAGCAAAACTATACCATAAAAGATAAACATATATTATCCTGCCACTTCACTTATCTTTATTTTGTTTTTAACATTCACAATATTTGTACTAGTACAGTCAAGAATAATAAGATGTTAGAACTGAAATGGAATTCAGAGATCACCTGGTCTACATCTTTCATTTTACAGAGGAGGAAACTGAGGCATAGAGACATGAAGTGACTTGCCAGAGACTTTATGGCTGGTAAATGGGAGTTCTGGAACTAGAATCCAAGTTTCCTGTATCATAATTTGGTATTATTGCAACTCATTTCTTTATGATGGTAGTGAGCTTTAACATCCGGAAGTATTCCAGTACTTTGTATTGTGGGCTATATTATTGTTTTTTAAATTTAAATTCTTATTTGTTCCCCTTCACATTTGATGTTTATGTGGCTCATGTTCATTCAGGCAGCTGGATTACACAAAGAGAAGGGAAAAAAGATATATTAGTCAACGACTAGAGAGAGGGAGAACAGGCATGAAATTAATGATAGCTCATAAATGTCAGTGAACATTGAATATTGAACAGATTTTAAAATTCTTTCTTGAATCAAAGAAATGAAGGCAAAGAAGTCTGGAGAAGTAGAAAACAATGGCAACCTTCTGGAATAACTGTCATTGCAAAAATCTAGAGGAATACAGTTATCTCTTTCACATGATGGGGAATGGGGCGTGGTGTCCCAGTGATCTGAAAAATCAGTGTAAAACTTTTTGGCTCTCTCTTTGTGCCAGAGAAGAAGTCTGAATTTTTTATTTTTTTAATGGGGTGTTTATAGAACCTTATATTAAAATGTGGGTTGATATTATATAATGCTATTACACTATAATTATATTATACTATATTAACTATACATATATTTTATGCATTTCTGAGTTTCTGAACTTTTTCTATGTCATTTGCTGACCTTCATTTGTTGTCTGTGGCTTCTGAAAAACTTTACCAAAATTCCTATTTAATTCCTTATGCCAGCCCATGACATATTGAAGCCATGATGGGGAAAGTAGTGATGTGGAAGAGATAACTGTATAGTATTTTGAAATACAAATATCTGAAGAGCAGTAGTCCAAAAGACACAGAGAATGGGGGTATTCCAGGAGCCATTTGGTATTTTTGAAAAGTCATTGACATGTTATCCCCCCCTTTTTTTGCTTTATTTTGGAGGGCAATTGGGGTTGTGACTTACCCAAAGTCACATGGCTAGTAAGTGTGTCAAGTGTCTGAGGCCAGATTTAAATTTAGGTCCTCCTGACTCCAGGGTTGGTGCTCTATTCACTGTGCCACCTAGCCATCCCCATGTTATCACTTCTTTACTTTATATCTGGTTCCTTATAAATTCTAAATTATAAGTTTACCTCCACTTTATTTGATTCCCAGTATATGTATGTATGTGTGTATTTAAACAGTTATTTGCTTTATAAAAGGATCCATCATAGTGTCCCTTTAAATACTAAGTTCTCTTGGCATTTAAAACATTAAGAACAGTATTTGACTGGAAAAATATTATTTACTCAGCACTTTTTGTTAACACATCTGTTGCAAAAACTCAAGGTATGCTTTTATATTATTTCACAGCATCTTAGAATCTTAGCCTTGCAAGGAATTTTCAAAGGTCATCAAGTACAACCCTCTGCCTAAAGGAAGAATCTGCAACATCTCTGTTATGTCTTTGAAGACTTCCTGTAACAGGGAGCTCACTACCTTAATAGGCAGCTAATTATATTTTTGGACAGCTCTAATTGTTACGGAATTTCTTAGATTGAGCCAAAAATCTGCTTCCCTGGAACTTCCACCCATGAATCCTACTTCTGCCATCTGGAATCAAGTAGAATAATCCTAATCTGTCTTCTATATAAAAGTTCTTCAATTATTTGAAGACAGTTATCATGTCCCTTCTAAGTCTTTTCCATATTAATCATTGTCAGTCTCTTCAGCTGATTCTCATATGACTTGGTTATGAATTACCTCTCTATTCTCTGGTACATATCAACTCATATATCATATATCAACTCATGTATCAACCATATTTGTTAAATCATGTCATATCTCATCACATTACATATGATATCATATATCAATGATAGAAATAAATGATGATACTTGTTTATTTATTTAAGAGGAAGAGTAGTATAGTGGAGAAAAGAGCTGGTCTCAGAAGTAGGCTGATTTGAGCTCAAATTTGAGCTCAATACCTTTGACATATAGTACATATTGGCTGTGTGATTCTGGGTATGTCATGTATCCTCTTAGTACTATAAGCAACTGAGAATATAATGTAAACAAGGTGCCAACTTGCATTGGTGGAGGGCATTTCCTCATCCTGAGAATGTTTTATAACAATGAAATCAAGGTTCAGTTCATATTTCTACTTATCTATTCACATTCTTAAGTCATTCATATAAGAATATTTTATTTCCTCCAGCTAGATTATAAGCTCTATGAAGGGAAGCCTTGTGTTTCTTTACTTCTTTAAATACCCAATATAGAACCTAGTAAAATGCTTGGATCAGCACTGGAATGAAGTAAGTACACAATCTCAGGCTGCCTGGGAAAAGAAAGACTGTTATTAATCTTAGAAATAAAAAGTACTGTAAATGTCTGGAAATGATACTACATCAGCAGTTAATAAAAAATGGATTGGCTATTAAGAACCATTGTAAACATCTTGAAAACAATTGTTCATGTACAATAGTCAAAATGAGTTTTCATAAGATATATGTAATGCCAAATATAAAAAATGGTTTTGACAATGACAACAGCGACACAGGCCTCAGAATTACAAAACTAAGAATGAAAGGGAGAGAGGGCCTTTCTTTTTGGAAATTAACAAAGCCCTTGTTGTGGTATGAGAAAAATCTTTCTTTAGGGATGTTTGAGTAACAATGGTTGCATGAATTGGAGAATGACAGAAATAAATGGGAATCTATGTAATACAGATGATTTCCCCACAGGGTGATTCATCTGTAAAGGGCCTGAATTTATTGTTTTTAAATATGATCTAAAAAGGGGATTCATATCATCATGTTAAATAATTTTTTGAATGATACAAAAGAATGAAGGGATTTGAATAAGTTGGCAGATCAGAGATCAAGGGTGGGATTTGGAATTAGGAAGACCTGGGACTGTTTGACCATGGATAGTCATTTTAACATCTCCTTAGTCTCAATTTCTTCATCTGAAAATATTAATGAATACCTTTACTCTAAAGGATTGTTGTAAAGATTAGTGAGATTATGTCCATGAAGTATTTGGTAAACTTCAAAGCAGTACATAAATTCAGTTATTTTTATAACTAAAAGTTGACAAAAATTAGGATTCCATGGCAAACTCATTGCTCTCCTCATGTTTCAGTCCACATCATTAGAAATCTGTCTGATTCTAGTCTAGAAGAGTTCTATCTGGTTAGTTCCAACCTTAAATCATCTCCAGTTTGGAGGACCCTTAGTAATTATGATTTTTAAATCACATTTTTGTAGTACTTTAAGCCTTGCAAAGCACTTTCCTTATAACAACACTGTGAAGTGGGTATTATAACCTTGTGAAGTGGGGGGGAGGGATATCCAAGGCAAGATTCTGAAAAGTTCAGTCGTTTGGCCATGATCCCACAGCTAGCAAAATCTGAAGCAGGATAGAAATGCAGGTTCTAGGTCCGGTGTTCTATGTGTTATATCACATTGATTTTTATTAGGTTCAGAATAATGATAGCTCATATTTCTCTAGGGTCTTTAGGTTTAAAAACTACTTTGCTTACAACAACCAGGTTGAAGCACTGTCTAAATGCAAAAAAACCCTCTATACTAAAAACCCCCCAATAATTCAGTGAGGGCATATAGGTGTTGCTCTGAGGCCCTGGCCAATGGAGACACATTCAGATCGATAATAAAAACAGTCAGCTTGCAAACAGACAGTTCATGAAATGCAGTGGGCTACTCTGGCAGATCTTAATGAATTCAACCAGTCCCTTCCCATTCCTGGTCTCCATGACCAAGGGCTAAACAGAAATGCATTGCATTAATGCCTCACAGGCTTATAAGTCTTAGGGCATAAGGCCTGGGCAGAACAAATTATGTTTTAAGCCAGGTAGGGCAATATTACAGATGAAGAAACTGAGTTACAGAGAAGTTAAGTGATTTGCTGGGGTGGGGAGGGCAGTCAATCAGCTAGTTAAGTGTCAAAGCCAGGGATTGAATCCATTCTTTCTGTCTCTCAATCTAGAACTCTCATTTATTTTGTATCCTTTGTAATGTAATTGGAGGGATTTTGCTACAAGAGCAATCTACTTAAAGTTTTCTCTATTATTGACTTGCTATGGTGCCTAAAATCTCTACCATTAGAATCTTCCTTGGAGTGTCAATTTTAAGACAGCATGTCCCTAGAAAATGACTATTTAAATATGCTTATGTGTGTGCAACACACAAACATACATGAAACACACACATGAATGTATATTTACATGCATATAACATACATGCATATTATGGCAGGGAGTAAAAACACATTAGTACTTGATAATATATGAACATGAATTAATCTATCAGCTTAACTAGCTATCTCCTACCAGGTGAGAGAATGAGATAGAAGACAGCAAGGATTTATGGGATCAAAAAAGCATCAGGAAAGAGAGATATACTGAAGGGGGATTTGAAGATGAGGGATAGTTCTAGAAAACAAGATCAGAATGAGACAGTGGGAAGAACATTACCTTTGGAGTCAGAAGACCTTGGTTTAAATCTTGCTTCTGTCATTGCCAATGTGACTTTGATCAAGTCCCTTAACTTTTCTGTGCCTCTCTTTTCTCATCTATAAAAATGAAGAAGTTGGACTAGGTATCCTGTAAGGTACCTTCCAGGTCTAAATCTATGACGTTAAGCCCCTTCACTTTTTTCCCTCCTAGAGCAAGAGAATCAAAACAGAACCCCAAGAGTGGACCCAGACTGATCTAATTTCATTGGGGTCCCTAGGATCCAGAGATTAGAAAGGAATGGGGCTCAATCTACTGGAGCTGATGCCAACTGGAGGGTCTCCACTAGTTCCTCCTACATTCAACCTTACCATCTGAGTCTGGCTCCAAACAGGACCAACTATAAGGGGAAAGGTGACTCATGAAGATAATAATAGCCTTGTTTTTCTCCACAGGACCCTTGCCAGACTCTGGTGAACAAGGCAGAATTGCTCTTCCTTTGGAAGCTCCTCTAACCCTTTCACAATTTCACAAGAGATAAGACTTCTTCAAATGAGGCACAACACGCTTCCAATTGCTGTAGCTTTAGGCCCAACCGAAATAACAGCACCAGAGATTATGGATTAGAAGTTGACTTGGACTACTGGCTGACCTAAATTTTTCTGCATAAAAATATGTCAACCTTTATCCCATTGCTGTCCTCATCAAGGATGATGGGTGGGAACAGAGCTTTCATTCAATTCAGTTAAACATACATTTTATGACCAGTTGTTTAGAGCTTCAGTGGAAAAGGCTCATCTGGAGGTATAACCATATGTTGGTTCCAATTAGATGATTGGTTTTTTTTAAACTTGAAAAGATTGACTTATGTGCCGTAATATATATTATAAAAGTTTTAGTCTCAGAGGAGCTACAAAAAACTCACAGAAAGGAACCCTGTTTACCCTGACTGGAGGAAACAAGGCTGGCACTCTTAATAAGTGGAATAGGGAAGTGCCTCCTTGCTTTAAGCACAGGGACCCTGGAAAATATTCTCCAGCTCCCCTCTCCCCCCTTCCACCCGCAAGTGCCACCAACATTACCTTTCGGATCCAGTCCAATGAGCATTTATCAGTTTATTTACCCTACTACCATGAATATATTTCTTTGCTGACTACAAATACCCTTGAGAGGGTGTTAATATTGTCAGCCTTAACTAACCATATATACCTTAACATGAATGAATTTATTAGATCCTTTCCTGAGAGCAGGTTTTGATAAGGAGCAGAACATGAGACAGAGCCCACATTATTGCATTCATATCTAGGAAAGGACAAAAATGTCCATGGATAAATAAAACCAAATGATTTATAGCTCCAGAATTGGACCTTTACATTTTTTTCTTTCTGTGAGTGAGGGGGAGTTAGGGAATTTCTGAGACTCTAAGACTTAAAACTCAGGAAAGAATTATAGATGATTTCAGTATTCTAAAGTTCTGTATCAGGGATTATGAAAGGATATTCTACAAGTAATGATTTTGAGGGCACATGGGAGCTTGTCATCTAAGAATTAGTTCAAGAAATTGGGGATATTTAGCCAAGAGAAGAGAAGACTAGGAGAATATATTAAGTGTCTGCAAATGTTTGAAAGGTTGTTTCAGGGAAGAAAAGTTAAAATTAATTCCTTAGGGATCCAATGGGTGGAAATTGCAGGGAGACCTTTTTTATGGCTCACTATGAAGAAAAACTTCCTAAAACTGGAACTATAACATAATGAAATGAAATGCCTCATTAAGTACTGAGTTCCTTGTTGCTGGACGTATTCAAGCAGAGGCTGAAATGATACCTCATGCATATTGGAGAGGGAATACTTGAATTGGGTGAGAGGTCAGATTAAATGACATCTAAATTCCTTTCCAACTTTAAGATTTTATGTTTCTATGAACTTTTCTCCATTTCTGTCAAGGACAGATAGAAAAAAAGAAGAAATCAATGTAAGCTGTACTAGGAAAGAGATGAACAATTTCAAACTCCTTTGATTACAAGGCAAGACTACCTCAAAATGTGTTGCCAGGGCATGTTACAGTTTTCTTCTCTAGAAAATTTTCTCTAGAATTCTCCTGGTAGCAAGTAGGAGAGGGAAGAGGGATATGTATGTGTGTGTGTGTGTGTGTGTGTGTGTGTGTGTGTGTGTGTATACTCAATGACTTTGGGGGGTCCTTTTTCCAGTCCCATAACTCTTACTGATCCCCATTTTCTCTCCTTTCTTTCTATCTAAACTACTTTCTGATTATGGTACTTTCTCTTTCAATCATTTTATTGCCCCAAATGTAATTGGTTGTGTCCTAAGAAAGTTCTTTCAGCTGCCTGAGTTTGCTTTCCTGGGAACTATTCTGCATTTGGGAACTGTTGGACAATCAAAAATAGTCAGAGAGGAGCTGGAGCTAAGCAGGGAGAAAGAGAGAAAGAATAGATGTGTGTGGCGGGGGTGGGGAGGGAAAAGGGATATAATAGGTCTCTTTGGAATGTGGAAATGTGTGTATGTAAGGGACCTGTTAACTCATGTCTAAAATAGTATAACACCCCTAGCATGGTTGGGCAAGTACAGTAGCAGAATGAGGGGGAAAAAAACCTTTAGGGAATGTTGGAGAATATTTTGGAATAGCATAACTTCCCACTCCATGGTCTCTTTCCTCTCTTTTGCTGATGCTAGCTGGATATAGTTTTCTGGTGTTGAGTTTACTCTGCTCCCTATGCTGTTTTTCAGAAAGGAGGAAGAAGGCACTACAAAGGGAGAAAATTCTACTGTTTGTGGCCAAACAGTATCCAGGATGTCATTATTTCAGTATCCCTTAAAGCATCGCTCCAAAATATTTGGGATGGTTTCTCTTTGGAAATCCTATTTAACACCCCCAACCTTCCTGTCTCTGCTTTCCCATCCCCCCTTCCCACTTTATGGAAGTTATGGTGGTTATTCAGCAACACTAAAGACAGCTCCCCCCTACCATTTGAAACAAAGCAGTAAAATTCTTCTGTACCTAAGTTTACACCCTTCTGTTTATACCTCTCTCTACCATGAAATCTCTTCAGCCTGGAATTTCACATCTATCTTATAATGTCACTGTTGGTTTACTCTCATTTACTAGCTTTTTTTGGGGGGGGGGGCATCAATTATACCTTCTACAATTGGGCTTGCTGGGGAAGACTTTTCAAAGTAATAGCAATTTTTAAAAGCTTAAATAATCAAATTATTATTTGGTAAAACCCAGTTGCACTTAAGTTTCCTCCTTCAATGGAGCTAGTTTGTCTTCCATAGAGAGGTCAAACACTACAAATGTATGTGGCAGGCTTGTATTTTTAACAGTATGCTTTCAATTGTCTCTGGAATTGATGAGAAAAATAACATATTTCACTGCCTGCCTTTTAACTGAAAGATATGGACTGTTCCCCAAGTAAGATTATTTGTCTAATTGACTTTCAGATTCAGACTTTAGTAACATTTCAGTAGAATATAAGCTCTTTGAGGACAAGAATTTTTTTCCCTTTCATCTTTGCATCCCTACCACCTAGCATAGTGCCTATGGTAATAGGGACTTCAGAAATACCTGTTGAATTGAATTTCAGATATTTTTTTGTTGTACTGAGAGGGAGCCTTACCTCAATTTTATGTAACTTGGGGCTCAAGCCTGATTGGTGTGCATACACACACATAAATATACATACATACATACATACATATATATATACATATATACACATATACATATGTATGTGTGTGTATCCTCATTATATGAGTACTTGATGTTCTATGCCATCATGAAGGGCAGAGTTGCTGAGAGCTGGGGAGAGACAGATTCTAATCTTCTGTCCTTTGACTTTATGGGAGGATGCATTTGGTTCTAGCTTCTCTTTAGGGAGAGGTCCTGGAGGGAAAGAAGGACTTTGGGAAGAAGCTGACATGTCAAGGAGTCAGTGTCTTGGGTTTGTCATTATTCCCAGTCAGTCATACTAAAGAGTTCAGGAAATAACCCCTTGGGTGAGATCAAAGAGCTCTGTCTCTTGATGGAGCTATCTTATTCCCATTGGGCAGACTTATATACTCTGTGTATTGTCTAATATATTTTAATCTGTACAGCTTCCCTGATTTCTGTTTGTTTGGCTTTGCTAAATGAGTTGGTTTGCTATTCACTATATGTGACAGTCTTTGTGTAGCTAGCATTTAGTGGGGAGATGTCTTTGGATATAGATTGGGGCACTCCTTCCCAGTTAAAGGATAATGACCAGGAAGGTGACTTGAACCCAAAATTTATGTCTCCTAGAATAATGATATTCACGATCTCCTCTCTCTGAGGAGAGCAGAGCCCCAATCTCTTATTTTTCTATAAGCAGGAATCACACCTAGAGAGTCACACCACAGGTAAGCTGCATCTAGACAAACCCATAGGGATGCTACATAAACCACATGGGTAACATATACCTTATATTTACATGTATATACATGTATGTATATATGTATGCATGCATGTACACACATGCATATTTACATTTATCTTTGTAGTACTGTAGTTAGTAACTAGGGTAAACATAATGAAACACCATCTCATAGAGTATGGTGGCATTCATTAAGTGGTGGAATGAACATTTTTTTGGGGGGGAGGGCAATTAGGGTTAAATGACTTGCCCAAGGTCACATGGCTAGTTTTTGTGTTGTGTCTGAGGCTGGATTTGAACTCGGGTCCCCCTGACTCCAGGACCAGTGGTCTATTCACTACACCACCTAGCTGCCCCCATGAACATTGTTTATACAATCAGAAAAACAAGTGTTCAAATACCAGTCTTGCCATTTACCATGCCTTTGGGCAAATCACTTTCCCTTATCGTGCCTCAGTGTCTTCATTTATAAAATGAGGTGATCAGACTAAACTTCTTCACAAGTCTCTGCCAGCACTAACTCTATGAACCTATGAATGTTATTTATATTGCTTGGAATTTATGTGGGAGTTTATATGTGTGAAGTATTTCACAATTGTTTCAGTAGTTATTCCTCTTAAATCATCTCATGAGTTAGTGATTATTGTGGTTCCCATTTTATAAATAGTATTGCAGAGGAACAGATTAAATTTGACCTGCATCCAGAGGTCTCTGGGATGTTGCTTAGTGCAAGTTCTAGGATGGAATTAGATTTATATCATTTACCATCTCATGGAGAAAAAGTTTGTTTTTTTTTAATCCAGATATTTCTGAAAATATGAAAGTTGGACATCATATGGATACTTTGGATTTGTGAAGGAAGGAAAAAGGAGACAAGGCACTTATCTAATAATTTAGGGCTGGGACACTTGGACTTGAGTAATTTCTTTTCATTCTCATTTATTCTTTTATTCATTCAACAACATTTATTAAGTGCCTAGTACGGGGGGGGGGAACCTGGGGCCTTGAGGTCACATGTGACCCTCTAGGTCCTCAAATGCATCCCTTTGATGGAATCCAGACTGAATCCCAAACAGAATAATTTGTTCTGCAAAGTTTTGATTCAGTCAAAAGGCAGCACTTAAGGACCTAGAGGGCTACATTTGGCCTTGAGGCCCCAGGTTCCCCTCCCCTGGCCTTGTATATAGAGGGCTCAGTGGCTGGATCAAAATCCCCTGGATAATTGTTCAACTCTTCAGATTGTATGAATGTAATTAACAGTTTCCTTTGACATTACTTTAAGGACCCTAATTCTGAAAATGTATAGAGTAGGTTTTGTTCTATTTTCAAAATTACTTCAATTTAGACTGCATTTGAAGAATCATATAAGACCAATCACATATAGAACATCATAGATGAACTGGAACTCATAGTCCCAGCTTGGATTGCTCTTTCGTTTATACAGTGGCTATAGAGAAAATAGGCAACTAGGTGGTAAAGTGGATAGATCACTGGGCTAGGAATCAGGAAGGCTCATCTTCATGAGTTCAAATCTGGCCTCAGATATTTACTAACTGTGTGACTCTGGGCAAGTCACTTAACCCTGTTTTGTCTCAGTTCCTCATCTGTAAAATAAGTTGGAAAAGCAAATGGCAAACCACTCCAGTATCTTTGCCAAGAAAACTCCAAAACTGGGTCATGAAATGTTGGACATGACTGAAGAACATAAAGAATAAATGAATTGGGGGCGGCTAGGTGGCGCAGTGAATAGAGCACCTGCCCTGGAGTCAGAAGACCTGAGTTTGGATCTGACCTCAGACACTTAACACACACAAACAAAAACCTAGCCATGTGACCTTGGGCAAGTTATTGTCAGAGGGGAAATTTTTCTCTTCCCCTTCAGAGTTCCTACAATGCTAAAAAAAAAAAAAAAAAAAAAAGGTCCCATAGTATTCAAGCAAACTTGTTATTGAGTCTACTTATGCCCTCAATATGTTGAAGGCCAATACTCTTGGGGTCTTCTAGGAATTATGCCATTATACTGTTGAGGAGATGAACTCCACAAGATAAAGACAAAATCTGTGTTGTTTGGGAGCAAGGGATTGGCAAGAGATTTAAAGGGAATTCTCAGGAAGGAGGCAGTTTGGGGGTAGTAGATAGAATGTTGGACTTGGAGTCCAGAAGACCTGATTTTGAATCTTGCCCTGGGCAAGTCTCTTAGTATCAATTTCCTCAGCTGTAAAATGGGGAGAAAAGCAATTACTAGATAGGGTTCTTATGAGAATTAAATGAGATAATGCATTGTGAAATTTAAAATGCTATATAAATGCTTATTTTTATTGTGAGGGAGCAAGGTAGAATGGAAATGCTCTGCAGTTAAAAGATGTGGATTTAGATCCTAATGGCGACTGTGTGAGCTTGGGAAAAACTCCCTGGGCCTCAATTTCCTCAATTGTAAAATGAGGAGATTGGGCCAGATGGTTTTGGGGATCCTTTCCAGCCCTGACTCTATGATCAATGGCCAGTGATACATGGGGAGGAATTCTTACTACAATCATTAGCATACAAATCCAATATAAGTTGATTGCTATCAAGCATATGGTTTATCAGGGAAAATCCTTCGCTTAGTACAATGATACTACTTTGTAAAAATATCTCTTGAATAATGACAATATAATCCTTATTAGTTACTCTAAAAGTATGAGAAATGAAATCATTTCTAGAAGGAGAATGGCTGAAGGTTGAAAAGCATTTATTAAGGGCCTACTATGTTCCAGGTACTATGCTAAGCACTGGGGTTATAAGAAAAGACAAAAAAAGATAGTCCCTGCCCTGTGGACCTCACAGTCTAACAGGGGAGACACTATGCAAGTAACTATGTACAAACAAGATTTATGCAGGATAAATTGGAAATAACTAACAGAGGGAAGGCAATAGTATTAACAATGGTAGGTCACATGAAGTTATGAGGATTCCCCAACTTCTAGAAGACGGAGGAGAGATGAGGAATAGAAAGGGAAGGGAAGGGAAGGGAAGGGAAGGGAAGGGAAGGGAAGGGAAGGGAAGGGAAGGGAAGGAAGGAAAGGGAAGGGAAGGAAAGGGAAGGGAAGGGAAGGGAAGGGAAGGGAACGGAATGGAACCATTGGTTGCTGCTCTATCCACCAGGAAAGCTGGCTTCTATCCATGTCTATACTCATAGAAATTGAGGGGCTACATGCTCCCTACTGCTCCATCTCAAGAGGTGAAAAGCAGACTAAAGAGAGAATTCTGTCCCTCTGTTTAATTGAAAAGAAAAATGAGCAAAGTCAGATGAGGGCAAGAGATTCCTGTCCTCCTGGTCAGGTAGAAGAGAAAAAGAGAACAAAGTCAAAAGGAAGACCCCTGAAACCCTGTGTTTTGGAGGCCTGCTTATCGCTGCTATTAAAGTGAGGTCACGTATCCCTCCTCTTGTTCTTTCGAGGATACAAATCTCCCGAGTTTCCTTCACAAGAGAGTCTCTAATCTTCTATATTCTGAGTTCTGCCAGTGAAGAATATAGCTATAATTTAAAGGTAAGGCGCCTACCTCTTTAACACATGATACACTAGGAACCATATATATATATATATATATATATATATATATATATATATATATATATATTTTTTTTTTTTGCTTTTTGCTTTTTGGAGGGCAATTGGGGTTAAGTAAGGTTTTTGTTTTGTGTGTGTTAAGTGTCTGAGGCTGGATCCTAACTCAGGTCCTTCTGACTCCAGGGCCAGTGCTCTACTCACTGCCCACTGCGACACCTAGCCACCCCAAGGAACCATAATTTTTGACCAAGCGTTGCCAGTTTTAACAGAGGGTTTTCCTATGAATGGGCCTCCCTCCTACCTGATATGTGACTGGTTCAGATTACTTCTGTAATTGGAGTGGTTGGAGCCAAGTGAGGTGGGGAGTGGGTTATTATATGCTCTGTTCCCCTCCCCTCGCCTCTCCCCCACTTCCTCCTTCCAAGAGCCATTCAAACAGTTAGAAGGCATTAGTTGTTATTGAGGTATTGACATCTGTGCTGAGGACACCTGGTAGCAGTCATTCCTTCCCCACTGGTGGCTTAATGATATCCATAAGCATGCTTACCATGGGCAAACTTCTAATGTACCTGTAGGTAGACTGGTAACAACCCTGGATGTTCGAAATTCAAAAAAACACATGGGTTAGACTAATGGAGAAGAGGGAAGATCAAGTGGCAAGAATGCTCTTCTGACAGGGCTCCTCTAGACTGTAGGTCCCTCATTCTTTTTCTCACAATTGTCACAAATGCTGAGAAAGACTGTGGTCTCAACATTTGCCTGGATAGTCTCCATCCTAGTCAGGTGTAAAATCAGCCTGAATTGGGGATTATGGGAGTGAAGCCAAGACAAATCTCTTTTTTCTGAGCCTAGGAACATGTGTTGTTAGTGCCCTCGTAGATGATAAGCTGCAGGGTCGGGGGGAGGGGGAGGTGGTGGTGGTGGGTAGGAATGGGCCATAGTAAATAATAATAACCACAATAACGATAGTTTTCATTTATGTAACGCTGGTTTACAAAGTTCTTTGCATGTTATTTCATTGATAACCTTATGGGATAGATGCTGCTATTACCTCTATTTTACAGATTTAAGGTTTAGGTTATAAGTTATAGGCTTTAGATAAGTTAAGTGACTTGACTAAGGTCTTATAGCTAGTATCTAAAGCAGGATTCAAATTCAGGTCATCCTTAGTCCAAGTCCAGCCATCTATCCACTACCCTATCTAGATACCTAGATAGAACTGAATGTTATATTTCTTTTGACAGGTAATGTATCTTTTGCACGGGCTAGTCAGGGCCTGATTTTTACTGCACAGTGAGCAGAAAGCAAAGTAGTAGATTTCCCCCATGTACAAGCTGTTCTCTGTAACTGAGTTAGTCACACATGTGGAAACTGCATTATGCCTTTTCAAGCATGTGGGTGCTATTCAGCCTGGAACTTTACTCCACCACATTGGATGATCCAGGGGCCAGCTCCAGGTCCCTTTGTCCACAATAACTGCTTCTGACCTACCACGGCCTCTCCATCCTCAGTTGGTGACAAGTGGGGGCACAGAGATAATGACTGTGACCTGTAGCCCACGTTGCCTATAAACTTGTTTTTATTATGTTTTGTTGGTCTGGGGTCCCTGCTAGAAAGCTTTCACAATGATGGCCAGAGCCCTGGGAAACATAAATTTGCCAAGTAGTCCTTTCCCTTTCTTGCATTCCACTCTAAATGCCTACTTACTGAATGCTCCCATCATCTCGAGTCTACTTAGCTTCTCTGGTTTCTTCAGCTGTAAAATGTAGATTTGGACTAGGTGACCTTTAAGTTTCTAGCCTTAGGACTTGTAAACCTTGGCTTAGGAGTCTCCTGCATTTTCCTTCCCCTATGCCTATGCATTCACAGCACAGCTCTAGGTGCCACCGTGCTCATCAAAATACACTGGCATCTAGGTGGTGCAGTGCATAGAGTGCTGGGCCTGGAGTCAGCAAGACCTGAGTCCCAATCCAGCCTCCCATACTTACTAGCTGTGTTATTTTAACGTCTGTCTCAATCAGTTTTCTTAACTCTAACGTGGGAATAATAATAGTATTTTCCTCCAGCCAGGGTTGTTGTGTGAGGACTGAATGAGTCAATATTAGGTATTACACACACATACACATACAACACACACACACACACACACACACACACCTTATATATACCAGTTATTACCCTTACTTGTACTACTTGTTCTGCACCTTATCCCCTAATGGCCCGACTGAATTAAAAAAAAACAACATTTATTAATTTGCTACCATGGGCTAGGACCTGTGCAATGCCAAAGATATGAACTGTGCTTCTTGGTTTACAGTTTAGTGGGGGAGCTAAGACATATGTGGAAAAATAATTATAATAAGAAATTGAATATAATAAATATTTAATGGAGGAGAGATACAAAGTGCTCCAGGAAGTCCAGGCAGAAAGAAATCACTTTGGAGGGTGCTGGGAGGATGGAGGAAAGATTGCATTGGGGATGGTCCTTGAATAATGGCTAGAATTTCCAGAGGCAGAGATGGGGGGAGCACATTCCAGGCACAGAGGACAGCAAGAACAAAGGCAGGGAGGCAAATGAGAGGTGATCTAATAAATTAATCTGTGTGGAGGCCCTTCCTCTTGGGAGAGGGTGAGAAGGCCTGCTCCCAGATATCACAAGCTTCTTTTCCCTGGGGAATTCTGGAGATGATGTCCTCTTCTTTGTTGTCTGACCAGTTAATGGTTATAATGGTGGGAATTCCAAGCTGCCAGGATTAGATATTTCAGGCAGGTGATAATATCAGCTTGTGCATTAGGGATCATCATGTGGATAACTGCCAATGTTTTCAATGGATAGGCCTGGCCTTTGATAGTGACTTTTTGCCCAAGTCCTAATTCCTGGAAAAAAAATTTTTTAAACCAAATTTCTATTGATTGGATAATACTCATTCATATGGACTTTGCAAAGCACATGCATTATTACATTTGAATCTTACAACAACTCTGTGAGGTAGAAAGAATAGTTATTATGCCTATTTAGTAGAGGAGAAAACTGCCTCATAGAGGGGATAAATGACTTATTTATAGTCACACAGCTAATAAGTATCAGAGACAGGAATTGAACTCAAGTTGCTCCCATCTCCAAGAAAAGCATCCTTTCCACTGCAAAATAGTGAGATTTAGTGAAGACAAATGAAGTCTCAGCAAGAAAGATACTGTCTGAGTCCAAAGTATTGTTACTTTTTATTAATAATAAAATTATTTTACTTTATTATTTAATTAAAATGTGCAGTATAAGAACAAGTAATATATACAAATTATACATTAAAAAACAATTTGTGACTTCTGTGTGATTTGGCCTAAATTCTCATTGTATAGGCAAAAATTCAAAATAAAACTTTTACTACTTCAGCGTCATATATCATTTTCCACATTTTGCCTCTGTGAACAATAACACATTTTAAGCTTATGGTTACAAGCATTAATGCTGTGAGTTGGAAATTACAGCATACCTCATTGCATAGCTCATTACTTGTTTCCACTTATTTGACAATTAGAAGATAGAAAGGTCCATTTCCTGACTAAAAATCAAAGTATTATTGAGTCGGGTTTAGAGAAAGGATGATGGTATCAGCAACTAGCTCTAGAATCATAGACTTGGAGCTGGAAGGGTTTCTAGCCCAGCTGAGGAAACTGATGCCTCTGAGGTTAAGTAACTTGCCAGAGGGGATTTGTTGCTTATAGAGTCAGTTACAAACACCCAGGGGTATTGCTAAATTATTGGTTGTGTTAGGGGCTGGTCAACTCCACTATTATTTTGGACAGTGGTTTGTAAAAAATGCTGTGTTGAAGAGGATTTGCTTCTAGAGATTTTCAGGAAAGCAGCCAATTCACATTGCTTATCCTGTGAGATCATTCCTGGCTGGTGATATGCCCTCTCTCTGGAAGAAATTGGGAGTGAAGAGCAAACATGTACATATGTGTACACATCTATAATATAAATGCATGTGTAGTAAGTATTTGTATGCACATACTAAATGTTCTACATAATTCCTGCCATTCAGTTTGATTACAGGTCATTTTGGGAAATCAACATATATAAACTCACAAATCTCCCAGTTAGACCTGTTTGGTTCAGCCCTTAGCACCTAGACAGGGAAGGTAGATGGACACATTCCATCAGATTGTTTCTTCATTTCATAATTGAGCTTTTGACAGAATGATGTCTGGCCTTCACCTGTAGGGGAGAGATCTTTTGCTTCCTTCTTGGCCAAATCAAACTTAGCAGCTGTTCTGACATTTCAGAAACTATAGAGATTCATTCACTGCTCTTCCTTCCCACAGAGCTGTCTTCAATCGAGGGCTCTTCTCACTGTGGCTGGGTGCCTTTGAAAGAATTGTTCTAATTCTTGTTACACCCAGCCACACCTCCAGCTATTGAAGATGCTTGATTTGGGGTTCCCTGCTGCCTTTAAACCTTGCCAAATGTACATGGAGGCATCACGCTGAGAACCTTGGGTGGAGATAAAGCCTCACCATTACTCAACAGTGACCCACTTGGCAAACCCAGGAGTAATATGGATGGAATCAAAGGGTTTCTTGTGGGCTTATGGGCTAGCACCACAGAGACCTCCCTTGCTTGTACCAAGTTATCATATAGTGCTACCAGGTGACCAACCGTCATAAATACTGTGGTAACAGGACTATTACCTGCAGTTCTTTGACTCATGGCTGGAGCATGGCTTACCAGCTGTTTAACAAACAACATGCTGATATGGCCTGGCCTGTGAAAGGTGTAAGGTGTAAAGTTGAGAAAAACAAGGGTGGATCAATCTCTGCCTCTTCCCCGCCCTTGAGAAAATGATCCCAGGGTAAATGTCTTCTTTTTTTCTCTTTTTCAAACACACACACACACACACACACACACACACACACACACACACACACACACACTTACTCTATTAGGATATTATTCTGCCCAAAGAGCTACTTGTGGGAGCTTTTGCTTTATTACCCAATATTAATAACATTAACTTTGAACTTTAATTCTGAAAACCACAGAATTTAAAAAATGCTGAAAAGAGCTGACGTGGGTGTTCTTCCCCTTCTTTCAAAGGGATTGTTTTTTTGTAATTACGGGAGCTTGGTGAATTTGAACTGTCCCTCACAGTCAACGGGGAGGGTGTAATGAGATAGCCCAGCAAAGTGCATTAATCATATTAAAATTAATTAACAACGGAAAAGTTTCAGTGCATTCCTAAAGCACTCTTTTTTTCCCCTTCTTCCAAAGTGGCTGGGACTCTCTTGTAGTTTCCTGAGTGCAAGCAAATGCCTGACACATGGTCAAAGCCAAATTCCAAAATGTAGCAAAACAGGGCCTGCATATTTGGCAGGAATTTCAACCAGCTCAGGTCAGTGTCTGAGAGCAGGGAAGAGGCTCCGCTCTGATGCCGGGCTAGGAAACTGACAAGAGGAAAACAGGAGAAACAACGAACAACATTCAGGGCCCAGCTCACCAGAGGAGAATGTTTGGGAGCAGCTCTGGACACACCTTCTGGGTTGCAGAGTTGATGTTTGCAGTATTTTTTTTTGGGGGGGGTGGGGTAAGGCAAGGGGAGGAGAAGAGGGGAGAAATGGGGAAAAAGAAGAGAGGTCCTAAAAGCATTGTTCTAAATGAAATTGGCTTCTCCCTTCTAAGTCTCTTACCTTGCAAACACCCCCATGTGGCAAAAGCCCCTTCTTACTTGTTAACTCCACCCCCTTCTGCCAACCTTTTCAATCATCGTCTACTTCATTTCAGAGTGGCCTTCAGAACAAAGCAGCATTTTCCAGCCTTTCCCACTAAAAGTTCTCCCCCCATCTTTTTATTTTTTTTAAAGAGGCAGTAGGGGGGTAATTTTCTCTTTTATTTGTTTTTCTGTCATCTTCTCCTGTGAAGTTGTCATTGTTTGGGAGTTGATGGATATTTCTTGAGAGATACCATCATATCGCTTGTTATTGTAACACTTATTGGTGATAAAGTTCAGACTAAAAATTAAGCAGCTGCAATGTTGCAGCACAAATTAGTTTAATGTAAGCAGTCAGGAGCAGCTGTCTGGCTCAGGCCTCGAATTTAGCAGTGGGGGAAGGGTTCTGTGACGCTGACAGTGTTTTTTTCCTCTACATAAACATTTTTGGCTGTTGCAGCTTTTGTGCTGATCATGTGACAGTGTCCCTAGGCAGATAATTTATTTCTGTAGCTTTCATGAGCAATCATTAACCTTCAGACACTGAGTTTGCTTTCTGCTTTTGTGGCATTTGGGGTTTTTTTTTTCTTTTTTTTTAGTATACTAACTAGTTTAATTCAGAAAGTGTCGGGAGAAAATTACAACCAATTTATAATGGACTGCAATGCATAATACTTATGTTTCTATTAAAACAGACCTTGCTTACAAGACCATTTCCAAGGCTTAGCTTGTGTTCATGGATTGGAATAATTATCTTCAGTGATGTAAGTGCAGCTGTCATCACCACACTCCCTCCCTTCATGTCCCCTTCTGATTGTATGGGATTGTCAGGAACTGAATTGGAAGAAACTTTGGATCGCTGGGTTCAGCTACCTCTTCACCTGTATCGCCCTGCTTGTTGCTTCCCCCAGCTCTAGGAGCTCAGAACCCTGAAAACTTTGAAAGTCCCCATGGAGAGAGTGTACTGGGTTCTTTGTTTTCCCCAAAGCCCTTTATCCTTCAGTAATTGATACAGAATAATAATAATTGACTAGGCATTTTATATACATTACTCATTTAAACCTGGCCATCACACTGTGAAGTAAGTGCTACAGGTATTATTACCACCATTAGGCCCAAGAATTAAATAAAGCTATGGAGGTTAAGTTTTCATGCCCGATTCAAGCTGCTTAATGTATGTTGGAAGTAGGATTCGAATCCAGTTCTTGAATCCAAGGCTAGCACTCTTTGAGTATAGGGGCTGTGACCATTTACGGTGAAAACAAAAACAAAAACAGGGGCTGTTAGGTCTCAGGATAAAAGAAAAGGAAAGTCATAATAATGTGGTGCATAATTCAGTGAGGAAAAAAATGCAGGAAACGATATCATTTCTGTCATCTGCTAATCATGCCTTCATTATTTTCCAGATCTCAGTTCCATTTGGATCACCCAGCCCTTTTTGCTAACCAGTCGTTCAGGAATGGAACGGGAAGGGTCACTTTTTGGTGTCTATCATACATGATATCTTTACACGCTTTCAGAATGCCGATTATCTTTCGGGTATTGTGCAGGCCCTGTTAGTTATTCATTTATTCATCCTTCCATGGTGGGGGTGTTGGTGGGGAAGCACTTAGGGCCACTTGCATTGAGAGATTTGACAAAAAGTACTTATGAGCCCCATGGCAATGTGGCAGATAGTATACTCTCAGACAATGGGAGGAAAAGGGACCTGTCCTTTCTCATTCATTTAAAACATTTCAATAAAGAGAGATGATCTTAATTGATCCTAATATTTCAGAAGGATAGATGGATAGGTTGTAGAATGGAGTCTGAAGCTGAAATGCCAGCAGCAGCTGAAAACATGGATTAAATTAATATTGATAGTATTTAAGCTTGGGGGATTTTGTTGCTTTTTGTTTGAACACCAAGAGAACAACAGGCTCTGTACATTAGGAAGGGCACCAGTTTAAAGTGGGCAGGCCAAATGTTTCAGAAGGAAACTGAGAGTTGAGCTTGAAGTGTCTGGAAAATTCAGTTTTCTAAAGAGAGCTCCATTCCTTCTTCTGCGGCCTATCTCTATCACAGTGTCCTACTCTTTTTTTTTTTTTTTAAAGCAATTGGGATTAAGTAACTTGCTCAAGGTTACATGGCCAGTCATTATTTATGTGTGGATGCTCATTTTCTGAGGCCAGAACCGATCCCAGGTCATCCTGACTCCAGGGCAGGTGCTCTTACTGCACCACCTAGCCACCCCTATAGCGTCCTACTCTTATTAGACTCAATCACTATATCTCCCTCCAACCTTCCTCTCCTCAGTCATTCCCTAAAGATTTCCCAGCTCCCATTTACCCCATCAGGACAATTTTCCCACTTCCTTGCTCAAATAAAATTTTCAGCTGCTAGGATTCCTGGTTACAGCTCTGATGTATAGCAACAGTGCTAATGGTAGCTCTTCCTCTAAACACAGTATGCATGGACATACTATGATGGAAGTGCCCCATATGCTCTGATGAATGAATAAGCATTTATTTAAACTCCTACTATGTGCCAGGAATTGTTCTAAGTGCTGGAGATACAAAGACAAAAGTGAAACAGTCCCTACCCTCAAGGAGTTTATATTCTAATGGGGAGATAATATGCAAAAACTTCCTCAAAGACAATGACCCTAGATTTTGAACTTAGATTATTACTCCCTTTCTCATTCTCAAAGAGGCATCTTTCTTTTTCTACCTTGTCCCAGGAATTCAGAATTTGAGAATTATTTATGCATCTGGACCACAGTGAGTCCAGATGCATACAACTAAACTTTATTATAGTGTGAGGTAATTTTTGAGTACAAACTTTATATCTCAGTGTATAAGAAATTTGTGATCAGATATTGCACCAGCTGTGTGACCAAGTCACAACCTCTCAATTTCCTCTCTTATAAAAATGTTGGAATTACTTCCAAGTTGTTTTAAGGATTAAATAAGACAATGGGAAATGCTTGGTAAGCCTTAAAGCTCTATAATAACTTGGAGCTTTTATTAGTATTTCTTTGGCATGGCTATCTTCTTCTCAGACACATTTTTACAGAGCATTCCAAAACTTTCTTAGATCTAGACAATTAAGAGAACCCATCAAGCCCTGATTTGGAGTATTTGCTTATTTCCATGGTGTGAATACATTAAAAACTTAACATTCAGTTACTGAGCTGGTAGAGCTTTCTCCAATACACCCCTGGCACAAAGATACTTTTCTTAGACTTGAACTTGGGTTCTTCTAGCTAATCTACTCTACTTCCACTTTCCCACTCACAAGACAAAGAATTGTCTTTGGTGTCCTGTTGGTTTCTTAGGATCAAGAACTTTTTCTTTTTGGTTTCCAGATTTACTTTTTTTCTTTTTTCTTTTTTTTTTAACCCTGGTCTAAATAGATATCTCCTTATCTACTTTCTTCATCAACTGATCCCAGGCTGCCCCTGGGCACTGCCTTCAAAGCATCTTAAAAGTTCCTTTACCTTTCCAATCCTTATTTTTAGGTCCCATTGGGCATTTCCTAAGACTATTCTTTTATTCATTTGTGCTCTGGGATCAGTTTATTCTTGATTTCCTCCATCCCTATCTGCTCCTTGGCTAGAAAGATTTTGTGCTTTTTTCCCTAGTCATTTTCTATGAATCAGCATACCTTTACTTCTCTCAATCCTGATGTTCTTCTGCCAGTTTTCTCTCTGATATCCCATTAGCATTTTGAGACTTTATCTCCCTGGTATAGTCTGTTCACCTTGGATATCTGTAAAACTCTAGTTCTCATATGTATGCTTTTTTAAAAGTCCAGTTTTAGGGATTCATAACATATATACATATTTATGTATTACACATATGCATATTCATATGTGTGTCTGTACAAACACACCAGTAGAATGTTAACTCTTTGAAGGTAGAAATTGTTTTTGTATACTGCATTTATCAGTATCTCATATTGAGAAAATGTCTAATAAATGCATGTTGAGTAGAATTGAATTTATTTAGCATTTATTGAACACCTGCTGTGTACAAGGCACACAGAGAAACAATTTCTGCCCTCAAGGAACTTGTAGTTCAATGAGAGAGTCAGAACATACTGTTGAGAAGAGAGATAACTAACAGTAAGAGGTAACATAAACCAAATGCCAGATGAGTGATGCAGACAGCAAGAGCTGGAGGAGGTGGGAGGAAAATAATAACTCACATTTTAAAAGACTTGAAGAGTGACAAAGCAGAGTATTGGATTTATAGTTGGAGGATAACAGATTTAGATTCCAGTTCTGCTTATTACCCGTGCATCCTTGGGCAAGTAACTCAATGTCTGTGAATCCTGGTTTCTTCATCTTAAAAATGAATATGGTTTGTCTAGATAACCTCTAAGGCCCATTTCAATAATAAAGCTATAATTCTATAACAGTCCGATGAAATGGGGAGAGCTGGTTTTGTGGTCTCATAGTCAGAACTCGAAGGCACCTTATATGAAGTCCTCCTCAGTTCGGAGGGTAGTAGGATTTGGTACAAGTCAGGCAGCTCTCCATGAGGGGAATGGAGTGCAAAGTTGTTCATAAAGCTCAGACCTTGTGATGCTGCAGGAAATAGAAGGTAGGCTATGAGGGAAGGATGGGTAGATTGGGATATTTGCAGATGAGTATGAGGAAATTCTTGAGTCTCCATTCTCTTGTCCTTTTTCTCAATAGGCAAATAGGCATATGTTACATAGCCTTGTACCCAGAGCTAAACTAACAATAATGGAACCTGGGCAAGCACTGCAAAATGAGATCCTGGATGAGCATCTTGAATGACATTCCCAAATCACTGGGGCCAAGGGTCAGGGATCTGGAGGGATACCTCAGGGAGGGACCTTAGGTTTCAAGGTAAGATGAAAGAAGACAGAATCTACATGATATTGGAAGGCTGCTACTAAGAAAGTCACAGGGAGAAAGATCAGGAAAGAATTGAACCAGAGAGGAAATCACTTGACATATGGGGAAAGGATCTTTCTGATAATTTCTTATTTTGGTGAATTATGCTTGTTGGCTAGGAGTTAGGCTCAGATGTTTCTGTTTGTTGAAGGAGTAAAGGTGCTTTAGTCCCCTCTAACTTTTGACAACCTAGAACAAAGCCTCAGTTACCCCCATTTTAGTTATGGCTTTGCTTGTTCACAGTCCTAAATTCATCTCTGTTCTGCTTGAATTCATGTGTCACCTCTTGTAAATCAGGGATCAGGAATTGTGGATCTTGTTATTCTCTCCTCTGTTATGAGATCCCAAACTTTTTTTTGTTCCAAGGCCTACTCTCCATATCCTGCCATTAATTCATCCTGATACTCTGGAGCTCTATTCCCTTCTGACTCTGGCTATCCTTCCTCTAGCATAGTTCGGTTGCTACTGACTCAATGTAACTATCATTCAATGAATATTTATTGAGAACCCACAATGTGTCAGGCACTGTGCTAAAAAGTGGGGATGCAAAGAAAGGTAAAAGATATTCTCTGCTCTCAAATTGTTTATGGTCTAATGTTAAACTATCTTGAATTTAGTTTTAAATTAAATTAAATTTAAATTTAATAAAAATAGATATGCATTAGTTGTTTAACCTGATAAATTATGAGAAAAATAAATGAATATAATAAAATGCCCTTGTCAGGTAAAAAAGGTGACAAAAGGCATAGACTTGCATTATTGGAAAGGAAATCACATAATCTCAATACTGGAAGAGATCTTAGGAGCCAAATAATCCAATTTGTACCTTTTCAGAAACCTCTTCTACAATACCCTCAACATGTGGTTATTCGGTTTTTCCTTGAAGGCTTTCAGTCTAGAAGTGTGTTGGAGCCTGATTGAGCCAACTTGGGAGAGCCAATTGTTTAATTTTCAATGTAATTATTTATACTTCAGAACTTGGCAAATGTTACAAATCAGGGCCTGATATATTGTTTTGTTGATTATCTAGATTTAAGAAAATAAGGGAGAAAATCTTAATAATGTAGATTTAATTTAAAAGTGAGTCTTGTGTACATTTTGTCCTCTGTGAAGTTGGTTGTTAAACATTTATCAACACGTCCCTAGGGGGTAAACCACTCCTCCCCAGACAACCCGTTCTCCTTTATATGACTTTATTATTAAGGTGGGGGTAGCTAGGTGGTTCAGTGGATGGAATGTGGTGCCTGAAGTCTGGAAGACTCATCTTTTTGAGTTCAAATCTGGCTTCAGACACTTGCTAGCTCTGTGACCCTGGGCAAGTTACTTAACCCTGTTTGCCTCAGTTCCTCATCTTTAAAATGAGCTGGAGAAGGAAATGACAAATATTTGCTAAGAAAACTAAGGTCATGAAGAGTCAGACATGATTGAAATGACTAAACAACAACAAATGATTGACATTTTTCCTATTAGCCTAAAACAGCTTCTTTGCAACTTCTGTCTAAGCACCAGGCTTAGGACCAGATAACCTGGGTTCAAATCATGGTTCTGGTCATAGCTGTGTGACTTCAAAGAGATCACTCAGCTTCTCTGAGGCTGTTTCTTCTACAAAACGAAAATCATAATTCTTGCACCTTCTACCTCAATGGGATGCTGTAAGGATTAAAGGGGAAAATGAGAAGGCAGTATGGTTTAGTGGAATGAAAGACAGGTTCCAAAGTCAGAAGACTATGTATAAACATTCCATCTCTGATACTTACTACATATGTGAGCATACGAGAGTGATTTCATCTTGTTGACTTCAGTTTCCTCATCTGTAAAGAGACAATTGATCTAGATGACCTCTGAGGTCTGTTGTAGATGTTGATCTCTGATCTTATGTTTGTCAAGCCCTTTGCATCATAACATTCATAAAATGCAATCATTAACAAAAATAATATAATGCATTGCTATCTAGTTTCACCATGGGAGGAAACTGAGGCACAAGGAGGTTAGGCAAGTTCCAAAGCTTTCAGAACACTAGTACTATGGCATCTGTCACAGGCTAGCATTGATGCGGAATGCTTGGGGGAATTGAAAATGCTTCTCATGCTACAGTTGAAACACAAACTATTTGGACTCTTTGGAAGGTTTCAACCTTCAGAAGGGGAGATGTCAGCCTTGGGAAATGGACTTGATAATACCTTGCATGATTTAACACCAGCTGGAGAGTGGATCTACTCTTTCTCATTGTGATGCTTGGGTTAACTGAATGACTCCATTTGAAAGGCACCGCTGTGCTGTTGTACCCCAGTGGCAGGGAGCAAGCCTATTGTTCCATATCCCAGAGAACACCAGGAAGAGGCTGAGGATGCCCCATTTGGAATCACAAAGTTTCGTTACGGTACCAGAGGCACACAAAGAACTGAAAATCTGTTGCATGTGCAACAATTTCTGCATCACAACTGCCTGCCCTCTTGTATACAAATGCTTTGAAAGCATGAAATGAAGCATGAATCCAAATAAAATTGTTTTTGGAATAAAGATGAGGCAACATCCCAGCTGAGTGTGATGGGACTGATACTGTACAATGTGAATGGTTGGTTGTTCATCGTTTCACTCTAAGTGGAAGGAAGGAAGCTAGAGGAAATCTAGCTATTATAAATGAAAGTAATATAACCTGCCATCACCCAAACATAATCAATAACTTGGAATGGAAATGCCAAAATTCTAATGGCTTGAGAGTTCCATTAGATTTTGTTGGTTTTTAGGGTAAAATATTCTGTAATATATCATGGACTGAATTTCTGATTTTAGCTGTCCAAAAGGCATCTCTTATTAGGAAGGACTTTATTTCCAGCACACAGAATTCCCTTTTTGTTTGTATGCTATAGGATGGCCATGACAACATTTTAATTAAGCTCCAATCATATTGAATTAAGGGAGACTGTTTGATTTAGCAGATAACTGGCAGGAGACCTGGCTGCTAGTCTTGGTATTGCTGTGGATTTGCTGGGTGACCTTGGATTAGTCGACTCATTTTTCTGTGCCCACCTTTTCCTATAAAATGAAGAAAGTACTATCTGTTTTGTCTGCTTACCTTCTAAGTATATTGAGAGTATTAATTTTATCTAGAGAGTATTGAACTCTCCAGAAGAGGAACACTGTATAAACATGTGATGTTTCCTTTACTAGGTACAGGGAAGACAGCCCTAGACCTAAAGTTAGAAGTTAGAGTTAGAGTTATTATTTTTGTGACCTTGGACAAATCACATAACTTCCTTGAGTTTCAGCAGGGATTTTAGAGGTTATCTAATGCAAACCCTTCATTTTACAGATGAGAAAACTGAGGCCCAGATGGGTCAAGTGTCACACTTGTGACAAGGTCACACCAGTGACAAAACCAGGATTAATAATGACTACAATAGCCAGCATTTATATATAAGGTTTAAAAAGCACCATACATAGATTCTCTCTCTTGATTCTCACTCCAGCCTTCGGAAGTAGTTGCTATTATTATCCCATTTTGCAGATGAGGAAACTGAAGATAAGTGAGGTTAAATGACTTGTTTAGGATCGCATAGCTGAGTTAGGATTTGAATTCAGGTCTTCTTAACTCTAAATCCTGGGTTCTATGTACTCTGGCGTCTAGCTGCCAATCCAGGGTCTTCTGACTCCAAATCCATCACCCTTTCTACTACCTAAAATTTATGAGGAAAATACTTTGTAAGTCCTAAAGTGCTATATACATGTGAGCTATTATTCCTAAATATTTTCCAAAGTCCATGCTATGGATACTTTGGGAGCTATACTCAGCATCATACTGAGCAAGCAAAAATGTAGTCACTAATTACAGAATGGTAACAGTGCTGGATTCAGAGTCAAGGGACATGAACTCATATCCTGGCTCTGCCACTCCCTACCTGTGTGACTATGAGAAAGTCTGTCCATTCTCTGGGCCTCCGTTTTCTTGTCTCTTAAAGAAAGGGGTTGGATTAGGTGACCCCTAAGGTCCCTTTTAGATTTATGATTCTGTGATCCTATGGACCCTGGGATTATTTGTCATTGTAAAGTGTAGCCAAAACATTTTGTTAAATAGTAGCTAGAAACTCTTCAGCTATTGGGAGAGCTGACATTCTTCCATCCAATATCACTTTTTGGTTTTAGGAAAATATGATACTAGATCAAATGATATTTGATGACTCTTCCATAGTAACTAGGGGAACTCTTTCCATTCATCTGAATGGAATTCCAAGTAGTGTTTTTTTGGTTTTTATACTGGTGTTTGATTATAACATATTGATGATGTCCAGTATCATGCCTTAGTTTGTTAAGTTATAATAATAGCTAGTATTTATATGACATCTTAAGGTTGGTAAAATACCATTCATAATCTTTTTTGATCTTCCCCATGAAGAAAGTGTTATATCTTTATTCTATGGATAAGGAAACAGGCTAAGAGGGTGAGCGACTTCCTCAGGGCAAGTTTTGAATTCATCTCTTCTTGACTCTAAATCCAGTACTCTAGAGATCCACTGTGCCACCTAGATGCCATAAAAGATTCTCACTAGCAAATAAGAGGGTCCATGTTTTACTCCCAGCACTTCTAGAAGTGGAGTGATATAGTGGAAAGGTTCTAAACTTGGAGTCAGGAGAATTGGACTTTAATCTAAGACCTGTCTATCTAGCTATATAAGCCTAGGCTACTTACATAACAATTTGAGTCTCAGTTTACTCCTCTGTGAAATGGGGATTATTACACTTGCACTCCTCACAGGATTGTTGTTAGCAAAACATTTTATAAACTGTGAAGCACTGATGTATGTGATTTATTATTAATATTTCTTCTCAATTATTAATGTGAGATTATTAGTCAGCTCAATGAAGGGGATGCGATTATGACAGCATCATACTTTCTGACTTATAAAATAGCCTTTTCTTCATGATAATTGGAATTATCTGAATTGGGAAGTACAAAAATTATTACCCCCATTTTATAGATGGAAAATTTTCAGGAGGTTGTCCATAAAGTGGCCTTTCTGGTGATCATTGTCTGTAGGAAACTTTAAATTCCTTCTAGTGTCTTCTTCCTCTTAGTTCCTCCCCAGATTCCTCTTAGACAGTTATCATTTTCTGCTTTCCCATCTGAATTCTGATACCCACTGCCTTCCTTGTTCCTCTGACTCTGCAAAGGGTCAATATTTGACTAGAGAAACACTTGGCACCTGAGCTGGTTGCTCCAGTCTGGAGAAATCTTTCACTGCAAACAGAAGGAAAGGCTATGGAACAGGAAGAGGGGTTGTGCCATGTGACAGCATAGCTGATTCAGACAGAAGCACTGCACTTACAGGATCACAAGTAAAATCCTAAAAGAATGATCAGATTGGTATCTCATTTCATGCCAAAGAGCTTTTTGAAGAGCTTGATTTTTTTTAAAAGTCAAAACACATTAGAAATTTAGAGAAGAAAATTACCATTATCTAGTCTTAATAATTATAGTCACAGTTCATAGCCTTTAATATCTATGTATAGATGATACCTACATAGAGAAAAATAGGCCACTTGCATATTGACCAATACAATATGCTTCACTCAGGAGAGAATTTCTTTTTATTCAGGGCTGAAGAAACAATATAGTTAATTTTTTAAAAATTGCATTGAAAATCCTTACGTTAAATAATCTTGGATACTTGGATGGACGTATGATCTTATTTCGGTGGGTACTTCAGCAATTCAGGTTGCATCTTCTTGCACCTATCCACATCTTATCTTATATGATTCTTGCCCATGTCTTTACCTTAATCCTGCATAAGAGATGACCCAATGTGCTAGGAGTCTTACTTTAGGTCTTTGGGCATTGCATGATATAAATGAAGCATTCTTCAAAAGTCCATCAGTTATCCCTCATTTTTACTATATACTCATCTCACCACCTTTTCCAGTATACATCTCTTATTTGCCACACTTTACCCAATTTACTTTTCATAAATCTTCCTTGATAATATGTTACAACCCCTTTGTATCTCCCACCATGTATATCTCCATTGCTCTTTAGGCAATCCGTAACTTTAACTCTTCCAAGGATTGGTACTCAGTGATACAACATTATTAAAAGAATATTGATGGGGTGGTTAGGTGGCGCAGTGAGTAGAGCACTGGCCTCGGAGTCAGAAGGACCTGAGTTTGGATCCGGCCTCAGACACTTAACACACACAAAACAAAAACCTAGCTGTGTGACCTTGGGCAAGTTACTTAACCCCAATTGCCCTCCAAAAAGCAAAAAAAAAAAAAAAGAATATTGATGTTAAAAGTAGACCTTTGCTGTGAGGATCAAATGAGATAATATTTGTAAAGCACTTAGACTAGTACCTGGCACATAGTAAGTGCTATATAAATGTTATTATTGTTGTTGTTATTATTAATTAGAATTCTGTGATCATTAAAAGCACTGTCCAATTTCCAAAAGGCAATTAAGTCCACTCTTCTGTTTAATTCAGAACCCAGCTGACTGCTCATTTTCAATGTCTGTATTTGCTGATTGGCCAGGGTTATTTGTCTAATTGCATATCATTATCTGGACCATAGGCATTATTCATCCATTTGGTTTTTCCTATGTGGATAGTAAAGCTGTACTCTTTTCATAATTATGAATCTCATTTAAGAGGTTGTGCAATATTCCAGGATCTAATATGACCAGTGTAATGTTGTCTACAAGCAGAAACTTCTGAAGAAGGGGTTTTTAACCTGGGATCCATGAACCCCATGGAACTGGTGGATAGATTTCAAGGGGGGGTTGATGAACTAAGATGGGAAAAAAGAATTACATCTTTATTTTTATTAATTCTAACTGAAATTTTTAACATTCCCTTCATTATCACTTCTTTTACATCTTTCATGGAATCTCAAATAATCTGGACATATTTATGACAGATACCTTATTGAAAGACAACCTTAAATGTAGATATTTTGCTCTAACAAATCAAACGCTCTAAAAAAATAAATAATCAGCACAAAAGATCTAATATCTTTCATACCTTTCAGTAAATTGTGTGATTGTCAAGATGAGTTTTTCTGTAAAATATAATTTATGATACATTTGCCCTTCTTAGCCCTTTAACAAAGATGCCCCTTTATACATATGTGGATTATTCTTATAAAGATTATTGTAATTTTCACAGTTTCCTTTCATTAGGTAGTAATGATTTGTGATTTACTCCCAAAGGATTTGGTATCTTCTCCCTTTCAACATCTTTAGAATAGATCCCTCCCTCAACTATCTGAAAACTGTTGCTTTTGGCATGGGCTTTCTCCATGTTTACATAGTTTCTTCCACCTGCTCGTCTCACCTTTGTTTTCATTATCATCATTTCTATTTCTTCACAGATCTAGAGCTCTAAGAGAGCCCAGAGGTGCACTCATCATACTTCCTCATTTTATAGATGAAGAAAGGAAACAAACATTCATTAGGTGCCTGCTATGTAGTGGGTACTATGCTAATCATTTTACAAATATTATCTCCTTTGTTTCTAACATCAACTCTGGGAAGGAAGTGTTTCACTCTTCTTGTTTTAGAGTTGAGGAAACTGAGGCTAACAGAGGTTAAATGATGGGCCCAGAGTTACACAGCTAGAAAATATCTGAGGCCAGATTTAAATTAGGTCTTCCTGACTCTAGGATTAGTACTTTATTCACTGTGCCACCTAGCCTTTAAATGAAGAAACTGAGGCTCAGGGAGGTTAAGTGACTTGACCAAGGTCGTATAGGTAATAGTAAATCCTGAAGATGAGAAATAAATCTGGGTGCTTTGAATTTGGAGCCAGTGCTGTTTCTACCATACCACACTAACTCCCTCATGTAGCATATTTGGGACCATGCTGTTTAATTCAATTCAGCTGAACAAATTCCTACCCATGTCAAGGTCAAAAGGAAAGGCTGTACTTACACTAAAATAGTTATAGCACCACTTTTTGTAGTTTTTAAATAGAGAAAACAAAGTAGGTGTCTATTGATTGGGTCAAGCTAAACATGTCATGATTTGTGAATGTAATGGAATATTACTGTGCTAAAAGAAATGATGAATATTACGGAAGCAGAGAAGTGTGAGAAGACTTTTATGAACTGATGCAAAGTGAAGTAAACAGAATCAAAAAGCTTTTTATTATGGCCAAAGCACTGAGATACAGACAGAAACATTATAGTTCATTCCCTTTACATTCTTCTGGGGAGAGGGAAGAATAAAATAAATTATGCAAAATGTATAAAAAGTCAATTCACAAGTTTTCTTTATTATTTCTTCCCATAACAATTCAAATTCATATTTATATCACACTCCAAGTATTATGAAGCACTTTTTTCATAGCATCCCTGTGAGGCTGTATAAAGATCAATATCCACATTTTATAGATGAGGAAACTGAGGCTCAGAGAAGGAGACATACCCAGACTCATGTAATTAGTTAAAACTGAGATTTAAACCTATATTTCCTTATTCCATGTCTAATATTTTTTCTCTAACATCCCATTAAACTGTAAGCTCCTTGAGGGCAAGGACTGTCTTTTAGCATTTAGCATAGTGCCTACATAGTAGGTGCTTAGTAAATGTTTTATTGATTGATTGTACTACTGTACAACTTGTCCTGACCACTTTACCTGGGTTTGGTCCTATTGGTAGCACTCATGTGACCTTTTATATCCTGAGTTAATTTAAAAAGTTATGGTGAAGATGGCGGAGTAGAAACAGCATTTCCAATGTGCTCTGCCCCACACAAATTTCAAACAATGTGAAAGGGGGCTCCGAACAACTTCTGGAGCCACAGCACCCACAGAATGGCACAGAGAAGCTAACCTCCTGCTGAGGACAGCCCAGGAGCCCTGCAGGGAGCGGCCAGCACAGCGCTCTGAGAGCAGGCAGCACAGCGTGCTGGGAACCGACAGCGCAGCACACAGAGCTGAGCCCAGGTCCGCGGTTTTAGCCCCAGGGCGGCTGGGCCTTCAGCCAGCTGGAGGGACCCCAGAACACCAACAATTGTGGTGATTCCAGAATTATCAGCACAGATATGCCTAGGAAAAAGTGAGAAGTTAGTGCCCTATAGACTTTGGGACCAGTATTTGGAGAACACGTGGCTTCCTCCCCTGGGGGCGAAAAGCTGCTGAAGAAACAGCTGCACAGAAGCCATTTTGCAGCATCAGCAGTGGTTCAAGCTCCTGGTCTGTGAACTGTAGGGAGATCCAGCAATCAGTCTGGGGGTTAATCACTCTTGCTTTAAACTGCCTGGATCTGGATTGTGGTCTGGGGGGAAGTTTGGGGTGGGTATCCAATTTGCTGGAGTAGGTGGAGGCTTTACAGAGGCCACCCATCTGGCGGAAGTTGTGAAGACCCCACATTTCGGCGGAAGCTCCCCTGGCTAGTGGCAGAGTCCTACTGTGGCAACAAGCCCCCAAATCAAGTAATTAAGTGGCACCATGCCTAGGCAAATGAAACAAAATAAATAGAAAAGTTCAACATTGGACTCCTATTTTAGGGGCAAAGAGGCTCAAAGCATGGAGGAGGACTGTGAGGTCAGAATTCCTGCACCAAAAGCCCCAAATGAAAATACAAGCTGGCTACAGGCCATAGAGGACCTTAAGAAGCAGATAAGAGAAGTGGGGAAAAATTTGGGAAGAGAAATGAAAAAGATGCAAGAAAAGTATGAAATGACAGTCAACAGCCTGACTGAGGAAAATAACACCCTAAAAAATAGACTAACTCAAATGGCAAAAGAGGCTCAGAAAGGCAATGAGGAGAAGAATGCCTTAAAAGTTGAATTTGCCAGATGGAAAAAGAATCTCAAAAGCTCACTGAGGAGATTCATTCCTTCAGAGTTAGACTGGAGCAAATGGAAGCTAATGACTTTATGAGAAATCAAGATGCTGTAAAGCAGATCCAAACAAATGAAAGATTAGAAGGCAATGTGAAATATCTCATGGGAAAAACCACTGACCTGGAAAATAGATCAGGAGAGACAATTTAAAAATTATTGGACTACCTGAAAGCCATGATCAAAGAAAGAACCTAGAAATCACCCTTCAAGAAATTCTCAAGGAAAATTGCCTGATGTTTTAGACCCAGAGGGCAAAATAGAGGTTGAAAGAATCCACAGATCACCTCCTGAAAAAGATCCCCAAAAGAAAACTCCCAGGAATATTATAGCCAGGTTCCAGAATCCCCAAATCAAGGAGAAAATACTACAAGCGGCCAGGAAGAAACAATTTCAATATTGTGGAAACACAATCAGAATAGCCCAGGACCTGGCAGCTTCTACAGTGAGGGATCGAAGGGCATGGAATATGATATTCCAGAGGGCAAAAGAACTGAGAATGAACCCAAGGGTCACCTACCCAGCAAAACTGAGTATTTTGTTTCAGGGAAAATATGGTCATTCAGTGGAATAGAGGACTTTCAAGCATTCTTGATGAAAAAAAACCAGAGTTGAATAGAAAATTTGACATTCAGACACAAGAAGCAAGAGATGCTTGAGAAGGCAATCAAGGAAAAGAAATCAAAAGGAACTTATCAAAGTTGGACTATTTACAGTCCTACATGGAAAAACAATAACTGTGTTTGATGAAACCTTTCTCATTATGAAAATAATTGAAGAAGGGTACATAGCATATGTTCACAGGTATACATGGATAGAGGGCACAGGTTGAATTTGATGGGAAGGGATGATTCTTTTTTTTTTTTTTTGGAGGGCAATTGGGGTTGGGTGACTTGCCCGGGGTCACATGGCTAGGTTTTTGTTTGTGTGTTGGGTGTCTGGGGCCGGATCCGAGCTCGGGTCCTTCTGGCTCTGGCGCCGGTGCTCTGCTCTCTGCGCCACCTAGCCGCCCCAAGGAAGGGATGATTCTTAAGGGGTGAAGTCAAGAGGTGAGAAAGGAAAGTGGCAAGAGGAGATGGAAAGAGACAGGGTAGGGTAAACTATCTCATGTAGAAGAGGCAAGGGGAAGTAGTTGCAGGGGAGGGGAAGAACAGGAAGGCAAAAAGGCAAAAGCATATTCTCATAGAAGTTGGCTCAAGGAGAGAATCACATACATACTAAATGGAATATCTTACCCTCACTCACTCTCCTGAGTAGGGGAAAGGGAGATGAGAGAGGGGATGATGGAGGGGAGGGCATTCTGGGGGGAGGGGAGGTTGGAAGTACCCACTATCAAAGAGGGACAGGATCAAAGTAGGGAATGGACCAGGTGGGAGGTGAGACGGGTGGGAGGGAAATATAAGCAGTCTTTTACAATATATTTACTATGGTAATGTTTTGCATAGCTATACATGTACAACACATACTGAATTGCTTATCTTCTCAGAGGGAGTGGGTGACAAGGGAGGAAGGGAATGGATCTGAAAATCGAAAGTTTTAAAATTAAATGTTTCATAAGATGTCCAGGAAAAAAAAAGAAAAAAAGAAAAGAAAAGAAAACCCTTGTTTCCTGAAAAAACAAACAAACAAACAAAAAAAGTTATGGGGCAGCTTCATGTCCTTCCTTAGCATTATCTTCATCTAATCACATATATTTTTTAATGCCTGCAGATGCCCAGCAGTCTGCTGGGATACTGAATCTGATCAGTCAGACAGACAGAATTCTTTCCCTCTGTTGGCTTACAAACTGTGATAGGCATCACCAACAGACAAATACTCCAGGGAACAACAAACCAAGAACAGCCAAGGCCACAAATAAATAAATAAAAAAGCTATAAATGCACATATGTTTATATTGCGTGCAGAATTAGGGCCTATGATTCTGATTACAACAGTAATTTGTTTGGATGGGGAGAAAAATTACCACCTGATTTGTCCAATCAGGGAAAGCTTCTTGTAAAGGCAGAATTAGTAAGAAGTCTCGGTGGGAAGAGAAGGAGTTTAGCAGGTAAACTTGGGGAAGGGCCATGAGAGCAGGGATTGTTTCATTCTAATCTTTGCAGCCTTTAGTGTCCAGCACAGTGCTGGACACATAACAGATGTTCAATAAAGGTTTGCTGAATGAAGGATTGATTGATAAAGTATTGTATACCTTAAAACATGGAGCTGAGAATTAGATGAGGAGATGGGCTTATGTAACAGTTATTTCTGTAATATATTTACAAAGTATTTTATGGACATTGTCTTAATTGATGTTCAGTCTGTAAGAGAGTTAAACTTACAAGTTGCTGCATAGAGAGCCAATATGGAGCTGGCTCCCAAGTTAGAAAGACCTGGTTTTAGGTCCCTGCCTCAGGTATATGCTGGCTGAGTGACCCTGGGCAAGTCACTTCTCTCAGTAGCCCATATATCTGTCTGAGAATATAAGCCGCAAAGCAGTTGTCAGTCTGCATTAGTGGAAGAAATCCAATGGAATCACCATTACTGGCCTTTGTCCCACTTCCTTCCCCCATCTCCCCAAACCAGGGAGGTAGAAAATGCACAGAGAAGAAACAGGTTCAGAGTATAAACATAGTGGAAAACAAGTTGTAGATTTTGCAGGTGAGAAAACATTTGACTGGAGATAGCCTTAGAGATACAGCTGGGGTGAGGTCAGCTGTTTGCATTGGTGCTGTTGCCCAGGGTTGCTATGGGTCTGAGTTTTTAGGATCTGAAATAGAGCAAATAGGACTAATGAATCTTTGGACAAAGCTCCCTGTTTGGAGTGTGCATCTTGTGGAGATTGTGTGTGAAGGGAGGTTGGTCACCTTTGTGGGTATTATTGGACAGCACAGTGGCTGTGGCAGGGAGACTTTGGGGATTTTCCTCTTCTGGGTGTTTGTGAGTTCTGCTGATTGCCTTCCCCTAATAAATGCTTGTTGATTGATTGATCAACAGTTAGGAGAGTTGTGGTATGTGTGGTTTTTTCTTTCTTTCTTTTTTTTTTTTTTTGGTCTCATTCTTGAAACCTAGGAGCTAGGAGATGGAAGAGAGTTTCTAAACCAGCCCTTCCTTATTCTATAGATGAGGAAACTGAGGCCCCCGGGGGTAAAATGACTTACCCAAAGTAACACAGATATTAAATTAAATTGAGGAGCTGGGATTTAAATGTATATCTTCAGATTCCCAAATCCAAGACTATTTCTCTTCTCCCTTGTCTTTACCTGTTAAGAAGGGTGGTGATGAAAGGTGTGGAGTGCTGGAAAGAGCAATAGATTTGAATTCAGAGGACCTTGGGTTCACATTCCATATCTGTTACTTTGCATGTTCGATGTTGGGCAAGTGGCTTCAGTCAGTTAATAAACATTTATTAACCACCTACTATTTGCCAGTCATCGTGTTAAGCACTGGAGATATACAAAGAAAGGCAAAAGAAAAAGGCACAATTTAATTATTGTGATAGCTCAGCTCTCTGGGCCTCAGCTTCCTCATCTATAAACTGAGGAGGCTGGACTCAGTGACCTCTAAAGTTCTGTCTAGCTCTATATCTATGATTCTATGAGCAGTAGAATATAAGCTCTTTGAGGACAGGAATTATCTCACTTTATTTGTATCCTTAGCACCTATAACACTGCCTGGTATATAGTCAGCACTAAATAAAAACTTGTTGATTGGTTACTGATTGACTGTCAAAGCTGTTCTTCAGAACACTCTCTTTGAGCCATTCA
This sequence comes from Gymnobelideus leadbeateri, assembly GCA_011680675.1. NCBI lineage: Eukaryota > Metazoa > Chordata > Mammalia > Diprotodontia > Petauridae > Gymnobelideus > Gymnobelideus leadbeateri. The sequence continues at coordinate 595,942 of WOXC01011825.1, forward strand.
CTGAACCTTAAAGCATGACTGCAACATCAATTTTAATATTCTTGTAATCAGAGGCCCTGGGACCCTAGTACATCAAGATTCTGTGACTCTTCCAAGGTTTCACTGATAATAAGTAAAAAAAAAACAAAAAACAAAACCAAACAAACCCAAACCTCAGGACTTTAATCCAGTTCTATGGACTTGGAATAGTCATTTTTTGTGACTAGCCCTGTGCTAGATACTATAACATGTCAAAAAGGAATAGAAAACAATATCCCTGTCCTCAAAGAGCATGGATTCTACAGTATTTGGGGGGGGTGGTGTTCAAATCTATGTTCTGGAAACTGGAAAATATAATGTCTATTCATATATGAGATAATATAGCACAAAGGTATATGGATGAAGGTATCCAGTGTGAGGAAATATAATTGTAAAGTGAAGCTCATGGGAAACTTTGAATTAAAGGTGAGTCTTTGACCTCTAAGAAAGTATAGAATAAGCAGAAAACAGATGGGATAATAACCTAAATAGGTAGCACCAAAAATACTTTAAGATTTATAAAGCGCTTTACATATATTGTCTCACTTGAACCCTACAACATCCCTGTGAGGTAATTATATGTCCATTGCAGAGATGAAGGAACTGAGGCTCAGAGAGGTTAAGGAAATTGTCCATGGTCACAGAGTATGCTTTGGGGGTCAAATTTAAACACAATTCCCTTTTGACTCCAAGTTCAGCAGATGAAATACTATAAATAGTAGCAGAGAGTTTGGATTGAGAAGGATATGTGAAGGTGGGGTACTGCAAAGAAATTGGAGTGGAGAGGAGGGGCTATGTAGGAGAATAGGGGGTGGTATTCCATGACAGGTAATGTGTACCTTTGAATGACTGATCCAAGATTTGGGATTTGTTATATTAAATAATTGGGAGCCATTGTAAATTCTGAAGTCGGGATAAGAATGTTGGGAAAAATTGGTAGAGAAGCAATATGCATTAAAAAGGGCATCTTGGGAAAAATAATCTGACAGTGGTATGTATGATGGGTTAAAATAAGGAGAGAGTGAAGGCCAGAAAACAAGCTAATAGGTATTGCAACAACACAGGCATGTGATGATGAGGGCCTAGGCCCAGGCTGTGGCTGCAGAAACATAAAGGAATGACAAAATGTGAGAGGCAGTGTGAAGTAAGACCTGACAGGGCTTGGTGACTAATTGTTTTTAATTAAGCAATCTTTTTATGCCAAGGGTCCCCTCATTCCCTATCAACTATTAGTGAAGCTATTCCCCAAATTTTCTGGCAGAACTAGTCTGGTAAATATAGGAATCTTTGGATAATTGGCAATAGCATGACTTGGTAGATTGTATCACCTAAACATAAATTCCTCCTTGGAAACAAGGGTGTGTATTTATTGAACACACTGAACTAAAATACACATTGATTACCTTGATGAAAGGTTAGGTCAAAGACAAATACTAATTGAGCAAATAACTTTTTTTGCATAGGGAATTCAACTCTCAAAATCTATTCATGCAAACATATGTATGAAATGAAATATAATTTGATTTTACTTCTCATTGAGTTATTCAAATGCTGAGTCTAGAAGTTTAGGAAACTGCCGAGGTCCCAAGTCAGCTAGGAAGTTATAAAAAAAGGGAGAAGAAAATTCTGTCTTAGGAAAAAGGCTTCAGCTGTGAATGAGATCGGTGGGTGGGGGAATGAGAGAGGGAGAGACATAAAGACAGAGAGAGACACACAGACAGAGACAGACAGACAGAAACAGAGAGAAAGAGAAGGAATCAGTATTTTAGAACCCCAACTTCCAAAGAAGACAGAAGAAAGAGGCCCTGCTTCCGTTCTAGTCTTAGTCTTCTTTCATTACTTCTACTGACTTCTGACATGGTCAAAGGTCAGTTTAACTTTATATATAGGAACAGTGAAAGAAAAAGGAAATAAATGATCACAGTCTTCTGCCTTAGAGATAAAAAAAAAAACCGGCATTGGCAGAAATGGGGAAATTGGAGAGAGGAACCAGTTTGGAAGGCAAGATGATGAGTCCTTTGTAAATGAACATTCTGTGGATAACTTGTAGGAAGTGGAGATATTTATTTGGAAGAAGAAAAGACCAAGGGGTTGAGGTGGAAGGGAAGGCAGAATATGATCATTGTTATCAAGGATATGAATGAGTGTCAAATGAAAGAGGGATTAGGCTTGCTCTGTTCTGGCCCAGAGAACAGAACCAGGAGCAATCTGTAGTTGTCAAGTTGTAAATTTAGGCTTTATGTCTTCCTAATAATTACATCTATCCAAAAGTGGAACAGACTACCTTGAGATGGTTGAACTAAACATCCATGGAAATCCCTTCTATCTCTAAAATCCTGGGATTCTGTGATGATCCAAACCTGGAAGAGAAATAAATGATATGTGGGACAATCGAGTCACAATTCTGAAAGATCACTTCCTTGGTAATGTCTTGATAGCACTTCTTCCTCACAAGTTATCCTTGGCAGTATTGTCCGCTGTACATTTTTTTTGCATTGTTTGTAATTTGAGATTGTGGTATTTCATTAATTTATGGACTGAAATTACTATTATACCAAGAGATTACTGGTATAAAAGGGATAGGCTTTTGTAACAGCAAGCAATTTAGCATCAATGAAAGTACTGGGGAATCCCCCAAATGTACTTAAGATCTTCTTCCTATTACTTACTCTTTTTAGGCCTCAGTTTCCTAATCTGTAAAAAGATGAGGCTAGACTAGATGGAGGAAGGAAACAATCAGTTATTAAGCACCTACTATGTACTGGGCACTTTCTAAATATTATCTCTTCATAACAACCTTGTGAGGTAAGAACTATTATTATTCGCATTATAGAGAAGAGGAAATTAAGGCATAAAGAAATTAAATGACTGGCCCAGGATAGCTACTACATAGCTACTATGTGTCTGAGGTTAGATTTGAACTCAGTTTTTCCTGAGGCCAGGTCCAGTACGCTATCCCCTGTGCCACTTAGCAACATCTTTTTCAGCCATAAAATCTATGATCCTATTAATTTGTGGTCTTAACAGGCTACAAAAATTAAATTGACAAGATGACTTTTAATAGGGAAAAATTTAAATAAAGCCCAGCAAGTAGACTCAAGAAATCAATTGCACAACTACATACACAGTAGGAGAGAAAGGACTTGAGAGTGATTTATGTGAAAAAATACTTTGGGGTTTTATGAGATATTGTCCTCTCTACTTGCCAAATGTTCCCTTCTTTCCTGTGTCCCACAGGTACTTAGACTCCTAGGGTCTCCAAACTTGGGGCTGTCTTATCCTCTAGCACATATACCTCTGCCAAAGGGTTCAGTTCATGACATTTGTGAGGGGATTAATGAATGAATAGGGCAGCTAGGTGGCACAGCAGATAGAGTGCTGGGCCTGGAGTTGGGAAGACTTATCTTCATGAGTTCAAATATGGCCTCAGATACTTACTAGTGACCCTGGGCAAATCACTTAAACCCTGTTTGCTTCAGTTTCCTCATCTGTAAAATGAACTGGAGAAGGAAATGGCCAACCACTCCAGTATCTTTGCCAGGAAAACCTCAGATGGGGTCGCACAGAGTTGGACGTGACTGAAATGACTGAACAGCAACAAGTAAATGAATAACTGTATAGCACTTTCTAAAGGTTGCCAATACCTGTTCTAGAGGGATCGTCTAAGCAGGAATCATGTATTTTTTCAAAAATTAAATGATTTCATGAGGAAGGGACTGCTTTAGAATGTAATTAGGCCATCATTGAAGATTCTGCTTCAACAGTAAAGGGTGGTAATAAGAATGCCTGCCCCATGGAGAGATGGAGCAGTGATTTGAGAAACACCAGAAGACTATGTCCAAAACATCTCCTTCACCAGCCTTCCCTTACTAATGCTTGAAACTCCAATCATTAGTTTCTGCTAGGTGACTCAATGGATAGACTACTGGGCCTGGAATCAGGAAGACCTTAATAAGAAATCTAGTTTCACACACTATTTGTGTGACTCTGATCCTTGACCTCTGTTTGCCTCAGTTTCCTCAACTGTAAAATGCAGATAAT